>CM069448.1:21698761-22189511 GCA_035610835.1 Ophiura sarsii | reverse complement strand
AGGAAATGGTTACAAAACATGCTTCTTTCTTTTGGATCGCCCCCATTCCATTTCAATGGAATTTTTATTCTCCTTCTCCTCATCCTCATCCTTTTTCACTCTTTCGTCAATGCCAGGGGGGGGGGGGGGGGGGGGGGGGGGGAGGTATGGCCTGCTGGGCCATCCCCTGGAATTACGTAGTTCAATTAAACATTGGAATTGTATTTTTATTTTATACTTTACAAATGTTTTTTCTCTGAAATATGGTACTGAAACATAATTGTAAATAATATAGGTTTTTCAAGAAACACCGCGGCGGATCACGGGACTCGCATTTTCGTATTGCCGATGTGTTCAAAAGATATCTGGGCATGGTCTTGCAACTATAATTACGCGCTGGATCTGGCCTTGATTAGCCCCCCCCCCCCCCCCCACCCCCCGTATCAAAATGTGCCTAAAAGATTCATCCAAATGTCTATCTAGCCTGTTTGGTAAAAACATAATCGAAAGATACTTTAAATGAGCTGAACAAAGTGTACGACTTTCTTTTGTTGAGCACTTTATATGGTTGTAGCTGGACTAACCATACATTTCATAAGCCAAGCCGGACTAACCTTACGTTTGTCAAGCTACAATCAAGGAAAAAAAGGTTGGCACACTTTGTCTTAATTACGGAAAAAACCCGCCCCTCTCCCCGGAGGCAATGTTGATCCGAGTCATATTATCAGAAGCCATGGTAGGTCCCCCAACATTGATTGATGGGGGATGGGGAAGGATATAAGAAAGGGGGAGACTTTTGCTTTCTATTAAACAGTGCTATGTCCCAAGTCTGATCTCAATTGCGAGCACAGGGATATTTGTAATAAGTTGCGTCAAGTGTGCCAACTATTATTTTCCTTGATTGTAGCTTGACTAACCAAGGAGTTGGTCTAACACTTACATTTTTTGCACTTTGTCGAAAAGGTGAAATCACCATGTCGTACATAATAGAGAGTGTACTGTAAAAGTGGACATGTGTGCGCTACATTTATGTTAACACTTTTCGTGCTAAAATCAGCAAGCGCGAAAATAAAAACGCGCGAATATATTCATTTTGTATGTCGGTGTATGCAAAGAAGCTCAAAATCGCGAAAAAAAAGAAGCAAAATTGATCAAAATTTGCAAAGCGCGAACATTTCAAGTTTTAGTATAACTTGAGTTTGATAAATCTGATATTGATGACCTAAAATTATAATGAATTGAAAGGGTACAGTATGCCAAATATGTTTAAAAGAACCGGAACTGATTCAATTGATTTTGCTAATGAAAATAATAAACTTTGGGCATCAATTAGGCCTATATAGGTCAATAAATGCGTATGTGTTGTTTCGAGAGAAATCAGAAAAATCAATACACGCGTGTCGATGTGGGGAATAATGGCACGACCCCGCCGGGGGGGGGGGGGGGGGGGGGGGCGGGAGTGCATTGAAACCGACATACGGCACATATTCTCCTGGTCACAAGTCCGACATACGCGGACGCACTTCGATTAGCTGCGCGTGCATGCTTGAAAACGACCAATTAGTGCCGTGAGGTCGTGCCAAACATTATCTGAACTCTGTACAAACATTATCTGAACTCCCCTGGTAAAGAACGACTACAGAAGTTTAAAACCTATAAAAACAAACTAAATATGCTTATACGCAAATCAAAACGGTCATACTTCTACTCAAAATTTGAACATGCAAAATATGACATGAGAAACACTTGGAAAACGATTAATAATGTTCTAGGCAGAAGCCAAAAACAATCAACACAGAGTAAATTTAGAGATGAGTGTGGTAATTTCATTACAAACTCTAAAGATATCTCAAATGGATTTAATAATTTTTTTGTAAGCATCAGATATCCATAGTACAGGTAAAACTACTACGATTATCTTGGTGATATCGAAACAAGTAATATGTTTTTTAAACCTATTTTTGAAAGAGATGTTATAATGGTTCAAAAACTATCTTAGTAATAGAAAACAATATGTTTCATATAACTCAATTGAATCTGAAGAAAAGGATATTCTTTGTGGTGTTCCGCAAGGCTCGATATTGGGTCCCCTATTGTTTATACTTTATGTTAATGACATATCTAATACCTCAAATGTACTGGAATTTATCCTTTTTGCTGATGACACCACTATTCTCTACTCGCATCCCACTATTGAAACACAACTAGCCTGTATTAATAAAGAATTAAAAGAAGTCAGCAATTGGTTCAAAGCCAACAAGTTATCAGTAAATGCTAGCAAAACTAACTATATGATTTTAGGAACACCTCACATGGTATCAAATGTCGATTCTCATATTGAAATTATTTTAGACAATACTGTTTTGGAAAGAGTAAAACAAACTAAATTCCTAGGTGTGTTAATCGATGATTGCCTTACATGGAAACATCACATTGATTGTGTGTCTAAAACAATTGCTAGAAATATTGGTGTCATGAACAAACTCAAGCACTTTGTTCCAACCCGTATATTACATACTCTTTACTGTACCCTTATCTTGCCGTATTTAAATTATGGTGTACTTATTTGGGGAAACACTTGTAAATCCTACCTGGACAAGATTGTTAAACTTCAAAAATGGGCAATAAGAACTGCTTCTTGTAGTCACTATAGAAGTCACACTGGACCAATTTTTGCCAAATTTAATATGTTAACAGTCACTGATATGTATACTCTTGAATTGGGTACATTTATGTATAAATACACCGTAAATGAGTTACCTTCTTCATTTAAAGACTACTTCAAAAAACGTTCTGACATCCACAACTATTCGACAAGACATAGTAACAACTTCAATCTAACCAAAAATAAGAGAATATTCTCGGATCACCCAGTTCGCACTAGTGGCCCCATCTTTGGAACTCTCTCGAAAATTCATACAAAATTTCAAATTCGGTAAAACTTTTTCGTAATAAATTCAAGCAAAAACTTATTTCAAGTTACGATTAATTGATTTTTTTAGAGCACTATTTCAATTTCACTTTATGGTTATTTGATGATATTCTTTTTGAGCATTGTCCTTTGTCTTGTCCGGTATATATTGTTGGTGTTATATTTAGGTTTTAAATTTGGCTGTATTGGTTTTGTGTTTTATTGTCCCAGTGCTTCAATGAAGAGGAGCCTGATATTCTTATATCTGAAGTCAAGAATGCCCTCAAGAAGCTTAAAACCAACAAAGCACCTGGCATAGACGATATTCCTGGCGAGCTACTCAAAAACACTGACGAACATGGAGTTTCAATCCTGTTACAGCTCTGCAACAAGATATGGCACACTCGGATATGGCCTGAAGACTGGAAAAAATCTGTTTTTCTCACCCTACCCAAAAAAGGAGATGTCAGCGAATGCAAGAACAACAGAACGATAGCTCTTATCCCACATGCCAGCAAAATTCTACTGCACATCATTAATGAAAGATTGAGACCTCATCTCTAAAGAGAGCTTCCTCCAGAACAGGCTGGTTTTCGAAGAGGCCGTGGTACCAGAGATCAATTAGCTAATATTCGCCACATCATTGAAAAATGCAAGGAATACAAGCGAAAGGCATACCTATGCTTCATAGATTATGCCAAAGCCTTTGACTGCGTGAGATATGGTCCTCTCTGGATTGCGCTACAAGCTTTAGGAGTCCCCAACCATCTAGTTCAACTACTAAAAAGCCTCTATGACGGCGAATTGGCTTGTGTGCGCACTGCTCAGGGAGACAGCGACTGGTTCAACCTCGGCCAAGGTGTGCGCCAAGGATGCATCCCCTCACCTACTCTGTTCAATTTGTATGCCGAGCACATCATGAGACATGTCCATGATGGATGGAATGGCGGCATATCAGTAGGTGGCTGGCAGCTTCACAACTTACGTTATGCAGATGACACCACACTATTAGCCACAAGCCAAGAAGAGTTAGGTATCTTATTGAAGAAGGTCAAAAATGAAAGTGAGAGCTTGGGCCTACGTCTCAATGTTGCCAAGACAAAGTTCATGGTCATCGGTGATGATGGAAACATTACCCCTCTTCTAGTTGACGGTCAAAATGTGGATCAGATCCAACAGTTCAATTTCCTTGGATCTCTCATCACACAAGAAGGAGGATGTCATACAGAAATCAGGCGTCGTTTGGCTATGGCTAGATCTGCAATGACACAGCTCTCAAAAATATGGGCTGACAGAGGCATCACTATATCAACCAAGGTACGTCTGGTCAAAGCACTTGTTTTTCCTATTTCAACCTACGGCTGTGAATCCTGGACGCTGACAACTGCAAGCTGCAATAAAATCAATGCATTTGAAATGTGGTGTTGGCGCCGGATGCTAAGGATCACCTGGGTCATGAAGAGAACCAACGCAAGTGTGCTACATGAGGTTGGTGTGAAGACAAGGCTACTTGGGCTGATCAACTCCCAAACTCTCTCTTATTTCGGTCATATTGCCAGGCGCCAAGGAAACTGTCTAGAGAAGGTGATCATGCAGGGCAAGATCGAGGGTGCACGCGGACCAGGCCGGCCAAGGTCAAGATGGTTTGACAGAATAAAAACTCTGGTTGGGCATCCTACTTCAGTCATTTATCGATTGGCTGCTGACCGACGAAGGTGGCGTGTCATCACCAAAGTCACGAGCTGTCAGTCATGACAGAAAAACGTACCAACCAAACCAACAAGTGCTTCAGGGGATGGCACTTTACAGCCCTTTTTGGCCTTCCAGCCGTCTCCTCCATAACCGTTTCGTTTTTCTGTTGTTGTAAATTATCTGATTGTTTCTTACTGATTTTTGATGTAATTTGATGTTATTTGTGATTTTAATGTTATGGTAATAAATGATGAATGTGCACCACAGATGTCCGTTGCACCGGTTTTTGGGGTGAGGTTGACCTCGAGTACGTAATTTTGTCAACATGTGATGTGCGTCCATTGTGAGCATATAAACATTTGCGCAAGTGTATGATTTTTATAATTTTGCGAGAAACAAAACATACGCATGTATTGACCTAAATCTCATTGACGAATTCCTCTCTCAGAATACTGCTTATCATATAATATTAGCAATTTTGTCTTCTTCTTGTGATTTCAATGCGAATGTCATTTGTTCCGTCAAATGTATTGCGGTTTGACCGGTTAGTTACACCGACCTTATACGTAGCTCAAAATGTGAAATCATATCCAAAAAATTCAAACAGGGCACATTTTAGGGTATCCGTTACACCGACCTTATACGCAGCTCAAAATGTGAAATCATATCCAAAAAATTCAAACCGGGCACATTTTGGGGTATCCGGCCTTTTTGAGCCTAAATCAGCAGCGAAAAAAATCGTGGGGATTTCAATGCAAACGTCATTTGTTCCGTGTTGCAGTTTGACCGGTTCGTTACACCGACCTTCTACGTAGCTGAAAATATGAAATCGTATCAAAAAAATCAAATCGGGACACGTTTTAGGGTATCCATCATTTCTTAAAAGCTAAATCGTCGGCAATTTCTTTCTCTCGCGATTTCAATGCGAACTTCATTTGTTCCGTCAAATTTATTACAGTGTGACCAGTTCGTTACACTGCCTTATACGTAGCTCAAAATGTGAAATCATATCCAAAAAATAAAAATCGGGACACATTTTAGGATATCCGTCATTTTTGAGGCTCATCGGCAGCAATTGTTTTCCCTTGCGATTTCAATGCGAACGTCATTTGTTCCGTCAAATGTATTGCGGTTTGACCGCTTCGTTACATTGACCTTATACTTAGCTCAAAATATGAAATAATATCCAAAATTTCAAATCGGTGAACATTTTAGGTATCCATCTTTTTGAGCTTAAATCAGCAGTGAAAAAAATATTTCCTTGAGATTTCAATGCACAATGTTCTGTCAAATGTGTTGTAGTTTGACCGTCTCGTTACACCGACCTTATACATACTTCAAATGAGATATGATCGTATCCAATAAAGAAAGTCTGGTTATACTTCAGGCCATTTAACCTTCGTCCATTTTTTCAAAATTCCCAAACTAGGCATGATCATAACATTTTGAAAATAAAAGTATCTCTTTGAAAATGGAATACATGGAAACAAAGTACTTCTTTTATACAAAAAATGATAGTTCTGCCAGGGAGGTGTCAAATAAAACCTCCCTGCTTCAACCATTTCAGCTGGCTGAATAATACCTTGTACCTTGTAGAGATGACTTCCCAAACCATCCGCTAGGGATTATAACTGGTAGTTTGCGAGAGTGGACGCTAGTTGTTGATTTCCCTCATTTCCATACATACATAAATACATACAAATAACAAATGTTACAGTGTTTAAATATAATACAAATTATGATATTTTTCAATGACACTTTACAGCGGAGATAGAGGACTTGCATTGACCGAGTGACATATTTTCTAAATCAATACGAATAGATGGTGATAAATCGTTAAGGATTTTGTGAAGTGTAGTGAGGCGTTGTGTCTGTCTTCTGCTCTCGACGGAGTACCATCTCCGTAACACTAGACTTGTAACTGAACCCCCCCCCCCCCCCCACCCCCCCATTGACAAACCTTGCTGCCCTGCGTTGGACTCTTTGGAGGGCATTCTGGTTTTTCTTGGTGCCAGAATTCCAAGCAGTAGAGGCATATTCAAGATGTGATTCGATGAAGGTGAGATACAGGTTCTTCTTTGTGAGTCTTGAACATTGGTGGAAATTTCTTTGGATGAAGTTTAGCATCCTACTAGCTTGATGGTTGCATGGCGTGACTGTTTATCCCTCTTCAAGTTGTTTTGTATCATCACCCCGAGGTATTTGTCTTCTTTGACTTCGTCGAAAGTTTCACCTAGCATCTTGTTGTCTGTTTTCCCAGGGTGACGTCTCCTGGAGATCCTCATCACTTTGCTTTTGGATGCATTGAAAATCATAAAGTTATAACCAAAGGTATTCAATTCTTCAATTCTTCAATGTTGTGGCCGCTAGAGTCGGATGACCAACTATTACAGCGGGTGATGTCAAGGTGCACGGGTGTACCAAGTGCGAGTAAAAATCCACAATATATACAGGACAATTAAAAAGACCATGTAGCAAGTTACACGGTCCTGAGGATGTGGAGTGCTGCTGTTTGGAACATTCTTACAGATGGTGCTACACTGCGCTGCCTGGTAATCCATTCCAAACTGGTATTGCCCTGATGAAGAATGAGTACTTGCGTTGATGGAATCATAAACCAATTGTTTCCTGAATGCATGGCTATTGCGTGTTGTTTGAAGAGGAGCAGGGTTGACTTGTTGTGGAAATGGAATTCTTAGGTTGCCATGCTGTATTTTGTAGAACAAAATTACATCATGAAGTAGCCGTCGGGTATATAGCGAATCCCAGCCAAGATTTGTTACCATAGCACTGACACCCTGTGTCCGCCGGTAGTCCCTCCCTAAGTGCAAAATATAGCTGCTGCATTTTGAACAGCCTCAATGCGCTTAGATCCCTTGATGGTGTGAGGTGACCACGCACTGGAAGCATACTCTAATTTTGGACGCACCAAAGTTTGGTAAGCCGGGGCTTTCACACTAGTTGGACAACAGGAGATGTTTCGTCGCAACATACCAAGTGTCTGGGAAGCTTTGGAACTCACTTTGTTGGAGTAGTCATTCCACGTAAGCTTGCTGTTAATACTAACTCCCAGGTAGTCGACAGATTCACCTGGCCCTGTCCTGGGGACAGCTTGGTTGTCCATTTTGTATTCATAGATGGAAGGCTCTCTTTTCTTGGTAACTGTCATAATGGTGCACTTACTGACGTTAAAATCCATCTGTCAAGTCTTTGACCAGGTGTAAAGTGTAGACAGGTCTTTTTGCATAGCAAGGTGATCTTCGTGTGAATTGATGGGCCTGTATAGGATGCTGTCATCCGCAAAGAGACGTATTTCTGACTGAAGGTTCTGGCTGATGTCATTAATAAATATGAGAAAGAGCAGGGGCCTCATATTGCTAAAAACTGGTCAAGTCGTCGAAATTTTAAACCATTTTAGCTTAAATAAGCTTTACTTTCATGATGTCCAGTTGCTTGTGTGTGGTATTTAGACATCAGTGAATACATCCCATCCCGATCCTTACGACTTTTCTGGATTTAAAAGAGGTAAACATGGAGTTTTCCACATATTTTTGCTACAAAATTTTCAAACAAAGGGCGCCCTCTGCACATCTGTGAATGCTCTTGCTCTTTGTAGATGCAAACATTCAACTGCATAGAAGGCATCGCATCAAGCATAAAATGTTTATTATTATTAAATACACAAACAAATGAAATTGAACAGCAATTGTTCGGATTGGTGGCTCTCGGTACTGCGAAATAGCGCTTGTGCAATGCCTTAGTAATTTAAAAATATCTCAACGAAACTATTTATATCAATCAAAATGAACTCAATCACGCCAATTGAGGCAATTTCCTTGAATTGTAACTTGACTGTAACTATCCGCATTCATCAATCTAAATCTGAATCTGAATGAATATTTCGCAACATTCCTTTATTTGGAATCAAACGCGAAGGGGGCTTGAATACACTGGACGTGTTAACTGTGCAACCCCTGCCCTGTGACCTAGGACTGATGGGATCAACGTAGGCTAACAACCATAATAATAGTGCAGAAATGACACCAAGCACCAACATATTATGCCAGTGAGAAGGAACGAGAGGAAATTATTAATGAAATACAATAAATCAGGGGAAAACCAAACTCAAACTAGATTTGTTATTCCATTTGACTTCGGGTCTTCTTCTTTTCTTTTTTGCGTAGGGACTTTCGTACGGGCGCATCACCGCACATTGTCACATATTGATGAATCGGACGCAAAAGATTCTGCCCTTCTACTGTGCTCCTGGAACACGTGTACGCAATATCGAGCGCTATGTATAATATCGCCCTCTAGGAGCATGACATAGGGCCTACATTTTTATACCGCCATGGCTTAGCGTGAGACCTAATGTGACTCAGAAACGTGGCGTATGCACGATAATTTGGCCTTCTATTATGCTCCTGGGACACATTACGAAACATCAAACGGGGTATATAATATAGCCCTAGGAGTGTAACATAGGGCCTACATTTCTATACCGCCATGGCTTAATAGCGTGAGACTTAATGTGAATCAGAAGCGTGCCGTGGTTACGAGCCCCAAAACACCTTAGCAACGCCTACTTTATTCCCATACAGTAGGTCTGAATCTAATACACAACATATCCCACTTTTGCATATTCAACACCCTTACTTCTCAAAATCTGGGCTACACAATAAACCACGCTATAAAGCAGTAACAGATTCGTCATTATACAACACATACGGACCAAACCCACGAAAAAATGGACCGATCAAAATCATGCTGCCGAAAACAGTATTCGAGACTACTCGTAGTCATCTCACAAAAGTATTACACAGGATACAAATATAAATCTTTTGAAATACAAATAACTAAGCATACACATACCGCAAAACATAAGCATGATAACATGCCAAGGATAACTCTGTTTTAAGAATAATTATTCTGATTTTTAAACACTTTCTAAACACACATTTTTTATCGTCGTTATTCGCACTTGCTGCCTTGTGAATATATTATTACACATTTGATCTCGGTTTATATAGCCTCTATCAATTAATCTTTGTTGGGATGTTGGTTTTCTGTTTTGATGCGCTGCCACATAATTATAAACCAATTGAACCTCTAGCCAAACGATCCAAGTTGAATAATTTATAAACAATATATATAATATATGAGCTATACTTGTGCAAAAAGCCTACAGAATAACATGGTGCCAGATATGGTAGAGATGTTGACCTTTACAGATGTGTGTCTTCTAGGAGTGGGTTGTTTCTTGTCCTGGTATGGTGCCTTTCATAAGTATGCAATTTTCAATCATTGTCTGCCACGAATTGCAATAATTTATATATCCCTTTAAATGGAATCTAGTTGGGATACTGACTATAACTCATTTAAGTGTCGCTAATAAAAATAGTACTAGACACGAGTCGAGTTGATAAATGAAATGTCCTAAAAATCAATCAATCAATCAATCAATCAATCAATCAATCAATCAATCAATCAATCAATCAATCAATCAATCAATCAATCAATCAATCAATCAATTAATCAATCAATCAATCAATCAATCAATCAATCAATCAATCAATCAATCAATCAATCAATCAATCAATCAATCAATCAATCAATCAATCAATCAATCATCAATCAATCATCAATCAATAACATTTAACCGGAACGTTCTACCGCCGGCACTGACGCGCCATTTATGTCACATGTAGTCGTGTGAGCTGGGCGGCCCCTTACCGTGTGAAAAATGGGTGCGGACGGCGACACACACGGTGGGCCGGTTCCCGTCCGTTGAACATGTTCAGGGGACTTTGCCGGCCACCGGAGTTTTGAACATGCTCAAAACTCCTGGCGGTATAGGACGGCGCACCCGTATCGCACCCGTTTCGCGCCCGTTCGCAGGGCGGTGATGGACGGTGGGGGACGTCGACCATCTTAGCGATGGGCTGCGAACGGCAGCATGTAGCCTGGTAACCGTTCGCGGAACGAACTCTCGGCAGGCATGTTGTATTATAATTCAGGGGCGTAGCAAGGTACCAAAAAGTGGGGCGGCCATTTATGTTGAAAAGTGTAAAGGTTTTTGAGCTGGACAGTCCGACGTACCAACAAAAAATAGTAAAAGATAGCCCCAATTTTGTTTGCAGTCACCTCGTGAATTTCAGGTAAAAGTGGGGAGGGGGGGGGGGGGGGGGGTCAAACTAATTCGCACGGTCAAAAAATCGCACGGTCGTCCAGTGCCCCCTCAGAATTGGTATTGGTGCGATTTGGTGTGTACTTTTACCAATATTTTATTCAAAAGCAATCATTTGTCCCCTTTCTTCTTTTTTCTTTCTTTGCAAAAAAGTTGGGCGGTTATAGATATAGATGTTGGTCGTACGAATTCCGGAATGCAAATGAAGCGGCGAGCTTGAGCGCTCAGCTTAAAAGGGCGGTTTGATAATGTAATTAAGACGTTTCGGCCGGTACCCAGGCGTTCCGACTGGTTAGGAACCGGTATGGCGGTGGTATGCACACGGTGAGGACACGGTGAGAACGGTAAGCTAGAACAGTATGAGGCCGGTGATCCCGGGAGAACGGTATGGACCGAGGACCGGGTGAGGAGGTGTTATGCACCCGGTGAGAACGGTAAGCTAGAAATGTATGAGGACGGTGAGCCCGGTACCCGGCCGGTGAGGACCCGGTTTAGACCCGGTATATAACGGTATGGACCCGGTGGCCACAACAAAAAATCAATGCGCCCGGTGACATGTTTTACTGATTGTTTGGACTCTGTTGTTTTTTCTATTAGACGGTAAGGTGGCCGCCTACCATTACCGCCGCCGCTTTTACTCACCCGGCAGGAGTTTTGAGAACGGTCAAACTTCCTGCCGGGCGCGGATGGACGGATGGACGGCAATGTCCCCGGCAACGTGTTCAACGGACGGGAAACGGCCCACCGTGTGACATCACCGTGTGCCGCCGCCTGCACCAATTTGTCACACGGTAATGGGCCGGCCAGCTCACACGGATACATGTGAGTAATACAGAGATTCTCGGAATGAAAGTGAAGCGGCGAGCTTGAGCGCTCAGCTTATACAGGGCAGTTTGATGACGTTATCAAGGCGGTTCGGTCGGTACCCAAGCGTTTTGGCCGGTGAGGACCTGGTGAGGAGGTGGTATGAGCCCGGTTCCAGGCCAATAAGACCCGGTATAGAACAGTATGAACCCGGTGACAAAAACAAAATAAATGCGGCCGTTGACATTTTTTGCTGATTGTTCACCGTGTTGGACTCTGTTGTTTTTCTATAAGACGGTAAGGGGCCGCCCAGCTCAAACGGATACATATGAGGGGCCCATTAGAGCGTCATTTAATCCGGGCCATGTTAAATAAATAGCAGTGTACCACTACCTATAAGTTACGCCTTAATAGGGCCAGAGGAATCTCAGCTCCGTCCCCGGCTACACGTCATCAGAACACGGTCCAGGAGAAATCTTGACATCACACAAAGTTAACGCCTGTGCACTTGCCGCCGGTAGATGGATACTTATATACCGCCCCTCCCGGTCACATTCTACATCGATCACAGCACTAGCTTGTATCATCGCCAATGTGATACCGGGACCACAATCGGGATTGTTCCTGTTTGGATCTTGTCCTATCTTCACCACTGCGCCTGTTAGTCGTTCCCCTGTTTCAAGAAGAAAAGGTAAGGATTAATCGGTGCAGGTATTTGTGCCTTTGTAAGACATCGATTTATCATGGTCATGTGTTATAAGCTCGCCTCCTTTCGCGTTACTCACGGATTTTGGCTTTCGCGACATGATTTTATCTTTACACATTTATATTTGCTTGTATACCCCCTGAGGTAGTAAAAGTATACATTTTCTGAAGGAAAATTGCATGAGGAAACCAAATACGCCATTGAAATTATAGTACGACCAAAGACTAAAATGGTATGATTCCCAATGTTCGGAAAAATATCAGAGTTTTTAATTTTTAATTTGAGATCCATATATTTTTTTTATTCCTACCCCTATCATTATTTACTTTACATATTTGAATACCTCATAAAATTACCCATCAGATGATATATAATTGTCAAATGTTACTACGTCGATAAGGTAATTATACCGGCTAGTGAATATCTCCAATTTTTATTTTATATATTTTTAGAATTTTCAGAAATATTTGTTAAGGATGTACCCTCCTTCCCTGATCTAAACTGCATTTCTGAATTCCTCTAGTTACAAGCTTTCCAAAAATGTATACTTTTGCTATCATAGGTTGAAAACTTTTTCTGTTATAGTCATTTTTATAAATCCGGTAAATTGAGGCTGATTATTCATGTTGACTGTGTGGCGAATAGGAAGAAAGCTGATGATCATGGTCTTATCCATAATTAAATAGTTGTTACAAATAGTTGACAAGTCTGTTGAACCACATACTTAAAGACTACCAAATATCCTTTAAAATGGGACCAGAATGGTGTGAGTTACATTAGGGGATGACTAGTTATTGTAAAAAGAACAAAGCATGGGATTATCCCCATTGAGTTTGTACAGGCGACACCTTCCGGCACCACCCCTGGTCCCCAAACTTCAAACAGCTGTACCTCCCCTTCTGCATGTGCTATACCAATGCCACTTTACAGGCAGATAGCCTGTTGTTAGGGCTTTTAAATGATACCAAATTTGTTGAGATAGCTTTTGTGGTTTTGAAAATATTTAAGGAATATGACAGTATGAAACTAAAAAGTGTAACAGCACCACCCTATTGGGAGGCGAGTTCATAACGCGTGACCATATATAATAATTGGTTTGAATTTGGCACACGGGAAATGTCCCTCAACACGCAAAATGAACACTTTTACACGTGTAAATCAACAAATACACCTTGTAGGTCAATTTTGTTTAAATAATGTAGTTACAGCTAAATATAATTAAACCTAACTTTGACTTACACTCAAATACCAAGAAAAAGTAATAAGTTTCTTAACATTAGGTATTGAAAAATGTTTGGCACCTGGTTCTGTTTGAATATCTTCGTAAAGTGCATGTAACTTAACCGACGTTCAAAATCGGATAGTTCAGTTTTGCAAAAAATATAATAATAAAGGACTTCTAGCCCACAATAATTCATTCAAATACTACGCAGTTAATTCGTTTCTGCACCGTAAGCCGAAATTCAATGACACATATTTTGCATTACAATACAATGGTAAGGCCAAACAAAGAAGAAGGTCTGTCTCAGAAGCGGGTCAAATGTATTCATTGTATTTGCTGTGTGCTACGCTTACAACTCGAATTCAGGTGCTGACACTCCGCAAACCGCGTATTGACCAAACAAAATTGATACGTTACTTACGGCAACAATCCTGCCTATTGGTGATGACCACTTTACCAACACATACGCTGACAGTTAGGTCCACCATCCACCAGGCACCGAGTTCACCTGGATATTTAAATCAATAGTTGTTTTAATAATATCTTAAGGCGGAGCAGCAGAATCCGTACGCGGGAGTCAGGAGTATAACTGACGTTGACTCTATAGTTTGATCAACTCCAAATTTGCGAGCCTCCTTACAGCAGTGAAATAATCCAGAAGGGTGTAAGCGCACATGAACGTAACAAGAGTACTGTGCACCATTGTGCGTGACGCGTGCATTCGGTCAAATTCACGTGCGCATGGCCAAAACACGCAGGTACGCGTGGATTACCTTTGCACGCGGAGAGATAAAAACCTCATATTACTCGCCAATTTGGAACTGATTGAACTTGTTCTGGTTTGGTCTTCTGAGAAAAAAGTCATCCTCTTCGAAGTGACCGTGTCATTCGAACCTAACATTATTAATGCCCGTCAAACAAAGATCGACCGATACTCATATTTGGTCTCTAACATAGTTGACACAGGCTTTGATAGCTCATTAATCGCCATTGAGATCGGCTCAAGGGGTTTGATTGACACGGACAATAAGAAGAGAATGACTGGTATCTTCAGGTAACAAATGTCAAATAGACGTCATCTAGAGGTCACCAAAGGTCAATATTGGAAAATACACTAATTTCAGCCACAATGTATCTTAATATCAATGACAAATGTCAAATCTGGTGTCATCGTAAAGGTAATTAAATTTTCTATCTTTCTATATCACCTTTGAGGGAATTCCCGGCCATTTCTTCTTGATTTTTAGCTAAAAGTGTACGCGCCATTTTTGGGACAATTTTTCACCAATTTTAGGCACATTTCAAATTTCTTCTCATACATTTTGCCTTCCTATAATAGCAAACGTATTTGTGACATTATGGATTCAAAAACTGCCCACATGACATGTGTATATTATAACAAAATATCGATTTTCAAAATTATACCGAATGAAAGTCAGATACCCATATTTCCAGAAATGAGCCCAAATTCACCCTTTTATATGCCCCTGGAGATGAATATCCATTTTTCCTAAATTGTCAGCTAAATAAATCCATTACACAAATAATATTGATACAAAACTGGTATTATATTGAAGATCAACTCATTTCCTATGCATCTTTATAATTTTCCAGTGTCCCCCATGGCCATATACTTCTTAATTTTTAAGCCAAAACTAGCACTTTTGATCCGTTTGTGCCCATTTTCTAGCTCATTTTAACCCTTTTCTCAATTTAAAAGAATAACCAGCGTGAATTTTATAAAATTAAACCTACAACCCTCAGAAACCTGAATTTCGTAGATTCACAGTTGATATGGGTGGTTTCGTGTATGAAATTTTGACCCGTTTCTATGGCAACCATAGTGTCAGGACGTCAGAAGTGTCAGGACTGGGAGTTGGTTTGGGATGAACTAAGATTTGATAGTGGTAACTGCAAGACAATACGATATTATCACCATTTATTTAACTACAGCAAGAAGGGTGTGTGGTGATAGCACTGACAGTTCCAGGAGAAAAAAAAACTTGGCAAGAAGTGCAAGTACGCTGATAATATCGTAGTCGAATGCCAGGAAGCAGGATGGGAATTGAAATACTCTCCAGTTGAAGTTGAGTCCCAAGGGTTCTGGAAGTTGGGAGTTAATAGAGAGACCGGTTCGTTGTGCCTGTGCCGACTGCAATGCAGTCGGAGAGTGAGGGTTCCCGGGACCAAAGCGCTTAAAGGTATATATTATGTGATCTGTCCAGGGAACATCGAGAAAAAAAAATTGAAAGCAGATTTTCTTGCAGATTTACATTTCTGATCATAAATCGTACATACATCCCAAGTTACAGGGCGATACGATTCTTAATTACTTCAAAATCATGGTTTTAGAGTGAAAATAAACTGTCGGGATAACACGACAGTTTATATTTTCACTCTAAATTCACTCTAAAACCATGATTTTGAGGTAATTAGGAATCGTATCGCTCTGTAACTTGGAATGTATGTACGATTTATGATCAGAAATGTAAATCTGCAAGAAAATCTACTTTCTAAAAAAAATTATGAATAGAGGGCGCTCTCTGGAAAATATCACATAATATGCCTTTAAACCAATGTCGGGGTAGCTGCACACAGGCTGATATAGTACGGACAGGGAGGATTCAAGAAGCTGGGCTTGTTATAACAACTGTCTGTTTCTATGCACATCAAATAAAGATGTCAAGGCGGAATAGGCCAGGAAGCGACTCTGAATGCTGGCCATGGTGGCACCGTACGTCAGGCAAGATTGTAATTAATAAAGTCATATTTTGGAAAACAACCCTACACTTGACTCTTTCGTTCTGGCTTTGAGTAACAACATTACAAAACAAATCTCATTTGGGCGCTTCTCTCGGTACCAAATGACTGAGCGTGCCTCATAATTAGAAACTGTCAGGGGTGTTATGTGAAGGTTTTAAAAAAAATCAAAGAATTTCTATAAAAAGAACAAAATATTGACCGCCCCCACACAAAACAACAACATTGATGTACCGGTTATTGTGTGCGTGCAACCACCGTTACCATAAACCGTATTAGTATTGGAATCCACGGCTCTTTGCGATGGTCCACTAGACGTACTACTCTGACTGGTAATCCCACAACGTATGATTTCTGCATTTTGAAATGTAAGGAAACAAACAGAAGATTTTATTAGTGACTTGTTTACGATTATGAATGCATGCTGAAGCAGCAATCTTATTGACAAGAAGATTCCGATCAAAAGTATACATTTTTAACAGATTGACTAACAACACAGACGATGGCTTAAAGATACATTATATAGCTTACACATCAGAGCGTACATGCATGTATTTAAATGTAGGCCTACATTCAGTTATTTCGAAAGATTTGGGTTTGCTCTGGACTGAAAAAGTTTTGTGTACGGTCTGTTATTTCATCATCAAGAGACCGTTCTTAAACAAAACATTTTGATATATATAGGTCTCTAGCTCAAATAACGGTCTCTGGCCTCTGAGGGAGGCTAGCCATGTCTCAATTATAACCAATAAAGGCCTAGTGTTCATTTTATATCTTATTCATAACATTTATAAATAAACGTTATGACTGAGGATGAAGACCCACGAATTCTAGCCGTCACTTTTCTGGACATGAAATTTACCTAATACGTGGTTAACTGTAAGTGTATGCGAGGCATCAAATCAAATCAAATCAAACCAATTCAAATCAAACATGCAACAAAAACCTACAAGCAAACAAAAAGAGACAAAGAAAATAACAAAAAGAAACATACCGGTCGACACGGTGATGGCAAAGCTCTCGGACACCGTGTTTCCCGAAGGGTCGGTAGCAGTGTACGTTACAGACGTGACTCCAAAGGGAAATGATTGCCCTGACGTGCGACTTGAAGATAAAGTGTGAAATCCGGAATTATCGGTAGCTGTAGGTTCTACCCAGTTTATGATGGCACATTCCGGTACGGTGCGCAATATATCAGCAGGTATCCCCGATATGACAGGTTGTTCAATATCTGAAAGACACACACCCAACAACAACAAAAACATCAAATCAACAAACAAACGATCATTTCAAAAAGCGTCTCAAATATTATTAACTACCGGGGTGACTTTGGACAGCGGTTGGGTATCCGGGGTAATAAGCTTACGCTATCTTCGTCGACAATATATGATAGATATGGACTTTCGACAATATAGGATAGATACGGACTATCAACAATATGGGATAGCTACACTCTGAAGTTCAAAATTGGATGACTCGTAACAAGGTAGAACTAAACGAGAGTCAAACAGAGTTTATTGGGCTTGGATTCCCCCTTTCTCTTCAGAACTTGCCCCTGTGTCACTGCAATTGGTGAAGCGCATATTGAACCAATACAGTCTGTTCAGAACCGGGACATAACATTTGATTCAAATATGACTATGACCAATCAAATATCTAGCCTCTGTCAATCAACACATTTCCAGTTGAGAAACATCCGGAGAATAGCGATATTCATCTCTCGTCTCGACTATGGAAATATTCTTCTTTTTGGTGCTACAGGACATGAATTGGACAGAGTGTAAACATTGAAGAACAAACAAAGTCTTGGGTCAAAAATCATTCAGTTTAGCTAGTCCGCAGTCATGCAACAATCCCTCTCGTACTATAAGAGAAACTGACAACATCTCTCTTTATTGTTGTAATCTTAAGACCTACCGTATTCCGTATTCCTACCGTATGCTGATTTAAGTTATGTGTCGCATGCGCTATGATCTAAACGGCATAACGCCTTATAAATATTAATTGTTATGTAATGTTTTGGACTTTCTACAATATAAGATAGATTAGTATCATGTCAGCGTATTTCATAAGCTTTATTCCGCCTTGGTGCCCTTAACGGAATTAAGCGCAATAGCATTAACAAAACAGTTCAAGAATGTAGGATATCCCATATTTGTTTTTACCTCCCCGACCACCAAAACCCTAAGTGTTTTGACATACATCAGTTCATGAATATCATTTCAGCGGTGTCAGAATATAAACACTTTCCATGAGATACTGTTCTCTGGAGTACTAGAGTGTGCTCCGACATAATAATAATCATGTGATACTGTATTAACATCACGTTATTTTACATGTTCTACTACACAGATTGGGTGCTTTACGACTGAAATATAAAGTATCGGCACATCTTGAAAGTTGTTCTTTAAGGCATATTATGTGATCAATTCCAAGTAGCGCCCTCTATCATTGATTTTTACTATGAAAGCAGATTTTTTGCACATTTGCTTTTTTGATCATAAATCATAAAGATCTTCTAGGTTACAGATCGATACAATTCCTAATTACTTCAACATCATGGTTTTAAGAGGTTGAAAAATAGATTGTCAAATTTTACTCTAAATTCACTCTAAAATCATGATTTTGAGTTAATTATGAATCGTATCGTTCTGTAATATGGAATATATTTATGATTTATGATCAGAAAAGTAAATCTGCAAGAAAATATGATTGAGGCGTCCCCTGGAAAAGATCACATAATATACCTTTAATGCCAACACCATTTAAGGTATTTAATCAATTTCTATACCAGGATGTCACGGAATGAGAGACTTGGCACATAAGGCATGGCATATTTAACATGGGGATGATGACGCCTTCTAGATCATGAGGCGACTGGGTTGTAAGACCCCCCACCCCTGATCCTCACTCAAGGTGTCTTTGTTGGTTGGTTTATGCTCTTATATGTACCTAGATACATTCCCTTTTAACCTATCCGATATTCATGGATCAAATCTAGATAAAATGCAACCCACCGATGAAGATGCAATTGATTGTCGAAACCTTGATTCAAAATGGTGAGTTTTTCTGCTTGATATTTGCAGACAAACAGTTATGTAACTGTGCACTTAGTGTCACTTTCACTTCCACTGTATTGGGACTGTTATGATCCCTATATTATTATAATTTACTACTGCGATTGAGAAAGGGAGCCCTCTGTACTTTTGTATGACAGGCTCTTGTTCCATAGGAGACACGTTGTGATAAGGAAGAAAGATGGTTACCACCTTGAAAGCACTAACGTGCACGTCTTCAATAAAAAGCAAGCCAGCAGACTGAGTCTTCTAAACGCCGTTTCGTCCTCTTCAATCTGTATATGGCTCGGTGACGGAGTTTGTAATACAGAGCTAATCAAGAAATAATGGATAAACCACTTACAACGTAGAATAAGAATTCTAAAGCTCAGAAATGGAGGCAAAGCAAAACCTCAGGTCCGGACTCTTGAGTTGATATGATGATTAATGATTGTTTGTCATTTGTATCTTTATTAAGCTGGAATAAGCCGTAATCGTTCTTTTGATATAAGCTAGACACATTGTTGTATTGACCTTTTGAGTGAATTTTATTTAAAGATACTTGGACCATGGGCATTGCTGATTATGGATAAGCATATCATTAGCGGGTGATCGGAACAGGACAAACGGTGACTAAAACTCATAAATTGTCCGCCAAATTTGGTAAAATCCCATACATGGGCATATATGAACCATCATGCATGATCAGAGCATATCCATTCCTGCAATACCTACCTGTAATATTGACACTAAACGCGCATGTCGCTTTATTTCCAGTCTCATCTCTGGCTTCACACACAACCATGGTTTGTCCGATATCAAATTCAGACCCTGATTCTTTGTCACATGTAACATATGGATCATGTCCAGAATTATCAGTAGCATCTGAGATGCTCCACCCTACAATAGCTGTAGATTTAGTAGGAGTGGTAACTGCCGCTTGATTTGATGGACAGGTGAGGATGGGCGGTTCAGTGTCTGTAGAACGATAATAACGAGATGGAATATACAATATGATATCATGTAATTCTGTAACCCATAACCAGTGACATCACCTTTGCACATGGAATAAAGATGTGCACTATTGAGTAGGCTTCCGTTTATTCCGTTGGGAACATTAACGTAAACGTTGACACATTTATAGGGGGATTTTGAACTTCATGAAGGCCCATTATTAATATATAAACTTCATCATATATTTGATGGAACATCGAAATCAAAGACATCGAATTTGTCGTTATTGTTCTTTTTCGACGATGTTGATTATAAGGAAGTTACACCATTGGTCTATTCCATTCTCTCACGGATCATCATTCCGGACATTCTTAGTCATATCTTAAACGATGTGGTGCGATCTGATCCATATCGTGTAAACATTTAAGCTAAAACACACGATATGTTCCATATCGTAGATTTACCGTGTTACCAAATATTTACGTTTATCATCGGTAAGACATTACACGTAAAGCGATTCTAATTAAATCATGATGCTTTAACCATATTACGTCATGAACCGTATTCTCTAGACATTTTTATCTATTTGAATCGAACCTACGCAGCTCCTTTGTTTATATGCTTGAAATCAACAAAATATTGCTACGAGTCACGTCACACAAACGACGATTTTCGATTCATTCTGAGGCCGAAATAGACTGATCACGCCGAAAAAGCATTATCTGCCAACAACAAAGTCGGTCGTGTTTTTCGCGCTAACTTATTGGAAACTTTTTTAACCGTTGTCGATAGAAGATGAGTAAATACTGATGAAGGATATAAAACGGTATGCGGCCTTTCATTTGTGTCTCTTGTGAAAACTATTGCCTCTTACATCATGTACATCAACAGTCATTATTTTCTTTCAAGTTCTGAAGAAAAAAACGCCTACTATATTGTCGTCACCTTGGAACAATAATTTACTAAGTACCCTTTATGGCCGTACATACCACCCCTGACAATTTCATCATAACTCTATGGACTCACCATTAATGGTAACAACAAATGACTGCCTCATAATATTGCCTGCAAGATCTACAGCCGTATACGTCACTGTTGTTTCCCCAATAGGTAAAACTACTCCTGGTTTATGGCTCGATGTGAAATTCACTAATGTGTTGTGAACACCGTAATAATCAGTAGCTGTTGGCTCTGTCCAGAATGCTTTGGCATAAGCCGTCCCATTGTTCGTAGGAAATGTGATGTTAGATGGTAGATCAGTTATAACTGGTGATTCCTTATCTGCGCACAATTTAATACAATAGTTGTCAAACACTTCCAAAGGATTAAATGTGAGACGAATATCGAAAAAGTGGGCGAAACATGTTTAAAAATATTAAAAAATCAAAGTTTCCGAGAATTTGTAAACAATTTAATAACAACTTCACACAGTGATAACTGATGATTTCTTTGTTGATGCGGAAAAGATTTTGGTTCTTGAGAAAAGGCAAGGTAAATGTATGTTTGGCACTGCATATGATAAGTTAGATGCATGAGAATTATTCGACGACGTTATCTATCTACCCGTCTAACGATTTTCATTATATACCTTTTGATGTTGGTTATTCATGATATTGAAATAAGGACGATGTTAAAGGCATATTATGTGATCTTTTCCACAGAGCGCCCTCTATTCATGATTTTTTATAGAAAGTAGATTTTCTTGCAGATTTACATTTCTGATCATAAATCGTATATACATTCCAAGTTACAGAGCGATACGATTCCTAATTACCTCAAAATCATGATTTTAGAGTGAATTTAGAGTGAAAATATAAAGTGTCGTGTTATCACGACAGTTTATTTTCACTCTAAAACCATGATTTTGAAGTAATTAAGAATCGTATCGCCCTGTAACTTGGAATGTATGTACGATTTATGATCAGAAATGTAAATCTGCAAGAAAATCTGCTTACAATTTTTTTTTCAATGTTGAGGGCGTTCCCTGGAAAGATCACATAATATACCTTTAAGCATTCGATCATTATCAATTGAATAGAGGTTATGCAAGTAGCTATGTGCAACGGACTACAAAGGGGAATCGCAACCAGCCTATTTTACACTCTTACAATAGGTAGTTAGAAATGACCCCTTTTCAGGGTCAACTATGCACTGACTGAAAAGGGGGTTAAATATTACTCTTTTTCTAGTCATTTTTTCTTTTTTTCTGTCATTTTCTTGGTCGTTTGGCACAACAGGGTTAAGAAATGACAGACAAAATGTCATATTTAATTATCCTTTTCCAGTCGGTGCATATTTGACCCTGAAAAGGGGTCATTTTGTACTACCTATTTTTAAGTGTGTACAGTCAATTGAACCGGTGCTATGACGCCCAATTCATTGCATAAACCGTGTTATCAAATACGGTATCAAATTGGTCTATAAATCAGGAAACAGGAGTGTCTTCTTTTCTGAAAATCTTTTAAAACACAATTATTATTCCCGGCATGAAGGCAGTAAAATGCATTATATTTATAACCTACCTATTGCCTAGGCCAAATTTTTGTTGTTGTTATGTTGTCCTCGACAGCTTTCAGAGAGGAGGGGCGGGCGGGCGGATTTTTTTTTTTTTTTTTAAAAAACAACTTTCTTTTACCAGCAGAAGCTCAAAGTTCAGCCAACAAGAAGTTAAAAGTCCTCGTTTTACTTTTAATTTATTAGTAATTTTTTATGTATGTTTATATTTTTGACTCTCTATTTTTATCCCACATCTGTATATAGCCTTGGTGTTCATGGGTAAAATTGAAGGTCTCATTTTTGTATATCTTTTTAAAATTTGTATGTATTTTTGTAAAAGAACGCACCGTTTTTAAAGACGTGTGCCGCTGTTGGAAAAGCGTATGTTCTAATAAATAAACTAAACTAAACTCTAAGAGCCGCACATATATGTTATAAACACTTTTTTTTTTACAAAAATACGATTTTTTAAAAAAAACACAACGATTTTTAAAAAAAAAAAAAATCTGAAAAAAAAAAAAATTCGGAGCGGCCCTAAAATGACGAGCGGGCGGTCGAGGACAACATAACAATTTTTTTTTTGGCCCTACCTATGTGTGACTGGGACCAAGAACATAATGAATAGTATGATGTTAGCGCTATCATCCGGGGCTATCATACGGTATCAATTGACATCTGTGTGATTACTGTCCAATGGTATGAATTCACACTGCCACGATTCATACAGTACCATAATTATTTATATCATTTGGAAAATACGTCGTGGGCATCGAATAGTTAATAGTTCGATCATACCTCGACAAAATAGAGGCAGTAACCTCATTAACCCTAAACCATTCGGGCACCACTTTTTTCAGATTTATTTTCTGCTCGGAGAAAAGTGAACCCAAAAGTCACCGCGACCCCCTCGGATTTGAACCACAGACCTCCAGCACCAGCGGCGAACGATTCCCAATAAGTGACGGGTGTCAAGGCTACTTGGCCGAGTATATTCGGCCGTGTATAAAGCCTGGGTCCATTTTATCTTCGAAAAACATACACGCCGCCGGGTGGAACATTGAGATTGGCTCGTTGGATTCTGATGGATTCAGCAGGGTTAGGGTTAATATAATATTTACCGCGCCTTTCCCTAGGCAAATGCGCGGTATACGAGTATTATTATTATTAGTAGTAGAAGCATTAGTAGTAATAATAATTATTATTATCATTATTATTATCAGTTACTGCGTTTTTTGTCGAGTTAAATATACCTACATTATGATCGAGCTACTTATCATTGGGTTATTATTTAGATGCACCCTACGCACTTTCCATACGTCCTAAATAATTGATGTTACTGTATCATGGCAGCACGATTTCATACAATTGTCTCCCGGCATTGTGTATTTCAAATGGTACCATCATGATAGCGCACACATCAGGCTATTCTTTCTTCCTGTCAAACATAGATAGGAAATTCAATGACTACGATGATTATAATTTTTTAACAAAAAAAGAAAATGAATCTGAAGAATGATACACTGATATAACTCCACTTATCAACGGTAGTCTTTTGGTTTCGGGAGATAACGAGATCCAGGCGCGGCGGAACGTATTTGAAAATGGGGGGGGGGGGGGGCACGTAAATTATGATCATGCAAGCGAAACGAGCGGAACGAGTGGAGCGCCTTGCGGCGTGGGGTCCGGGGCCCGCTCAAGGGCCCCGTGAAATTTTGGGTTTTGATATGCGCTCAGGGGCCATTTCATTCATGGCGTATTTTGATATAATTAACACATTCATGACATTGTAAAGGCCCACGAAGTTGTACTTTATACAGCAATAATTAAATAAAAATAAAAAAATGAAAAGATTTCCAAAAAGTGACCAGGTGTAGGCCTATGCAATTTTGTAAATTGATCTGTATTTATGAACTATATCGTAAAATGAAACGAAACGAAAATTTGAATTTTATCAATAGTATTAATGAAAATGATAATTTTATGATTACCGGGCCCCCCGGAAATTTTTTGAATTTCCGCTGCATCGAGGCCATTTCTTGTCTATTTTGTAAGAAAAATGGCAATTTAATTGCTGAATTTTTTCAATAATGAATGAACAATTTGTATGATTATGATCCTGGAAAGCGGAGCGGAGCTTCTTACAGTGTGGGTTCCGTGGAGCTAAATTTGGAATTTTAGATGCATTATGAGGCCAGTCCATTTTAAAACGGAAAATGGCTGAATGTTATCACTAATATTTTGAAAGATTAATGAACATTTGTATTTTAGGAGCGATGCACAACTCAATTTTTATTTCAACACCGAATGTATTATTTGCGAAAATATAGGCTACCGTTAACAATCTTCTCAATAACTTTGAAGTCATGTCCTCAAGACTATCACTACAACCATGCTAATTGATTCTTGTTGAAAATGCGACTCTTATACTTTTGGACGAAAAAATAGGACTATGGACTGAGACGAATTGTTTTTGGCAAGGAAAAACCTTTGGTTAATTTTTTTTGGTTTTAATGCAAAATTGCCTGAAGTTTAAGATAATTTCATGTATTTTTGACACTAAAAGTCAATCTTTTCGATTAATTTGGGGTAAAAAATGTTGTGGGGCTCGATTAAAGGAGTTCAGCCACACATTTCTGGGGGGGGGGGGGGGGGGAGGGGCACAGTGCACATGGTGTCCCACCACTCATTTCTGCTGATTGATCCTGAGACTATAGTTATTTTAGTCCCAGGATAAATCAGTGTTAACGTAGCGTTCTCGAGTCTATGAAGACATTGAATGTCTTGCACTGCACGAGACGTTTAAGAGGCCTAATTTCTAACTTACCACATAGCCTTGTTCGGTTCAAGAGGTCATCTAGAGCCTCTGTATTCCAGTTCTCTCGTGAAGTAAGCAATGTGGGAGAATTTATGAATAACCATTTTGGAGCCAATATTTTTGGGCACAAATGTGACCGTTTGTCAACCGTAAGTACCATCTGGCAGAGACACATGTCTTCATAGGAAAGTGCCCATCGTAATACACCACGGTCGGAAGGATCCGCTATTTTCGATAGAAAACAAACATGACTGCATGCTTCGGCTATGATAAATACTGTAATATAAAGGAAAATGTAGGTAACTTATTTGAACTACATTCCTCAAAATAAGTAACTGACCAGGTAATAAATATACTCTTAACTCCAACTATAGCTCCTACACGTAAAAATATAAAATTATAAAATTGTAAATAAATATCTTCTCCTTAATTTTAGACACTGTTCACGAACATCGGTTAATATATAAGAACGCTATATTAAACGGATATCATGATATACCAAAGGACGTGTTTCTACTGGGCAACTTAGCGGTAATTACTATTAAGTTGCACTTAGAAACAGCCAAATTAAACTAATTACCGTTAAGTTTTCTAACGGTAAAGTCCTGGACAAACCAGGTTTGTTAACGGTTATTAACGCTAACTTACCCAGTAGAAAGACACACCTACCCACCCGTTAAATATTACCGCTAACTTCTTGTGACCCGGAAGTATACACGTACACGCCGGATGCTACGCATTGTTGCTCTGCGTTTACGAGAAGTGTCATGTTCATTTATTGGGGGGTGTGTGTGGTGGGGGTGGGGGTGTGTGTGGTGGTATTGCTTGTGTTGTTTACAAGCAATATTAAAAGACAATAATAACGGCGGCAGTCTTTTTCAAGTGGGAAGGCATTTTTGGTATAACGATAGGTCAATGTCGTGGCCCATTGATTATGATGCTTGTGAACTTAGCGGTAATCTTTCGCGAGTATTAACGGTAATTACTGTTAAGTTTACAGTTAACTTTCGAGTGCCCCAGTAGAAACACGTTCAAAAAGTGTAGTTCACATGTTCACACTTTGCTATGACAATGTTACAGGTGGATGTATGTGTATGTGTATGGGCTGTATTGATCAATTGAAGCATCCCTAATTCTCATCTTACTATTGACCTGTGGGCTGTCGCTACCAGTTAATCAATAATCTGCCCGTTGCTACAGTGCAACAGAGCATAAACTTCCAAATATTGAATTATAAATATAGTGCCTCCTGATTGTTGTACAACAATGAACATTTCAATCCTAAGTATGTGTATCATATATAATTAAAACAGCTTTGTTTTAAAGTACTATTTCGTGTCCTTGTATGATTATCAGCATTGTTACATTTCTTATTAAACCTGATTTCGGATTGGCCAATACTTGATTATCCATACACGCTAATCCAACCAGCTACTGCCTACTTCCTTTCATGGCCTTGACTATTTAAACATTTCTTTTTATTTAGACTTAATGCAGGCCTTTAACACGATGCCTGTTTCTACATCCATGCATGTCAGCACACGGTCACCTAAAGTAACATACACCATTATGACTGCACACTGGCGAATTGCATTTCAAATTTCATGCAGCGCGAATTTTAAACCACTGGTCCCTTAGCACGGGCATCCTTGAATATTCCTTCCATTGTTTGCGTGCATGGCTGCACAAGTATTAATAGACTTTTGCCAAGTCTGTGTACAGTTGTATGAAATAGTGGTTACATGTGGTTTTTCTCTTTTTAAATATATTAAATGTTTAGAGGACGATATTTTAAATACTAAAGGGATATTGAATTATCTGCTCAGACCATTCTTTTAAGCCGCCATCTGTACCTTTAATTTGATACCATGCAAGTCTGGTTTGGATACACAGTATACTTAATAATTTCAACGAGTTTGGTCATTAATTAAGCTTAATTAAGACAGATTTTGGGTTTTTGTTAAAAGTAAAGATAAATGTGAACTTTTTCTCAGACAGTATTGTTGGCAATGATGGGAACTTTATTTCCTGTAACTTTGGTGTTAATAGCATTTATAGTTTTTGCTGGAAATTCCAAAACGCAAAATGTTAATGTATTTCTTTATAATATGCTAATCATATGCAAATAAGGTCAAACTTTTTTTCTTCTCTATGACAGTTAATCACCATGCTGTATTCTATAATATGATATTGTGTCCTTGTCTTACATATGTCACTTTTTGAATTGAGCGTAATTTCAATAACATGCACTTTTGGAAATTTATGCTCTGTTGCACTGTAGTCCAAGGCTGCGTGTAGACGAAAAATGAAAAACGGGCTTTGCTTTGATTATGGACAAATAACCGAGTTAATATTCATTCGATCTTCATGTGGAATACCTCAAATTGAAGAGAAGCCACATTCATAATTTAATATTTTTACCTAGGAGCTATAGTTTTGGATTTTCAATGTATTACTTAAAGGCATATTATGTGATCTTTTCCAGAGAGCGCCCTCTATTCATTACTTTTTTTAGAAAGTAGATTTTCTTGCAGATTAACATTTCTGATCATAAATCATACATACATTCCAAGTTACAGAGCGATACGATTCCTAATTACCTCAAAATCATGGTTTTAGAGTGAATTTTAGAGTGAAAATATAAACTGTCGGATAATCCGACAGTTTATCTTCACTCTAAAAATCATGATTTTGAAGTAATTAAGAATCGTATCGCCCTGTAACTTGGAATGTATGTAAGATTTATGATCAGAAATGTAAATCTGCAAGAAAATCTTCTTTCAATTTTTTTTGATGTTGAGGGCGTTCCCTGGAAAGATCACATAATATACCTTTAATCACTTACTTATTCTGAGGACTGTATATAAATCATGGGCATGTAAGTAAAACCATGCACTCATTCAGGAATTTTCGCAGACAACTATTTTCGGAAAAACTTAAACCATAAACATCAGGGTTAACCGTCGTGGGCCCTTTATTCAAAACTAGCGAGACGCACGGAGAAACAGTCTGCATTTTCAGGCTTTTTTGCTCATATCTTGGTCAATTGTGTATGGTTTCAGCTATTTATTGCTTATAACCCGTCTCAGATCATCATATATTCGGCCGAGTGCACCAATGGCGAGTAGCTGAAGAATAGCGCTACCTCTCTAGTAACTCAGTTGTATCCAAAAATTTGGAAAGCACCATACTGGGGTAAGCTATTAGGCTAGTAATTTGCGATTAATTTACGCTAAATGTTAGACCTGACCTGACCCAAGAGTAAGTTGGAGCATAACGTTATGTTGCTGCAACCAGTAGCATAGCCAGGGGGGCCAAGGGAGGCAGAGTGCCCCCATGAAAAAAATAACCGGGAAATCGGGAAGGCAGCGGGAAATCGGGAGGGCAAAGGAAGGGAAAGGTGCAGTTTTTCACGCCGGTTTGGGGACGCAACGCCTCTTAGATTCCTCATAGTCCTTATTTTTGAAAGAACGGTAAAATTTTTGATATTTTCGAACACAACAAAATGGCGTCATTTTTTACACGGACTTTCATTGCTCGACTGGACGTGGTATGACATGTTGCATTATTCATGTTATTTTAATCAACGCTTGACGTACGACTGACGACACATTTTTATACTTCTACGGAACACCATTCGTGTCAATATGATTGCTGTTTGATACATGCACACACATTTGACGCATGAGATAATTACTTTTGTAAGGGGACGATGCTGATTAATGTGGATATTTACCTCGCTAGTTACTATTCTGTGTTACTCGCCAGTTTGCTCTCAGAATATTACATCGTTAGTAAGTTACGCTACAGTTAGGGCATACTAGCCTCCCTATTAAGTTACACCAGTTTGGTGCACTCGGCCGAATATCTATGAAGTGAAATGGATTATACTTGCTATACTCAACTGTAATACATCATTTGGAGACAAATAAACACCTCAATAAGTTTTATTTACTAATATATTATTCGTTTTCCAATTTTTACAGTAATGAAAAAGGTGGTTAGAAAAATAAATATTGATGGGATTGATCTGCAGTTATCAATGTAATATAGTTGCTGGTCCAAAATGCATTTTCAACGTACGGCGACCTTTTTAATAGCCTTTTAATATACAAAAGATATTCAAACGGTTGCATGGTTCTATACATATTATTAACGGTAGTGAAACCTTATAATGAAGAACACGATCACAATGATTTGTAGGGCAATCATCTGATATTTTCCCCTTTATATGGTTCATTAAATACCTAAAATGTCAATATAAATAACACATCGATGCTCATGGGCTATTATTCGTTGTAAGTCACGAATAATTGTAATGGGTCACACACATATTATAAGTTTTATTAACAGTATTAAATTTAAGATGGCGGCTAAAATGGACACCGTAAACATAGTAAATAGCGAAATGTCTAAACATGCGCATATTGTGTATTGCAACAGATTAATTGAATTGACACTAGTACATTATAAATCAGTAATAAAATTAGCATTAGGATGAAGAATCTACAAATAGACTCGAACTATTTTGTAGTTCAACATGCCAAGAAGGGGGGGGGGGGGGGGGGTGCTATCTATACCCTATAATCTTCTTACTAAACGATCTGGTACCATTGCGTTTGTTATTAATGTACTGTACAGCTATTGGAGTACCTTCATTTCCCTTAAAACGTCACCATTTATTTATTTATTTATTTATTTGTTATTCGGCAAAATCGACATCAACAATACAAAAATAATCAAGCACATTATAATAACATGTAATAACATCACAAATATATTCAGACAACCAAGTCGATAAGCCAGGATAACCCATAAAGTTAGCTAAATATGCCAACTTATTATGTCATACTTACTCATCACCCAATCAACAGCGCCCGCATTTGCCCAAATTGTCTTCTTCTTTTTTGGTAAAACATTAGCCAAATACCCGGGGTTAATGCACTCTACATTTTTCGGACGCCTCAGAAGGTGTTCTGGTTATTAACACCAAAGGTGTTCTATGATATTAAACTTATATATTGGAAATATTTACACATTCAGTTTTCTCTTATTTAAACAGTGTCCTATATCCACAAATATTTGAAAAACATCAACATATATATTATCATTACAGGATTTCTGTAACAGTTTGGGAACACCAATTTGTTCTAGAACGCGTCAGGTGTTCACAGACGTGTTCTAGAACACATGGTGTTCCCAAACTGTTACAAATAAGGTTTTAAGTAAGGTTTAAGAAAGGTGTTCCTTTATTTAACATGGTGTTAAACATAGAACACGTTCAATTTTCAGCTGACTCAATCCTGTAATGATAATATAGATTTTGATGTTTTTTCAAATATTTGTGGATATAGGATACTGTTTAAATAAGAGGAAACTGAAAATAATGTGTAAATATTTCCAATATAAAAGTTTAAAAACATAGAACACCTTTGGTGTTAATAACCAGAACACCTTTTAAAGCGTCTAAAAATGTTACAGTGCCGGTCATAAATATCTAAATAAAGTCACACATAACCCATTGTAGCTGTTCTTGCCATTGATTGGATAATTACATTTTGAGCATTGTACCTTTGGATGGTGCATGTCTATTTTCATCCGAGCTTGAGTTAGCTACAATAGTATTTTTGGCCAAATGAGGTCACTCACAATAAAATGTGCTCCAGGGCTTTGTGACGCCACAGAGACATTTTATGGGGAATGTTGGTACTTTGGTTGGTGTCAATGGAAAGGGACCAATAGCTTAACAGTGGTACCCAACATAAGTTTGATAACAACAAATTATAGGGGTTGCAATCCCCCCCCCACACCCCTCGGTAAGTTATGTTGCAAAAATAGCCTGCATTGCTATACGAGATCCCTCGATTATCCATGTAACCATGCGTAACGGAACACAAAGAGGAATTGCATTCGGCCTATTCTACATTTAATTGAATCGGTGCATGAAGTCCAATCAGGGGTATGTCACTGAGCTTGCCGATCGGGTCCACTTTTAAATTGAACTTAGTCAGCATAGAATTGAGGGCGCTATACCGATCAGGCGTGATGATTGTAGCAGACGACGCAACGCTGGCCACGCGTCTCTCAGACGACCCAATTTGGCAACGGGAGTGCACCATTTTGAATTATTTTTAACAGTCATCGCCCGGTTAACGATAAAAATCCTTTTAATTATGATGTATTTGTCAAAATGATAGTTTAAAATTCGCGATTACGTGTTATTCACTACGAATTCAAAATTTAGGTTTCACGTGGCCACCGTCGTCTGCAGCGCCCCCAAACCTATGCTGACTAACATGCCGTTTAACCTGCCGTTAAACCTGGTTAAACATTGTTAAACGCGTTAAACGCCGGTCACCGACACATTCCGGACGATAACCATAATTTATTCAAATATGCAAAAGGTCCGTTTTCGTTACGTACGTTGGTATACTACTTTCCTATCCCAAAGTTAATAGTATCCCTGGTCCAATTCATTATGAATGTCACCAAATTGGCCTACATATCCCAAAACAGGTGCCAGTGAGTCGATAGCGCACATAAGCGTCCACTGTGGAAATAAATACGCTCGAGTGTTTGTGAAAGTCACGCACTCCAGTTGGCTTTGCACACTAATTATTTAAGGAGCGGCTTATTTCAAACCCTTCTCATTTCATCATGGTCAAGTCTCAAGGGCTAAAATAAGAACTGTGGTTTGCAGAACCCATTTAGGTAAGAAAAATGATAAGAGATATTCGTTGCTAGTGTATTATCATCGTGTTTGGTAGCAAAAGTCTAACAATCAAAGTAATATTATCTAAACCTGTCAGAACCGTTGAAACCTTTGCCCCATATAAAGTAAGTCGAGCTAGAGGTAGATAACTTTTATGTCAAGCGTTCTGGGTTCTATCATTTCGATCATCATTCACTTAAGTACTTAAACATTTCGAGCTCAGAATGATCGAGAATGCAACATAACTAACTTCGAGAATCTACGGGATCCTCATAACAGAAAGAACTTATTAATGATCGCGCTAACGACTGACTGATGCGTCTTCTTTCTGAAAACCTTGAACATATATAGTTATTATTCTCGACAATGGCAGCTAATCCGTTACATGGATAAGCTTTATTTTTACGAAAGTGTTGTAACGGGATCGGGACGGCCTCAGTCACCAACTACCAGGTAGGTTGGTAGCGTGCACTGGAAGTTGGCAATGTTGCACCAGGGCTCGTTGTATAAATATAATTATACGTTTGCGAGGCGAAATACAGACTGACGACGAATTTACTTTCTCAACACAATTTATTTACAGCTACATTTATCTCCATCATTCACATCGACAATACATCACTTTCCCATCCACATCACCCATGATTGTTCTGCCCTGAATTTAGTGCTGTAGCAATTAACTTGAATTTTACACCCGACTTGACTCCCTGATTGATCCTCCCTGACTGATCTTCCCTCTTTGATGATATAATCAGAAGATGACATGAAAATAAAGAAATACAAAATATGTTACTTAAAGTGTACTGATAATTTGGAATATAAATCATAACAAAACATTTGGGTCAAATAATTCAAACATAATAAATCACACCTTTTATATTATGCATGTAAACATGATGAGCATTTGGCTAAAGATACACAATTGTAATTGTAAGGTAGGTCAAGAGTGATACGCTGATACTGACGCGTCAACAGACAGGGACTCGAACCCACATCTTAACCTTGTCGTCGCACCAATGACTTTGAACCACCACGTGTAGATCTCTGGACTAGGACTTTAACCTAAACTTAGTCGTTCTGATCCAATCCACGTAACTTGTCAATCACCGCGCGGGACTCGAACCCCGGACTTTAACCGTACTAAATATCGTCGGCTGATCCAATCCCAACTTGCGTAGAATTATGTCGCTTACTGGTGGGACTTGAACCCAATCTCCAAATACACTCCTGACCATACCCAAATACTTAAATATCTAGACTTATGAGTACATTACATTACAGCTTAAACATGTTACGTAATAATAAATGGCAAGTGGCTACTCCGCTTTATGCGCAGTACCTGTTCACATTGAAATAACTCACACGGACACAGATGATCAGTACTGAGTGGGTGCCAGAAGTTGTGACCAAAAATATAACACTGTTATTGAATAATCTCAAAGATCGACTATTTACTCGCTTCGTGCGCACAATAACAAATTTAGGTCAACGGAGTTCTTACCGTACAATAAAACTCATAAATATAACCGCACCAAAACAATGAGCGCACTTCGCATTCTTTCTGCGCGTATTTTGGCAGATGCAAAACGACAAAATATTACAATCAAAATAGCAAAATGAAACACATTAATTATCACGCGATAAAATGTCAGCGCACTGGAAAATCTTGCGTTAAATGCGTACACACGACAAACGTTAAATTCACGCACTAATTGAACACTGTACCAATCGCTTCACAATACAACGCATCCAAATATGACATGAGTTTGCAGTTATTTTTGTTGACTGCAAGTTTCACATAATACACTATAGGATCATTTTTATATCAAATAATCATGACTTTTACAATAAGCATGACTCTTAATATATAACACTCTGGTATCAAATAATCATGACCTTTACAAAAAGCATGACTCTGATAACACTCTGGTATGCTAACCATGGCCGTAGCCGTCACCATCAATAATAATTATAAAATATAAGTAATGTAGATCTGGCAACAAATATTGGGTACATAAATCTTGGAATATAAACCAAAATAAGTGTCCATCAAGCACAAAGTACATCTAATTTCTCACATGTCAATTTTGAAATGAACACACTATAATATGAGTAATTTGGTAGAAGGTGACATTCGCATAATCATGAACATAAATAATCAAGAAATCACGAGCTAGCACACCAAGGTAATAATTTGTAAAATGGTTTAAAACATCCAGGCAACCTTTGACTGACACTTACTGCCTGTAATATTGGGGGATCTCACGTTTACACAACATGACGTATTTTTATTGAAACACTCTGTAAAACACGATTTATCCAAACCTGCCAATTTTCTGGATAACAACAATTATTTATATACCTGATTAAACCAACGTATTTTTACGACCATATATAATGACAAGCGAGTGTAGAATGTGATTGAAATGATCACGCAATAACCAAATAACAACATTTTAAAGTTGTACACACGTGAGTCACATAGTAAAATTAGCGGAAATTATGCATCTGAAAATCTCACTAAATCTCACTTTTATGAATGCATCCCTGAATATAACCTATCCACATATGATCACAAACATTTACTTCAGACTCGGTTCGTACTTTGATTGAAATTTGATAATGATAAAACCGATAAAATAAGTGAAAGTTTTCCCCATTTCAAACCTTGTATCTTTTTACCTTTGATGATATAATCAGAAGATACTGTACAGGTCAAAACGGGGATCAAGTTAATTAACGGTCCAGCTATATAGCGCCCTCACTATTCCAGACCGGTCAAAGGGTATCGTACCCGGCGAGACGTATTTCTCGTTCCCATCACAGTGTCAACCGACAGACCCGTATCTATTTCATATCCTCCTGTCGGGCTCAGGGGAATGGTAGACCAGTGGTCAACAACCATTACATTAAATTGCACAAAATACTCACTTATAAGAAGTCCATTTATTACAAGCACACTGCGTACGTCATACTTGTTGTTGAAAAAACACATGGTAGGTAAACTATCGATGAACCATTGGATGTACACAGATTTTTAAAAAACCAAGTATTATAATCTTATGTTATAATATTAGTTCTATGTAGAAACACATAGGAACAGTGGACTAGTGGTCAACAACCATTACATTAAATTGCACAAAATACTCACTTATAAGAAGTCCATTTATTATAAGTACACGGCGCCTAAGTCATGATTGTTGCTGAAAAACCACATGGTAGATAAACCATCGATGAACCACACAGATTTTTAAAAATCCAAGTATTATAATCATATGTTAAAATATTAGTTCTATGTAGAAACACATCGTACTCTTAGGATCACATTATATTCCATGTACACAGATTCCGTGGATGATACTCGAAACAATATTTCAGTTGGTCTGTGAGAGTTCTATTCCATTGATATGACGCAGCTTTCATGGAAGATACTCAGAGAGATATTTCAGTTTGTCCGTCGCAGTTATATTAAATTCAATTGATATGACACAGATTCCGTGGAGGGTACTCAGAAAGATATACCAGTTTGTCCATGCCAATTACGAAACACGGCGCACAAAACCTACTTACTCTAAAATTAAGTTAATAATTTGTAAGGTTGTCTTCGCTGTTCACTTATCAGCTAAATTAACCAACTACTTAATATATTGCAGGGTGTCCCAGAAAACGTGCTATTTATTTTGATAGAGCTCTAGTTTGATTTTTTCCGCCATGGATTTATAAATGTTTTACGTTCTAAAAAATCTCTATAGTGTTGAATTAATAATTAAGATTGGTTACTCTGTTTCAATTGTAAATACATAAGTAAAAGTATTAAATTGGTTTTGAAATTACGCGTGATCGAAGAGATATATCGAAAACCAGTCCACTGACTTAACAACAATGACGCTTCTTTGCTAAGCAGCCTTATAACTCAATGTAAAAGTCAAAGTCTGCTCGTTCGAATTTCTGATGGTGAAGTAGCAACATCCAGTGTTTTCGTTTGAATTTCGCAAGCAATTATTATTGAAAAAATATGAAAATTTTGAGTAACAATCCATTCATTAATGTATGTTCTTTTGGTGTTACAACTCATATTATTATCGTAACTTATTATCTTTACTGTTCAATACTGTACATAAACAATTATTTTTAATTTACCAGTAACAACGGAATGAACGGAGGAGCGTTGCTGCGGGTCAAACGATATCGAGTGGTTAACAGTGCTCCACAGCTTTACAACACCGTCGATTTCCGTGAAAATAGGTTGAATTTGTCACTGACATAACTCTCGTTGACCATACGTAATTGGACGAAGATTGTGCAATCTTGGATTTTCTGCGTCAAAAAGGTAGATATTTTCAGAAAGTGGAAACGCGATTGTAATACGTTGTGCAAAAAAAAGATAGAACGCCTTCAAAATAGGGTGAAGGTTTTCCGGGACACCCTGTACGTCTTGTATTTGAGCAATCTGGTGTATGAGCATCGGTTAATGCATTTGGATGATTAAAACCAGATAATTATATATGGCCAATCTCATATGGTCAAAGTGGTGTGAATAATTAAAGTGGTGTGAATAATTAAATTATTTTTCGGAATTATCTCTCACGATGAATCAATTCGTCACTTATTGTTCACTGAGTATATCTACGCTTTTTTGTTGTTGGGCATATTACTATTTTACATTTGTAAGACGTGAGGTGTGTGTGTGGGGTGGGGTTGTTTAGAAAAAATATTTGGATAATGTTTTAATTAAAGGGGGTGAGTCAGTAAAATTTGTCAAATTTTACACACTGGAAAAAGTGAGATAATGTAGCGTTTTGAAACTGTGGAATTTGAGGTTTTGTATTAAATAAAGGGTGAATAGTAGCCTGCTACCAATTATAATGGTGCCTTTTCAGGTCTGGTGAGCATGAAGCTGTAAGTTCTCGCCTTCCCTACATTTTACAGCTTCATGCTAACCAGACCTGAACAAGGCACAATTATAATTGACAAGAGGCTACTACTACGAACATTTTATCTTACATATACTTTTAAGCAAAAACAATCATAATAATAATAATATAACAATCATTTTAATATATGTATTATTTTGTTACAATTTGTTTAAATAATAGTGCAAATATTTCCTATATAGATAAAAACACTTGAATCAAGAAAAACGAGATTATGCCTATGTGCGATAAATCTTATAACCCATCTTGTTAAGCTTGAATAATGAAATATTATAACTAATACGCTCGAAGCGCGCACAAATTGCCATTTTTAACACTAAAAAACTCCAGTATAATGTGTTAACGACCCCCACATTAAAAATTAGGGAACGTAACCCCCTTTTTGCCATTTGCGCCGCATATGCCCCTGCTCTTCCATATGCCCCTGCTCTTTTTCTCCGTCTCCTCATTCTCCTCCTTTTTCATTCTTTCGTCAATGCCAGGAGGGGGGGGGGGGGGGCATGGCCTGCTGGGCCATCCCCTGGATACGCCACTGGCTCTCTCCCCTTCCATCCCCCTTCCACTTTCTCGCTTTCTCCCTTTCACTTTTTTTGGGTCTCAAATTACGTTGTTCAATTAAACATTGGAATTGTATTTTTATACTTTACAAATGTTTTTTCTCTGAAATATGGTACTGAAACATAATTGTAAAAATATAGGTTTTTCAAGAAACACCGCGGCGGATCACGGGACTCGCATTTTTGTGTTGCCGATTTGTTCAAAAGATGTCAGGGCATGGTCTTGCAACTATAATTTCGCGCTGGATCTGGTCTTGATTACCCCCCCCCCCCCCTCCCCCGGTATCACAATACGGTATGCCTAAAAGATTCATCCAAATGTCTATCTAACCTGTTTGGTAAAAACATAATCGAAAATTACTTTAAATGAGCTAAACAAAGTGTACGACTTTCTTTTGTTGAGCACTTTATATGGTTGTAGCTGGACTAACCATACATATCATAAGCCAAGCCGGACTAACCTTACGTTTGTCAAGCTAGCTTGACTAACCAAGGAGTTGGTCTAACACATACATTTTTTTGCACTTTGTCGAAGAGGTGAAATCACCACGTTGTACATAATAAAGAGTGTACTGTAAAAGTAAACATTTGTTCGCTACATTTATGTTAGCATGCACTTTTCGTGCTAAAATCAGCAAGCGCGAAAACAAAAACGCGAGAATATATTCATTTTGTATGTCGGTGTATGTAAAGAAGCTCAAGATCGCGAAAATAAAAATTGATCAAAATTTGCGAAGCGCGAACATTTCAACTTTTACTATAACTTGAGTTTGATAATCTGATATTGATGACCTAAAATTATAATGAATTGAAAGGGTACAGTATGCCAAATATGTTTAAAAGAACCGGAACTGATTCAATTGATTTTGCTAACGAAAATAATAAACTTTGGGCATCAATTAGGCCTATATAGGTCAATAAATGCGTATGTGTTGTTTCGAGAGAAATCAGAAAAATCAATGCACGCGTGCCGATGTGGGGAATAATGGCACGACCCTACCGGGGGGGGGGGGGGGGGGGGGGGTGCATTGAAACCGACATACGGCACATATTCTCCTGGTCACAAGTCCGACATACGCGGACGCACTTCGATTAGCTGCGCGCGCATGCTTGAAAACGACCAATTGGAGCCGTGATGTCGAGCTTACGTATTGTGCACCACAGATGTCCGTTGCACCGTTTTTTGGGGTGAGGTTGACCTCGAGTACGTAATTTTGTCAATATGTGATGTGCGTCCATTGTGAGCATATCAACATTTGCGCAAGTGTATGATTTTTCTAATTTTTCGAGAAACAAAACATACGCATGTTTTGACCTAAATCTCATTGACGAATTCCTCTCTCAGAATACTGCTTATATAATATTAGCAATTTTATCTTCTTCTTGTGATTTCAATGCGAATGTCATTTGTTCCGTCAAATGTATTGCGGTTTGACCGGTTAGTTACACCGACCTTATACGTAGCTCAAAATGTGAAATCATATCCAAAAAAATCAAACCGGGCACATTTTAGGGTATCCGTCCTTTTTGAACCTAAATCAGCAGCGAAAAAAATCGTTGGGATTTCAATGCAAACGTCATTTGTTCCGTGTTGCAGTTTGACCGGTTCGTTACACTGACCTTCTACGTAGCTGAAAATGTGAAATCGTATCAAAAAAATCAAATTGGGACACGTTTTAGGGTATCCATCATTTCTTAAAGCTAAATCGTCGGCAATTTATTTCCCTTGCAATTTCAATGCGAACTTCATTTGTTCCGTCAAATTTAATGCAGTTTGACCAGTTCGTTACACTGACCTTATATGTAGCTCAAAATGTGAAATCATATTTAAAAAATATCAAATCGGGACACATTTTAGGATATCCGTCATTTTTGAGGCTCATCGGCAGCAATTGTTTTCCCTTGCGATATCAATGCGAACGTCATTTGTTCCGTCAAATGTATTGCGGTTTGACCGCTTCGTTACATTGACCTTATAATTAGCTCAAAATGTGAAATAATATCCAAAATTTCAAATCGGGGAACATTTTAGGTATCCATCTTTTTGAGCTTAAATCAGCAGCGAAAAAATATTTCCTTGGGATTCAATGCACAATATTCTGTCAAACGTGTTGTAGTTTGACCGGCTCGTTACACCGACCTTATACATACTTCAAATGAGATATGATCGTATCCAATAAAGAAAGTCTGGTTATACTTCAGGCCATTTAACCTTTGTCCATTTTTTTAAAATTCCCAAACTAGGCATGATCATAACATTTTGAAAATAAAAGTATCTCTTTGAAAATGGAATACATGGAAACAAAGTACTTCTTTTATACAAAAAATGATAGTTCTGCCAGGGAGATGTCAAATAACACCTCCCTGCTTCAACCATTTCTGCAGGCTGAATAATACCTTGTACCTTGTAGAGATGACTTCCCAAACCATCCGCTAGTGATTATAACTAGAAGTTTGCGAGAGTGGACGCTAGGTTTTTTTTTTGGGGGGGGGGGGGGAGGGGTGATGTTTATCAGGATTTTGGGTGATGTCTTTGAATGTCACACTGGATTTATTTGTGTAATGACGGTTTGCTGTGGTATAGCGTTCAACAGCGTTCCACAGGCGGACGCCAGGACGCTTTCTGTAAAAAATGAGTCCATGAACGGTATTGATGCACACTGGAAGGCTGAATACTGATGCTTGTCGTGGCCACGTCTGGGTCTGTCTGATTTCATTTGATGTAATGGTCTCGGTCAATGTCGATGCGGTCGTTATTTATTTTATTTATGCTTTCTTTATTGAGGGTAATATACTTCAGTGACTTGCACTGCTTTCCAAGCAGGCCCTCATTTCCATACATACATAAATACATACAAATAACAAATGTTACAGTGTTAAAATAATGTATATTACAAATTATGATATTTTTCAATGACACTTTACAGCGGATATATAGGATTTGCATTGACCGAGTGACATATTTACTAAATCAATACGAATAGATGGTGATTAATCATTAAGGATTTTGTGAAGTGTAGTGAGGCGTTGTTTCTGTCTTCTGCTCTCAATGGAGTACCATCTCCGTAACACTAGACTTGTAACTGACCCCCCCCCCCCCCCCCATTGACAAACCTTGCTGCCCTGCGTTGTACTCTTTGGAGGGCATTCTGGTTTTTCTTGGTGCCAGAAAGTAGAGGCATATTCAAGATGTGATTGGATGAAGGTGAGATACAGTTTCTTCTTTGTGAGTCTTGAACATTGGTGGAAATTTCTTTGGATGAAGTTTAGCATCCTAGTAGCTTTGATGGTTGCATGGCGGGACTGTTTATCCCTCTTCAAGTTGTTTTGTATCATCACCCCGAGGTATTTGTCTTCTTTGACTTTGTCGAAAGTTTCACCTAGCATCTTGTAGTCTGTATTCCCAGGGTGACGTCTCCTGGAGATCCTCATCACTTTGCCTTTGGATGCATTGAAAATCATAAAGTTATAACCAAAAGTATTCAATTCTTCAATTCTTCAATTTTGTGGCCGCTAGAGCCGGATGACCAACTATAACAGCGGGTGATGTCAAGGTGCACGGGTGTACCAAGTGCGAGTAAAAATCCACAATATATACAGGAAAATTAAAAAAGACCATGTAGCAAGTTACACGGTCCTGAGGGTGTGGAGTGCTGCTGTTTGGAACATCCTTACAGATGGTGCTACAACTGCGCTGCCTGGTAATCCATTCCAAACTGGTATTGTTCTGATGAGGAATGAGTACTTGTATGCGTTGATGGAAGCATAAACCACTTGTTTCGTGAATGCATGGCTATTGCGTGTTGTTTGAAGAGGAGCAGGGTTGACTTGTTGTGTAAATGGAATTCTTAGGTTGCCATGCTGTATTTTGTAGAACAAAATTACATCATAAAGTAGCCGTCGGGTACATAGTGAATCCCAGCCAAGATTTATTACCATAGCACTGACACTCTGTGTCCGCCGGTAGTCCCTAGTGCAAAATCTAGCTGTTGCATTTTGAACAGCCTCAATGCGCTTAGATCCCTTGATGGTGTGAGGTGACCACGCACTTGAAGCACACTCTAATTCTGGACGCACCAAAGTTTAGTAAGCCTGGGCTTTCACACTAGTTGGACAACAGGAGATGTTTCGTCGCAACATACCAAGTGTATGGGAAGCTTTGGAACTCCCTTTGTTGGAGTGGTCATTCCACGTAAGCTTGCTGTTAATACTAACTCCCAGGTTGTCGACAAATTCACCTGGCCCTGTCCTGGGGACAGCTTGGTTGTCCATTTTGTATTCATAGATGGAAGGCTCTATTTTCTTGGTAACTGTCATAATGGTGCACTTACTGACGTTAAAGTCCATCTGCCAAGTCTTTGACCAGGTGTGAAGTGTAGACAGGTCTTTTTGCATAGCAAGGTGATTTTCGTGTGAATTGATGGGCCTGTATAGGATGCTGTCAACCGCAAAGAGGCGTATTTCTGACTGAAGGGTCGGGCTGATGTCATTAATAAATATGAGAAAGAGCAGGGGAAAGAGCAGGGGCCTTATATTGCTAAAAACTGGTCAAGTCGTCGAAATTGTAAACCATTTTAGCTTAAATAAGCTTTACTTTCATGATGTTCATTTGCTTGTGTGTGGTATTTAGACATCAGTGAATACATCCTAGCCCGATCCTTACGACTTTTCTGGATTTAAAAGAGGTAAACATGGAGTTTTCCACATATTTTTGCTACCAAATTTTCAAACAAAGGGCGCCCTCTGCACATCTGTGAATGCTCTTGATCTTTGTAGATGCAAACATTCAACTGCATAGAAGGCATCGCATCAAGCATAAAATGTTTATCATTGTTAAATACACAAACAAATGAAATTGAACAGCAATTGTTCGGATTGGTTGCTCTCGGTACTGCGAAATAGCGCTTGTGCAATGCCTTAGTAATTTAAAAATATCTCAACTCAATTTTTACGAAACTATTTGTATCAATCAAAATGAACTGTAACTATCCGCATTCATCAATCTAAATCTGAATCTGAATCTGAATGAATACTTCGCAACATTCCTTTATTTGGAATCAAACGCGAAGGGGGCTTGAATACACAGGACGTGTTAACTGTGCAACCCCTGCCCTGTGATCTATGACTGATGGAATCAACGTAACCTAATAACCATAATAATAGTGCAGAAATGACACCAAACACCAACATTTATCCCAGTGAGAAGGAATGAGAGGAAATTATTAATGAAATACAATAAATCAGGGGAAATCCAAACTCAACCAAGATTTTTATTCCATTTGACTTCGGGTCTTCTTCTTTTCTTTTTTGCGTAGGGACTTTCGTACGGGCGCATCACCGCACATTGTCACATATTGATAAATCGGACGCAAAAGATTCTGCCCTTCTACAGGGTGAGTCAAAATAGTCCGGTCCCGTTTTCAAAAAATCAAGAAAAATACTTCTTGTACAAAATTGGTAATTGTTTATTAGAGTATTTATGAGAGTAGACATACTTCTTCATACCTGGTGATGTTTTCAAGACAATATCATATTCCACGCCAGATTTACAACATTTTTACAAAAAGACGCGTAATCCAAAGTGTTCCAAGTTTGGTGGTGGATGGTAATTCTACTGTAATATTAGTTATTCATACAACACAACACACAGTATAACTGTTGTAATTTATACCAACATTTCATGTTTTTTTGTTGAATCTCTGATAAATTGAACGATATTGCATGCAAAGTATTTAAATATATTATAATGTAACTCAGTATTGCACAAATATATTCATAAAAATGGACTATGCACTTTGCCTGGTAAGTTGCCAAATCACAAACTGTTTAAAGATATAAGATCTGTTTTCTCTCAGACTTCTCTCATATCAGTTCGATTAAAATAACAAGTTTCAAAATATTTTGGTCAACATTTGGTTAAAACTCAATAATGTTTGTTATAGGCTATCTCTGATTGCACGAAAACTATTGAAAACATAACCGCAAAGACAATAGAATCTCTTTTCCTATTGTAATTGCTGTGAATACCAACACGCCTTCGATTGACTTATTCAAAAGGCGCGCGTTAAACGTTAACATCCATAGGGATCCCTTAGATAAGTTGGTACAGATTTTATTTCACAGAATTTAGAAAAATTATCATATCTCTCGTTTCGAATAACAAATGTTAATGAAATAAAATTTAGGTTATAGCTAGTAATGCCACCTTTCTAGGCAAGTCATTAAATATATTCATTTTAAAATTTTAACTGGTTTAAAAAATCGGGGAAATCGGGACCTGACTATTTTGACTCACCCTGTACTGTGCTCCTGGAACACGTGTACGCAATATCGAACGCTATCTACAATATCGCCCTATAGGAGCATAACATATGGCCTACATTTTTATACCGTCATGGCTATAGCGTGAGACCTAATGTGACTCAGAAACGTAGCGTAAGCACGATAATTTGGCCTTCTATTATGCTCCTGGGACACATTACGAAATATCAAACGGGAAATTTAATATAGCCCTAGGAGTGTAACATAGGGCCTACATTTCTATACCGCCATGGCCATAAAGCAGTAACAGATTCGTCATTACACAACACATACGGACCAAACCCACGAAAAAATGGACCGATCAAAATCATGCTGCCGAAAACAGTATTCGAGACTACTCGTAGTCATCTAACAAAAGTATTATACAGGATACAAATATAAATCTTTTGAAATACATATAACTAAGCATACACTTACCGCAAAACATAAGCATGATAACATGCCAAGGATAACTCTGTTTTAAGAATAATTATTCTGATTTTTAAACACTTTCTAAACACACATTTTTATCGTCGTTATTCGCACTTTGCTGCCTTGTGAATATATTAATACACATTTGATCTCGGTTTATATAGCCTCTATCAATTAATCTTTGTTGGGATGTTGGTTTTCTGTTTTGTTGCGCTGCCACATAATTATAAACCAATTGAACCTCTATCCAAACGATCCAAGTTGAGTAATTTATAAAATATATATTATATATGAGCAATACTTGTGCAAAAAGCATACAGAATAACATGGTGCCAGATATGGCAGAGATGTTGACCTTTACAGATTTGTGTCTTCTTGGAGTGGGTTGTTTCTTGTCTTGGTCTGGTGCCTTCATAAGTATGCAATTTTCAATCATTGTCTGCCACGAATTGCAATCATTTATATATCCCTTTAAATGGAATCATTTAAGTGTCAATAATAATAATCATAATAATCCTTGAAGTTATCGGTAACAAGTGGAGCTCTCTAAGGAGTGGTGTAGACGAATCCATTCTGTTTAATCTAAAAATTATTCTTGCGGCCCTGTTCTGCAGTGTTTGTAATTTGTTGTGATCTTTCGCTGATATGCCATAAAGTAAAGAGTTTGAATAATCCAAACTAGATAAAACCAGTGACCGGACTAAATGGTGACAGCTATCAACAGTGATAAAACGATATATATAATGGATTCCGGCTACGGTTCAACCCTACATTCAACAATGTCAGCCAACGCTGTATCACGGACACTATGCTATCCTGTTCCAAACGTCTGATCCGATTGAGTCTTACCGCATTTAAACGCAACAGTCTCTACCACGGCAACCAACTTATACATCATCGCAGTGTCCTCCAGTCATCGTGTTCAGCATGGGATTTCTACACAATCCGCGGTAAGATCCATCATCTGAACCGTACATACTTTGATTGCCTTTCGAACTCTAAGGCATCTAAGTTAAATCGCCTCCAGTATGAGAATCGTCATGTCAACCCTCCCAGACGCCATTCTACTGACATGAAACGCAAACTGGTAGTCACCATACCAGACGATCTTGAACTAACTAACGAACAAGTTTCAGTCTTATCTAAGGGTCTTACTTATATCCCTCACCGCCCCAGCGTCGATGAATTTAAAACCCGCACTGACACAGAGGAATTCTTCCGCCGCCTACGTCTTAAAGCCTTCTTCCATGATCGTGAAAGCATAAATGGTACCGCTGAAGAAGATGAATTTACCGCCTTACAACCTAAGAAGTCCAACTGGACGCCTATGCCGGGTGAATACGCAGCTTTGGATCTCTTCATCAACAAGTGCCGTAATGACATCAGACAGATTGACTACAGGAAACGCTTTCAACCACACAATATCTCCGATGTTGAAAGCCAGGCCCTTGAAGATCTCCGCCGCAACCCCAACATCATCATCAAACCAGCAAACAAGGGAGGAGCAGTAGTGGTCTGGCGCAAAGACCTATACATTTCAGAAGCCCAACGCCAACTATCTGATGCATCGGCATACGAGCGGACCCCTCATGATCCTACAAATGAACAACAGAGCAAGATAACAAGAGTTGTCCGTGACATGATCCACGACCAAGATCTCCCCTCTACTGCTTCGAACCTCATCCAACCGGATCCTAAATGTGCACGATTCTACATGTTCCCCAAGATACACAAGCTGAATAATCCTGGTCGTCCAGTTGTATCGACATGCAGTTGTCCAACAGAACAAATAAGTAAATATCTCGACAACGTTCTGTCGCCTATCGTCAGGACCCTGCCGACTTATATCAAAGACTCCACACACGCCCTCGAGATATTCAAGGAATTTCGATTCACTGGTGATCCCGCCGGACCACGCCACATCTTCACTCTAGATGTTAGGTCCTTGTACACATCTATCCCTATACATGATGGCCTGGTCGCCCTGCGACATCACCTTGATCGACACAATCCTTCGCAGTGCAGCACCGACACTCTTATACGCCTGGCTGAACTCGTTCTAACCACATCTTCATTTGGATTCAACGGAGAATACTATAACCAGGTCAAAGGAGTCGCCATGGGCACCAGACTGGGTTGCAGCTTTGCATGCCTATTTGTTGGTTATCTGGAACAACAGATCCTCTCCTCATACAACGGACGCAAACCCGACTTCTTTTATCGGTATATCGACGACTGTATCGGGGCAGCCACCTGTTCTGTCACAGAGATTGAAGCATTTGTTACACATGCCAACAACTGCCACCCGGCAATAGAGTTTACATACGAGATAGCTACACAGAATCTGCCGTTTTTGGACATCCTCCTATCCATTGACGACGACCGCATCCGTACCAACATATTCTACAAACCGACAGACTCCCATAGTTATCTGCAATACAACTCTTCACACCCTCCAGCGTGCAAGAACGGTATTCCATATTCGCAACTACTTCGTCTCCGGCGACTCTGTGACTCAGATGCAGACTTCAAGAACAACGCAACCACTATGGCATCATTCTTTACAGATCGCGGATACCCTGAATCCGTCACCAATGCTGCTATCCGTCGCACCGCTAATATGACCAAGAACGAGGCAATGACACCTAAACCTCGCACTTCAGTCGAACGCGTCCCTCTGGTACTCACTTACCATCCCATCAACACACGAGTCTCCAAAATGATTATGAGAAATGTGCATATCCTTAACGCGGACGACACAACATCCAGAATATTTCCGTCACCCCCTCTTTGCGCGTATCGCAGGGACAAGAACTTGAGGGACACGTTGGTAGTTGCTAACATTATCCACCAAGACGAGCCGCCTACGCCCGGTTCAACTACTGCATGCGGAAGACCCAGATGCAACACATGTAAGCATGTAACCTCGCGAGATAACATCAAAGGACCCAGCGGTGAACAAAAGGTTTCTTATGAGTTCACGTGCACCACCAAGAACTTGGTTTATGCCATTATATGTACGAGATGCAACATGTTGTATATTGGGGAAACCAAGAGACGCATGGCAGACCGCTTTACGGAGCACCTAAGGTTCATCCGCATCCAACTACCTGGCATACCAGTTGCGCAACATTTTCACAATCATGATTTAAACAAAGACATCAAAATAGCTGGACTGTTCAAATGCCATGGCAGCGATAAAGACAGGAAAGAGAGAGAACAACGACTTATTCACTCTCTCGGCACTCTGCACCCAAATGGCATTAATGTCAGCTTCAATGCATTTCGTGTCTAGCCGTCCGCCATCCCCTGCTTTTAATTGCAGCGCGTGCGCGTTATTTCCCGCACGTGTATTTTGCCCGCGTTTTTTGTCCACGCGCACGCGTATGTTTGGCGTTCGGCTCCTTACGAATTTGGGTGCAGAATGTAAACAATTCAATCTACCGTACCCGATGAAGGCCGATGGCCGAAAATTTGTACAATAAATTATATTATCACGGCATTTCTTCACTATTGACTTCATTTATTTGATATTATTTAATGCCGACGCAGCTTCTTTGTTATCTAAATACTATTTGTGGCGACTCTGTCTGTCCGTCCAATGACTTCGGGTGCAGATCCCTGCCCATGTAATCGCTATGCACAGGGATCTTCGCCCCACGTAGACAACAAACTGTTGCTACGCGCTCGCGTATAAATAAAACAAAACATGGCGCACGCGATTGTCGGCGCACGCGTAATGGCGCAGACCGTTAGGTGCGTACGCGTTCGTGGCTCAAACTGGGTATTTTCATGGGGCGGGTAAACAGTGAAAAGGAAGCCGTCCGGTGGCTAACAAGAATAGGAAAATAACTCCAATTAACTTTGACTCCCGGGCGTGTTTTTGTATGAGTTACACTATATGCATATGATCAGGAGGAGGTAAAAAAGGATCAGATGGCGGGTTAGGGTTAATAAAGGAACTGGGAGCGTAAACCGTAGAAACCGTAGGCCTTCATCCAGGAACACGTTATGTATAAACATGTTATTGTTAAAGTGATTGCGAATTGCTGTGGTGTGATGTCAGTGCCTCAACATCGCGGACCCATCTACATATATGTATGCGCGCAGGCCACAACGGGCCCTCATCATGCCTATCATGGGATGTCTTTTATATAAATGGGAATGTTACAGGGACATGTATAAATATAAAGGGACGGTGTGAGCAAACATTTAACTCCAAATAGCTTTAACTCTCGGGCGTGTTTTTCCCCGGTTTTTCCCGAGTTAAACTATGCATGCATGATCAGGATGAAAAGAGTCAAATCTCTCTGAATCTGAAACTGAATGGTAATCTCAACGCCTCCTTCAGAAGCCAAACGAGATAATATGGTGTGCGCATATTGTTGTTCTTTTAATCTTGCGTTGGTGCTTCGTTGCGTCTGATGAAATCAGCAACGATTGTCTTGAAAGTTTCGGGATTGTTGATGTTGACTAAGTTTTCAGGGGTGGGGGGGGGGGGGGGGGGGGGGGGGGTTGGCTTCAGTCTGCATGCGCCATGAATCAAACCCAGACCTTGAGCGTACAAGTATGTACAGTGTTGTTAAAGTTTAACACTACATGTATAGCGATTCGGATAGGCCCTAGGTCAATCATGGGATGTCTGTTATATAACTGGGAATGTTACATGGATATCGGTGTGCGAAAACATGTGTGATTTAAATACATATGATGTTTAGTTATGCCTACGGAGGAATAATCAATGTCGACACACAGCTCTCGATACTGGGCACAGACAGATCATGACGATCGACCCCTCCTCTCGCTGACTCTAAAACTAAAAGACCTCACAACTTAGACCCCAATATAAAACCCTAACCCTAGGCCTAATAACACATGTACTAAATACGTGGATGCACATGGGGTAGCCTACCTGGATTTAAGGGCACATGATGTTTCTGTATTATGGGGATTTGGAATATTAATGGCACCTGTGATAACTGAATTTTAAGAGTATACACATCCCATAACCCCCAACCCGAAAACCGCCCAACCCACGAACCGCGAAATCTAGTATCTATATAATAATACGGAATCGCCGATTCTTGTACGGAGATGTTCTCCACTTTCCGCACCTTCGATTGACTTCAAACTTTCTGTGCGAGTGCGTATGGGCCCCACGACGAACCAGTTTATGTTTGATTTTTTAAATTTGGGTTAGATTCCGTGAAATTCGAGGTTTTTTAGCCCGTTGCTATGTTATTGCTACGCGCCGCGTATACGCTGAGCACGCCATGGGGATGGCCGGCGCACAACTCGCGTAATCGGGCGATTGTCGGCGCGCGCGTATTCAGACGATTGCTGCCGGCGCACGCGTAGTCAGGCGCCGATTGCCGGCGCACGCGTTATCGGGCGATACCGGAACACGCGTAGGTGCACACGCGTTAGTGGCGCAAAGCGTAGTTTGTTATGTGGTAGAGTAAAGGCGGCAAGCATCCGTTGCTCCATAGTGCAAACCCTATAGTACAAGAAAACGGCATGATGAGACAACAACAAAAAGTCAATCATATAGCCAGGGTATACGGGAACCCCTTTGAAGGAACTGGGAGCAAGGCCGGCGCAAACCGTATAAGGCGCAAACCGTAGGCCAGCATCCAGGATAACATATTATATAATAATATAGTGACAGGGAAAATGCGTTTATACGACAGTGCCTCAGTCCCATCGCGGACCCATCCACAATGCGGGCCGCGATTTTTTTTTTCGTACATAAAAAAAACCAAAATTTATTTATTCCGTTTTAATACGAAATAAAGCAAAATTCACTGAATAAAATGATTTTTTTACATTTTTAATCAAATGAACTGATTTTGGTTTTTTTGATGTACGAAAAAAATAATCGCATGCGGGCCACGGGTAGGGCGCGCTATATAAAAACATAGATAGGCCAGAAACCGTGATAACATATTATACATGGGGGATAGGCCTGTAAATAAACAAGGAACTGTTAGAGCAAAATATGCATGCCGAAAAATAGAATAAACGGAGGGCTAACACTGAACTGGGTGGGTACAAAGTGATCATGGTGAGAACCCACCTCCCACCAAACATGAAAGACCCACTATAAAACTTAATAAAACCACTAAAAAAACCCAGTGGCGTCGCGGACCTAAATTTATTTATTACAGCGGCGGCGTGTTCTATGTGTTCTATGAGAGACTAATCAACTTTTAGGGGGGGCGTGCGTCCGCGAAGGGGGTTGTGAAATATTATAGGCCTACACGCCGTGTGTATGAACACTTGGGGTGGGTAGGCCTGTCTGGATTATAAGGGTACACTGGGTACCTGGAGTATGGAATATTAAGGGTACCTGTGATAACTGGATTTTAAGGATGTATAGGGTAGGGCCTACCAGAGTGGTTATTTCATGTCTTATTATGGGATAATAATATTTAGCGTTTCTGGGTAGGCCTTATTAAGACCCCTGGGTTATTAAGGGCGCCGTGGCACCGATATTAGGATTAAGGGCACCTGAGTATCAAGGACCTCTTGCTATTTCACAATAGCCTACGCTTTGATCATGTTGACTACTAACCGCACACTACTATCTTCTATACCATGTATAGGCCTACACTATGGGGTATGGGGTATGGGGTATGGGGTTGGTACTGCACATTTTGGGGGGTTTGTTTGTTTGTTTGTTGTTCGTTTGTTTATACCGTCGGTCCGTACGGACACACGCTTGGGTCCTGAAGGGACCAGGTTCAAGCAAAATGCTCGGGCCAGGCTTAAAAAGCCTATATAAGTATGCTGGCTGAATGAAATGAAAGTTGAGCCACTTCCAACAAATGGGGTAACTATAACATTGTTTCCCTCCTAAATGGGGTATTGAAATTGGGTCCGAGATTCAAAGATTTCACAAAACTCAGATTTCTGTGAACAAAGTCTATTTCAAATGAAAAAAAAAAAATATCAGGGATCTACAATTTTGAACTCATTATCTATGCCCATTTTGCTACAAATCATGAAGGTATCTAATTTAGATAATAATACTTATCTAGCGAGTGCCCGAGCGTAGCGAGGGTACGCCGCTAGTATATATATATAACGTCTATAAATATTCCTGAGATGAAAATTCACTGTTTTGATAGTAGATTTAACATGTGCAGTCATGGACACAGTATGATCAAACACGACACCCAGATGTTTGATTGTTAGATATGGCTGTATAACAGTGTCGCCGATTATGATGGTAATGTCATTAACGAATTTGCAGTTGTAACTTGACGATGCGATGAAAACTCAGTTTTTACCTTGATTGAGCTTGAGTTTGTTTTTAGTTATCCAGTCACTGATTTCATTTATACAAGATGTGAGTCGAGCAATAGTTCTTTCAGCGTCTCCGTTAATCTTGGGATTAAATGACAGGTACAGTTGGACATCATCCGCATACATATGATATTTAATGCCATGTTTCCGGATTATATTACCAATCTCACTAGTGTACATCGTAAAGAATAGTGGCCCAACAACAGAAGCCTGGGGAACTCCAAATATAAGATCATGTGTTGTAGATTCGGAATCCCCAACACGAACACGAAACGAACGGTTCTGTAAATAAGAACGAATCCAACTACGAGCCTTTCCACGAATACCGAAGGTGGAAGAAAGCCGCTTCAACAAAATACAATGATCAACCGTGTCAAACGCGGCAGAGAGATCAAGTAACACGACCGCAATAGCTTTGTTTTCATCAATGGCTCTCAGAAGATCAGTTCTCACGCACAGAAGGGCTGTTTCAGTGCTGTGTAGTTCTTTATAAGCAGACTGGAAGCTTTCTCCTCAACATTGAGGTGGTCTTTTATCTGGGCGCAAATGATTTATTCCATGATCTTGGACACATATAGCTAAGGTTAGAGACAGGTCCGTAGTTCTTAACCCTAACACTTCCCCCCCACTTTTTTCAGAATTTTTTCTTCAACGCGGAAAATCGACCAAAATATCCCCCCGATCCCCCCGGGATTTGATCCAGGGACCTCTCGCACCACAGGCGAGGGATTCCACACTTCACCACGGCTCTGGCACACAGTTCTGGGCAGTGTATAGCCCAGACTGTATGTATTGGGTCCATTTTTTCATCAAAAAACTTCCACGCCGGGTGGTACCAACGTGCCCAGTCGTGGTATTTTGGGGTATATGGTAGTGTTAGGGTTATATTAACGAAACTTAGAAAATTTTTGAAGAAAAAAAAAATTCAAAAAAATTGCTCGTTAACCCTAACACTTCCCCCCCACTTTTTTCAGAATTTTTTCTTCAACGCGGAAAATCGACCAAAATATCCCCCCGATCCCCCCGGGATTTGATCCAGGGACCTCTCGCACCACAGGCGAGGGATTCCACACTTCACCACGGCTCTGGCACACAGTTCTGGGCAGTGTATAGCCCAGACTGTATGTATTGGGTCCATTTTTTCATCAAAAAACTTCCACGCCGGGTGGTACCAACGTGCCCAGTCGTGGTATTTTGGGGTATATGGTAGTGTTAGGGTTATGAACCTGTCTGTCCAGAGTGGGTTTATTTAGAATAGGGGATACAACCGCCTCACGGAGTTGTGTGGGGAAAATACCACTATTAAACGATTTGTTGATAATATTTTTCAGTGGAGCTACAAGCTCAACAATGATTTTGAAGGTGCCGACACAATTATCTTACAAACATCATCCGAAGTCACATTATAAAAAGCATTCATTGATTTACCACACATTTTCATTTCAAGTTTACAATCATCAACATTAGATTCAGAGTTTTCATCAAGGTTCCTACGTATCTTCTTAATTTTGTCATTGAAAAATGTAGCAAACGAGTTACACATATCGGTAGTAGAACTATATACAATCAGGGAGTTGTTTGACGTTATTGTTAAGTAATTGGTTCAACGTACCATACATATTCTTGCTATTTGATCCCTAAAGTTTCTCTTTGTAGTGGTTCTCTTTAGTACGGTTAATGAGTTTATAAGTGACCTTGAGTTGTTTAACATAAGCATCATGATCTGTTTTGCTTTTACTCTTAAGCCATTTTCTTTCAAATTTCCTTCTTTCACGCCTGGCTTTGTTCTGGGCACGATAGATTGAGGAGAAGATGTAGATGATCGAAGCTGTCGGCGTGATTTTTTGCTGGAGTAAATCAGAAATGTAAGATAGCGACTGTTTATGGTGAGCTTTTTACACAAGAAGAAGGACTTTGAATTTGATACGCTGTTGTATTTCGTATATCAGTGATATACATACAGTGTTTTAATTTGATACCAAAACACATAATTCGCATTATAAGTTTTATAGCCATTTATAGAGGATACAACAAACGTGCGGTGTTCTATAAATGGAGGGCATTTGTTAGAGAAAATAGTTTATGATGAGGGCTAACATGGGGCAAGTTGAGCTTTATTCAATTTGTGAGCATAAATTCGAGTGCTGAGATGTGTAGTCATTATTTCAAAACTCCCCAAAACTAGATATTATTAGCTGTAAAACTTCATATCTTGGGGATCGAGACAGATTCGTAATATGCTAGGGAATTATAGGCAGACTTCCTTCACTGTGCAGGCAGAGTCGGCGTTTTTTACACGTTTTCTTGCCTATCGAACACTCTGATATTCTAATATTCTATGTCATTAGCATTAGCGAATATCCTATACCTAAACCTTAATGAACAATGCAGTTGGCCAGAATCAATAACATATAACTGGAACGTTCTACCGCCGGCACTGACGCGCCATTTAGAGCGTCATCTAATCCGGGCCATGTTAAATAAATAGCAGCGTAACACTCCCTATAAGTTATGCCTTAATATGGGCTAGAGGAATCTCAGCTCCGTCCCCTGCTACACGTCATCAGAACACGGTCCAGGAGAAATCTTGACATCACACAAAGTTAACGCCTGTGTGCTTGCAGCCGGTAGATGGATACTTATATAACGCCCCTCCCGGTCACATGCCACATCGATCACAGCACTAGCTTGTATCATCGCCAATGTGATACCGGGACCACAATCGGGATTGTTCCTGTTTGGATCTTGTCCTATCCTCACCACTGCGCCTGTTAGTCGTTCCCCTGTTTCAAGAAGAAAAGGTAAGGATTAATCGGTGCAGGTATTTGTGCCTTCTGTAAGACATCGATTTCTCATATATAATAATTTGTTTGAATTTGGCACGCGGGAAATGACCCTCAACACGCAAAATAAACACTTTTACACGTGTAAATTAACAAATACACCTTGTAGGTCAATTTTGTTTAAATAATGTAGTTACAGCTAAATATAATTAAACTTAACTTTGACTTACACTCAAATACCAAGAAAAAGTAATAAGTTTCGTAACTTTAGGCACTGTTTGGATCTCTTCGTAAAAGGCATGTAACTTAACCGACGTTCAAAATCGGATAGTTCAGTTTTGCAAAAAATATAATAATAAAGGACTTCTGGCCCACAATAATTCATTCAAATACTACGCAGTTTAGTCGTTTCTGCACCGTAAGCCGAAATTCAATCACACATATTTTGCATTACAATACAATGGTAAGGCCAAACAAAGAAGAAGGTCTGTCTCAGAAGCCCGCCCGCATTGGTATGTGAAATGAGCTAGGCGCGTAGGTCTATGCGCTGGGGGCCAATTTTTTTTTTTTTTTTGGGGGGGGTATTTTTTTTTTTTTTTGGTTGAAATCGCACAGCACTTACCTTTTTTGCACAATGTTTCTGAGACAGACTTTCTACTTTGTTTGGCCTAAGTGACGGGTCAAATGTATTCATTGTATTTGCTGTGTGCTACGCTCATTGCACTATACGGTACAACTCGAATTTAGGTGCTGGCACTCCGCAAACCGCGTAATGACCCAACAAAATTGATATGTTACTTACGGCAACAATCCTGCCTATTGGTGATGACCACTTTACCAACACATACGCTGACAGTTAAATCCACCATCCACCAGGCACCGAGTTCACCTGGATATTTAAAACAATAGTTGTTTTAATAATATCTTAAGGCGGAGCAGCAGAATCCGTACGCGGGAGTCAAGAGTATAAGTGACTTTGACTCTATAGTTTGAACAACTCGAAATTTGTGAGCCATCTTACAGCAGCGAAATAATACAGAAGGGTGTAGACGCACATGAACGTAACAAGAGCATTGTGCACCATTGTGCGTGACGCGTGCATTCGGTCAAATTCACGTGCGCATGGCCAAAACACGCAGGTACGCGTGGATTACCTTTGCACGCGGAGAGATAAAAAACCTCATATTACTCGCCAATTTGGAACTGATTGAACTCGTTCTGGTTTGGTCTTCTGAGAAAAAAGTCATCCTCTTCGAATTGACCGTGCCATTCGAACCTAACAGTATTAATGCCCGTCAAACAAAGATCGACCGATACTCATATTTGGTCTCTAACATAGTTGACACAGGCTTTGATAGCTCATTAATCGCCATTGAGATCGGCTCAAGGGGTTTGATTGACCCGGACAATAAGAAGAGAATGACTGGTATCTTCAGGTAACAAATGTCAAATAGACGTCATCTAGAGGTCACCAAAGGTCAATATTGGGAAATACACTAATTTCAGCCACAATGTATCTTAATATCAATGACAAATGTCAAATCTGGTGTCATCGTAAAGGTAATTAAATTTTCTGTCTTTCTATATCACCTTTGAGGGAATTCCCGGCCATTTCTTCTTGATTTTTAGCTAAAAGTGTACGCGCCATTTTTGGGACAATTTTTCACCAATTTTAGGCACATTTCAAATTTCTTCTCATACATTTTGCCTTCCTATAATAGCAAACGTATTTGTGACATTATGGATTCAAAAACTGCCCACATGACATGTGTATATTATAACAAAATATCGATTTTCAAAATTATACCGAATGAAAGTCAGATACCCATATTTCCAGAAATGAGCCCAAATTCACCCCTTTTATATGCCCCTGGAGATGAATATCCATTTTTCCTAAATTGTCAGCTAAATAAATCCATTACACAAATACTATTGATACAAAACTGGTATTATATTGAAGATCAACTCATTTCCTATGCATCTTTATAATTTTCCAGTGTCCCCCATGGCCATATACATCTTAATTTTTAAGCCAAAACTAGCACTTTTGATCCGTTTGTGCCCGTTTTCTAGCTCATTTTAACCCTTTTCTCAATTTAAAAGAATAACCAGCGTGAATTTTATAAAATCAAACCTACAACCCTCAGAAATCTGAATTTCGTAGATGCACAGTTGATATGGGTGGTTTCGTGTATGAAATTTTGACCCGTTTCTATGGCAACCACAAAATAAATTAAGAAGTGTCAGGACTGGGAGATCGTTTGGGATGAACTAAGATTTGATAGTGGTAACTGCAAGACAATACGATATCACCATTTATTTAACTACAGCAAGAAAGGTGTGTGGTGATAGCACTGACAGTTCCAGGAGAAAAAAAATACTTGGCAAGAAGTGCAAGTACGCTGATAATATCGTAGTCGAATGCCAGGAAGCAGGATGGGAATTGAAATACTCTCCAGTTGAAGTTGAGTCCCAATGGTTCTGGAAGTTGGGAGTTAATAGAGAGACCGGTTCGTTGTGCCGACTGCAATGCAGTCGGATAGTGAGGGTTCCCGGGACCAAAGCGCTTAAAGGTATATTATGTGATCTGTCCAGGGAACGCTCTTAACATCGAAAAAAAATATTTGAAAGCAGATTTTCTTGCAGATTTACATTTCTGATCATAAATCGTACATACATTCCAAGTTACAGGGCGATACGATTCTTAATTACTTCAAAATCATGGTTTTAGAGTGAAAATAAACTGTCGGGATAACACGACAGTTTATATTTTCACTCTAAATTCACTCTAAAACCATGATTTTGAGGTAATTAGGAATCGTATCGCTCTGTAACTTGGAATGTATGTACGATTTATGATCAGAAATGTAAATCTGCAAGAAAATCTACTTTCTAAAAAAAAATTATGAATAGAGGGCGCTCTCTGGAAAATATCACATAATATGCCTTTAAACCAATGTCGGGGTAGCTGCACACAGGCTGATATAGTACGGACAGGGAGGATTCAAGAAGCTGGGCTTGTTATAACAACTGTCTGTTTCTATGCACATCAAATAAAGATGTCAAGGCGGAATAGGCCAGGAAGCGACTGTGAATGCTGGCCATGGTGGCACCGTACGTCAGGCAAGATTGTAATTAATAAAGTCATATTTTGGAAAACAACCCTACACTTGACTCTTTCGTTCTGGCTTTGAGTAACAACATTACAAAACAAATCTCATTTGGGCGCTTCTCTCGGTACCAAATGACTGAGCGTGCCTCATAATTAGAAACTGTCAGGGGTGTTATGTGAAGGTTTAAAAAAAAATCAAAGAATTTCTATAAAAAGAACAAAATATTGACCGCCCCCACACAAAACAACAACATTGATGTACCGGTTATTGTGTGCGTGCAACCACCGTTACCATAAACCGTATTAGTATTGGAATCCACGGCTCTTTGCGATGGTCCACTAGACGTACTACTCTGACTGGTAATCCCACAACGTATGATTTCTGCATTTTGAAATGTAAGGAAACAAACAGAAGATTTTATTAGTGACTTGTTTACGATTATGAATGCATGCTGAAGCAGCAATCTTATTGACAAGAAGATTCCGATCAAAAGTATACATTTTTAACAGATTGACTAACAACACAGACGATGGCTTAAAGATACATTATATAGCTTACACATCAGAGCGTACATGCATGTATTTAAATGTAGGCCTACATTCAGTTATTTCGAAAGATTTGGGTTTGCTCTGGACTGAAAAAGTTTTGTGTACAGTCTGTTATTTCATCATCAAGAGACCGTTCTTAAACAAAACATTTTGATATATATAGGTCTCTAGCTCAAATAACGGTCTCTGGCCTCTGAGGGAGGCTAGCCATGACTCAATTATAACCAATAAAGGCCTAGTGTTCATTTTATATCTTATTCATAACATTTATAAATAAACGTTATGACTGAGGATGAAGACCCACGAATTCTAGCCGTCACTTTTCTGGACATGAAATTTTCCTAAGACGTGGTTAACTGTAAGTGTATGCGAGGCATCAAATCAAATCAAATCAAACCAATTCAAATCAAACATGCAACAAAAACCTACAAGCAAACAAAAAGAGACAAAGAAAATAACAAAAAGAAACATACCGGTCGACACGGTGATGGCAAAGCTCTCGGACACCGTGTTTCCCGAAGGGTCGGTAGCAGTGTACGTTACCGACGTGACTCCAAAGGGAAATGATTGCCCTGACGTGCGACTTGAAGATAAAGTGTGAAATCCGGAATTATCGGTAGCTGTAGGTTCTACCCAGTTTATGATGGCACATTCCGGTACGGTGCGCAATATATCAGCAGGTATCCCCGATATGACAGGTTGTTCAATATCTGAAAGACACACACCCAACAACAACAAAAACATCAAATCAACAAACAAACGATCATTTCAAAAAGCGTCTCAAATATTATTAACTACCGAGGTGACTTTGGACAACGGTTGGGTATCCGGGGTAATAAGCTTACGCTATCTTCGTCGACAATATATGATAGATATGGACTTTCGACAATAATTATAGGATAGATACGGACTATCGACAATATGGGATAGCTACATTTCTGAAGTTCAAAATTTGATGACTCGTAACAAGGTAGAACTAAACGAGAGTAAAACAGAGTTTATTGGGCTTGGATTCCCCCTTTCTCTTCAGAACTTGCCCCTGTGTCACTGCAATTGGTGAAGCGCATATTGAACCAATACAGTCTGTTCAGAACCTGGACATAACATTTGATTCAAATATGACTATGACCAATCAAATATCTAGCCTCTGTCAATCAGCACATTTCCAGTTGAGAAACATCCGGAAAATAGCGATAGTCATCTCTCGTCTCGACTATGGAAATATTCTTCTTTTTGGTGCTACATGACATGAATTGGACAGAGTGTAAACATTGTTGCTGGGTTGATATGTTCCATATAAAGGCAAAAACATATTACCCGAACGCTTAAATTACTTCAATGGCTGCACATGGGAACCGATTCGATTTAAACTCTATTGTCGCCATATGTATCCCAAAGAACTCTTCGCCCTGCTTATGACTTAACCCGCCTGAATGTTCCTAGAACAAACAAAGTCTTGGGTCAAAAATCATTCAGTTTAGCTAGTCCGCAGTCATGCAACAATCCCCCTCGTACTATAAGAGAAACTGACAACATCTCTCTTTATTGTTGTAATCTTAAGCCCTACCTTATTCCCATGCTGATTTAAGTTATGCGTTGCATGCGCTATGATTTAAACGGCATAACGCCTTATAAATATTAATTGTTATGTATTGTTTTGGACTTTCTACAATATAAGATAGATTAGTATCATATCAGAGTATTTCATGATTAGCTTTATTCCGCCTTGGTGCTCTTAACGGAATTAAGCGCAATAACACTAACAAAACAGTTCAAGAATGTAGGATATCCCATATTTGTTTTTACCTCCCCGACCACCAAAACCCTAAGTGTTTTGACATACACCAGTTCATGAATATCATTTCAGCGGTGTCAGAATATAAACACTTTCCATGATATACTGTTCTCTGGAGTACTAGAGGGTGCTCCGACATAATAATAATCATGTGATACTGTATTATTTTAGTATTAACATCACATGTGATTTTACATGTTATACTAGTAACTACACAGATTGGGTGCTTTACGACTGAAATATAAAGTATCGGCACATCTTGAAAGTTGTTCTTTAAGGCATATTATGTGATCAATTCCAAGTAGCGCCCTCTATCATTGATTTTTACTATGAAAGCAGATTTTCTTGCAGATTTGCTTTTTTGATCATAAATCATGATCTAGGTACAGATAAGAGCATAAACCAACCAACAAAGACACCTTGAGTGAGGATCAGGGGTGGGAGGTCTTACAACCCAGTCGCCTCATGACCTAAAAACTGTCATCATCCCCATGTTAAATATGCCATGCCTTATGTGCCAAGTCTCTCATTCCGTGACATCCTGGTATAGAAATTGAATAAATACCTTAAATGGTGGCATTAAAGGTATATTATGTGATCTTTTCCAGGGGACGCCCTCAATCATATTTTCTTGCAGATTTACTTTTCTGATCATAAATCATAAACATATTCCATATTACAGATCGATACAATTCCTAATTACTTCAAAATCATAGTTTTAAGAGGTTGAAAAATAGATGGTCAAATTTTACTCTAAATTCACTCTAAAATCATGATTTTGAGGTAATTATGAATCGTATCGTTCTGTAATATGGAATATGTTTATGATTTATGATCAGAAAAGTAAATCTGCAAGAAAATATGATTGAGGGCGTCCCCTGGAAAAGATCACATAATATACCTTTAATGCCACCATTTAAGGTATTTATTCAATTTCTATACCAGGATGTCACGGAATGAGAGACTTGGCACATAAGGCATGGCATATTTAACATGGGGATGATGACAGTTTTTAGGTCATGAGGCGACTGGGTTGTAAGACCTCCCACCCCTGATCCTCACTCAAGGTGTCTTTGTTGGTTGGTTTATGCTCTTATCTGTACCTAGATACATTCCCTTTTAACCTATCCGATATTCATGGATCAAATCTAGATAAAATGCAACACACCGATGAAGATATGCAATTGATTGACGAAACCTTGATTCAAAATGGTGAGTTTTTCTGCTTGATATTTGCAGACAAACAGTTATGTAACTGTACACTTAGTTTCACTTTCACTTCCACTGTATTGGGACTGTTATGATCCCTATATGATTATAAAGGGTTCAACAAAAGAAAGTATACCACTTTGTTTATGTCCTATTGAGTAACTTTCAATTTGTTTTTGACCAAACAGGCTAGATAGGCATTTAGAGGAATCTTTTAGGCATAATTTGATACATCTTTTGAATAATAATACATAATTTGAATTTCCCCCCTAACAACAAAGATAAACCATGATTAGCACCATTTAAAGGAAATATGCTTGTGTATTGGAAATGCGACTTTTGAAAATGGGATATTTTCCTTTAAATGGTGCTAATCATGGTTTATCTTTGTTGTATCAAATTCGCCTAAAAGATCTAAATGCCTATCTAGCCTGTTTGGTCACAAACAAATTGAAAGTTACTCAAAATGACATAAACAAAGTGGTATACTTTCTTTTGTTGAACCCTTTAATTTACTACTGTGATTGAGAAAGAGAGCCCTCTGTACTTTTGTATGACAGGCTCTTGTTCCATAAGAGACACGTTGTGATAAGGAAGCAAGATGGTTACCACCTTGAAAGCACTAATATAATATAACGTGCACGTCTTCAATAAAAAGCAAGCCAACAGACTGAGTCTTCTAAACGCCGTTTCTTCCTCTTCAATCTGTATATGGCTCGGTGACGGAGTTTGTAATACAGAGCTAATCAAGAAATAATGGATAAACCACTTACAACGTAGAATAAGAATTCTAAAGCTCAGAAATGGAGGCAAAGCAAAACCTCAGGTCCGGACTCTTGAGTTGATATGATGATTAATGATTGTTTGTCATTTGTATCTTTATTAAGATTATTATATTATGTATTGACCTTTTGAGTGAACTCTATTTAAAGATACTTGGACCATGGGCATTGCTGATTATGGATAAGCATATCATTAGCGGGTGATCGGAACAGGACAAACGGTGACTATAACTCATAAATTCACTCCTCGTCAAAATCCATTCCTGCAATACCTACCTGTAATATTGACACTTAACGCGCATGTCGCTTTATTTCCAGTCTCATCTCTGGCTTCACACACAACCATGGTTTGTCCGATATCAAATTCAGACCCTGATTCTTTGTCACAGGTCACGGATGGATCATGTCCAGAATTATCAGTAGCATCTGAGATGCTCCACCCTACAATAGCTGTAGATTTAGTAGGAGTGGTAACTGCCGCTTGATTTGATGGGCAGGTGAGGATGGGCGGTTCAGTGTCTGTAGAATGATAATAACGAGATGGAATATACAATATGATATCATGTAATTCTGTAACCCATAACCAGTGACATCACCTTTGCACATGGAATAAAGATGTGCACTATTGAGTAGGCTTCAGTTTATTCCGTTGGGAACATTAACGTAAACGTTTACACATTTATAGGGGGATTTTAAACTTCATGAAGGCCCATTATTAATATATAAACTTCATAATATATTTGATGGAACATCGAAATCAAAGACATCGAATTTGTCGTTATTGTTCTTTTTCGACGATGTTGATTATAAGGAAGTTACACCATTGGTCTATTCCATTCTCTCACGGATCATCATTCCGGACATTCTTAGTCATATCTTAAACGATGTGGTGCGATGTGATCCATATCGTGTAAACTTTTAAACACACGATATGTTCCATATCGTAGATTTACCGTGTTACCAAATATTTACGTTTATCATCGGTAAGACATTACACGTAAAGCGATTCTAATTAAATCATGATGTTTTAACCATATTACGTCATGAACCGTATTCTCTAGACATTTTTATCTATTTGAATCGAACCTACGCAGCTCCTTTGTTTATATGCTTGAAATCAACAAAATATTGCTACGAGTCACGTCACACAAACGACGATTTTCGATTCATTCTGAGGCCGAAATAGACTGAACACGCCGAAAAAGCATTATCTGCCAACAACAAAGTCGGTCGTGTTTTTCGCGCTAACTTATTGGAAACTTTTTTAACCGTTGTCGATAGAAGATGAGTAAATACTGATGAAGGATATAAAACTGTATGCGGCCTTTCATTTGTGTCTCTTGTGAAAACTATTGCCTCTTACATCATGTACATCAACAGTCACTATCTTCCTTCAAGTTCTGAAGAATAAAACGCCTACTATATTGTCGTCACCTTGGAACAATAATTTACTAAGTACCCTTTATGGCCGTACATACCACCCCTGACAATTTCATCATAACTCTATGGACTCACCATTAATGGTAACAACAAATGACTGCCTCATAATATTGCCTGCAACATCTACAGCCGTATACATCACTGCTGTTTCCCCAATAGGTAAAACTACTCCTGGTTTATGGCTCGATGTGAAATTCACTAATGTGTTGTGAACACCGTAATAATCAGTAGCTGTTGGTTCTATCCAGAATGCTTTGGCATAAGCCGTCCCATTGTTCGTAGGAAATGTGATGCTAGATGGTAGATCAGTTATAACTGGTAATTCCTTATCTGCGCAAAATTGAATACAATAGTTGTCAAACACTACCAAAGGATTAAGTGTGAGACGAATATCGAAAAAGTGGGCGATTTTTTTTTTAAAGAATTTCAATTTCAAAACTGTCAAACAATTTTATAACAACTTCAGACAGTGATATCTGATTTTTGTTGTTTAACTCTGCATTATGGATTAGTTAGGGAGCAGTTCCATTTGTACGCGATAAAAATTGCGCGAATGTTCCAGGCCCCGATGAGTTTTTTTATCAGGCCCCGATGAGATTTTTATCGCGTACAGTTGCGAGAAGCAAAGGATTATTTATCGAGTAGCGTATTACCGCTTGTTTAAATATAACGAAAGATATTAAGTGGTCGGTATGTAAATAGAGCTTCGGGCTATTTATTCTAGTTGTAAGGTACAAATTCAGCATTTCATGTTTTTAGAGATAATGTTATTGATTATTGATGTTTAATGTAAATTGTATTATCCTCGTGTATTTGCTAAACAATGTCCCGCTCTATTTGCTATACCCCAGGGTATGGCAGAGGCCTCGTATCGGGCCCCGATGTCTATTTTATCGGGGCCTGATGACTATTTTTATCGCGAACCAACTTGAAAAACATCGGGTCCAAAACATATCAGGCCCCGATACAGTCGCGATAAATTTATCGCGTATAAATGGAACTGCTCCCTTAGATACATGTGTATTTTTCGACGACGTTATTAAAGGCGGAAGCTACCTGTCTAACGATTTTGATTATACGTTTGATGTTGGTTATTCATGATATTGAAATAAGGACGGTATTTTAATGCTTTCCATGGAAACGGGAGCAAAAAAATACAGAATTTCACTGGTTTCCATGGAAACCATGCATGGAAACATGCACGAACAAAATATGATTAATTCATAAAACTATGCATCATATATGTTGGACATCGTATCTAGCATCATGCTGCCAAGTTTTGGAGTCAAACGAAAATGAGTGTTTTAGATCTTATTTTAATTTTTCACTATGAGTCCAGGGAAATTTGGTCGTCACGGTAACCCAAAAAGTAACGGCACACTTTTTTAGCGAACCGAGCTGAATCGACAATTTGTAGAATCGACCCGACGCTGAAAATGTCTTCCAATCGCTCGATTCGTTCTCAAGATATTGCGCCGACAAGGTTTTGGCCATGGTCAAACCTGCTAAGATTTTGGCCATGCGCAAACCTGCTGCTCGTAATGTTCGCGCTTACCATGACATGCCTCACAACTGCGGTTTTTAAAAACAAATTGTACGAAGGTGGTAAGGATGTTTTTATATGGGTTCATAGCATTTTGTTTGCCCTACTGGCCCTGTTTTTATAATACAAAACGTGTCCGTACTTGGTGACTGTGTATAGATATACAGGGAAATGCACCATCAGCCTAACCATTAAGTTGGATGAACGTGATATTATATATGGCAGATTGTGACAGCATCCATCTATACTAGTCATTTGTACCTAACTCTCGGATTCTATCGAGTTAGCTTCATTTCATGCTTCTGTAAAAGTATGACATTGGTAGTAGGCCTTTGTATAACAAATTGTTGTCAAATTCTAGACAAAAACATAATTATATTGGCAAAAGTGTGATTTCCATCTCGCGCCGGGTTCGTTTGCCATTCGTCACTAAATAGCAAATACAGCCTATGACACAGGGGAGCACACTACTAAATTAATTACTCATTATCTCTCATTGACTTACACAGTCAATTCAAATCGCTCTAAATACACGTAGCTTGTGATTTGATCAATAAAATGTGTAATTTTGTCATCTTTTATAAATTTGACATGACTGAAAATCAACCCGAAATTGCTGTCAATATTCTTAGATATAAACCGATATATTATTCGGCTCCCATCCGCGCAGGCACCGTGTGTAAATCGGCCGGTAACATAATATGTTAGCCAAAATTGATGTGTTTTTCTTCTTTAACATTGAATAAGAGAATCTGTAAAACCCAAATGTGATATCAAAATGTTACAAATTACAGGGTGGTTCAATAAAACCTTGACAGTTTTTTGAAGCCAATTTTTTAAAATTCTGTAGATTAAAAAAATATATATATTCAATATTCATCAACTATATGATCTTGACCATCTATGCTGAAAATATCATTACAAATAAACTTACGGTTGCAAAATAACAGCTATTTGAACCAAGTCTGTCCCATTTCACTCTGTCCACGGGTACTGATTTCGCGACGTTACAACCAGTGTGGTTCAATAAAACGTTGACAGTTTTTCAAAGCCATATTCTTAAAAATTGTGGGATTTGAGTGGTTTTTTTTACATATTCCTCAAAAATATCATCTTGGCCGTCTATGCTGAAAATGTCAATGTTAATAATGCTACGAGGGGCATTAAATAAATACCCGCAACCATTGTTGTTCTCCACACCTGAGTGATTCTGTGAAATCTAAGTGGGTACATTATAAAGTATGAACCTTGATCTATCATTTAACACAATCTGGATTTACTGAATATTCATAATTACGTAATAGCATTAGCATAAAATAACCCATATTTGGACACTGAAAAACATGCCACTTTGGCAGGAATTTCGAATTTGCTTGATAGCATGTGTATTGAAATGAGCAGAACTTTGTTCCGGATTAGTGTGCAAATCTAACATTTTGCATCAAGAAACCAGAGACCATGTTCAACGAGGTCCTAAATGTAGAGGTTCTGTCAACGACAACTTTTGGAAATACACTGCATCTTATCTTAGTCAACATTAGGCTTTGAGAGTGAGCCCCAAAATGCCGAAAATCCAAAGAAATGAAAATGATAGTTATAGCAAACAATTGGGATTTCCTGAAATACCACAGCAAATGCAGGATTTGTTATTGGATAGATGACAGGGTATCAATAAATACATCGAGAATTGTTGAACTTGGAATAAAAATCTGCGCATGCGTAGAACGCACGGTGGTCAGAAAGCGCTCATAATGAGTAGAAATGTTAAACAATCACTGCAACCAACGTAAAAGCTACAGATAAGGAATTGAATTTAAGAAAACAAGAACTGTGGTGAACTTCAATACATTTACAAAGTTCAAAAATGTAAACATCTATTTGAAAATACAATTCAATTTAATGTTATGGTCAGTATAGTGAATTTACTCAAATTGGGTAAAAAGAGCTTCATTGTATAAAAATTTTCTCTGCAGAAAACGGTTTCAGATATTGTCTTTGTAATCTCCCATCATTTAAATCTATGACATGTAACAATGAGGAACAAGAGGTTTAAGACAAATCTTGCGGTTGGATACCTTGACCTTGTTTATTCATTAAAGAATTTCTTTTAAGCTATGACAAAAAGATGACGTTTTAATGTTACATAATAAGTGTTTTTTCTCCATAATTTGCATCTAAAAATAAGTAATGTTGAACACATAGTACTGGTCTATCGCTGTTTCAAACGGCAACTTATTCCATGCATCGGTTCTTGAGATATTTTGAAAAAAGTAACTGTGCATCAAATTGCTTGCAAATATTCTCCGCCCTGATCAGCTATTTTTCATGCAGTGTCCAGAGAGTATTGATTTTACGCATGTGCCATTACGTAATCCCACAAACGATATTGTTCATTCATGCATGCGAGGAAAGATAAAGACCCATATTTCAAATTACCCTAATTCTAGTTGGCATACGTCGCGCATGAGTGGAGAAAAACAATGGTTGCAGGTATTTATCGAACGCCCCTCGTATGTCGGCAAAATGATAGCTATTTGAAGAGAATCTCTCCAAATCTCTTCGAGTAAGTCTACGGGAAATGCCCAGCAAGATAACATTAAATGGCATCGTCACTGTTAAGCCATAGAGCATAGACAATTACACTTCCAATCTATGAAAATCAATAATTCTAATTAGGGTCACTCGTGGTATTATTATTATGTATTGATTTCACACCTGAATAGATAGTTAAGATGAACAATTACACTGGTTTCACCTGGCGGGATCTTCAAATCTTAGATTACTTGCATGCAATTCATCATTCAGTATTCAATGTAACGTCGCGAATTCAGTACCCGTGGACAGAGTGAAATGGGACAGACTTTGTTCTAATAGCTGTTATTTTGCAACCGTAAGGTTATTTGTAACGATATTTTCAGCATAGATGGTCAAGATCATGAAGTTGCTGAATATTGAAAAAGATTTTTTTTAAATCTACAGAATTTAAAAAAAATTGGCTTCAAAAAACTGTCAAGGTTTTATTGAACCACCCTGTACTGCCAATTTTGCTCATACCATTCCATCAAATAGGAACTATTATCGTACCTAAGTTTGCCGGAAGTGCTGAGCACAACAGTAGTGTTTCGCTTCCACAACTTTCACACGGGGGCAAACCACTAAATAATTCTTCCATAGAAATACACGCATTGTTGGCATAATTCATATGCATTTTTATTTTAAAGATGCTTTTTTTGTGACCAATCTAGATCAACTTTGCGCTCCAAGTGTCTAAACAGCGCCACCATAATTTTCAAAAAATATCTGCTATTAGTATTATTCATGTCTGAGATTAGGCCTATGAGAACCAAAATATTTGGAGTTGAGATTACCTTAGATTTAATCTCAAATGAATTTAGGTTGACAAAAATTATGATTGTTTCAGGGGTTTGTTTTCATCTGAAATTGGTTTGCCTCTTGAAAAAGGCAACCCTGTTATATTTTTCGTTTTCGTTTTCTTTACTGCTTGCGGTTGATCTATTTGATCATCATCTCAATCATAATCTCAATCACTAGGCTTGTTTGGTGGTGGAGTATTTGTTCTCTTTGAGTACCGTCTTGTTATCATTATTATTATTAGTTACCGCCCTTTTTTGTCGTGTTAAATATATGTTATGATCGAGCTACTTATCATTGGGTTATCATTAGATGCAACCCACGCACTTTCCAAATGACCTAAATAATTAATGTTACTATGTGGCAGCACGTTTCATACATACATACATACATACATTATTGGTATTTATATAGCGCTGCTACATCGAGATCGTAGCGCTTTATGACAAAACAAAAATAAGCATACTCAACAATACAAAACTAATTACTGTACAAATAGGTTTTAAGAGCTTTTTGGTTGGCGGGGCAACCACCAACCTTATAGCATCAGATTGCATATTCTTGGACATTTAGGTCTTTCTACATATACATGGAGGCTGCCATTTTGTTTTTAGTATATGGAAAATTGTCTAAATTATTTTGCAGTCTTTGGAAATTACATGTACCTATGCAGTTTATTTTAACAGTCCTGCAGTCTGTGATGGAGTCAAAGCTATATTTGTTTAGCCTTGATGATTCAATCAGAGAGCTGTTATTAGACTCCCAACAGAGAGATATAATAGCTTATCTTGTTTGACTAAAGAGAAATCTCCAACTGTCCAGATGTTATACACATTACAATTGTGGTCTCAGATACTACTGAAAAGCTCAGAGTGTCAACTGTGCAACTGTGTCATAAAACATGGTCAAGGTTTGCATGAAGTATCTATGTGTATGAACAATTTCGCGACTGGCTAGGATTGGTGAAATTGTCATGCTCACAAGCTTTTAGTATTCTTATTAGACATTATTAGAAAGGTGTACATTTGTAAACATTTCATGATGAAAAATGTGGGTTCTTCTGCATCACGAACATTAAATGCAGCGAAAAAATAGTGTTTACAATAAACCTACCGTATGTGTCCTAGTTGGGTAGCACTGCATTACATAATGATATGGTGAACTGTCACTACAAATTAATCTGTACACATCATGTTCTGGTGATCACTCCATTTCCATGGGAAGCCGAGGATTTTTTAGTTGGGCCTTAAGGGACGCACCATTAGATTTTCAGGAGGGGGAGGGGTGGGTAGGAAGTTTTTGGAGAACAAAAAATTCACCCTCTATGCAGGGAAAAAAAAAAAAATTCACCCCCTGATGAGTAAAATAAAATAAAAAATCTACCCACACCCAACTCAATATGAATGGATACATTTAAAGCCGTATTTACAAATGTTGCTATTTTTGCTCTTTCTATTTGCCTTATATCGCAATTTCCTTTTGACCGCCAACTTTCTATTTCAATGGAATTTTTATTTAAAAATGGCTACAGATGGAGACTCTCTGATGTGAAATTGGAGGTCAAGGCCATACGCCCATACCATTGTCTAATTCAAATGGTACCGTAATGATAGCGCATACATCAGGCTATTATTTGTCCCTGTTAAATATAGGCTAGGGAATTCAATGATTAAGAAGAATCTGAAGAAATATACACTGATATAACCCGGCTTTTCAACGGTAATTTTTTTGGTTTCGGTCGGCTGATTGATCCTGGGATTATAGTTAGTTTAGTCCGAGGATTGATCAGTGTTAACGTAGCGTTCTAGATTTATGAATACATTGAATGTCTAGCACTGCACGAGACCTAATTCCCAACTTACCACATAGCCTTGTTCGGTTCAAGAGGTCATCTATGACCTCTGTATTCCAGTTCTCTCGTGAAGTAAGCAATGTGGGAGAATCTATGAATAACCATTTTGGAGCCAATACCATTGGGCACAATTGTGACCTTTTGTCAATCGTAAGTACCATTTGGCAGAGACACATGTCTTCATAGGAAATAGCCCATCGTAATACACCAAGGTCGGAAGGATCCGGTATTTTCGATAGTAAACAAACATGACTGCATGCTTCGGCTATGAAAAATACTGGAACATAAAGGAAATACATGTAAATAATTTGAACTACAGTCCTCAAAATGAGTAACTGACCAGGTAATAAATAATACTCTTAACTCCAAAAATATAGCTCCTACGCAAAACTATTAAATTATAAAGTTAATGTTAGATATCGTTCACGAAGATCGGTTAATAATTAAGATAGTATGCAAAAAAATAATGAATTAATTCGATTCACAGTTATCTTCTGCGCATTTTGACAACTCTTTTGTTGCGCTACAATGTTGTTTGAAAAGGATATAACAAAGTATAGTTTGCATTTTCACACTTAGGTTTTTAACACACAGGACAGTGTGACAGGTATGTGTATGGGCTGTATTGATCAATTGAAGCATCCCCAATCGTCATCTTACTATTGACCTGTCAGCTGTAGTAGCTACCAGTTAATTAATAATCTGCCTGTTGCTATACTCTGTTTGGCCATCTCGAGACAGTGACGTAACTGAACAGGCGCAGCTTTTACGCACGCGTGTGTATCTTCCGCCTTTCAACGCTTGTGTTTTTACGCCAGCGCCGCGAGTATGCGCGCGCGTTATGTGATGCAATTAGTAGAATACGCGGTTACGTCACTGTCTCGAGATGGCCAAACAGAGTATAGCCCGAGGCTGTGTGTAGACGAACAACATGTTAAAATAAAAAACGGACTTTGCTTTGGTTTTAGACACATAACCGAGTTAATATTCGATCTACATGTGTAATACCTCAAATTAAAGATAATACATTTCCTCACATCTTTAAAATTTAATAAATTTACGTAAGAGCTATAGTTTTGGAGTTAAGAGTATATTTATTGGTCAGTTACTTATTTTGAGGACTGTAGGCCTATATAAATCATGGGCACGTAAGCAAAACCATGCACACATTCAGGGATTTTCGCAGACATCTATTTTTGAATAGTCCATAGGGATATTGAAATCAGGTTAAGCCGACGTGGGGGCTTTATTCAAAACTAGTGGGACGTCGTAGAAACAGTCTAAAAAGCCCTGGATTTTCCGGTTTTGTGCTCATATCTTGGTCAATTGTGTATGGTTTTCAGGCATTTATAGCTTATATCCCGTCTATGATCATCATCTATTATCTATGAAATAAAATGGATTATTTTTGAAGTATCATGTCTGATGATTGTATATTTTAAAACTACAATACATCATTTGTAGACAAATAAACACCTCAAAAGTGTTATTACTAATAATTTTTCGTATTCCAATTGTTACATTCATGAGGTTAAAATAATACGTTCATTCATCATTCATTCCTCATTTATTTCCATAACATCAAAATCACAAATAACATCAAATTACATCAAAAATCGATAAGAAACAATCAGATAATTTACAACAACCGAAAAACGAAATGGTTATGGAGGAGACGGCTGGAAGGCCAAAAAGGACTGTAAAGTGCCATCCTCTGAAGCCATGGGACAATAAAACACAAAACCAATACACTTATGTCTAGAAAGACCTAAATGTGTAAATTCTTGCAATCACATGCTATAATAGGGTGGCTTCGCCCCCAAAAAACATATTACTAGTTTCCATATCACCAAGATAATTGTAGTAGTTTTTACCTGTACTATGGATATCATAAAAAAATCATTAAATCCATTTGAGATATCTTCAGAGTTTGTAATGAAATTACCACACTCATCTCTAAATTTAATCTGTGATGATTGTTTTTGGCTTCTGCCTAGAACATTATTAATTGTTTACCAAGTTTTTCTCATGTCATTTTTTGCATGTTCAAATTTTGAGTAGAAGTATGACCGTTTTGATTTGCGTATAAGCATATTTAGTTTGTATTTATAGGTTTTAAACTTCTGTAGTCGTTCTTTGCTAGGGGGAGTTCAGATAATGTTTGTACAATTTATTTTTCTTGTTTATACTCTTCAGAAGACCTGTTGTAATCCATGGAAATATTGGTTCTTTTTTCTGTTACAAATACATTTTTTCAGGGGGACACATTCGTTGTATAATTTGTCAAAAGTTACAATAAATTTATCATAATCACCATCTGCATTGTTGTTCTATAAAATGTCATGCCAATTGACCTCTGCTAGTTTCTTCTTAAAATGGGTGACATCATCATTAGTATGATTTCGCTTGTACATGACTTTGTTTGGCTTACATAGAAAACTCCAGGTTAGTTAACAATGTTGGAAATGGTCACTTATGTCAGTAACTTCAATTGATGATTTAATAACATAATTTCGGCCGAGTGCACCAATGAGGTAGCTGAAGAATAGCGCTACCTTGCTAGTAACTGAGGCGTAACCCAACATTTTGAGAGCGCCAATGCGGGGTAAGCTACTAGGCTAGTAAAAACTGGCGGGTAATTTACGCTAACTGTTATACCTGACCGGACCCAAGAGTAAGTTGGAGCATAACGTTTTATGCCACAAATCAGTCGATTCTAGCAGTAGCGTAAATTTGTTGTGAACATTGGAGGGGATGATTCGCTGATGCTGAAGGACCAATTGCGCTGGCATGCCCAGGGGTGTGTATTTGAAGTGGAATGTGACCCCTCATAAGCTGAAAGATTTTCATATTTTTGAAAATACATTCATGCAATTTGGTGATTTTTTGGGTCAAAATTTAGATCAACTCCTTTTGCCCATTCAAACACTAATCGAACCAACTTGGGGTCATATTTTGACCAAAATTTACTAATTGTCCAAGGATCTTAAATAATGACTAAATGCATAAACTTATTATTGTTTTTATTAATTAAAAGCTGATAAAGCCAAGTTTCAACATTATTGTGAGTGGAAGGGTAGAACTAGAAGAACGAAATAAAAAAGCATATCGTGCCGTGCGTGGTCTGGGATTCGAACCGGGGTTCCGCGGTTAACAAGCGAAGGACAAGGTGTCCACGCCACGGAAGTATTTGTGTTAAGAGATGTGTTATAATTGTATCCATCGGGTGCTTGTGTTTGTCATTAAAATTGTGATTTTTGGTGCAATGTTTGTATGTGCCTCGCCCAAAATATGTTTGCAATGTCATGATAGTCCTTATTTTTGAAAAACCGGTAAACAAACTTCGAATTTTTTGGCCATAAAATGGCATCATTTTTTTTCCGGATCGCAGGCCGACTCCACGTGATTCTTGATTTACACTCACCTATGACCTACCGAGTGACGACACGTTTTTAATATTACGGAGGACCATTCACGCCAGAATTTTACAGTTAACTATAGGTTTACACTTTGCATATGCGCCAATTAATTTTGTAAGGGGACGATTTTGTAATTGTTGCAATTCAGATGTTATTCTGCTATAACAATTATGTTAATAAACCTTTTATGAATGATGAATGAATGAATGAATGAATGGTGATTAATGTGGATATTTACCTCGCTAGTTGCTATTCTGATGTTACTCGCCAGTTATGCTCTAAGAATTACATCGTTAGTAAGTTATGCTACAGTTAGAGCATAACTACTAGGGATGTAGCTTACCGCCCTATTAAGTTACCCGTCATTGGTGCACTCGGCCGATATTATTATTCATTATTAGTTAGTATATTGTCAATGACTGTTGCTGTGGACTCTGTAATTCTGGTTGGTTTATAGATACAAGGTATTAATGAGTAAGAATAAATGAACTCAAGATAGTCATATGTTGGTCTTTGACTTTCAACCTTTAGAAGGTCAATATTAAAGTCACCCATAACATAAATTAGCTTTTTTCTGAATCCAAGACTTTAAAAATGGGATCGATATCACGTACAAAATCGTCAATAGACGTATGAGCTCTATACACAACGCCGACAATAACAACATTATCTTTTGAATGTTGGGCTTTCAATTTCAATAAAACAAGATTCATAATTATCATTTGCATGACATAAGTCTTTTCTGAGTTTGAACTTCATTTTATCTGATACAAAGAGACAAACACCTCCCTTTTCACTCCCAATTCTGTTTGTATATTCAATGCTATATCCTGGGAGGTTGTAGTGATGGCTAGGTGTATCTTTCAAATGAGTCTCAGATATTCCATTTACACTAAAGTCATTTATTTCTTTGATGCATTCTTTTAGGGACCGTTCATTATTTATGGTGGAGGGGGGGGGGGGGGGGTAAAATATAGGAGGGGGGGGGGGTCATGTAACTTTCATATGTTGAAATAGGGGGGGGGGGTTATGTAACTTTTTATTCTTAAACAGGGGGGGGTTGTGTAACTTTTTTTACTATAAAGATGGTGGTAATTGGGGTGATTTTAGAGGCTATTTTAGAGCGTAAATGCCAATTTTTTTCTGCGCTTCGCGCACATTTTCTTAAGACCTTTTAACTTCAAAAACATGTAGGCTACTTATGATGAGACTACTTTCGTACAGCAAATCTTTTTTTGTGCACGCCCTGCTCGGACGATCTGTTGGAAAAACAACTATCATCAATGGTTGAAAACATTAGAGCCATGAGGTGTATAAAAACATGTTAATAGCCTAGGCCTATGTTCCAAAATCTAATATGATTAAAAATGGTTATTTCTTGCATGCTTTTCACCTTGTCTCACTCTCAGCTCTGCACCAAAGCTCACACAAGTAGAATATTTCATACGTTTATGTCTGGATGTTCTAACTTTTTCTTCGGGTTATAAAGACTCACAAAACCACCCAAAATGTATAAATATATGACAAATATTCCGCCTCGCTACGCTCGCAATGTAGTTGGTCATTAAATTATTGGCCGTTCAGAGGGCACAACCAACGAATGGACAAAAGAAAAATACATCCCCTGAGCATGTGACAAGTTGATTTTGAGGGGGGGGGGGGGTGTAAAAATCTATTGGTTAGTAGGGGGGGGGGGGGTCATGCAATTTTCAGTTTCAGCTGTAGGGGGGGGGGGGGTTAGGTAATTTTGACATACGAATCTCGAATTTGTCCCAACCCCCCCTCCACCATAAATAATGAACGGTCCCTTAGGCCATCAAAATTCTTGGGCAAATTTCTGATGTTAATATTTAAGAGGTTGAAATTACCACGATTTACATTTGGGTCGGTAGAGAACTGTTCAGGGGTTATATAAGGACATTCATGAATACCATCATTATTATGTACAACATCACTGTAATTCTTTTCTGCATTATTAGAATTAAACCGTAAAGGATTAAATATCATGTCGTCATACTTTTTAAAGTCCACTTCAGTGATTTTAAACTGTGGAGATTTGTTTAGTTCATGAACAATGCTGTTGGTGTTATCATTGTCCAGTGTAGAACAGTTTGAGCGGGTCCATTCAATATGATTCAAATTCCTAAGTTGGTGTTGTTTCAGATTAGTGCACTTTTTGTACACATAACCGTTGTATACTTTGTATGATATATCTTTGTGACAATCCTTTACAGTTTTGAACATAAAGCGCATTTATCATTGATAGACGATACATTATGATCATTTTTCGCGTTAGTATTAACATTGTTTCTTTCATGACAGAGTGGACAGGTCCAATCTCTGGATTTCATACAATTCAATTCTTTTGATTTTAATTTACTGCACTTTTTATGAACATAACCATTACAAGAATTACATGATATATTTTTATGACAATTTCGTACAATTTTTGAGCACACTAAGCAAGAATCACGGGATTGAGCAGACATTAATACACACAAATATATAAACACAATAATGCTGTACAATAAAATAATATCAAAAATCAAACAAAATATCAGCACTGGCAGACAAGGCTCAAGATAACAGGTTTTTTTTTCATTTTTTCAGAAATAGCGCCCGGATCATGGGATTTACTGAGAACCTGGAGCTACTTTCAGTCTACCGGGAGCTAACTGTTTTATTAAATCCCAGCGTTGCAGCATTGCAAACTCGAAATATGATGTATTGCCCGATAGTCAACGGGCGCTGGTTTGGACAAAATATCAGCGCTCGGTTTTTTATTTTTCAGCATTACCGGGCGCTGTGGCCGAAGGACCGAGGGGTAAAAATCGCCCAGCGACCGCTTATCTTGAGCCTTGCTGGCAGATTGTTATTTTACAATTTGTCAGGTGCAAAATCAGATCAAGACTATCAGGAAAAATCAAGTACTTGGTCACTTGGTGGCACAAAGAAGTAACTGAAATTTGTAAACATAAGTACATAACGACTTGAAAAATAGTCTGTCTTGCTTGTGATGCTGCCATTGTTAACCATCTTGATATAGAGTTAGCAAATTCAAATTGCGTTATTGTTTATTTATAAGCATTAATATGATTTTATATCAGTTATTAGAGTTTTCAATGTAATATAGACATTATAATGCTGGTCCACAATGCAATTGAACGCACGACAGTTTTTAATACCATTTCAATTTAATTTTTTTCTTCAAACGGTTGAATGGTTCTATACAATATATTATTAACGGTAATGGAACTAGAGTCTTATAATGAAGAACACGATCACAAATATGATTTGTAGGGCAGTTGTCAGATATTTCCTCTTATATGGTCATAACATACCGATGCTCATGGGATATTCGTTGTAAGTCACACACATTTTTAGTTTTGTTGACAGTTTTAAATTCAAGATGGCGGCTAAAATGGACACCGTAAACATGGTAAATAGCGAAATGCCTAAACATGTGCATATTGTGTATCGCAACAGATTAATTGAATTGACACTAGTAAAGTATAAATAATAATATAAGCATTAGAATAAACAAAATCTGCAAATAGGGGGGGGGGGGGGGGTGGTGCCACACCCTATAACTTTTTTACTAAACGACCTTGTGATATTGTGTTTGTTATGTACTGTAGGCCTATAGCTATTCGTCTTCTCTTTCCGATACACAAGTACCATCATTTCCCATATGACGTCATACTGACCCATCACCCAATTAACAGCGCCCGCATTTGCCCTAATTGTCTTCTTTTTTGGTAAAATATTAGCCAAACACATGGGGGTTAATGGTCATGAATATCTAAATATAGTCACAAATAACCTATGGTAGCTGTTCTTGCCATTTAATTGGATAATCATATTTCTAGATCGAGCATTGTGGCCTCAGATGGTACATGTCTATTTTCATCCGAACTTGAGTTAAATACAATAGCATTTTTGGCCGAATGAGGGCACAATTTGGGCTCCAGGACATTGTGACGTCATAGAGACATTATACGGGGAATGGGTGGTATCACTGGAAAATGGAAAGGGGAGACCAATAGCTCTACAGTGGTACCAAACATAATTTGATAACAAATATCATAGGGGGTTGTACCCCACCCCGAACTCCCTCGGTAAGTTGTGTAGCAAAAGAAGCCTGCGTTGCTGGGCAAAAGTTAAGATCCCATGGTTATCCATGTAACCATGCGCAACGGAGCACAGAGGGGAATCGCACCCGGCATATTCTACATTCAATTGAATCAGTGCATGACGTCCAATTCATTATGAACCATTCAGGGAATGGTAGACTAGTGGTCAACGAATAACCATTACGGCCATGTGTTTTGAACTGACCACCCAAAAAGGGTGGCGGCGTTGCATTTTTGGTGACGAATCATCCATCTCTCTCTATTAACTCAACAACTATATGTGGTAGAGCTATGGTTTAGGTGTCATTTGTAAGCTTATTTATCTAGCTACACTGTGTGAATAAATCAGGTATTTCTATAACTGTTTGGCTGAGATATTATTGATTATATTTCGAAAGTCAGGGGTGGCGGCGGTGGCGGTGGCGTCGTGTACAATCTCTATGGGGAATATAGAAAATGTTCCCAATTCTACGTTCAAGTTACAATAACTTCTCATTTCTGTATGGTACAAACATGATTTTGCTCTCATTTTATAGATTGTTTTATATTCTATAAGTTTCTGTTTAAACAAACGTGTCAACTCTTACGTAACAGTTGTAATCACGAATCGATTGCATTGTCCTTGGCTTTATCCCTATTCACTACACAGTGAACTTGCCCGAATTCATCGGTTTTACATACATGACTATAACAACCGATTATAGCAAAATTATACATTTTTGGAAAGCTCTCGAATAGGGGAATTCAGAAATCTTGCTTAAAATAGGATATGGTTAATCGCCGAAAAAATATATGTGTAAACTCTAATAAATTTGAAATGTAAACGTTTGTGCTCATTTACTTCCCGATATAGTATATTTCAACAAGTTACCCTTGACAACCATTATGTTCTGATGGGTAAATTGCATGAGGAACTAATATGCACAGTAAAATGATGATTGGGATAGGAATTAAAAAAATATTGAGCTTTAATCAAAATATGAAGAAAAAAAATCGATATTTTTGGAACATTCTTAATCACAACATGTTACCATTAGGTCTCATGCAAATTCCAATCGCATATTTAGATTTCTTGTGAGATTACCGTTCAGAAAATATATACTTTTTATGGGGTAGAACAAGTAGTTATTGCGATATGCTAATTCGAATCTCAGATGGTGTAAAATGTAAAAAATTGGACATGCAACGGAAAGGGTGGCGAGTTCAAAACACATGGCCTTACATCAAATTGCACAAAATACTCACTTATCAGAAGTCCATCTATTATAAGCACACGGCGTACGTCATGTTTGTTGTTGAAAAACCACATGGTAGGTAAACCATCTATGAACCATTGGATGAACACAGATTTAAAAAAACCAGTATTATAATCTTATGTTATATTAGTTTTATGTAGAAACACATCGTACTCTTAGGATTACATTATATTCCATTTACACAGATTCCGTGGATGATACTCGGAAAGAGATCTCAGTTTGTCCGTGACAGTTATGTTTCCATTGATATGGCACAGATTTCATGGACGATACTCAGAAAGATATATTCTCATTTTGTCCATGACAATTATGAAGTACGGCGCATAAAACCTACACTCTCTGAAATCAAGTTAATAATATGTGAGGTGGTCTTCGCTGTTCATTTATCATCTAAAATAACCAACTACTAAATATATTACAGGGTGTCCCAGAAAACTTGCAATTTATTTTGACAGAGCTCTAGTTTGACTTTTACGCCATGGATTTGAATCATGTTTATCTTAAAATGTATTTAAATTGTTATTGGCTTTAACTGTTCAATATTGTACATAACCAAAATATTATTCATTTTTTAGTCATAAAGAGATGAACGGAGCGTTGCTACGGGTCAAACGATATCGATTTGTTAACAACGCTACACAGCTACAGCATCGCCGATTTCCGTGAAATCTGTATAATGTGTTACACGTTGACCATGCGTAATTGGAAAACCGATTGTGATATCTTAATTTTATTGCGTAAATAAAAAGTAGCCATTTTAAGGTTTCCCGAAAGTACAAACATACTTATAATACGTTGTGTAAAAGCAGAAATTAGAGCTCCTTCCAAATAAATAGCGGGTTTTCTGGGACACCCTGACCGTCTTGTAATTTAGCAATCTCGACCTTGTATGAGCATCGGTTAATGCATTTGGATGATTAAAACCAGATAATTTGTATATGGCCTATCTCATCTGAGCAAAGTGGTGTGAATAATTAATTAATTTTCTGCATTATCTCTCACGATGAATCAATTAGTCACTATTAGTTCACTGTGAATGCCTTTCTTCTTTCTTTCGTGGAGGGGGGGGGGGGGGGGGGGCACTTCAAAACGCTTTTTGATAATTAAACAAGCGATACAGTGTGGCCGGGGTGAGTATAAAAAGACTAAAAATAAAATAAATTCAAAATGGTTGCAATATTTTAAGATATTTTAAGAAATTGTAAGCATTTGTGTGGGGTGTGTATGGGTGTGAGGGGGGGGGGGGGGGGTGCTGTGGGGCTGGGGGCGTGTGTGTGTGTTAAGAAATATTTTGTTGTTGTATTTGATTTTAGAATTTGTTTGACATTTTTCCTGAAATGTACTTGACAAATCTTAGAACTATTTTAATTAAAAAAAGAAAATTGATAACAGCATAGATGTCACATATTTAATTGTCAATTATAGATTTCACATGCATAGAATACAATTACGGCAGCTAGCACTTTTAGAGCTGCGCTTTTTGAGCAGTCATGCGCAGACAATTGTAACACTGGAGGAAATTAAAAACATCGTAAAATTCTTACGTATAAGTACTCAGTCAATAGTTAGGTCACCCAAGCCCTATATAAAAGCTATGAAGATTGTTAAACGGGGTCAGTAGTCACAAACATGCACAAACACAATAGACGAACGACCTTGCTATTGTCAAAACTCCCTACACAGAGGACTGCAGTGCAAATCTGTACGATGTTCGCCATGTAATGTCTATGGTGCCTAATGGTGGATTTTATTCCGTGGTATGAAGCTATGCAGTTTCCGTGGTCTTCGCTATCTCCAAGCAGATAGAGCAATACGTACACGGAATTGTTTGTAGACGAGGGTTCATTTCATGATTTGGTGAGGTTTAGAATGAGTTAGGATTCCTGTAATTTCGAAGACCACAGATTTTCAAAACGTGAATTTTCCAACATTTTACGACATAAATTTGGTCACAAAACGTGTTTAATACTATACATTTTACCGATCTGCAGATGTTATTGACCCTCCTCTAAAATGCTACCTGATTTTTAGCACGTTTCTCAGTTTTTGAGATGCCCAAATAGACCATTTCCGAAGCTATATCTAGCTAATAGCAGTCACTGATACTCCATTGTTTCCTTGCGTATAACAAAATATGACATGCAGCGTGACCTCCCTACTGACTGTACTAGTTCGCGGTGCGGCCTTTCTGAGGCTATCAGTTGAGATATATCTTAAAGGGACAGTGTTATGTTGAATTTTTTATTTTAACTAATTTACTTTAGAATTCATGATGAACATTAAAAATTGCCATTATTGTTGTTTCTACTAAAAAAACCCGGCAAAACTTGATTAAAACAATGTTTTAAATATGTTGGAATACCACTCCTAACCATGTAAAATGCTGGTTGCGACTCTACCAGCATTTTTGAATCGATGTTCTGTTGTACAAAGAGGGCTGATTTTTCTTAATCCTTATAGGTGTAAGTTCATACATGTAATACAATTGTAAACATATAAAAAATCTCAGTTTTTATCATACATTTTTGTAATTGAGGGCGCTGCCTCCACCACATCTCTTAATGCCCCCTTAATATAATCATTTGATATCTGAATAGGATAATTCGATATCTTAATAGGATTATTTGATATCTTAATAGGATTATTTGATATCTGAATATTATAATTTGATATCGGAATACTATTATTTGATATCTGAATATTATTATTTGGATTATTTGATATCTGAGGAGGAGGATTTGATATCTGAATATTATTATTTGATATCTGAAGAGGATTATTTGAGATCTGAATATTATTATTTGATATCTGAATATTGTTATTTGATATCTGAATATAATCATTTAATATCTGAATAGGATTATTTGATATCTGAATAGATTTATTTGATATCTGAAGAGAATTATTTAATATCTGAATAGTATTATTTGATATCTGAATAGTATTATTTGATATCTGAATAGTACTATTTGATATCTGAATAGGATTATTTGATATCTGAAGAAGATTATTTGATATCTGAATAATATTATTTGATATCTGAATATTATTATTTGATATCTGAATATTATTATTTGATATCTGTATATTATTATTTGATATCTGAATATTTTTAGTTGATATCTGAATATTATTATTTGATATCTGAATATTATTATTTGATATCTGAATATCATTATTTGATATCTGAATATTATTATTTGATATCTGTATATTATTATTTGATATTTGAATATTATAAGTTGATATCTGAATATTATTATTTGATATCTGAATATTATTTTTTGACATCTGCATTAAAATCATTGCATGTTCTAATGTGTCTCAAGTAGACATGTATTCTTACGGAGTTACATTATGCAGGTATCATGTTATGTAGCCAAGAAAATGCCAAAATCACACTTTTTGCACTGTAAAAAATAATAAACTGTTCTAATTCCGGCTTTTTTCTTCATAATCGACAGCATCAAAATATTTTAAAAGTGATTATTATATCAGGTATTCCGCTTTGCTATGGGTTATTAATAGCAATCGCGAATGAACATCGTTAATGCATTTGTCGTTTGATTGTTTTGTACTTTTTCGAAATTTTCTTTGTTTAAATGTTTATATTTAATTTCAGGATAAATACAAAGATTTTACTTTGTTTTTCTTTGTTTTTCTTTGTTGTTGTTGTTTGTTGTTGTTGTTTGTTTGTTGTTGTTGTTGTTGTTGTTGTTTGTTGTGTGTTGTTGTTGTTTTTGGAGGGGAGGGGGTATGGGGAAAAGAAATTCAAGTGAACGAGACGAATTCGTGAATTAGCGAGCGGTGAACCAACGGGTGGGATCGGGGTCCTAGTATGGGGTGCAGGGGAAATGTCCGTTGGGGAGTCCAGGGGCAGAATCTAATATTTTACTGTATTGCAATGGCCCATCAGGAGGGTTACTATTGAAGCCTTTTTCTTTACATTTACATACTATTTTTGTCATTTGGGGACGCACCATTAGATTTTCAGATGGGGGGTAGGAAGTTTAAAAAAAACACCCCTCTATGCAGGCCAAAACCCCCCTATCCCTAATGAGTAAAAAAACAACAACAACAAATCTACCCCACCAAACTCATGAATGAATGAATACATTAAAAAAAAAATCGGCGGCACAACAAAAATAAATCCCCCCTTACGGCGGCAAAAAACCCCAAAAAAACCGAACCCAACTTCCTACCCCCCTGAAAATCTAATGGTGCGTCTCTTAAAATAGATGGAATGAACCGACATTACCAAGCAATCTCAATCGACAATGAAAAGCCTGTTATAATAAATAGTCCTATGGCTAATCGATACTCACCATTAATTTGCAGCACGACCTCATTATTTGCGTTAGTGCGCTATTTTGAATCCAGTGTTATTCACTCGCGTATTACGATTTTTTAAATAACATGAACGCACGGGATGATACTGACATGCAGACTGTGATATGATTTCGAAAATGATTTTATACATTTCAATTGCCAAAATTATGGCTTTTCAGAGGAAGTATGCCAATTAAAACCTACTGGTGACCTGCTTGAACATACAATAATGTATTATGATATTCAAAGTTCATGGTTTGTGTTTAGATTTAATGTGAAATGGGTGAAAAGTGGTCCTGATTCCATAACAATATTGTTACTTGTGAAATTGTGATCATTTAGGCCATTTTTAGCCAAAAATGTCAACTTCGATCATATTTGGGATAAACTCAGAGTCTCGACAGTTTCGCTGGTCATCGACCAGTTTTTTCAAAGCTACTGATAGGCTGTTGATGGTATGCCGGGACACTGATCAGAAGTGATCAGTTTGGTGGAGGGCGTAATCAGTGGATCGTATACGTGACTGAGATTGTAGACCCCTCGTCTCTGTTCATGACCTCTGTGCCTCTGTGAGTCGTGTGCGGTTTCATGGCGGACGATATGTGGTGTTTTTTAAGCACTCTGCTGACTGTTTGAGAGAGGCCTGCCACATATGGAAGCACGACCATGCCTTTGCTTTTGTTTTCCTGGACTGCTTTCTGCTTTTTGACAACCAGTGTTTTGTCTTTTTTGTCTTTCATTTGTGTCTTTACTTTATCCACTGCCCACTAGGGGTAACCACATCACGCAAGGGCTTCTCTGATGTGTTCCTCTTCTTTCTGTTGGTCGACTTTTCTGTGACTATTTTTTCATTTCTGTCGTGGAGCGTTTTGACTATTCCTAGCTTTTGGTGAAGTGAATGGTGTGAGTTGAAAGACAAATATTGGTCTGTGTGGGTCTCTTTTCGGTACACCAATAATTTGACCGAGTTGTGTGGTTTTCTTATGAGAAAGCGCATCCAGGAAAGGTATCTTGCCATGCCATCCTATTCTTCCTCAAACGAGACATCCTATGCTATCCGTGTAGTCGACTATGGGTCTAAGTGGTTTGTCCGGTTTGTGTATTTTTGGTGTAGTATATAACCTCGGGATAGATTCACCAGAAGGACGAAAATACTCATATTGTTGAGTGGTGATTTTAGACTCATCTTTTAGTGTCTTGAGTGTTGACATTAGCTCTTTTTTGTACTTATTGGTTGGGTCTGTCGAAAGTTTTTCATACGTTTTGTGGTCGTTGAGCATAGCATTGACTTTATCATCATAAGTGGAACTGTCCATTACAACTGTAGCTCTACCTTTATCAGCCGGTAGTGTGCATATTGATTTGTCTTTCTTACGCTGATTAAGCGCTATTTGTTCCGCTTCCGACAGATTAGATTTGGGAGGTTTAGAGCTACGTAGCACTCCCGCGATCTCGGCTCGCAAAACCGTGGCTTCCGAATTTGGCAGTTTTCCATACGCTTGTTCTGTGGCAACAATGTAATCCTCATACGGAAGTGAAGATGGGAAATCGCATAATTGAGACCTTTGGCTAATACTTTGGTCTGGGAGGTTGTCAGTTTGTGCTTAGATAAATTAATAGATCCCCTCTTAAGTTGCGTCCTGCTCAGGTCGGGTTCTTGTGGTGAAATATTGGGTCTGTGTTTCTCTTGTAGACGGTCCAATTTCTTTACGTGGCGACATTTTGTCATCCTGAATTCTTCGTCGCTTTTGGTTTTTAGATGTGACGAAATATGGCGCTGTTCATCATCATTTAGTGTATCGGCGACTTGCGATTTCAAGACAGATTGTTTGCGATTATAAATCACTGAGAGTGTTGTTAACCCTAACACTCTTGAATACTACGAATTACTACGATGCGGTGTGTTTGTGTCACCCGGCTCGGCAGTTTTTCGATGAAATAACGGCCCCAGGGTATATACAGGGCGGAATATACTCCACCATGTATGGTTTCCCCCCGTGTCCTAGCTGTAGATCGTCTGCCTCTGAACCCAGAGGTCCGGGGTTCGAGCCCCGGGGGAGTCAGGGGCACTTTTCCCCCTCGTTATTTGGCCGCGACAAAAAATTCTTTGGAAAAGGTGCCTCGGGGGTTAGGGTTAATGGTGCGGATACGTTCGCGTAACAGATCATTTTTTAGTTTTATTCACAATATCACGGGCATTTTTAGTGTTAATTGGGCATTTTATTTTTAAGTTAAGACTGGGGGTGTTATGTCCAGATCTTTGAAACGGAGAGAGAAAACTAAGTGATTGCGGTGACGTGCAATTTTCATATCTACTCTTTCGAAAGCACGTACAATCTTAATGGTTTTTCTGTCCATAATTCCTTTTAATGTCCGTAAATAGATTCATCAGATCTGTAGGTAATCAAAGTATTTAGGTCTTTTGGCAAGACCAATATCATGTTATTGACGGGAGGGGCCTCAATATTGGATAGAGAAGAGAAAAAAGGCACGTTGGATACGGGAATCCATCTGGATTAGGAGACTAGGCACAGAGGTCATGAACAGAGACGATGGGTTTTACATTCTCAGTCACGTATACGATCCACTGACTACGCCCTCCACCAACAAGGGCGTCACGAAACTGATCACTTCCGGTCAGTTTCCCGGCAAAACATCAACAGCCGATCAGTAGCTTTGAAAAAGCTGGACGATGACCAGCGAAACTGTCAGCTCGGAAAAAACGTTTTTCATCTACCTGATATTGATCTTGCCAAAAAATCTTTTATGATTATCTACAGACCTGATGAATACGGTTTTTGTCATTAGTTCTTATATATAGACGGTCAGTGTCTTGAAATTTGGTTGAAATATTCTAATCATTAAAGAGAGATTATAAACATTATATTCCAATTTTAGATAAGCTAGCTAGTCCCTAGTCCTTAGTACTATAGAAAGTCAGTCTCTTGGCTTTATTGTTTTAGTATGTAAAATAAAATAAAAAACGGAACTAATTTGCATAGGTCGGTAACATAATTTGATGCCAATCCTTTAGAGTGATTGTGACTTTTAGTTCCTTTTGCCATTTCATTGGACTGCTACAAGATGTCTCAATACTTTTTAGCAACAGTCTATAGAACGATTTACAACCTTTTCTCGCTCCTATCCTAAGAGCAGATCAAACACCATTGGTTTACAAGGTTCCATTTGCTGCGAGACACCAGGATTACAATAATTAAAACATGGACGCAAAAAAGTGATGTGAGCGTTGATCCGCCACATACCAGAAGTATATTAATATTTGTCATAACTAAGCTCAACCTTACTCCTGTCAAAAGGAGATGATAGATGCATATTTTGTTTTATTTTAAAATGTATTTACATGACATTTGTATAATTACATAGCAGCAGGACGACCTTAATTGTAGGTCACATAAACAAATGTGTCTTTAAATGTGTAAATTTCATGACACATATTAGCTCATTTTAAATATACTTCAATTGTTGTTGGCAGATAATGTGTCTATAAATATTAGTGTTCTTAGTGACACATATCTGCACATTTTAAATGCACTTCAATTGTTGTCCGTAGATAACAATTGTAAAAACTCATTGATTGACATCAAAAGTGGAAATTTTAATCAGAGTATTGGACGATTGATTTTACCCAGGAGGACAGATGACAAACCTATAAAAACCTCGCAGGTGGACTACCTGATGATGTATCAAACGACCATATTTTTCATTTTCCAATGGTATTCATAGTAAGAATTCATAAGCGTACTAGACAAGTTTTACCAAGGTAAAAAGCGATCTAACCCAAGTTCTTCCCTAGAATAGAAAAATCGAAGAGGAACCTAACTTGACATTATGAGGCCAACATTATTATTATTATTATTGTTAACAAAGCCGGGATTAAAAACGTTATATTCTAATTTTAGATAAGCTAGCTAGTCACTAGTCCTTAGTATTATAGAAAGCCAGTCTCTTACACAGTCTTGACTTTGTTGAAAATAAAAATTAAAAACAGGGAACTAGGACTAGGATTTTACATGATTTCGAAATTGTACCTATATTTTTTTTTATTCTGTAACTACTAGCAAAAATAAACCCAATAACAATAACACTGTTCAAATATCAGTAAAACTACTATTATGTCGCTCCTTAATTAATTAAATGTGTTTTTAGACATATTTGTGGCAGAAATCATTATGTCAAATACCTCTACTCACTTCTCATAGTCCAATTCAATATTACTGGAACTACCATGTTTACTTCCTTTTAAAGGTTTTTTTTCAATCTAGAAGTAAGTTTACTGATTTTTCGAAAATCGAACCTGAATAGTTTGACTCATCACCCTGATGCCACTTCAATGGTTATTTAATAACCCAAATCTAAACAGCGAGCACCCGAAAAACAAACACTGTGGAACTATAAGAGGGGCGAAGTTTACACCCGTAATCACTCAAAATAAGACACTACATCATTTGGTTATCGCCCCACACAACACAAAGCAAGAATTGTGGTTCTAGAACCGCCTTGTGTTGATTTACATTATGATCAGCGACTATGACTATATAACATAACATACTTAACAAAAGGATTTTTAATAATAATAATAATAATAATGTGGATTTATAATACGCACAAATTCATCAAAAGGTGCTCGGGGCGCGTTACCAAAATTATCTTACATTACAACAAACATTTTCATGCACAACTTAATAATATAATAATGATGTCAATAATAATATCATAATTTAAACTTACACAAACAATTAACCTACTAATATATACCAAATTGAAAAAAGATATATATAATATGGCAACAAAAAAATTTAGTAAAAAGCATCCTGTGTCAAATGAGTTTTTTAAAGTCTTGAACTGTGCCTGATCTAACATGAATGGGTAAGGTGTTCAAAAATGTTAAAGCGCTATTTAACTTTTAGATCACCGTGCTATAGATGAGGTGACCGTTGTTTACATCCAATGTCTATCAACAAACGCAACGGTCGAAGGGACTGGACTGTCGATACACGCTTGAGGGAACACCATATGACCACAACACTGTCCGCTATGCCGTATTGCCCTTTATAATGCTTTGGCGCGAGTTTTAAAAGCACGAGTCCTAAACAAAAAACAAAATAGGATGCGTGCGCAAACTACCGGGCAAAGAACAATGGCAACTAGCCACGTTTTGCCCGGTGTGACGTCACCTGTCACCCCATCTATACAATACAACAATAAGAACAATATCCAAAACAACCATGGCTGTTCAGTTCACCCGTTAAACAAACTTGTTGTTTAAACCGAGACGTCAAACAACTGTTTAAATATTGAAACAAGTCTGTTTAAATAGAGTTTTTAAATATTTCAACACTAGTTTGAACAACCAGGTTGTTTAACGGATGAACTGAACAACCAGGTTGTTTAACGGATGAACTGAACAACCAGGTTGTTTAACGGATGAACTGAACAACCAGGTTGTTTAACGGATGAACTGAACAACCAGGTTGTTTAACGGATGAACTGAACAACCAGGTTGTTTAACGGATGAACTGAACAACCAGGTTGTTTAACGGATGAACTGAACAACCAGGTTGTTTAACGGATGAACTGAACAACCAGGTTGTTTAACGGATGAACTGAACAACCAGGTTGTTTAACGGATGAACTGAACAACCAGGTTGTTTAACGGATGAACTGAACAACCAGGTTGTTTAACGGATGAACTGAACAACCAGGTTGTTTAACGGATGAACTGAACAACCAGGTTGTTTAACGGATGAACTGAACAACCAGGTTGTTTAACGGATGAACTGAACAACCAGGTTGTTTAACGGATGAACTGAACAACCAGGTTGTTTAACGGATGAACTGAACAACCAGGTTGTTTAACGGATGAACTGAACAACCAGGTTGTTTAACGGATGAACTGAACAACCAGGTTGTTTAACGGATGAACTGAACAACCATGGTTGTTTAACGGATGAACTGAACAACCATAGTTGTTTAACGGATGAACTGAACAACCATAGTTGTTTAACGGGTGAACTGAACAACCATGGTTGTAGAAGTTTTTAACACATTTTTAAAACAGTGTAGTGATCACATAGGAAATAGATGTGTTTGTTAACATATTCCTATTTTTCTATTATGACTAGCGGACTCTTTGTTCCATTATGACTAGTGAACCTTTGTTCCCATTATCACTAGCGGACCTTTTGTCCCATTATCACTAGCAGAACTTTCTTAATTATGACTAGTGGACCTTTATTTTCTTAATGACTAGTGGTCCTTTTTCATATTATGATTAGCGACCCTTTGTTTCCATTTTGACGAGCGAGCCTTTTTCATATTATGACTAGCGAACCTTGTGTCCCCTTACCCCTTATGACTAGCGGTCCTTTTTCATTATCACTAGCGGACCATTTTAGTTATGACTAGCGGGCCTTTATTTTTAGTATGACTAGCAACTCCCTTTTTGCATTACGATTAGCGAACCTTTGTTTCCATTATGACTAACGGCCTTTTGTTGCCATTATGACTAACGAACCTATGTTTGAATTATGATTAACGACCCTTAGCTTTATGACTAGCGACCCTTATGACTAAGGAGTTTGACCCGGATTTTCATTTGACCATAAATGAGATATTACCCCATTTTGAGACATCTAACGTATTTTAGGCATGAAGGGACTTGACTCGTGGAAAGAAATTTGGTTGAAAGATATAATTTAGTACAATGGGAATGAATTTAACAGCAAATATTTGGTATCCTTTTAATAGATGAAATCATACAGGGCGGGCGGGGGTGTGGACATCTATCTATATCTATATCATATACTCTGCAAAGTTGCAAAATGCAATATCTAACAGAGGAATATACATAATGGCGACAATTGAAAATAGACAATAGAATACATCATAATCTTAATCTACAACTACAACTACACATGTTATGAGCAATATATTATAATTTTTGAATACAGTGCTTGAAAATTTCCAGAGATTTGGCATTGTACATTGAGGGTGTCAGTGAATTCCAGTCCTTAATTGTGCGGGGATAGAAGCTGAACTTATATGAGTCGGTGTGAGTTGGAACGATACTAAATCTCTGTGGATGGAATTGCCTGGTTTGAACAGCCTGTCTACACAGGTAGTGCGGGATAGGAATGGCAATTTGTTCATTTTGAATTTTATATAGGATTGCTAATCTGTTATTTTTTCGTCTTTGCTCTAAGGAGGGCCACTGCAGGTCTTGTAAGATATTTGTTACCGTGCCCTCTGTTCTTTTGTGGTTATTTGTTACAAATCGGGCTGCTCTGCGCTGTACTGCTTCTAGACGTGATATGTCGCATGCATTATGGGGGTCCCATACAGCGCAGGCAAACTCAAGGTGCGGTCTCACAAGTGCGAAGTACATTTGTTGTTTCACGTACTTCGCGCACCTCCAAAGATTCCTGCGGATAAACCAAAGGGAGTTATTAGCTTTTACAGTGACATTATGAATGTGATGTGACCATTTCAGATTATTGCTGAGTTCGACTCCCAGATATGGATAATGGGATACATTTTCAAGGATATCATTATGCATTTTATAAACATTCTCAGTAGGAGCTCTCTTGGTGGTGATACGTAGGGTTTTGCATTTACGGGTATTAAATGACATCTGCCATTTAGAAGACCATTCTACTAGAGAGTTAAGATCTTTCTGTAATGATTGTGAATCCTCCTAAGATGCAATTGATCTGTATAATAGACAGTCGTCTGCAAACAAACGTATTTATAACATCTATAAACTATAAGAGTTAGACGTACACAAGTAGTACAAGTACTGAATAGTGAATGCAAGGCACCGTACAAGGGGCAGAAAATAATACACATGTGATGGAAACACTGCACTAGGCTACCATTGGTGAATTTTACTGACATATTTACAAAAGGACTTTGAATCGGGATACGAGGTTATAACACTCTACATCTAAACTATATTTTCGCGGTATTTTTATACTTATCGCTTGCTTGATTTACTTCGAAATTCATCTTCGATCACTATCAAATTCCTTCTTGCGCTAATGAATCCCAATGTCGTCAGAAATTAGTCTTGCATTCAGATGCTCTCTGAGGGCGTTTAATAGCCATCTGACCCAGTTATAGCCTCCTAGTACATGTCAGGATTTTTCCCCAACAAATGTCTATATTTTCTTGCTATACTGACCGCTTGAAATTGCGTTCAGGTGGGAGTAAAGAGGTGCATTCCCCTATAGAACAGTTCTGCGTGTTGGTTAGTTGCGGAATGTGGGCCCGAGATGCCCCCCACCCCCCGAAAAAAGTCTTGCCCCCCAGTTTGCCCCAAAAACATTAAGTATAAAAAGGCAATTTTTTCCGCGCTGTGCGCACATTTTCTTACTAAATTAGGTTTAATTAGACCAAATGATGAAAATGTTAGCATAAAACATCATTTTCATACCAAATTAGTTAGTATTAGAGCAAATTTGACCAATTAAGCGTAAAATGGCACAAAAATGTATGCCCCTTAAAAAAATACTTGCCCCCCCAATCCCCCAAAAAGAATTATGAGGCTAGTGCCGCCATTGGAAATGAACCCTCGTCTACAAAAAAAGTCCATGTACGTGTTGCTCTATCTGCTTGGAGATAGCGAAGACCACGGAAACTTCATAGCTTTTCAAACCACGGAATGAAATCCGCCATAGACATAACATGGCGAAAATCGTACAGATTTGCACTGCAGTCCTCTGTGTAGGCAGTGATGACAATAGCAAGGTCGTTTGACTATTGTGTTTGTGCATGTTTGTGACGACTGACCCCGTTTAATAATCAATCTTCATAGCTTTCATATAGGGCTTGGGCAGGGAAGGGAGAGGACACTCCTCACACAAATTTTCGCCTACTAAAACCAAATTCACGGGTGATGGTTTTTTAGGGGGCGCACTATCATGGTCGTAGCAAACCAGACGACCTAAGACGTGGTTGATTTTATCGGCTCAAAACATGACTTGTGGCACAAAAATAGTACATCAATGGTAAAAAAAATCTGATTGTGATTTAGAGTAAAACTGATTTGCTTTGATGATGGCAGAATTTAGTTCTTTTATGACACGAAACATTCAGAATTGGTTATTTGAAATTAATTTACGTAGAACAAAATACGAATTTTAAATTGTTGATGGCTTCGTCTGACAGTGACAGAGGAGGGGCGTGGCGTTATTTGCATTTCATGAATATTGTAATCAGATCAGTTAGGAAGGACACCGGATCGCGACGATCACATGGTGTGAGGTCATGAATAGTCATTACTGAATATATTCATTTACAACGAATGATTGACAGTTTACGCTGTAACTGCCGGGTGAAGGTTTTATAGAGTGCGCTATACTGAACCACTAGGCAGATATGAGAGTCATAGGCCTGGCTTGGGTGACCTAACTATTGACTGTCATCCAAATGCCACCCTGTTGTCCAAGTCACTCCAGTTTACGATACAGGAAATCCCCCCGTAGTGGGCGTGCTTTAGAAAGAGATTTCTCTCCCAAAGTCAGCGTCAATAGAATCCATTATGAAGCCTATATTATCAGAGGAATACTCGCGCGCAAGTATGATTTCAGGGAGTATTGCCCTAAGACCCTGTTATTAGACTAAGGAATGCGTCAAAACATATATCAAGTCTAAGGCCAAATAAAAAAATATGGGCTAAAATGCTGTTAAACAAGGGAATTTAGTTCCGTTTTCCAATATTTAAAAAAAAAAACACCCCCCAAAACCCGGACGAGAAAAATGTTTTTATTTTTATTTTACTTGGTATGCTAGGAAAATAGTTATCTAATGTATATTGACCAGTTTAATTGAACACAGAGCTACAATATTCAATAAAACGATTTTAAACTGCACATTCCCAACCTGTGATTATTTGAAATTCGCGCCCGGTTGTCTGTGTCGAAAGTGCTGAAGGGATAGCTATACCAAATATTGTCACATCTTCTTTACTAACACCGCCTCATGAGCAACAGGTCGCTGTAATCACGTAGGAATTCAATGCATCAATCGAAAATATCAATACATAAAACAGAGATGTGGATATCTCGTAACTGTTTCGTCATAGCTTCAATCAATGGCACGTCCATCGGATTATTATTTTTCTTTCTATCGGCTTTAACGCGGCACTTTTAAAACTTTACTCTACGGATGTGGTCTGTATAATACTAATTCTACATATCTGAGCGCTAAAGTTCCACAGCAAGTATTCCCTTTAATGAACAATGCAGTTTGCCGGAATCAATAACAACAGATAACGGAACGTTCTACCATCCGTCACTGACGCTTCATTTAGAGCGCCAACTAACCCGGGCCATCACTAAAACAGCGTACTCCTCCCTATAAGTTAGGCCTTCCTGTGGGCCAGCAGAGTCCAGGCTCCGTCTACTGCTAAACGCCAGAACACGGTCCAGGAGAAATCTTGACATCACATAAATGTAACGCCTGTGCACTTGCCGCCGGTAGATGGATACTTATATACCGCCCCTCACGGTCACATTTCACATCGATCACAGCACTAGCTTGTATCATCGCCAATGTGATACCGGGACCACAATCGGGATTGTTCCTGTTTGGATCTTGTCCTATCCTCACCACTGCGCCTGTTAGTCGTTCCCCTGTTTCAAGAAGAAAAGGTAAGGATTAATCGGTGCAGGTATTTGTGCTTTCTGTAAGGCATCGTTTTCTCATATATAATAATTTGTTTCAATTTGGCACGCGCGAAATGTCCCTCAACACGCAAACTGAACACTTTTACACATGTAAATTAACAAATACACCTTGTAGGTCAATTCGTTTAAATAGTTACAGCTAAATATGATTAAACCTACCTTTGTCTTACACTCAAATACCAAGAAAAAATAATAAGTTTTGTAACTTTAGGTATTGAAAAATGTTTGGCACCTGGTTCTGCTTGAACCCTCTTCGAAAAAGAAATATAACTTACCCGACGTTCAAAATCGTAGATAGTTCAGTTTTGCAAAAAATAAAATAATAAAGGACTTCTGGCCCGCAATAATTCATTCATATACTACGCAGTTTAGTGGTTTCTGCACCGTAAGCCAAAATTTAATCACACATATTTTGTATTACAATACAATGGTAAGTAACGGGTCAAAGGTATGCATTGTCTTTGCTGTGTGCTACGCTCATTGCATTGTGGGACTGAATATTCGGTACAACTCGAAATCAGGTGCTGAAACTCCGCAAACCGTGTATTGATTGAACCAACCAAATTGATACGTTACTTACGGCAACAATCCTGCCTATTGGTGATGACCACTTTACCAACACATACGCTGACAGTTAGGTCCACCATCCACCAGGCACCGAGTTCACCTGGATATTTAAAACAATAGATGTTTTAATAATATGTTAAGGCGGAGCAGCAGAATCCGTACGCTGGAGTCAAGAGTATAAGTGACTTTGACTTTATAGTTTGATCAACTCCAAATTTGCGAGCCTCCTTATCGGCCAAAATCACGTGCGTATGCCCAAAACACGCAAGTACGCGTGGATTACCTTTGCGCGCTGAGAGATAAAAAAACTCATAGTACTCGCCAATTTGGAACTGATGAACTTAATATTTTTACAATGAAACTGCGTCAGTCACGCACTGGGCGTGCTTGACATCTCACAACATTCCGAGAACCAACCACAACGGTAGGTTGACTATACGTGTTGCGCACCACGAATGTCCGTTTCACCATATCTGTGGTGATTTTGACCTCGCGTTTGACGTGCGTCCGCTACTGGTTAGACTAATGTTTTGTATCAACCATGGTACATATCCATAGGCTACATACAGTAGACAACACACCAACTAATAATTAATGTTCACGTAATACAAGCATACGATGGGTGATACAAACATATAACTCTATCATCAACGTTATAGTCCAAATAAAAGGCATTTATTCTCAGCTTCATCTTAGCAGACAACCAACAGAATACCGAAACAAGTTAAGGGTATAGTCACATTGATTTATTCGATATAAATCAGTCAAGGTTAAATTAAGATAAGATAGTCAAGATATTGTTTGACAGAATGAACAACATTATCACAGAAGAACCAGACAGAGTAGCAGAGGAAACAATAATAACACAAGTATTTGGGCTCTGTGGATATCCCAGCTGGACTTTCAGGAGAGTGCGGCAACAGATGAACATGATGAAGGACAAGACCACGAAGAAAGCCAAGCATAAGAATGAGACCAAATAGAGCAATGATATGATGGTTATATCTACATTCAAGGTGAGTCTGACCGAATACAAAGGACATTCAAAATAATAACATTCAGACTCCAATGAAACCTTACAACACACTTAAACGACCAATTATTCCACCCCAAAGACAAACGAGACGCGTTACAAACCAGCGATTGTGTGTTCCAGATCCCATGTCACTCGTGAAACGGGCCGCATTTTCACAACAGGGCTAAATAAACAAAAGAAAGACGGCAAAAAATAAGCGACAAATGTTCACGAGAGCCAACAGAGAAGATTTTACGACAAAACGATAGAGAATCACACTATCGACTGGGAAGGGGCACAGCTTCTTGATAAAGACAATGATAAACAGAAGCGATGGATAAGAGAATCCATTTGGATACCGCAGGCAGTGTTTATCATCAACAGTGAACATGGTGAAGAGTGTATTTATTCTCTAAATCATGTCTGCAATCCACTGATAATACCTACGCTTCCTGGGAACGAGAATGTGAACAAATCAAATGTGAACAAAACAAGTGGATCAAGTCATTACCGAAGAAGTTTTCCGACCTGGAAGACAAAAACGTCTAAACGTGAGTGACATAATGGATTTGGTTTTGTTTTTAAAGAAGAATAGTCAAATTTATGAAATAATTAAAAAGGTTAGTCAAAATGATGAGCTATAATTTTGTGGATTTTCCCATTTCATTGTAATTATGAATCCATAAGTTTGAGTAGTTAGGTCATTACCTATTCAAACTCCTTTATCTAGGAATGTACACGATAACTTTTTTTTCCTTCGACCAATTTTTACATACTTTTTTATCTTCCATATCACCAAATTTGAGCAAATCGCAATTCAAAATAAAGAATCGATATTCATTTATATTTTGTTGTCCTATTTTATGGACCGTCAAATCAGTATCATAATTAAAACTGATCCATTGAATGTTGAGAACGGTAAACAATCTATCATTGTATTATACAAAATGTTTCAACTATTTCGAAATATCGTTAGGCCTAGTTTATATACTATATGTTTCTCCTCTTATACTGTGAAAAGAGGGTCTCATCTATTTGACTAACCACATTTATTGCATGGTATTTAGGACCAGTAGCCATCAATATAACATTACTGTGACGAACTGTTTGTGAGAATCAAACCCGTGGAAGTCATAATGGTTCACGTACCAAATAGGACTATTCCAGAGTTTGCCGCTGTCAGTAGTCCTTTTCCTAATAGTGTTCAACCTACTCGTCCTAGACCTACTAAAGACGTAAGTCTACTTAGGCTACCAACTGAAAGCAGTTGGTGCCCTTGGTGACGCCCGAGACTAAGACTTCCAGATCCTACGTGCCGTTCGACTAAGGAGCTGTTAGAGAAGCCGATCGTGACAAAGTGAACCACATTGGGAAAATGTGGATTTGTGAGAATCATGTGGTGAGCAGAGTTATTGGGGAATTCATAATCTACTGCTTCCCTATCGCTTTTGCTGAAAACATGCAGAAAATGGGCAGGCCTGGCAAGATGTGTAAATCCTTCCATATGGTACAGAAATAAAGAGAAGAAGGGACTCTAATTGAGGGCACCTCTGAAGTGCTTGCAACTTATCAATTATCACATCCTGACTTGATGATGAGATAATATGGGCATATGTTGACAATACTCAAAGGGATGACCGGAATAAAGTAGAAAATAGATAGAGAGAGGAAAACATGTTCTTCAACGAGTTGTGCACAGGACAAGGACTGAGTTTCATCAAGGGTTGGAAGAGAATGCAAGAGAGGAACACGCAGGAAAACGGGAAAGCCGTAACAACATTAGTCAAAGAAGTCAATGAATGGCACATCAAGGCAGATGGTTGGAATGAGAAACGCCATGTAAAGGCATGCATGTAACTAGACACCAGATGGAACAGTTGTTGTACTCATGCATGGTCACCAGAATTGCTCAAGACCTACCTCAATTCGGAACATGACACACTAACCTCTTTGCAAACCATAATAATTGGAGCAAGCATTATTTACGACTGCGTCATGTGTGGACTGTACCATGATCCACATCTTCAAATCAACTGTTGCCATAACCATCCTCACTATTAACCACCACCCGTCCCAAGTCGGGGGACAGCTTCACAGGCTGTCAGTACAAACAGGAAGGATTCAAAAACCTGAGCTTGTTGTAACATCTGTCTGTTTCTATGCAGATGTCGAGGCGGAAGCCAGGAAGCGACTCTGAATCGCTATGGTGTTAATCTTGTACTTACGTCCGACTCGATTATTATTAGTAAAGACATATTTTGGAAAACAACCATACATTTGACTCTTTCGTTCTGGCTATGAGTAACTTCATTATTAAAAAAGCTCAATTTGAAGGCAATTTCAAAATTTCAAAGAAACTTTATTGAAAGAGAAATAAAGAGAAATAAAAGATAAATAATAAAAAAACCACCACTACCCCACACCCCACCCCAATATTGATTTACCCTGTGTGTGCGTGCAACCGCCGTTACCATAATTCGTATTAGTATTGTAATCCACAGCTTGTTGCGATGATCCACTATGTGTACTACTCTGACTGGTAATCCCACAACGTATGATTTCTGCATTTTTAAAATATAAGGAAACAAACAAAGAACATTTATTAGTGAGTTATTCACGATTATGAATTCATGCTGATACAGCAATCTTTTTGCCAAGAAGATTCCGATCGCAATTAGAACAGATTGACTAACAACACAGACAATGGCTCAAAGATAGCTGGGCCCTATTGTATAAAAATGTAATCTTAAGTCAACTTTGGAAGAGTTATCCTAAACTCTTCTTAAGCCTGGTTACGAAGAATGTTAATTTCATGATTTCAGTTTTTTGAGGAAAGGTCAAGTTCTATAGTGTATATCATGAAGATCAACTCAAAAATTCTTAAACAATCTACCTAAAAGGAGTTGAATTACTGTTCTTAAGAAGGATCTTAGGTTTTACGCAACCCAGGACGTACATAATCTAAAGATACATTCTGTAATTTCGAACGATTTTCTTCTTTTTCTATGTTTTGTTTAACATGTTTAAAATGGTTATATGAGCATAGCCTAAGAAATGGCCGATCTTTGCTATTTTCAGAGTAATATCGTAGTTTTAAATATCGTACCATAATAAAATATAGCGCAAAGAAAATGTTCTGAAGATACTTTTTTGGTTAATTGCACTTTAGTACAATATTTATCGACATTTGTAAACAAAAATCGTTGGCAGGTTCACATATTATTGTAAATTCTGAGTCCATTGCCTGTTCTGCTAAAGTTTTGTAATGAAATAAAAAGTTAGCTTCCTTTAATCACCATTCCCACTCAAATTAATCATGCTACAATAACAGTCATCCCGTGCTGAAAACAACCCCACTTTTGCTTATTTTTTTTTTGCTTAAGTAATATATACGCTTTTAGAAATATACAAAGGACACAAACTAATGGTTCAATGCACAAGGTCTAGGGCCGTTTCCACCCGTGCGCAATTTTGTTTGATTCACCCTGTATTGATGACACATGTCATGATTGTATATAAAATACCCATTTAGAAATAATTTGATATGATGGATACGTACACCCGGATGTACACGTCTTAAAATCATTCCTTTCATTATTCATGTTATTGTCCACTGTCTATCTATTTTGTTGTTGTTGGAATAGCTCACTAACCTAGACACGATTTGTGCACGGTCCGTTATCTGACCAAGAGACCATTATTAAACAAAGCATTTTGATAAAGGTATCTAGCTAACGGTCTCGGGCTCGACTTCCTGCGAGTTGGGCTAACCTTGACCCAACTGATAAATTCATAAGTAAACGTTTTGAGGATGATGAAGACCCATAAATATAACAAAAATCCTACAACACATACCTGTCGACACGGTGATGGCAAAGCTCTCGGACACCGTGTTTCCCGAAGGGTCGGTAGCAGTGTACGTTACAGACGTGACTCCAAAGGGTAATGATTGCCCTGACGTGTGACTTGAAGATAAAGTGTGAAATCCGGAATTATCGGTAGCTGTAGGTTCTACCCAGTTTATAATGACACTACCAACACATTCCGTTACGGTGCGTAATATGTCGGCAGGTATCCCAGATATGACTGGTTGTTCAATATCTGAAGAAAAAACACACAACAAAAACAATAAATCAACAAACAAACAACCAATTTAAAAAGCGTCTCAAGCATTAACTACCGGGTGACTTTGGACAACGGGTGGGTATCTGGGGTAAGAAGCTTGCGCTCTTGTTCGACAATATAGGAAAGATATGGACTTTCGACAAAATAGGATATATATCGACTATCGACAATATGGGGGTAGCTACAACTGTGTATTTCTGAAGTTCAAAATTGGATGACTCATAACAAGAAAAAATGAAAAGAGAGTAAAACATAGTTCATTGGGCTTGGATATCCATTTTTTGGTGTCACTGCAATTGGTGATGCAAATATTGAACCAATACAGTCTATTTGGAACCGGGACATCAAGTTTGATGCAAATATGACTTTGACCGAACAAATATCTAGCCTCTGTCATTCAACACATTTCCAGTTGAGAAACATCCGGAGAATAAAGCGATACCTTGAACAAGACACTCTCCGTCATGTTGTCAGGGCTTTAGTCATCTCTCGTCTCGACTATGGAAATATTATTCTCTTTGGTGCTACAGAACACGAATTGGACAGATTGCAAAGATTGCAGGACAATGCTGCTCGGTTAATATGTTCCATATCCAGACGAGAACATATTACCCCAAACACTTAAAGAACTCCAAGAGCTGCCCATGGGAACCTATTCGATTTCAACTCATCATTTTTGTCTTACTGCACGATTATTTATCAAATCTATTGTCGCCATATGTACCTCAAAGAACTCTTCGCTCTGTTCAAAACATAGCCCGCCTGAATGTTCCTAAAACAAACAAAGTCTTGGGTCAAAAATCATTCAGTGTAGCTGGTCCGCAGTCATGGAACAACCGCCCGCGCGCTGCTATAAGAGAAACTGACAATATCTCTCAGCTTCGTTGTATCTTATGACCTACCATTTTCCATGCTAATTTGAGTTTTGTGTCGCATGCGCTATGATCTAATTTAATCAATTTTTCTATCAGGCTCCCCCCCCCCCACTCCACTGGGCAATGTTGACCCATTCCAGTTTACCGTAACCCAAAATTCATGTTTCAACATTGATCCAGGGGGAGAGTTTTTAAACACACGTATAAAAATGTTCCAACAATATTAGCCGAGATTGTACATAGATTCCCTTTTAATCCCCATCCGGTATTTTATGTGTCAATTCTAGATAAAATGCAATCCACTATGCAATTGATTGTCGAAACCTTGATTAAGAATAGTGAGTTTTTCTGCATGATATTTGCAGACAAACATTTATGAAACCTCGGGTCTAGACACTTGATTTGATATGATGATTAATATTATTTTGACATTTGCATCTTTATTAAGCTCTAATAGGCCTAAGCCGTAATCGTTCTTTTGATTTAAGCTAGATACATGTGTTTTGTTGTTTAAATTTAATGACTTTTGGAGTGAACGCTATTTAAATATTCTAAGAACATGATCATTGCTGATTATGGATATTAAAGCATATCATTAGCGGGTGATTGTAACAGGACAAATGGTGACTAAAACTCATTAATTCACTCCTCGTCTAAAAAATAATTCCTGCAATACCTAACGGTAATAACAATGACACTAAACGTGCATGTCGCTTTATTTCCACTCTCATCTCTGGCTTCACACACAACCATGATTTGTCCTATATCAAATTCAGACACTGATTTTTGGTCACATGTCACGTAGTATAGTCCATTCTCTCGCGGATCATCATTCCGGACATTCTTAGTCATATCTTAAACGATGTGGTGCGATCTGATCCATATTGTGTAAACATTTAAGCCAAAACACACGATATATTCCATATCGTAGATTTACCATGTTACCAAATATTTGCGTTTATCATCGGTAAGACATTACACGTAAAGCGATTGCATTGGGTCTGTGTAAGCAGAGTTGCTTGAAATCAAAGATATATTATTACGAGTCACAGACCAAACCCACGCCGAAAAATACATTATCTGCCAACAACAAATCCGGTCGTGTTTTTCGCGCTTACTTATTGGAAAGTGGCGATAAACGACAAATGGTGCCATATCACATGAGGCCGTAGGCCGAATATTATATGGCATGCCAAACCATAGGTATTTTTCCGTATTGTGTGAACAAGCAGGGGATGACTTATAGTACCAACCTGTTATATCGACACTAAACGTGCATGTCGCTTTATTTCCACTCTCATCTCTGGCTTCACACACAACCATGGTTTGTCCGATATCAAATTCTGACCCTGATTCTTTGTCACATGTCACGGATGGATCATGTCCAGAGTTATCAGTAGCATCTGAGATGCTCCACCCTACAATAGCTGTATATTCAGTAGGAGTGGTTACTGCAGCTTGACTTGATGGACAGGTGTGGATGGGTGGCTCGTTGTCTATAGAAGAAACAACAATGACGAGATGGAATATAAACATGTGGTTATGGCATTGATATTAGTTTTCATAATAATTTAGATTAATTTATAGCCTGCCTCAATATACTGCTGTGTACATTGATTTGTTCAAAGTATAGACCATTTCAAATTGAAATCGGAAAACTTCTTAAAAACAGGTCACGGGGACTAGCAGTATTCCAGTATGCCAAATGCGTAGCCTGAATTCGAGTGGATATTATGTTGATAGTTGATATAAAGGCACGATTTAAATGCTGAAATTGAAAACAATGGATGATATATGAATATAATACAGTGTTATCATGTATAAATTAGATGGTAGGCAAAATTAACCCTTGTAGGCTTGCAAATAGTATAATTTGTGCGTAGTGCGTTCTTCGCAACGATTGATCGCATTCATAGCATTGGTTGTATGCCTAAGCGTTTTACTATGTCAACATACAAGGATACCCCCATGAGAAGTGAAACTAGTAGCGAGATTACCGGTAACTTCAAAATTGATCGAGCTGAAGGTTAACTGTGAAGGTATTTACCCGAATCTCTTTTATGTTACCGTTTTTGTTACAGAAACACCGCAAAATACAACTTTGTGAGGGAGACAATCTAGCTCAGCAAAACCAGCGCAATCCACACACGGGTTATTATATGAAGAGGTATTTTGCAAAAGGGCCTACATCCACTTTGGCTCTTATTGAGAAAAAGTCAAAAAACTGTTTCTAAATATTCAAGTTGAGCAATTGAAAAACTGAATGGATTATGAAAGAGGTACACTACATACTAATTGAAATTGATATAAATTTTAAATGTGCTAGTTTTAATTTTTTTTAAAATCATGTTTACATTTTTTGAAAATTTGGATGTAGGCCCTTTTGCAACAAAACTCCATCTGTTTGTACATAAAGAAAAAATACCACACACAAAAAATCATTTATTTTAATCATTTCAAATAAATAAGTTTGATATTGAAATGTATAGGTCACAATCATATGTTTCAAGGAAATAAAGTCATTTTTTTCAAAAATACCTACATCTCATTGTAAACAGCCATTGAAGTTGTTGTTTTGTTGCAAAAGGGCCTGTATCCCGATATAATTCTGGATACAGGCCCTTTTGCAACAAAACAACAATTTCAATGGCTGTTTACAATGAGATGTAGGTCTTTTTGAAAAAAATGACTTTGTTCCCTTGAAACATATGATTTTTTCCTATACATTTCTATATCAAACTCATTTTTTGAAAAAATGCACCATAGCCCTTTTGCAAAATACCTCTACATATAGACACCCGGGTGAAACACGCTTGTTTTTCTGTGCATGACTCGCGAGTTATACAACAGCGCCACACTTAGTTCGCGTGATGGTCTATGAAACGATGCGTGAAATCTTATCCAACGTTCACCATGTTCACATTTGGAACTGTATTTCACAGCCGTGCACATGTTGGTGTTGCAGATAGAAGCGGAGTAAATATTGATATGAAGGATATAAAAACGCATGCGGCCTTTCATTTGTGTCTCTTGTAAAAACTATTGCCTCTTGAGCCTTGGTTACATCAACAGTCACTATTTTCCTTCAAGTCCATAAAAATATAGTAGGCCTACTGTTGACGTCACCTCGGAACATTACCAAGAACCCTTTATGGCCGTACATATCACCCCTGACAATTTCATAATAACTATATGGACTCACCATTAATGGTAATAACAAATGACTGCCTCATAATATTGCCTGCAAGATCTACAGCCGTATACATCACTGTTGTTTCCCCAATAGGTAAAACTACTCCTGGTTTATGGCTCGATGTGAAATTCACTAATGTCTTGTGAACACCATAATAATCAGTAGCTGTTGGCTCTGTCCAGAATGCTTTGGCATAAGCCGTCCCATTGTTTGTAGGAAACGTGATGTTAAATGGTAGATCAGTTATAACTGGTGATTCCTTATCTGCGCAAAATTGAATACAATAGTTGTCAAACACTTCGAAAGGATTAAGTGTGAGACGAATATCGAAAAAGTGGGCGAAAAATGTTTATAAAGAATTTCAATTTCAAACCTTTCAAAAGGTTTCCTATCATGTTTTTAAAAAAAACATAGGACAATTTCGGGAATCGAACCCGTATCTCCGTTTATAAAATACAGGATCACTGTAGCACGCCACAGAGATTGGACGCTAGAAGAGGCACACCATTGAACTATTCAATTACAAAAACGGATTTTTATCATGAAAATTGTACCTTTCATTGCAACATTTGTATGTGACACTCGCCCAAAATATGTTTGTAATGACACGATAGTCCTTATTTTTGAAAAAGCGGTAGACAACTTCGAAATTTTGGCCACAAAAATGGCATTATTTTGTCCGGACCGATAGCCGATTCAACGTGATTCTTTATTTACACTCACCTATGACCTAGCGAGTGACGACACATTTCGAAGGACCATTCACGTCAATTTTTTACAGGAATGTTTAGGTGAACACTTGGCATATGCGACAATTAATTTTGTAAGGGGACGATGGTGATTAAAGTGGATATTTACCTGGCTAGTTACTATTCTAGTGTTACTCGCCAGTTAGGGTCGCACCATTAGATTTTCAGGTTGGGGTAGGAAGTTTTTGAGAAAAAAAATTCCCCCTCTATGCAGGCAACCCCCCCCCCCCCCCCTTGATGAGTAAAAAAAAAAAAATTCTACCCCACCCAATTCAATATGAATTAATACATTAAAAATAAAAATTCGCCGCCAAAAAAATTAATTGTCCCCATACGGCGGCCAAAAGAATATTTTCCCCCCAAACCCAACTTCCTACCCCCACCCTGAAAATCTAATGGTGCGTCCCTTATGCTCTCAGAATTACATATTTAGCAAGTAACGCTACAGTTAGGGCATAACTACTAGGGAGGGTAGCTTACCTCCCTATTAAGTTACGCCAGCTTGGTGCACTCGACGTATATGTTAACCAAAATTTATGTGTTTTCCTTCTTTAACATTGAAGAAGAGAATCCGTAAAACCCAAATGTGATATCAAAACGTTACAAATTACTGCCAATTTTGCTCATACCATTCCATCAAATAGGAACTATTATCGTACTCAAGTTTGCCGAAAGTGCTGAGCACAACAGTAGTGTTTCGGTTCCACAACTTTCACACGTGGGCACACCACTAAATAATTCTTCTATTGAAATACACGCATTGTTGGCATAATTCATATGCATTTCTTACCCTTAGTTACAATATTTGTAGTATTTTTGTCACATGAATATTTTCATTAAAGACATAATTTTTAACTATTTGGAGTTGAGATTACCTTAGATTTAATCTCAAATGAATTTAGGTTGACAACAATTATGTTTTAGGGGCTTGTTTTTATCTGAAATTGGTTTGCCTCTTGAAAAATGCAACCCTGTTATATTTTTTCTTTTTCTTTTTCTTTACTGCTTGCGGTTGATCTATTTGATCATCATCTCAATCATAATCTCAATCACTAGGCTTGTTTGGTGGTGGAGTATTTGTTCTCTTTTAGCGTGTTTCTGCTGGGACACTGCAAAAAGTTAGCGCTAATAAACGCTAAGTTTCAATCGGTCAGTTTTTAATCCCCCTGTTTCTACTCGCGAAAAGTTACCGCTAAGTTTATCGATCCAAGGCGATGGGCCACGACATTTGACTTTATGTAAAACCAAACAATGCCACCGCACCTGAAAAAGATTGCTTCACAATAATATGTATAACCCAGCGTGACACGGTTCACGGCGCAAACCGCTAAGAATCACCTTTCTGTTTCTACTAGGTTTATTGCCGATTATTGCTGATTCCAAACCTGCTTTGTGAAGGTTTTTGGGATTACCAAAAATACCGATTATTGCCCGGTTCTGCCTTGCCCAGCAGAAACACGCTCTTTGAGTACCTTCTTGTTATCATTATTGTTATTAGTTACCGACCTTTTTGGTCGAGTTAAATATACATGTTTGTTATGATCGAGCTACTTATCATTGGGTTATCATTAGATGGACCCACGCACTTTCCAAATGACTTAAATAATTAATGTTAACAGACCATTAATTACCAAAAGTGCATGTTATTGAAATTACGCTCTAATTCAAAAAGTAACATATGTAAGACAAGGAGACAGTATTATATTATAGAATACAATTCAATGTCATAGAGAAAAAAATAGTTTGACCTTATTTGCATATAATTAGCATATTATAAAGAAATACATTAATCATTTGCTTTTTGTAATTTCCAGCAAAAAAACTATATATGCCATTAACACCAAATTCACAGGATATGAAGCTCCCATCATTGTCAACAATTCTGTCTGAGAAAAAGTTAACATTTATCTTTACTTTTAAAAAAAACCACCAAATCTGTCTTAATTAAGCTTAATAAATGACCAAACTCGTTGAATTATTAAGTAGTACTATGTATCCAAACCATACTTGCAAGGTATTATATTAAAGGTAAAGATGTGCCCAAAACAATAGTCTGAGCAGATAATTCAATATCCCTTTAGTATTTAAAATATTTTCCTCCAAACATTTGGTATATTTCTAAAAACCGCAAATGGCGTGTTTGTATTTTTCTCATGAATTAAACATGCAATAAACACTATAATCACAGAGAAAGATGTTTATGGCTAGCCACAAAAATATGTCAAGCCATTTGTTAACATGTTTGCTGTGTAAATAATTTATGCGTTAAATTGAATAATTTTGAACCCATTTTTGTATACGCAATAAAGTTATGATAGGTTTCAAATTAATTCATAAATTATGCTTAGTAAAATGGTCAAGCCACATTTCCCAATTTCATATATCTTTTTCTGTAATATTAATCAAAACTTTAGATACATTAATTTTCCAACTTTTCTTACAATAACAATGTATTTCATACAACTGTACAACTGTGCACATACTTGGCAAAAGTCTATTAATATTTGTCCAGTCATGCACGCAAACAATAGAATCAATCTTCAAGGACATGCTCACGCTAAGGGACCAATGTTTTGAAATCCGCGCTACAAAAAACTTGAAATGCCATTCAGCAGTGTGCAGTCAAGGGTTTTAAGCATAATGGTGTATGTTATTAGGTGACCGCGTGCTGACATGCAAGCCTGTATATGAAGAGGTATTTTGCGAAAGGGCCTACATCCACTTTGGCTCTTATTTCAATGGCTGTTTACAATGAGATGTAGGTCTTTTGAAAAAAATGACTTTGTTTCCTTGAAACATATGATTTTTCCCTATACATTTCTATATCAAACTCATTTTTTGAAAAAATGCACCATAGCCCTTTTGCAAAATACCTCTTCATATACAGGTACCACCATAAAGGCCTGTAGTAAGTCTAAATAGTGAAGGCATTAAAAGCAAGTAGCCAGTAGCTGGTTGGATTAGCGTGTATGGATAATCAAGTATTGACCAATCCGAAATCAGGTTTAATAAGAAATGTAACAATGCTGATAATCATACAAAGACAACACAGAGAACTTTAAAACAAAGCTATTTTGATTATATATGATACACATACTTAGGATTGTAATTTTCATGGTTGTACAACACTCAGAAGGCACTATATTTATAATTCAATATTGGGTAATTTATGCTCTGTTGCACTGTATGTGGCATCACGATTTCATACCATTGTCTAATTCAAATGGTACCGTAATGATAGCGCATACATCAGGCTATTATTTGTCCCTGTTAAACATAGGCTAGGGAATTCAATGATTAAATAAAATCTGAAGAAATATACACTGATATAACCGCGCTTTTCAACGGTAATGTTTTGGTTTCGGGAGATTACGAAATCTTTGTAATGCCCAATCCATTTCGGCTGATTGATCCTGGGACTATAGTTATTTTAGTCCGAGGATTGATCAGTGTTAACGTAGCGTTCTAGAGTTATAAAGACATTGAATGTCTTGCACTGCACAAGACGTTACGAGACCTAATTTCCAACTTACCACATAGCTTTGTTCGGTTCAAGAGGTCGTCTAGGTCCTCTGTACTCTAGTTCTCTCGTGAAGTAAGCAACGTGGGAGAATCTATGAATAACCATTTTGGAGCCAATATCATTGGGCACAAGTGTGACCTTTTGTCAACCGTGAGTACCATTTGGCAGAGGCACATGTCTTCATAGGAAAGAGCCCATCGTAATACATCAAGGTCGGAAGGATCCGGTATTCTCGATAGTAAACAAACATGACTGCATGCTTCGGCTATGAAAAATACTGGAATATAAAGGAAAATGTATTTAAAATAATTTGAATTGCAGTCCTTAAAATAAATAACTGACCAGGTAATAAATATACTCTTAACTCCAAAACTACAGCTCCTATGCAAAAATGTTAAATAAAAAGTTGTAAAGAAATATTTTGCCCTTTATTTGGGAAATTGTTCACGAAGATCGGTTTATAATTAAGAACGCTATATTGAAAAGGATATAACAAAGTATAGTTTGCATTTTCACACTTGGGTTTTGAACACGCAGGACAGTGTGACAAGATATGTATGGGCTGTATTGATCAATTGAAGCATCCCCAATCCTCATCTTACTATTGACCTGAGAGCTGTCGCTACCAGTGAATTAATAATCTGCCTGTTGCTAGTCCGAGGCTGCGTGTAGACGAACAAAATGTGAAAATGAAAAACGGACTTTGTTTTGGACATATAACCGAGTTAATATTCGCTCTTCATGTGTAATACCTCAAATTAAAGAGAAGACATGTCCTTACAACTTGATAACTTAATATTTTTACGTAGGAGCTATAATTTTGGAGTTAAGAATATATTTAATACCTGGTCAGTTACTTATTTTGAGGACTGTATATAAGCAAAAACATGAATACATTCAGGGATTTCGCAGACAACTAGTTTTCAAAAGCTTAACCATAGGGATATTGAAATCAGGTTTTTTATTTAAAATTAGCGGGACACCCGTAGAAACAGACTGAAAAAGCCCTGCATTTTCCGGATTTTTTGCTCATATCTTGGTCAATTGTGAATGGTTTTCAGCCATTTATTGCTTATAACCCGTCTAAGATTATCATCTATTATCTATTTTTGAAGTATCATGTTTGATGCTTTTATATTAAACTACAATACATCAATTGTAGACAAAGAAACACCTCAAAAGTTTAATTCACTAATATTATTTTCGTATTCCATATTTTATAGTCATGAAAAGTGTGGTTAGAATAATACGTTTTGATTTTATACCAGTTATCAGAGCAGATGGGAGTGCTCTGCAGTTATTAATGTAATATAGACATTATAATGCTGGTCCACAATGCATTTTGAACGCTCGGCGGTTTTTAATACCATTTTAATTTGATTTTTTTTCTCAAACGGTTGAATGGTTCTATACAATATATTATTAACGGTAATGGAACTAGAGTCTTATATTATAATTAATAGCACATACACAGCCAATCCAGAATTCCACAAATTTCACTTATCGTACAGCTTCAGAGTGCTGATAATTTGACAGACTGCTGATAATTTTACATCGTAAATAACCTGATTAATTACAGCACTGCAATTATTAGCCAACTTGGTGTGTGTGTGTTTAGTAGATGATTGTCTAAGTCTGAAACAGCAAAAACAGTCCAACTGTAAGTAAGAGGTGTCCTACTGTGAAAGTGGTGTGCATTATACACTGAGCCAAAAAAGAAACTTATAAAAAAAGAAACTTATACAATTTTAACAGATCACCAAATAATATTCTGTGCATGAAAATGTACCAAATTTGGATACAATATTACTGCAATGTATCGCTTCAAATGGCAGTCAATAACCAATTGTTTGCTTCAATGACACAAGAGAAATGTGCACTGCCCCTATGGTGATCTGTTAAAATTTTATAAGTTTCTGTTTTGGCTCAGTGTATATTGGGGTGTCCTACTGTGCATAGAATTGTAAAACAGAGTTATGCCACATAAATCAGCACTAATTCTAGTACTGTCAGATTAGTTGATTGAGGTGTCCTACTGTGCATGGCATTGTAAACAGACTTCTGCCATATTACCCAACTTCGTGTGGGGGTGTGTGTGTTTAGTAAATGATTGTCTAACTTCTAAGTCTGGGCGTCTGGGTGAGTGAGAGGTGTCTGTGTGTGCAAGTGGTGTGTATCTGATGTGTAGGGTAGAACTCTGCCACATAAATCATCACTAAAATAGTCACTGTCGATGAGTGCTATTATTTCCTTATAGCACTCGGCAGCTACGCTGCCTCGTGCTATAAGTCATACGAAGAACACGATCACAAATATGTAGCGCAGTTGTCAGATATTTCCACTTATATGGTCATAAAATACTTAAAATGTCAATAGAAATAACACACCGATGCTCATGGGTTATTCGTTGTAAGTCACGAATTAATTTTGTTGGGTCACACACATATTTTTAGTTTGGTTGACAGTTTTATTCAAGATGGTGGCTAAAACGGACACCGTAAACATGGTAAATAGCGAAATACCTAAACATGCGCATATTGTGTATTGCAACAGATTAGTTGAATTGACACTAGTAAATTATAAATAATAAAATTAGCATTAGAATAAACAAAATCTACAAATAGACTCGGAACTATTTTGTAGCACAACATACCTGGAAAAGGGGGGGGGGGGGGGGGGGAGGGGGTTGCCACACCCTATAACCTTCTTACTAAACAACCTTGTGACATTGTGTTTGTTATTAATGTACTGTATAGCTATTCATCTCCTCTTTCCGTTGATACACAACGAAGTACCATCACCCAATTAACAGCGCCCGCATTTGCCCTAATTGTCTTCTTTTTTTGGTAAAACATTAGCCAAACACCCGGGGGTTAATGGTCATAAATAACTAAATATAGTCACAAATAACCTATGGTAGCTGTTCTTGCCATTAAATTGGATAATCATATTTCTAGATTGAGCATTGTGCCTTCAGATTGTACATGTCTATTTTCATCCGTGCTTGAGTTAAATATATACAATAGCATTTTTGGCCAAATGAGGGCACAATTTGGGCTTCAGGATATTGTGACGTCATAGAGACATTATATGGGGAATGGATGGTATCAATGGAAAATGGAAGGGGAGCCAATAGCTTTACAGTGGTACCAAACACAATTTGATAACAAAAATTATTGGGGGTTGCACCACACCCCGAACCCCCTCGGTTGGTTGGTTCCTGATTACAATGGCAACCGTATAAAAAATCCGGCTTCATGAGTATGTGCGCATTGTTTACATACATCATCTACCAAAGTATAGTGAACATGCAACATTTAGTTTTCTAGATATCTTTGTCCCAGTGTTTAGCCAGTCAGAGGTCTTGTCTGGTTACCATAGCAACCAGATCAAAATAACGCGCATTTTTTGAAACGCTGTTACCTAAGCTTCAATTTGATACATGACTCTAAGGGGTAAGCCTACGGTAACATTGAGAAAATCAGTTTCCAAAATTGGTGCAAATCAACCTAGACTCCCCCTTAAGATCCCTAGGTTATCCATGTAACCATGCGCAACGGAACACAAAGGGGAATCGCACCCGGCCTATTCTACATTCAATTGAATCGGTGCATGACGTCCAATTCATTATGAACCATGTCACCAACTTGGCCTAAATATCCTGAAACAGTCGGTCGTTAGCGCACACTAAAAGCGTCCACTGTGGAAGTAAATGCACTCCAGTTGGCTAAAATAGTTTAGGAGCGGCTTATTTCAAACCCTTCTCATTTCATCATGGTCAAGTCTCATGGGCTAAAATTAGATCCGTGGTTTGGAGAACCCAATCAACTTTGGGTAACAAAGAGTATTTCCTTCCTTTCGATAAACCGGTACAATCACCAGATATTATCACAAGGAAAAAATATCACATTTATTGGAATATAAAATTAAAATTGTCAAAGATTATAAGGTTCCCGACATACAAATGTGAAACATCTTTGAAATAATGCAGTAAGATACTGTGGAGGTAGTCAACTTCCTACCCCTGAAAATCTAATGGTGCGTCCCTTAAAATAGATGGAATGAACCGACATTACCAAGCAATCTCAATCGACAATGAAAAGCCTGTTATAATAAATAGGGTAAGGGTATGGTGTATAAGTCCCAAGTATGCAAATGAGGATAATGAGATTTATTCCGTTGTTGAGTGTTGGGTAGATGTGTGGTAGAGCATGACATTGTATTCAGTGAGCTCATTTGCATACTTGGGACTTCTACACCATACCGCTACCATAAATAGTCCTATGGCTAATCGATACTCACCATTCAGTTTAATTTGCAGCACGACCTCATTATTTGCGTTAGTGCGCTATTTTGAATCCAGTGTTATTCACACGCGTATTACGATTTTTTAAATAACATGAACACACTTTAGTATGGGATGGTTCTGACATGCAGAATGTGATATGATTTCGAAAATGATTTTATACATTTCAATTACCAAAATTATGGCTTTTCAGAGGAAGTATGCCAATTAAAACCTACTGGTGACCTGCTTGAACATACAATAATGTATTATGATATTAAAAGTTCATGGTTTGTGTTTAGATTTAATGTGAATTGGGTGAAAAGTGGTCCTGATTCCATAACAATATTGTTCTTGGCCTAACTTGTGAAATTGTGATCATTTAGGCCATTTTTAGCCAAAAATGTCAACTTCGATCATATTTGGGATAAACAATCAGAGTCTTGACAGTTTCGCTGGTCATCGACCAGTTTTGTCAAAGCTACTGATAGGCTGTTGATGGTTTGCCGGGACACTGATCAGAAGTGATCAGTTTCGTGACGCCCTTGTTGGTGGAGGGTGTAATCAGTGGATCGTATACGTGACTGAGATTGTAGACCCCCTCGTCTTTGTTCATGACCTCTGTGCCTCTGTGAGTCGTGTGCGGTTTCATGGCTGACGATATGTGGTATTTTTTAAGCACTCTGCTGACTTTTTCAGAGAGGCCAGCTACATATGGAAGCACGACCATGTCTTTGTTTTTGTTTTTGTTTTCCTGGAATGCTCTCTGCTTTTTGACAACCAGTGTTTTGTCTTTTTTGTCTTTCATTTCGGAACATTAGGTGTTTCTTTACTTTATCCACTGTTCACTTGGGGTAACCACATCACGCAAGGGCTTCTCTGATGTGTTCCTCTTTTTTCTGTTGGTCGTCTTTTTCTGTGACTCTTTTTCATTTCTGTCGAGGAGTGTTCTGACTACGCCTAGCTTTTGGTGAAGTGGACGGTGTGAGTTAAAAGAAAAATATTGGTTTGTGTATGTCTTTTTTCTGTACATCAATAATTTGACCGAGCTGTCTGGTTTTCTTATGATAAGCGCATCCAGGAAAGGTATCTTGCTATCCTGTTCTTCCTCAAACGTAAACTTGATATTGGATGTTGGATCAATCGTGTTTAAATGGTCAGTCAACTCTTGTGTGGTGCTACGTTTGATGATCTCCAATATGTCATCCACATATCTTTTTCATAGACGGGGCTATGTCATGGGTGCTGTTAGGATGGCTTCTGTTTCCAACCATTCCATGAAAAGGTTGGTCGCTATACAGAGCTAACCGGTGATCCCATCGCTGCACCGAATTTTTGCTTATAGATGCAACCTCTGAAGGAAAAATATGTTGTCGTGAGGACATCATTGTTCTTTCTTTGAGTTCTTTGTCATTTTGTAGTCTTTGTCTGATGATTTGTAAGGTTTCCTCAATAGGGGGGCGGGGGGGGGGGGGGGGCGGTTTGTGAAGAGGGCGATGACATTATGTGAATTTAAAATATTATCATCTTCCAGTAGCACCTCTTCGAGTTTGTACTTAGATAAAATAATAAACCAACTCTATAGTTGCTCAGGTCGGGTTGCGGTGAAATCTTGGGTCTGTGTTTCTCTTGTAGACGGTCCAATTTCTTTACGTGGCGACTTTTTGGTAATCCTGAATTCATCGTCGCTTTTGGTTTTTAGATGCGACGAAAGATGGCACTGTTCATCATCATTGAGTGTATCGGTGACTTGCGATTTCAAGACGGATTGTTTGCGATTAAAATCACTGAGATTGTTATTAAAGGTGCGGATACGTTCGCGTAACTGATCTGTTTTAGTTTTATTCACAATATCACGGGCATTTTAAGTGTTAATTGGGCATTTTATTTTTAAGTTAAGACTGGGGGTGTTATGTCCAGATCTTTGCAATGGAGAGAGAAAACTAAGTGATTGCGGTGACGTGCAATTTTCATGTCAACTCTTTCTAAAGCACGTACAATCTTAAATGTTTTTCTGCCCACAGTTCCTTCTAATGTCCGTAAATAGATTCATCAGGTCTGTAGATAATCAAACTATTTAGGTCTTTTGGCATGACCAATAATTATCAGTTATATGAAAAACTTGGCTAGATCACGTTGCTAGGGCAAATTATGTTATTGACGGGAGGGGCCTCAATATTGGGTAGAGAAGAGAACAAAAAGGCACGTTGGATACGGGAATCCATCTGGATTAGGAGACGAGGCACAGAGGTCATGAACAGAGACGGGGGGTCTACAATCTCAGTCACGTATACGATCCACTGATTACGCCCTCCACCAACAAGGGCGTCACGAAACTGATCACTTCCGGTCAGTTTCCCGGCAAAACATCAACAGCCGATCAGTAGCTTTGAAAAAGCTGGTCGATGACCAGCGAAACTGTCAGCTCGGAAAAAACGTAAGTTTTTCATCTACCTGATATTGGTCTTGCCAAAAAACCTTTTATGATTATCTACAGACCTGATGAATACGGTTGTTTGTCATTAGTTCTTATATAGACGGTCAGTGTCTTGAAATTTGGTTGAAATATTCTAATCATTAAAGAGAGATTATAAACATTATATTCCAATTTTAGATAAGCTAGCTAGTCCCTAGTCCTTAGTACTATAGAAAGTCAGTCTCTTACACAGTCTTGGCTTTATTGTTTTAGTATGGAAAATAAAATAAAAAACGAAACTAATTTGCATAGGTCGGTAACATAATTTGATGCCAATCCTTTAGTGTGATTGTGACTTTTAGTTCCTTTTGCCATTTCATTGGATCGGACTGCTACAAGATGTCTTAACACTTTTTAGCAACAGTCTATAGAACGATTTACAACCTTTTCTCGCTCCTATCCTAAGAGCAGATCAAACACCATTGGTTTACAAGGTTCCAATAGTTTGCTATTTGCTGCGAGACACCAGGATTACAATAATTAAAACATGGACGCAAAAAAGTGATGTGAGCGTTGATCCGCCACATACCAGAAGTATATTTATTATTTGTCATAAATAAACTCAACCTTACTCCTGTCAAAAGGAGATGATAGATGCATATTTTTTTAAAATGTATTTACATGACATTTGTATAATTACATAGCAGCAGGACGACCTTAATTGAAGGTCACATAAACAAATGTGTCTTTAAATGTGTAAAGTTCATGACACATATTAGCACATTTTAAATATACTTCAATTGTTGTTGGCAGATAATGTGTCTATATAAATATTAGTGTTCTTAGTGACACATATCTGAACATTTTAAATGCACTTCAATTGTTGTCCGTAGATAACAATTGTAAAAACTCATTGATTGACATCAAAATTGGAAATTTTAATCAGAGTATTGGACGATTGATTTTACCCAGGAGGACAGATGACGACAAACCTATAAAAACCTCGCAGGTGGACTACCTGATGAGGTATCAAACGACCATATTTTTCATTTTCCAATGGTATTCATAGTAAGAATTCATAAGCCTACTAGTACTAGACAAGTTTTACCAAAGTAAAAAGCGATCTAACCCAAGTTCTTCCCTAGAATAGAAAAATCGACGAGGAACCTAACTTGACATTATGAGGCCAACATTATTATTATTATTATTATTAACCTGATGAGGTAATAAACGACCATATTTTTCATTTTCCGATGGTATTCATAGTAAGAATTCATAAGCCTACTAGACAAGTTTTTACCAAGGTAGAAAGCGATCTAACCCAAGTTCTTCCCTAAAATAGACAAATCAAAGAGGAACCTAACTTGACATTATGAGGCCAACATTATTATTATTATTATTATTAACCTGATGAGGTAATAAACGACCATATTTTTCATTTTCCAATGGTATTCATAGTAAGAATTCATAAGCCTACAAGTTTTACCAAGGTAGAAAGCGATCTAACCCAAGTTAGACCCTAGAATAGACAAATCAAAGAGGAACCTAACTTGACATTATGAGGCCAACATTATTATTATTATTATTAACAAAGCCGGAACGGCGGGACGCGATACCCAACCCCTCTCCATGGATAGTGGAAGAGGTTATTAATACATTTTGTCAAATGTATTGTTCTCTGAACAGTCAATAAAAAATGAACAAAAAGAATGATTTTGTGACACTGGTGATCAAAAGGTGTGTACTGAACTGCCTACCCGACAGGTATTTATAACACCCTGTAACCAAAGGACCACACTCCACAGACCATTTGTAATAAGGATGGGAAGGTGGGGAATTTTTGTTAAACCTTCTGGTATGGTGCAGAAAAACGATATGACCAGTGAAATGAGAAAAAGGAAAAAGGGGGCTGTGCAAAGCCAGATATTCGCGGCTGAACAACAAAGCGAAACTCGCGGGCTGGCAAATCCTAACTTAGGATTGGTCCGAGAGGAAAACAAACAAAGGCCACCTGAAAAGCCGTGAACAAAAACGCGCTGGCAACCCTGTTGCACGAGCAACTCAGAATTATGTTGACAAGCAAAATAATTATCTTATTACTTTTGATAGAGTTCACAATACCATAATACTCAATGATATTTGCACATATATACATTATATTTGTTACAAAATTCAGTGAATGACAATCATTCTAAATATTCTAATCATTAAACAGAGATGGTAAACATCATATTCTAATTTTAGATAAGCTAGCTAGTCACTAGTCCTTAGTATTATAGAAAGCCAGTCTCTTACACAGTCTTGGCTTTGTTGTTTTAGTATGGAAAAAAACACACAAAAACAGGGAACTAGGACTAGGATTTTACATGATTTCGAAATTGTACCTATATATATATATATATATTTTTATTCTGTAACTACTAGCAAAAATAAACTCAATAACAATAACACTTTTCAAATATCAGTAAAACTACTATTATGTCGCTCCTTAATTCATTAAATGTGTTTTTAGACATATTTGTGGCAGATATCATTATGTCATAACCTCTACTCACTTCTCATAGTCCAATTAAATATTACTGGAACTACCATGTTTACTTCCTTTTAAAGGTGTTTTTTTTCAAACAAGTAAGTTTACTGATTTTTCGAAAATCGAACCTGAATAGTTTGACTCATCACCCTGATGCCACTTCAATGGTCATTTAATAACCCAAATCTAAAACAGCGAGCACCCGAAAAACAAACACTGTGGAACTATAAGAGGGGCGAAGTTTACACCCCGTAATCACTAAAAATAAGACACTACATCACTTGGTTATCGCCCCACACAACACAAAGCAAGAATTGTGGTTCTAGAACCGCCTTGTGTTGATTTACATTATGATCAGCGATTATGACTATATAACATAACATACTTAACAAAAGGATTTTTAATAATAATAATAATAATAATAATAATAATAATAACACTAATAATAATAATAATAATAATATCGCTAATGATAACATTAAGTAGAAATGATACATGAGATTAACTAACAATAACATTCATTTACATAAATTAATTAATTATGCAAATTTATTCAAATATTCACAAAATTTGCATAATTTGTACGACGGGCTGTCTTTAGTCACTTGTTAGAGACAGCCCGTCGTACAAATATGCAAATTTATTGAATATTTGAATAAATTTGCATAATTAATTAGCTCATGAATAGTAATTTCCTTTGTTATTTATAACGGAATAAAGCGCATTATTACTTTATGAAAGAAACTACGTTAGGGCGAAATACTATTTTCGCCCTAACGTAATAATGAGTGAATAACAAAAACCTGTTTCGCCCTAAGGTACCTGTTAGCAAGATAACACTACTACTACCACTAATAATAATAATGTGGATATCCACCAAAAAGGTTCTCGGGTTCGTTACCAAAAATATCTTACATTACAACATACATTTTCATGCACAACTTAATCTACAATAATTTAACTTACACAACTTAATGATATAATAATAATGTCAATAATAATATCATAATTTAAACTTACACAAACAATTAACCTACTAAAATATACCAAATTGAAAAAAGATATATATAATATGGCAAAAAAAACCATAAGTAAAAAGCATCCTGTGTCAATTGAGTTTTTTAAAGTCTTGAACTGTGCCAGGGATGTGCTTGATCTAACATGAATGGGTAAGGTGTTCAAACATTTTAAAGCGCTATTTAACTTTTAGATCACCGTGCTATAGATGAGGTGACCGTTGTTTACATCCAATGTCTATCAACAAACGCAACGGTCGAAGGGACTGGACTGTCGATACACGCTTGAGGGAACACCATATGACCACAACACTGTCCGCTATGCCGTATTGCCCTTTATAATGCTTTGGCGCGAGTTTTAAAAGCACGAGTCCTAAACAAAAAAACAAAATAGGATGCGTGCGCAAACTGCCGGGCAAAGAACAATGGCAACTAGCCACGTTTTGCCCGGTGTGACGTCACCTGTCACCCCATCTATACAATACAACAATAAGAACAATATCCAAAACAACCATGGCTGTTCAGTTCACCCGTTAAACAAACTTGTTGTTTAAACCGAGACGTTAAACAACTGTTTAAATATTGAAACAAGTCTGTTTAAATGTTTAAACAGAGTTTTTAAATATTTCAACACTAGTTTGAACAACCAGGTTGTTTAATGGATGAACTGAACAACCATAGTTGTTTAACGGATGAACTGAACAACCAGGTTGTTTAATGGATGAACTGAACAACCATAGTTGTTTAATGGATGAACTGAACAACCAGGTTGTTTAACGGATGAACTGAACAACCATAGTTGTTTAACGGATGAACTGAACAACCATAGTTGTTTAACGGATGAACTGAACAACCATAGTTGTTTAACGGGTGAACTGAACAACCATGGTTGTTAGAAGTTTTTAACACATTTTTAAAACAGTGTAGTGATCACATAGGAAATAGATGTGTTTGTTACTTGAACTCTCGCCCTACATATAGAATTTGGCTAACAACAATACAAGATCAAGCGCTTCATCATTCTGTGTGCCTAAAATAACCATTTTAGGCGTTATATCAATATTTCTTAGAGGTGTGGCTAGTTTTCATCTACTATATAGTTGGATTTGTTTCCAAAAACGTGCAACAAAATCACATTGGTATAGTAGGTGAAATATGGTTTCCATTTTGGATTTGCGAAACTGCAATGATCACTGTCTTTTATTTGCATTTTATAAAGCAGACTCTTTGTGCCCAGTATGTTGTTTAGTATTCTGTACTGAAACCAACGGAGTTTAGCATCCTTTGTAATTTGCATAGGTCGGTAACATATTTGATGCCAATCCTTTAGTGTGATTGTGACTTTTAGTTCCTTTTGCCATTTCATTGGACTGCTACAAGATGTCTTAATACTTTTTAGCAACAGTCTATAGAACGATTTACAACCTTTTCTAGCTTCTAAGAGCAGATCAAACACCATTGGTTTACAAGGTTCCAATACTTTTGTTCCACCTATACCAATACACGGCCACTCTGTAACTACTAGCATATAATAAACTCAATAACAATAACACTAATTAAATATCAGTAAAACTACTATATATATCGGCCCTTGATTCATTAAATGTGTTTTTAGATATATTCGTGGCAGAAATCATTATGTCAAATACCTCTACTCACTTCTCATTAATAGTCCAATTCAATATTACAGAAACTACCATGTTTACTTCCTTTTAAAGGGATTTTTTTCAATCAAGCAGTTAGTTCACTGATTTTTCGAAAACCGAACCTGAATAGTTTGACTCATCACCCTGATGCCACTTCAATGGTCATTTAATAACACAAATCTAAAACAGCGAGCACCCGAAAAACAAACACTGTGGAACTATAAGAGGGGCGAAGTTTACACCCCGTAATCACTAAAAATAAGACACTACATCACTTGGTTATAGCCCCACACAACACAAAGCAAGAATTGTGGTTCTAGAACCGCCTTGTGTTGATTTACATTATGATCAGCGACTATGACTATATAACATAACATACTTAACAAAAGGATTTTTAATAATAATAATGATGATAATAATAATGTGGATTTATAATACGCACAAATCCATCAAAAAGGTGTTCGGGGCGCGTTACAAAAATTATCTTACATTACAACAAACATTTTTATGCACAACTTAATCTACAATAGTTTAACTTATACAACTTAATAATATAATAATGATTTCAATAATAATATCATAATTTAAACTTACACAAACAATTAACCTACTAATATATACCAAATTGAAAAAAGATATATATATAATATGGCAAAAAAAACCATAAGTAAAAAGCATCCTGTGTCAATTGAGTTTTTTAAGTCTTGAACTGTGCCAGGGATGTGCTTGATCTAACATGAATGGGTAAGGTGTTCAAACATTTTAAAGCGCTATTTAACTTTTAGATCACCGTGCTATAGATGAGGTGACCGTTGTTTACATCCAATGTCTATCAACAAACGCAACGGTCGAAGGGACTGGACTGTCGATACACGCTTGAGGGAACACCATATGACCACAACACTGTCCGCTATGCCGTATTGCCCTTTATAATGCTTTGGCGCGAGTTTTAAAAGCACGAGTCCTAAACAAAAAAAACAAAATAGGATGCGTGCGCAAACTGCCGGACAAAGAACAATGGCAACTAGCCACGTTTTGCCCGGTGTGACGTCACCTGTCACCCCATCTATACAATACAACAATAAGAACAATATCCAAAACAACCATGGCTGTTCAGTTCACCCGTTAAACAAACTTGTTGTTTAAACCGAGACGTTAAACAACTGTTTAAATATTGAAACAAGTCTGTTTAAATGTTTAAACAGAGTTTTTAAATATTTCAACACTAGTTTGAACAACCAGGTTGTTTAACGGATGAACTGAACAACCATAGTTGTTTAACGGATGAACTGAACAACCATAGTTGTTTAATGGATGAACTGAACAACCATGGTTGTTTAACGGATGAACTGAACAACCATGGTTGTTTAACGGATGAACTGAACAACCATAGTTGTTTAATGGATGAACTGAACAACCATAGTTGTTTAACGGATGAACTGAACAACCATGGTTGTTTAACGGATGAACTGAACAACCATGGTTGTTTAACGGATGAACTGAACAACCATAGTTGTTTAATGGATGAACTGAACAACCATAGTTGTTTAACGGATGAACTGAACAACCATAGTTGTTTAACGGATGAACTGAACAACCATGGTTGTTTAACGGATGAACTGAACAACCATAGTTGTTTAACGGGTGAACTGAACAACCATGGTTGTTTAACGGATGAACTGAACAACCATAGTTGTTTAATGGATGAACTGAACAACCATGGTTGTTTAACGGATGAACTGAACAACCATAGTTGTTTAACGGATGAACTGAACAACCATGGTTGTTTAACGGATGAACTGAACAACCATAGTTGTTTAACGGGTGAACTGAACAACCATGGTTGTTTAACGGATGAACTGAACAACCATAGTTGTTTAACGGATGAACTGAACAACCATGGTTGTTTAACGGATGAACTGAACAACCATAGTTGTTTAACGGGTGAACTGAACAACCATGGTTGTTAGAAGTTTTTAACACATTTTAAAAACAGTGTAGTGATCACATAGGAAATAGATGTGTTTGTTAACATATTCCTATTTTTCTATTATGACTAGCGGACTCTTTGTTCCATTATGACTAGTGAACCTTTGTTCCCATTATCACTAGCGGACCTTTTGTCCCATTATCACTAGCGGAACTTTCTTAATTATGACTAGTGGACCTTTATTTTCTTAATGACTAGCGGTCCTTTTTCATATTATGATTAGCGACCCTTTGTTTCCATTTTGACGAGCGAACCTTTTTTCATATTATGACTAGCGAACCTTGTGTCCCCTTACCCCTATGACTAGCGGTCCTTTTTCATTATCACAGCGGACCATTTTAATTATGACTAGCGGGCCTTTATTTTTAGTATGGCTAGCAGTCCCTTTTTGCATTACGATTAGCGAACCTTTGTTTCCATTATGACTAACGGCCTTTTGTTGCCATTATGACTAACGAACCTTTATTTGAATTATGATTAACGACCCTTATGAATAATGAGCTTTATGACTAGCGACCCTTATGACTAAGGAGTTTGACCCGGATTTTCATTTGACCATAAATGAGATATTACCCCATTTTGAGACATCTAACGTATTTTAGGCATGAAGGGACTTGACTCGTGGAAAGAAATTTGATTGAAAGATATAATTTAGTACAATGGGAATGAATTTAACAGCAAATATTTGGTATCCTTTTAATAGATGAAATCATACAGGGCGGGCGGGGGTGTGGACATCTATAAACTATAAGAGTTAGAAGTACACAAGTAGTACAAGTACTGAATAGTGAATGCAAGGCACCGTACAAGGGGCATAAAATAATACACATGTGATGGAAACACTGCACTAGGCTACCATTGGTGAATTTTACTGACATATTTACAAAAGGACTTTGAATCGGGATACGAGGTTATAACACTCTACATCTAGACTATACTTTCGCGGTATTTTTATACTTATCGCTTGCTTGATTTACTTCGAAATTCATCTTCGATCACTGTCAAATTCCTTCTTGCGCTAATGAATCCCAATGTCGTCAGAAATTAATCTTGAATTCAGATGCTCTCTGAGGGCGTTTAATAGCCATCTGACCCAGTCATAGCCTCCTAGTACATGTCAGGATTTTTTCCCAACAAATGTCTATATTTTCTTGCTATACTGACCGCTTGAAATTGCGTTCAGGTGGGAGTCAAGTCATAGAACAACTGCGTGTTGGTTAGTTGCGGAATGTGGGCCCATTTACGGCCCCAAGATGCCCCCCCCCCCCGAAAAAAATCTTGCCCCCAGTTTTCCCCCCAAAAAATAAGTATAAAAAGGCAATTTTTTTCCGCGCTGTGCGCACATTTTCTTACTAAATTAGGTTTAATTATACAAAATATTGACAATTTAAGCATAAAACAGCTACATTTTTAGCGCAAGTGCGCATTTTCATACCAAATTAGTAAGTATTAGAGCAAATTTGACCAATTAAGCGTAAAATGGCACAAAAATGTGTGCCCCCCTAAAAAAATACTTGCCCCCCCCAAAAAAAGAATTATGAGGCAAGTGCCGCCACTGGAAATGAACCCTCGTCCACAAAAAATGTCCATGTACGTGTTGCTCTATCTGCTTGGAGATAGCGAAGACCACGGAAACTTCATAGCTTTTCAAACCACGGAATGAAATCCGCCATAGACATTACATGGCGAAAATCGTACAGATTTGCACTGCAGTCCTCTGTGTAGGGAGTGATGACAATAGCAAGGTCGTGTGACTATTGTGTTTGTGCATGTTTGTGACGACTGACCCCGTTTAATAATCAATCTTCATATATAGCTTTCATATAGAGCTTGGGTGACCTAACTATTGACTGTCATCCAAATGCCACCCTGTTGTCCAAGTCACTCCAGTTTACGATACTGGAAATCCCCCCATAGTGGGCGTGCTTTAGAAAGAGATTTCTCTCCCAAAGTCAGCGTCAATAGAATCCATTATGAAGCCTATATTATCAGGAATACACGCGCGCAAGTATGATTTCAGGGAGTCTTGCCCAAAGGCCCTGTTATTAGAATAAGGAATGCGTCAAAACATATATCAAGTCTAAGGCCAAATAAAAAAATATGGGCTAAAATGCTGTTAAACAAGGGAATTTAGTTCCGTTTTCCAATAAAAAAAAAGTTAAAAAAAACCCCAAAACCCGGACGAGAAAAATGTTTTTGTTTTTGTTTTACTTGGTATGCTAGGAAAATAGTTATCTAATGTATATTGACCACTTTAATTGAACACAGAGCTATAATATTCAATAAGACGATTTTAAACTGCACATTCCCAACCTGTGATTATTTGAAATTCGCGCCCGGTTGTCTGTGTCGAAAGTGCTGATGGGATAGCTATACCAAATATTGTCACGTCATCTTTACTAACACCGCCTCATGAGCAACAGGTCGCTGTAATCACATAGGAATTCAATGCATCAATCGAAAATATCGATACATAAAACAGAGATGTGGATATCTCGTAACTGTTTCGTCATAGCTTCAATCAATATGGCGACGTCCATCGGATTATTATTTTTCTTTCTATCGGCTTTAACGCGGCACTTTTAAAACTTTACTCTACGGATGTGGTCTGTATAATACTAATTCTACATATCTGAGCGCTAAAGTTCCACAGCAAGTATTCCCTTTAATAAACAATGCAGTTTGCCGGAATCAATAACAGATAACGGAACGTTTTACCATCCGTCACTGACGCTTCATTTAGAGCGCCAACTAACCCGGGCCATCAAAAACAGCGTACTCCTCCCTATAAGTTAGGCCTTTCTGTGGGCCAGCAGAGTCCCGGCTCCGTCTACTGCTAAACGCCAGAACACGGTCCAGGAGAAATCCTGACATCACATAAATGTAACGCCCGTGCCCTTGCCGCCGGTAGATGGATACTTATATACCGCCCCTCCCGATCACATGCCACATCGATCACAGCACTAGCTTGTATCATCGCCAATGTGATACCGGGACCACAATCGGGATTGTTCCTGTTTGGATCTTGTCCTATCCTCACCACTGCGCCTGTTAGTCGTCCCCCTGTTTCAAGAAGAAAAGGTAAGGATAAATCGGTGCAGGTATTTGTGCTTTCTGTTAGACATCGTTTTCTCAAATATGATAATTTGTTTCAATTTGGCACGCGGGAAATGTCCCCTCAACACGCAAAATAAACACTTTTACACGTGTAAATTAACAAATACACCTTGTAGGTCAATTTTGTTTAAATAATGTAGTTACAGCTAAATATAATTAAACCTAACTTTGACTTACACTCAAATACCAAGAAAAAGTAATCAGTTTCGTAACTTTAGGCACTGTTTGAATATCTTCGTAAAAGGCATGTAACTTAACCGACGTTCAAAATCGGATAGTTCAGTTTTGCAAAAGATAAAATAATAAAGGACTTCTGGCCCACAATAATTCATTCAAATACTACGCAGTTTAGTCGTTTCTGTCGAAATTCAATCACACATATTTTGCATTACAATACAATGGTAAGGCCAAACAAAGAAGAAGGTCTGTCTCAGAAGCCCGCCCGCATTGGTATGTGAAATGAGCTACGGTGCGTAGGTCTATGCGCTGGGGGCTAAAAAAACTGGGGGGGGGGGGTATATTTGGCGTATTTTTTTTTGAAATCGCACAGCACTTACCTTTTTTGCACAATGTTTCTGAGACAGACTTTCTACTTTGTTTGGCCTAAGTGACGGGTCAAATGTATTCATTGTATTTGCTGTGTGCTACGCTCATTGCACTATACGGTACAACTCGAATTCAGGTGCTGTCACTCCGCAAACCGCGTATTGACCCAACAAAATTGATACGTTACTTACGGCAACAATCCTGCCTATTGGTGATGACCACTTTACCAACACATACGCTGACAGTTAGGTCCACCATCCACCAGGCATTGACTTCACCTGCATATTTAAAACGATAGTTATTTTTAATAATATCTTAAGGCAGAGCAGCAGAATCCGTACGCTGGAGTCAAGAGTATAAGTGACTTTGACTCTATAGTTTGATCAACTCCAAATTTGCGAGCCTCCTTATCGGCCAAATTCACGTACGTATGGCCAAAACGCGAAGGTACGCGTGGATTACCTTTGCGCGCGGAGAGATAAAAACCTCATAGTACTCGCCAATTTGGAACTGATTGAACTATATATTCTTACAATGAACCTGCGTCAGTCACGCACTGGGCGTGCTTGACATCTCACAACATTCCGAGAACCAATCATAGCGGTAGGTCGACCCTACGTGTTGCGCACCACGAATGTCCGTTTCACCGTTTCTGTGGTGATTTTGACTTCACGTTTGACGCGCGTCAACTACTGGCCAGTTGTACATATCCACAGGCTACATACAGTAGATATTTTCGAACAGAACACAGAGTAGCAGAGGAAACAATAATTACACAAGTATTTGGGCTGTATGGATAGTCCCAGCTGGACCCAGCTGGACCTTCAGGAGAGTGCGGCAACAGATGAACATGATGAATGACAAGACCGCGAAGAAAGCCAAACATAAGGATGAGACCAAAGAGACCAAAGAGAGCAATGTAACCCTACATTAAGGTCTGACCGAATAAAAAATGAATAAAAGAATAACATTCAGACTCCAATGAAATTTTACAACACACTTAAACGACTATTAGTCCATCCCAAATACAAACGAAACGCGTTACAAACCAGCGATTGTATGTACCAAATAACATGTCACTCGCGAAACGGGCCGTATTTGCGGAACAAGGCTAAATGACCAAAAGAAAGACGCCAAGAAAATAAGCGACAAATGTTCACGAGAGCCAACAGAGAAGATTCTACAACAGAACGATAGAGATCAGCCATCACATGGTCACTGACAACGCTCAAGAGAACCACACTATCCACTGGGAAGGGGCACAACTTCTTGATAAAGACAATGACAAACAGAAGCGACGGATAATGGAATCCATTTGGATTCTCTAAATCATGTCTACAATCCACTCTTAACACGTAAGCTTCCTGGAACCGAGAATGTGAACAAATCTCACGGGAAAACAAGTGGATCAAGTCATTACCGAAGAAGTCCGCCGACCGGGAAGACAAAACGTCTAAACGTGAGTGACATAATGGATTTGTTTTGTTTTTTAAAGAAGAATAGTCAAAATATAAGAAATAATTAAAATAGTTAGTCAAAAGGATGAGTTATTATTTTGTGCATTTTTCTATTTCATTGTAATTATGAATCCATAAGTTGGACTAATTAGGTCATTACCTATTCACACTCCTTTATCCAGGAATATACACGATAACTTTTTTCCTTCGACCAATTTTACATAATCTTTTTATCTTGAGCAAATCGAGCAAATCTGAGCAAATCGGAATTTAAAATAAAGAAACGATATTCATTAATATTTTGTAGTCCTTTTTTATGGACCGTCAAATCAATTTCATAAATGAAAATGATCCATTGAATGCTGAGAACGGCAAATAATATACCATTATATTATAAAAAGAAATTTCACCTGTTTCGAAATTACTAGGCCTAGTATATATATCACGGTTCTGTAAATGGCCAAATGACTGGAAAGTGCAAGAATTTGTCATGCTGTTCAAATCATATCATAAATAATGATCCATTGGATGCTTAGAACGGCAAACAATCTATCATTGTTTTATACAAACTGTTTCACCTATTTCGAAATATCGCTAGGCCTAGTGTATATGTTACGGTTTATTATATTGAAAGAGGGTCTCATCCATTGGACTAGCCACATTTATTGTATGGTCTTACGGACCAGTAGCCAACAATATTATTCAGTTTGCGGAATGATAACATGTCTTGCCAATAACATTACTGTGACGAACTGTTCGTAAGAATCAAAGCCGTGGAAATCAGAATGGTTCATGTACCAAATAGGACCGTTCCAGGGTTTCCCGCTGTCAGTAGTCCTTAACCTGATAGTGTTTAACCGACTAAAGACGAAAGGCCACCTAGGCTACCAACTGAATGCAGTTGGTGACGCCCAAGAGAGACTTCCAGATCCTACGTGCCGTGGCTCTGGCTGTTAGTGAAGCCGATCGTGACAAAGTGAACCACACTGGGAAAATGTGGATTTGTGAAAATCATGTCATGGGTGAGCAGAGTTATCAGTAATGTCCATGCCTCTGACAACATGTATCCGAATTTGTTACGTTTATGATTTATTAAGGGTGGCCAAATATATTTGCGAGCTCTGCTCTGATTTTGGTCAGCCCACCAATGTATTTACTTAAAATATTGTATTATGTATTATTGGTAAATAAAACTGAAACTGAAACTGAAACTTATCAGAGAATTCATAATATACTGCTTCCCTATCACTTTTGCTGAAAAATGCAGACAACAGCAAGCTGTTTCCTGACAAAATAGGTAGGCCTTGCAAGATGTGTAACTCTACCATCTTGTACAGAAGTAGAGAGAAGAAGGGTCTCCAATTGAATGCACCTTTGAAGTGCACGCAACTTGTCAAGTATCACATCCTGACTCAGTTGATGAAGAGGTGAGAAGAGAGGGAGAGAGAGAGCAGATAGTTGGAATGGATTATGCCATGCAGGCAACTAGACACCAGATGGAACAGTTGCTGTACTCATGGTTACCAGGTTCATATTCTACCTCAATTAGGTACAGTACACCTTACCTTCTTTTGCAAACCCTAAAACTTGGAGCAAGCGTTCTTTACGACTGCGCCCCATTTGTGGACATAACAACGGAACCGTGATCCACATCTTCAATTGTTGCCATGCCAATCCTCACTAAGAGCACGGAGATGCAGGACAATATAACTGGAAGCACGATACATATTACGCCGAATCAATCACCACATAGCCATATCGTTCTACCGGGCAAGAGCATTTACAGAAGATGAGATACAAGCCTTTACTTATCCTTTCAGATAAAGTAACGGCAATGCCTATGACAATGTGAAATGAATGAGTACTGAGGGAAGTGACAAGATTAAGAAGTGTCAGGACTGGGAGATCGTTTGGGATGAAGATAAGATATGAAAAGTGGTAACTGCTAGACAATACGATATCACCATTTATTTAACTACAGCAAGAAGGGTGTGTGGTGATAGCACTGACAGTTCCAGGAGAAGAAAACTTGGCACACGCCCGAAAGAAGTGCAAGTACGCTGATATCGTAATCGATTGCCAGGAATTAGGATGGGAGATGAAATACTCTCTAGTTCAAGTTGAGTCCCCAGGGTTCTGGAAGTTGGGAGTTAATAGAGAGACCGGTTCGTTGTGCCGACAGCAATACAGTCGGAGAGTGAGGGTTCCCGGGACCAAAGCGCTTAAACCACCGCCGCCCGTCTCAAGTCGGGGACAGTTAGCTGCACAGGCTGGTGATATATTACCGACAGGCAGAATTCAGGAACCTGGTCTTGTTGTAACAACTGTATGTTTATATGCGCATCAAATACATATGTCGAGGCGGAACAAGCCAGGAAACGACTCTGAATGGCCATGGTGTTAATCTCATCTCATCTCATAATATTTATATAATATCCCTATTACTTATATATTCTCCCTATTATATTGATTTATCTTTGTAACATAATTACTTATTTGTATTATCTCATCCATTATCATTTTTCCAAAGAGGTCGTTGACACGTGTAAGCTCTTCGTGAGTTTTTTTCAACGACGCCTTGCATATGTTATTGTTTTGTATATTTTTTTGCTCTGACTCTGTAATGATATGTTGTATATGCGAAATAAATAAACCTGTAAACCTGTATACTCGGAAAACAACCCTACATTTGATTCTTTCGTTCTGGCTATGAGTCCTACAAAACAAAGCTAATTTTGTTTTAAAACAATTAAGGGCGCTCCTCTTGGTACCAAATGACTGAGCGTGCATCATGTAAACTGATCGTCCAAATCAAGAATTAGAGACTCTCAGGGGTGTTATGTGGAGATTTCAAAGAATTCAAAGAATTTCCATAGAATATAAAAAATAAATAAATAAATAAATAAATAAATGAAATTGATCCCCCAACACAAAACAACAACAATGATTTACCGGGTATTGTGTGCGTGCAACCACCGTTATAAAAATCCGTATTAGTATTGGAATCCACAGCTCTTTGCGATGTTCCACTATATATTGTACTACTCTGACTGGTTATCCCACAACGTATGATTTCTGCATTTTGAAATGTAAGGAAACAAACAAGAGATGTTATATAGTGACTTTTTCACGATTATGAATGCATGCTGAAGCAGCAATCTTATTAAAAGAAGATTCCGATCAAAATTATACATTTTTAACAAATTGACTAATAACACAGACGATGGCTTAAAGATAGCTTACATCAGAACGTACATTTTTAAATGTAGGCCTACATTTAGTTATTTCGAAAGATTTCCAAGGTTTTTTCTTCTTTGAATATTGTTCATTAGGATTGTAGATATAAATTGAAAATGATATTTTGTTGAACAAATCCAAGATGTGTACTCACATTTAGACGGTTTCGTCAACCAGCTCGGTAGACTTCCTTAGTAATGGCTTGATCCACTTCTTTTTTCAGCGAGAGATGCTTTCTCGTTCCCAGAATGCAAAGTTGTGACGCCAGCAAAGTTAGTGACAAAAAATTCACACGATCCAACAAAAAAGAGTCAACAACTGAACAACACAAATCAGCAGTGACAGACCACATCGCGCAGGAAAATCACACCATTAACTGGAAAGGGGCACAAAACCTCGACAAAGATACAGACAAGCAGAAAAGATGGATACGAGAAGCAATTTGGATACGACGACAGAGATCTAACATAATCAACCGCAACGAGGGCATTTATTCTTGGAGTCACGTGTTTGATCCACTTATCACAACTGTGCATCCTGGGAACGAGAAAGCATCTCTCGCGGGTAAAAGAAGTGGATCAAGCCATTACTGAGGAAGGAAACTGAACTGGTTGACGAAACCGTCTAAATGTGAGTACAAATCGTGGATTTGTTCAACAAAATATAATTTTCAATTTCGAAGGTTTGTTCTGGATTTAAAAGGTCATAATAGCATACCCTAAAAAATTGCCGATCTTTGATATTTTCAGAATAATATCGTAGTTAATATCATATTCGTAGCGTCATGAGCGTATCAAAATATCACACAAATAAAATGATCTGAAGATATTTGATTCTTAATTACTTCAAGAGTCATCACATTTGTAAACTTAAAGGTAATAATTTTTGACAGGTTCACAAATTATAAGTTCTGGTTCCAATAACTTTTCGGCTTGTATTTTGTAATGAAATGTAAAATAAAACGTTAGTTAAATTTTTTGATATTTAATTCTTCCCCACTCAGTTTTATCTTGCTAGAGTAACAGTCATGCCGTAATGTCTTAACAGTGTAAATCCTATTTCAATGGTGAAAGGGGTCACTCGGCTTACAAAACTTGTTACCTTTTGCTTATTTTACAGTCAATTATCAAGATGAACTAGATTAGACACGCCTTATACAAACAATACGAATTGTATGGTTCAATACACGCATCAAGATCAAGGGCCGTTTCAATTCGTCCACTTAATTATCGACAATTTCTTTCTCTTGTTTGCATCTGTCGTTGTTGAAAGTGCTCACTAGCGTAGTACGGTTTTTGCACGGTCCGTTATCTCATCAAGAGAACGTTATTAAACAAAGCATTTTGATGAAGGTCTCTATAGGTCGGTCAGGAGTGACGTCACATGCCGTTTGCTGATATTAACAACAGTCGCTTACACGGCCTCACGCGATCACTAGGAACGATCAAATCAAATCAAATCAAATCAAAACATACACCGAAAGCTACAAACAAATAAAGTACCATACACCAACCAAACCTATAAACAAACAAAAGGAGAAAATGAAAATAACAACAACAAAAAACAAATACATACCTGTCGACACGGTGATGGCAAAGCTCTCGGACACCGTGTTTCCCGAAGGGTCGGTAGCAGTGTACGTTACCGACGTGACTCCAAAGAGAAATGACTGTCCTGACTTGTGACTTGAAGATAAAGTGTGAAATCCGGAATTATCGGTAGCTGTAGGCACTACCCAGTTTATGACGGTACTGCCAACACATTCCGTTACGGTGAGTAATATATTGGCAGGTATCTCCAATACGATAGGTTGTTCAATATCTGAAAGAAATAACAACAACAAATCAACAAACAAACGACAAATTCAAAAAGTGTCTTAACTTTCGGGGTGACTTTAGACAGCGGGTGGATATCTGGGGTGATAAGCTTGCGCTATCTTTCGACAATATAGGATATGAACTATCGACAATATGGGATAGTTACAACTGTGTATTTCTGAACTTCAAAATTGGATGACTCGTAACAAGGTAAAATGAAACGAGAGTAGAACAGAGTTTATTGGGCTTGGATATCCCTTTTTCTTCAGAACTTGCCCCTGTGTCACTGCAATTGGTGATGCACATACAAACCAATACAGTCTATTCGGAACCGGTACATAAAGTTGATGCAGATATGACTATGAACAAACAAATATCTAGCCTTTAACATATTTCCAGTTGAGAAACATCCGGAGAATAAAGCGATACCTGTATAAAGACACTCTCCGTCATGTTGTTCAGGCAAATGACCAAATCTGGAAATCGGGTTATATTTCCAAATCTGGAAATGCAGTGATAAATTAATTTGGTAGGTAGTTATTTTTGTGAATTGCCAAAGTGCTTCAATTTTAGGTATACTGCAATTTTGCGATTCGAAACCATACAAACATATCATTATAAATATACTGCCATTTTTTTAGGTAATTATTTTCGCGAATTTAAGCACTAGCAATTTTTGCGAAATTAAAGAGTTCACGAAATTAGCAGTTTTCTGCCCAGGGACTGGTTATTATAAAAAAGGACTAACTTATTCTTGGTAAATCATGTTTAAAAGATAATTCACTAAATAATCACCGTGGCGTTTAATTACTGATCATGCCGTTTTAAAAATAAAGGAATTAATTGATTAATTAATTAATTTAATTAAGCATTAATTAGTCAATACATTGTCGTTGGGTAATTATTTTTGATATTTTATTAATTTGTAGCTATGTATAATTCATTTTTAAACTAAAAAAGTACACATTATTGCTGAAATCTATGTAATAATCAAGTTTGTAGTTTTTGAATCAGACCATCATATGCAAAGCATTGATTTCCAGATCAGGCAATCGATTTCCAGATAAAGCCCATTTCCAGATTTGGTCGTGTTTTTCGCGCTTACTTATTGGAAAGTGGCGCCGCAGAGTGGCGAGTCTTTCGAGGTCGCTTGACTAAACGATAAATGGTGCCATATCACATGAGGCCGTGGGCCGAATATTATTTGGCATGCCAAACCATAGGTATTTTTCCGTATTGTGTGAACATGCAGGGGATGACATAGAGCGTGTTTCTGCTGGGGCACTGCAAAAAGTAAACGCTAATAAACGCTAAGTTTCAATCGGTCAGTGTTTAATCCCGACTGTTTCTACTCGCGAAAAGTTTATCGATCCAAGTCGATGGGCCACGACATTTGACCTTTTGTAAAACCAAACAATGCCACTGCACCTGAAAAAGATTGCTTCACAATAATGTGTATAACCCAGCGTGACACGGTTCACGGCGCAAACCACTAAGAATCGCCTTTCTGTTTCTATTGGGTTTATTGCCGATTATTGCCGGTTCCAAACCTGGTTTGTGAAGGTTTTTGGGATTACCAAAAAATACCGATTATTGCCGGGTTCTGCCTGTTTCTACTGGGAAAACTTAGCGTTTATTAGCGGTGTCGTCCCCAGCAGAAACACGCTCTATTAATCATGCTAATATATAGTACCAACCTGTTATATCGACACTAAACGTGCATGTCGCTTTATTTCCACTCTCATCTCTGGCTTCACACACAACCATTATTTGTCCGATATCAAATTCAGACCCTGATTCTTTGTCACATGTCACGGATGGATCATGTCCAGAATTATCAGTAGCATCTAAGACGCTCCACCCTACAGTAGCTGTAGATTTAGTAGGAGTGGTAACTGCCGCTTGATTTGATGGACAGGTAATGAAGGGTGGCTCGTTGTCTATATAAGAAATAACAATGACGAGATGGAATATAAACATGTGGTTATGGCATTGATATTAGTTTTCATAATAATTTAGATTCTAACAATCTAACCCCTCAGCAAAACCAGCGCAATCCACACACGGGTTATTATAGACACCCGGGTGAAACACGATTGTTTTTCTGTGCATGACTCGCGAGTTATACAAGGGTGCCAAAAACACTCGGCTAATCGGAAACATTCGGAACCGATCGTATATTTTTAGATTTGAAATGATCTATGTCATTACAGTCAAACGTAGTTTTATACCTTCTTTGCCAACAAACCTGTTTACTTAATGACGTAATTTGTATTGATTTGCATTGTTTGATTCCTTGTACCTTGTTCCAGCATTACAACAGCGCCACAGATCGACGTGTGAAATGACGGCGCATTGCATTACCTTAGTTCGCGTGATGGTCTTATGAAATGATGCGTGAAATCTTATCCAACGTTCACCATGTTCACATTTGGAACTGTATTTCACAGCCGTGCACATGGTTTTTTTTTAACCGTTGCAGATAGAAGCGGAGTAAATATTGATATGAAGGATATAAAAACGCATGCGGCCTTTGATTTGTGTCTCTTGTAAAAACTATTGCCTCTTGAGTCTTGGTTACATCAACAGTCACTATTTCCCTTCAAGTCCTAAAGAATATAGTAGGCCAACTGTTGACGTAACCTCGGAACATTACCAAGAATCCTTTATGGCCGTACATACCGCCCCTGATAATTTCATAATAACTAGACTCACCATTAATGGTTACATCAAATGACTGCCTCATAATATTGCCTGCAAGATCTACAGCCGTATACATCACTGTTGTTTCCCCAATATATAAAACTACTCCTGGTTTATGGCTCGATGTGAAATTCACTAATGTGTTGTGAACACCGTAATAATCAGTAGCTGTTGGTTCTATCCAGAATGCTTTGGCATAAGCCGCCCCATTGTTCGTAGGAAATGTGATGTTAGATGGTAGATCAGTTATAACTGGTGATTCCTTATCTGCGCACAATTTAATGCAATAGTTGTCAAACACTTCCAAAGGATTAAATGTGAGACGAATATTGAAAAAGTGGGCGAAACATGTTTTTAATTTTTTAATTTAAATTTCATAGTTTCCGAAATTTTTCAAACAATTTTCAAACAACTTCAGACAGTGTTAACTGATTTTCTTGTTGCTGCGAAAAATATATTGGTTCTTGAGAAAAGGCAAGGAAATTGAATGTTTGGGAGTGTACTATGATTAATTACAATGTAGATGTATGACGTTATTAAAAATGCTAACGATTTTGTTTATACGTTTGATGTTGGCTATTTATGATATTGAAATAAGGATGATATTAAGCATGCGACTCAATCATTTCGTGCATATTTGAGCATCTTGTGAAATTACCCACCAGAATATAATGGTTGTCAAGGCTTACTTTGTTGATATATATACTATATCGGGAAGTGAATGAGCCCGACAGTTTTTTAGTTTCATATTTTGTAGAGTATACAGTTAAACTTTTGGGGTATGCACCCTATCCTGGTGTAAATGGCATTTTTGAATTCCCCTATTTGAGAGCTTTCCAAAAATGTCTACTTTTGCTATCTTCGGTTGAATACTTTTTTTGCTATAGTCATTTATATAAAACCGATGAATTAGGGCAAGTTCACTGTGAATAGCGAATAAGGAGAAAGCAAGGACAATTCAATCGACTCATGATTAACCGTTTGTTGACACATAGACTTGTAAAATATAAAACAATCTTTAAAATGAGACCAAGGTCATGGTTGTACCATACAGTGATCAGGAGTTATTGTATATGAATTGAACGTAGAATCGGAAAAAGTTTCCATATTCCCCATATAGTTTGTACACAGCGCCATGGCCACCACCGCCACCGCCCTTAACTTTAATAATATAATCAACCATATCTCAGCCAAACAATTATATAAAAACCTGATTTATTCATACAATGTAGGTAGATGTACGGGCTTTCAAATGACACCGCAACCATAGCTCTAACATACTTAGTTGTTGAGTTAATAGAGAGAGACGACCTACATGTATTCCGACCAGAATCAGCACACGGTGTGCTTTATCGACATGCGTCACGACTCCGCTTTTCGTCAAACATATGCGCTGGAATTGTTGTTATCATGGGAATATCTTATCTCAGCTTGTGTCAGCTTTAGATAATATCTTAATGTAATAAATATAAGAGGACCTGACGTTTCGATTCTAACAGAATCGTTATCGAAGGTAAAATGACAGAATACAACATACACAACATATAGACAGGGGAACAAAGGGCAGGAAGTGACAAGAGATAATGTTACACAGTGGGGGTCAAAGTGACGGATGGATAAATAGGGGAAGGTATATCAAACTTGACAGCTGATTGATGAAGTGGATAATGTAACAAAAGGATGACAAAGGGGAGATTAAAAAATAAAAGGCAAATGGGATATAAAAAATGGAGAGTAAAATCTATGGTGATAGATGACTACAAATGAATAATAAAAATGGATGGAAATGTAAAATGACTGAGGGAATGCATGAGAAAACAAGATAGAACAAAGTTGGAGAAAGTCTATGGTAACAAATAATGGAAATGCACAGGAACGAGTAATGAAAATGACTGTGCATAGGAGACAATGTCGAAAATGAAAACATAGTATCACACATAACAAGAAGTAAAAAATTGAAAAATAACGTGAAGAAAAAGTGGAGAAAAACAAATGGGTAAAAAATACAAGTGATAGGTTAATCAGATACAAATGGAGGAGGTGGGTGGGGGGAGGGGGGGGGGGGGGTGAGTCTACTCGTTTCCTTCCTGGATGTTTAGGCCATGGGGCTGAATAGTGAGAAGACGCTTCATCCATAGTTTCTCTCTACTGAGACGTACCACATCTGAACGGCTACCTAAAGATTCAATGCCCTGTAAGATCATATCAGACATAGTGTGGTTGGGAAGGTTAAAGTGGTGTCCGACAGGTGGCTTGTCGGTGTTGACCGTCGATCTGTGTCCATAGAAGAAGCGCTTCTTCAGTGAGTTTTTGGTCTCACCAACATACTGGACTCCACACACTCTACATGATAAGAGGTAAATGACATTAGATGTGGTACAAGTGATGTGACGCTTCGTCTTGTAGGTGGCATGGGTGGTACTGTGACTGGTGAAGGAATCGCCTTCCTTGATGTGTTCCCGGCAAACGACGTACCTGCTGGTCGACTCGCACTTAGTAGAAGTGCCATGCTGCGTAGGGAGAGAATCATCAGTTAATGGGGGAATGGTAGCACGTACTGACATATCTCGTAGGTTGCGAGGGCGTCTGTAGGCCAGGATGGGTATGTCAGGAACTGTACGACGAAGACGGTCTGATGTGTGGAGAATGTGGTGGTTAGTGTTGGTTGGCTGATTGATCCTGGGACTATACATGTAGTTATATTAGTCCCAGGATTGATCAGTGTTTACGCAGCGTTCTCAAGTCTGTGCACTGCACGAGATGTTACGAGACCTAATCGTCAACTTACCACATAGACTTGTTCGGTTCATGAGGCCATCTAGGGCCTCTGTATTCCAGTTCTCTCGTGAAGTAAGCAATGTGGGAGAATCTATGAATAACCATTTTGGAGCCAATATCATTGGGCACAATTGTGACCTTTTGTCAACCGTAAGTACCATTTGGCAAAAGCACATGTCTTCATAGGAGATTGCCCATCGTAATACACCACGGTCGGAAGGATCCGCTATTTTCGATAGTAAACAAACATGACTGCATACTTCGGCCATGAAAAATACTGTAATATAAAGGGAAATGTAGGTAACTAATTTGAACTACATGCATTATAGATCATCATGATCACGAGCACGTACGCAAAACCCTGCACACATTCCGGGATTTTCGCAGACAATTTTTGGATTTTGAAATCAGGTTGTTTGCAAAAACTTGTTGCAGGGTGTAAAACGAAGTGGGCTCTTTATTCAAAATTTGCCAGTATCGCTCGATACTGGTACGATTTTACTGACTGGAACACCAAATTGTGTTCAAGTATCGAGCGATACTGGAACATTTTTATGTTCCAGTATCGTCCGGTATTGGTACACATGCTACCAGTAGTAATTTGTCCCAGTATTGAACGATACTGGTACATAATTGTGTTCCATGTTACTGGTACATGTTATAGGTGCCAGTATCGGCCGAAATGGAACACTGATTTTGTACCAGTATCAATCGATACTGGGTGTTCCAGTATCGGACGATACTAGTACAGTCCAGAAACAAAGATAAACCATGATTAACACCATTTAAAGGAAAATATCCCATTTTCTAAAGTCGCATTTCCAATACACAGCACGAGAAGAAAGGGCCAATTGTTAACACACACTATGCCGTATTTATCCCGTACTGATCACCGCGCATATCCTTCAATGCGCGGGCTAATTCAAATGTAAACTGATGCATGGGTGAAGGATTTGAATGTAAAGGAATGTTTTGGATGGGTAGAACATGAACAGATTAACCAAATCTTCTCGTGCTGTGTATTGGAAATGCGACTTTTGAAAATGGGATATTTTCCTTTAAATGGTGCTAATCATGGTTTATCTTTGTTGTTAGTTGTTTGGTATCAAATTATGCCTAAAAGATTCATCTAAATGCCTATCTAGCCTGTTTGGTCAACAACAAATTAAAAATTACTCAAAATGACATAAACAAAGTGGTATACTTTCTTTTGTTGAACCCTTTAGTATAGAAACTGTTGATAAAAAAGTATAGGGGTTGCAACTCCCAACCCCTGTGGTATTCATACGTGAGCGTCCTCCTTCCCAAGCCCATGGGAATACTGGACTAGTTAGCGGTCAACAATCATTACATCAAATTGCACAAAATACTCACTTATAAGAAGTCCATCTATTATAAGCCCACGGCGTACGTCATGCTTGTTGTTGAAAAACCACATGGTAGGTAAACCACTAATGAACCATTCAATGGAACACAGATTAAAATCAAACAGTATTATAATACTTCTATGTTATATTGGTGTTATAGTGAAACGGAAAGATATTATGTTATGTCATTCCTACACTACAATTGGTTCGCCACATTGGTTTTGTGTAAAAACACATCGTTTGACTCTCAGGATCACCATAATACATGCATATTCCATTGATATTATGTAGATTCCGTGGATGATAGTCAGAAAGATATCTCAGTCATTGATATTCCGTGGATGATACTCAGAAAGATATCTCAGTCATTGATGTTACACAGATTCCGTGGATGATAGTCAGAAAGATAACTCAGTCATTGATATTACACAGATTCAGTGGATGATGCTCAGAAAGATATCTCTTTCATTGATATTACACAGATTCCGTGGATGATACTCAGAAAGACATCTCAGTCATTGATATTACACAGATTCCGTGGATGATACTCAGAAAGATATCTCAGTCATTGATATTACACAGATTCCGTGGATGATATCTCAGTGTGTTCGTGACAGTTATATTTCATTGATATGACACAGATCTCATTTTGTCCATGACAATTACGAAGCACGGCGCATAAACCCTACGCATTCTAACATCTCGTTAATAATTTGTATTATGTTGTCTGCATGTGTGGTCTAGTGGATAGCATGCCTGGCCCACAATACAAAGGTTGTGAGTTCTAGCCCCGCTACAGCCAACATGTGTGTATCCTTGGGCAAGGTACTTCGTCTTAATTGCCTCGTGGTTCGGAAGTCGCGTAGTAATGGTGGTCCCGTGAATCGGAAGAGCTATCCCCGAGCACGTTAAAAATGTCATAGACTCCTTCGTAAAGAGTAGGGGATCATCCCGGGTCTGTATCTGTATTCTGTATCTGGTCTGTGTCTGTACACGCAGTGTTCCTAGTGTATCCCTAAAACAGCTGATTTCGCCTGGCTCCTGTGTACCATCACCATGGCACCGGGATCTATATGAAATGGCGCCCTATAAATGCCTTAAATCTATCTATCTATCTGCACTGTTCACTGAGCATCTAAATGACCAATTACTTTAAAAACAGTATTAAATACAACTCGTCTTGTAGTTTAGCAATTTCGACCTTGTATGAGCATCGGTTAAAACATTTGGGTGATTAGAAACCCGATAAACAAAGGGCCTATTTCATCCGACTAAGTGCAGTGTAAATAATAACTAATTATCTTTCGGTATGATCTCTCCCAATGAATCAATTCGTCACTTATTGTTCACTGAGTATACGTACATGTATGCCTATTTTTGGGCATATTCGACGCTGAATTGAGCAATACAGTTGGGTTAGTAAAAACATGACTTAGGATAAATACATTTAAAATTGTTGCACATTTTAAAATATTTATTTCACAATTGTTCGAAGTGTGTGTGGGGGTTTATTTAAATATTTTGATTTATGTTTTAATTATTTTTAGAATTTGTTTGACAATTTTCCGAAATGTTTTGAAAATTCTTAGGATTATTTTGATTTAAAAATAGAATATTATTAAATATAGAATTATTTGATATCTGAATATTATTATTTGATATCTGAATAGAACTACTTGATATCTTAATACAATTACTTGATATCTGAATAGAATTATTTGATATCTGAATAGGACTATTTGATATCTGAATACTATTATTTGATATCTGAATATCATTATTTGATATCTGAATATTATTATTTGATATCTGAATATCATTATTTGATCTGAATATTATCTGAATATAATTATTTGATATCTGAATAGGACTATTTGATATCTGAATACTATTATTTGATATCTGAATATCATTATTTGATATCTGAATATAATTATTTGATATCTGAATATAATTATTTGATATCTGAATAGGACTATTTGATATCTTAATACAATTATTTGATATCTGAATATAATTATTTGATATCTGAATATAATTATTTGATATCTGAATATCATCATTTGATATCTGAATATAATTATTTGATATCTGAATAGGATTATTTGATATCTAAATAGGACTATTTGATATCTTAATATAATCATTTGATATCTTAATAGGATTATTCGATATCTGAATAGGATTATTCGATATCTGAATAGGATTATTCGATATCTGAATAGGATTATTTAATATCTGAATAATAATTATTATTTTCGGGTCCCATAATTACATTCTTCATTGCGTAAAAATCATTTATCGCGTCTCAAATTTGTATGCACATCACTGACCCTGGATATTTGAAACGCTCAACTATAGATGAGGTGAGAGCAATATTTATCAACAAAAGCAACGGTCGAAGGGACTGGACTGTCGATACATGCTTGAGGGAACAGCATATGACCACAACACTGTCCGCTATGTCTTATTGCCCTTTAAAATGCTTTGGCGCGAGTTTCAAAAGCACGGGTCCTCAACAAAACAGGATGTGCGCGCACATCGCCGGGCAATGCACAATGGCAACTGCCGACCAAATACCCGGCATGGCGTCACATGTCACATAATCTATTGGCTAATTGGTTTTTTAAAACAATAAATCGACAAGGGTTCCTCTCAACCATACATTTTTAGCTTTACAGAGATGATAGGAAAATCACTGATATCCTACTCTAAACAAAAACGAAATTTATCGGCAGTAGACATGTAAACTTACCGAGTTACACAATGCAGGGAGCATATCATGTTAATAGTGTTATTTTGCCATAAAAATGCCAAAATTGCACTTTTCACACTGTAAACAAAAATAAACTGTTCTATTTCTGGCTTTTTTCTTCTAAATTAACAGCATCAAAATGTTCTTTAAGTTTGAACATTTTACACTATAAAAAGATTAAAATACTGTCTTGAATTAATAATTCAAATGAAAATTGATACAATTTCCTGCAAAGATATGATTTTAAAGATTGGAAAATTGCCAGGTTTTATTCAATTTTGTCGAAAAGCGTTGTGTATATTTCTGAGTGGGCTTACGTTGCAATGAGAAATTCAAACCCATCTGACTAAGCATTTGGTCATACATTAGTGATTATTTATATCAGATATTCCGCTTTGCTATGAGTTATTATTAATAACAATCGCGATTGAAAATCGTTAATACAATCGTCATTTAAGTAGTTTTGTATTTTTTTAAAGTCGCGAATGAACATCGTTAATGCATTCATCGTTTGATTAGTTATGCACTCTTTAAAAATATATTATAATAATTTATATTAATTTTAGGATGATAATACATTTTCAAACTGATGCACTGTCTTATAAAAGGTACGGAGCCCGGGAAGTGACATAGGTGTTTTAGTGTAGGATTATAAACGACAGGATCACAGCAGCACGCCACAGAGATTGGACGATAGAAGTGGCAGCATGTTATTATTAAACCATTGAAATATTTAATTACAAAAAACGGCTTTTATCATGAAAATTTTACCTTTTAATAGCACAATTTGTATGTGCCTCTCGAATATGATATGTTTATAATGTAATGAAGGTCCTTATTTTCCAGAGAATTGTAAAAAACTTTGACATTTTCGGACTCAAAATGTCGTCATTTTATCTGTCTCTCAGACCAGCTCGACGTGGGTGGCTGGCTCATTTAAAAAAATTAACCGTGTTAACATAACGTTATTGTTTGTCTCTCTGATATGGTAAACATTTAGCGCATGCGATAAATATGCACTCTTAGAAGGTCAGGATCAAATATGAGACGAAAAGGATCAATTTTGATCCAGAAGCGGTATCACATATGAGCTTACCCTTTCGGGATCAAAGTGATCCGACAAGCAGGATCAAAAAGTTTGATCCGAAATGGGATCAAATATTTCTGTCAAATGATACTGAAACGGATCAAAATAATGATCCTTAATCGGATGTACCTGTAGCTTATGATCCTACTCCAGGATCAAACTGAATCAAAGAAAAAGTGAAAACATAGGGGGTCATCGGGTGACAGATTGTAAAAACAAGCATGCATGCAAGGGTCTTTCGGTGACACCGGGCCAAAAAAGGGGGGTATTTTTGATGGAGCCTGGTGTGAAACCTAATATTGATTGAGTGCCCCCACCCCCGGGTGCACACTGCAGACTATATATCGAGTGCAGTAAGCTTACTACATCGTGTAGGCCTAGTACATCGCAGTGATCGTGACATTTTGTGAGGAGCATTTTGACCGAAAATCGTACTGATGGCACTGGTCAGGTACAAGAAATTTGTTCACAAGAATAGAGCATGTTCAAACATAAAAAATAAAACTACTTTACCGACAAAATCATGTAACATTTTACAGATTAGACTGGATAACTTACCGCGGTATTTCACCCTTGTTTCAACTGTGGCGACCGAATTCAAAAGATCGTCTGCTTGTCGTCTATCGGTTTGCGAAAGAGTGACGTCAGTCACTCATTGACCAATGAACTGTTTCATCGAATTGATCCGGAAATCAGATCAAAGTTGATCAAGGTGAATTTGATCCGTTTGTTGATATCTATCTGGAAACGGATCAAAACGATCCGAAAATGATCCTTAAAGGATCAAAACAAAGTGAGCCGGAAATCTACTCATGTATTTGATCCTGACCTTCTAAGAGTGTGGTTTACGATGTGGGACGATGTTAATTTATATATATATTAACCTCGCTAGTTACTATTCTGATCTTACTCTCCAGTTTTGCTCTCAAAATTACATCGCTAGTAATTTACGCTGCAGTTAGGGCATAAGTACTAGCGAGGTAGCTTACCTCTCTAGTAAGTTGTCCATACAAGTTAACATCGTCCCACTTAAACAATATTTATCGCTTGCGCCAAATGTTTACCATATATCAGAGAGACAAACAATGACGTTACTGGTTTTCCGTAAAATAAAAAATGTGTCGTCAGTTAACTACGTCATTTCCTGGGTCAAATGTTAACAAGGTTAATTTAAATAATGAGTCACGATCGAGTTGGTCTGAGTGAGAGACCGATAAAATAACGAAATTTCGAGTCCGAAAATGTTTAAGTTTTTTTACAATTCTCTGAAAAATAAGGACCATCATTACATTATAAACATTTGTATTCGAGAGGCACATACAAATTGTGCACTTAAAAGGTACAATTTTCATGATAAAAAGCCGTGTTTTGTAATTAAATAGTTCAATGGTTTAATAATATGATGCCACTTATATCGTTCAATCTCAGTGGCGTGCTACTGTCATCTTGGCGTTTATAAACGGAAAACACTGGTTCGATTCCCGAGATCCCCTTATTTTTTCTTTTATTTTCTAAACATGATGGTAACTTTAATGAAATCATTCAATATGATGGCCCAGGTATTGACATACTTCATTATTAATTTATTGAATGTGTATGTGTTATTATTTTGTATTCATCTTTTTTATTTACTTTTAATGTATTTATTAATTAATTTATAATATTGAATTATTCATTCATTCATTTATATAAAAAGGCATGTATTTATTTATTGTTATGTATTCGTTTATTTATTTGATTTCATGTTCAAATGATTGATTGATTGATTGATTGATTGATTGATTGATTGATTGATTGATTGATTGATTGATTGATTGATTGATTGATTGATTGATTGATTGATTGATTGATTGATTGATTGATTGATTGATTTATTGATTTATTGATTGATTGATTTATTGATTGATTGATTAATTGATTGATTGATTGATTGATTGATTGATTGATTGATTGATTGATTGATTGATTGATTGATTGATTGATTGATTGATTGATTGATTGATTGATTGATTGATTGATTGATTGATTGATTGATTGATTGATTGATTGATTGATTGATTGATTTATTGATTGATTTATTGATTGATTGATTTATTGATTCTACAATAATTGTGTATGCATGATTGTGGATAGATTTAAGATATTTTATAATAAATTGGTCTTAAATGTACCATTGACACAATTGATAATGAATTGCATGATAGAAATCTCCCATTGATCATCATATCTATGTAATCGTCCATCGGGCAAATTAGAAATGATCATTTAGTTGAATCATAAACGGTTATGCTTCAACTTACTCTTGTGTCCGGTCAGGTGTAAGATTTAGCGTAACTTATTCGCAAGTTACAAGCCTAGTAGCTTACCTCGGTTTGGTGCTCTCAAAATGTTGGGTCATGCCACAGTTACTAACGAGGTAGCGCTATTCTTCAGTTACTTGCCATTTGTGCACTTCAGTGTATTATATTTTTCGAAAAAAGGGTTTGATGCGCTTCAGTAGACCATCCAAAGGCAATAAATGTGCTTTAAAAAAATGCATCACGGCATTTTTTGTTACAGCTCTACATCTAGGCTAAATTAAGTGCTTAAATAGTAAGGTTTCCAATGAAGGGGGGTGTCAAAAATAGAAACCGATTTTTAGGCCATTTTCAGCACAAAAAGACCGTTTTTGGGCAAAAATCTAATTTTTGTGTTTTTTGGTGTGATTCATATCTTTGAACAATGTACTATCCACCAGTAATTAGTTTGACCTGATTTATTGTTTTTTTAAGGAATAATACATATTTAAAGCTGCTAAAAATATAAAGAAAATAAAGGCACGAGGGAGTACAAAAGGGCACTTTTCTCAGTTTTATAGTTGTATTTGCCACTTATATTCGCTAGTTGCTTAATCTGTCAAGCGATGCTGGAATAAATCAGCAAACTAGTTTAACATGGTCTATGACATTTATATATAGTTTAATATCGACAAATATGGTAAAATTCAACATTAAAGGGGTATTCAAGGGTTATTTAACACGAAGGTATAGAATCGTTATAGTGACTTAGAGGTGTATTTAATGGAGTGTCTTCCGTGCACTCCCAGGACTCCCCCAAACCTACTTTTTGAACTTCTTTTCATGGTCCTTCAATATTTAGGGTGTTACCGAATTTAATGTTAGTATGCTTAGGGGTTATTCAAAATGGCGTCCAAAATGGCCGCCAAAAGGGTCAAATTTCATAAAAGAACATACATCAACCAAAATGTATGATGACAGTATAGTTTTAACTATAGGATGTATGTATTACACTCACATCCAGCACGTTCGCATTGTTAACATACTTTGAATCCAAGATGGCCGCCAAAATGGCCGCCTAAAACATAGAAATAGCCAATAATAACAGCATATTTTGTATCATATTCATCAAATAATTTAAGGCTACCAGATGGACACCAATTACTACCAATTGGTCAGAAGAAATTAACAAGACGGCTACCAATATGGTCAAATATAGCTGATTGAACCTTCTAGTACATTTTCGCTAAATACCAGTATAAGCAGATAAGTTAGTGATTTCATGGAGATAATTATGGTGATAATTATGGGCTTCAAAACCCTACCTTATATTGAAATATTCAAAAGGATCATCAAGCAGTCTCATTCGCCACCAAGTATGCATAGGTAGTTGTATGAATTCATCAATGACCTTATTAATCAGATATCCTTTATATTACTTACTTAATTGATTGGGGTCATTACGGTATCACTCGCGGTCTGTAGATGATCACCTGGGGTAATTAAATGATCACTCGGGGTCATTAAACGATCCGTTTGGATCATTAAATGGTCATTTTGGGTCATAAAATGAGCACCTGGGGTAAGTAAGCGACCGTCCGGGTCATGATATGATTGCTTGGGGTCATTATACGCTATCACCTAGAGTTTTTAAATTATCAAATGGTGTAATGAAATGATCACTCAGGATCGCATTTGGTCATTAAACAATCACTTTGTGTCAATGGTCACCACGGGTTATCACATAATCACTTGGATCAAGTCAATAAATGATTACTTGGGGTCATTAAATCATCTCCTGCTGTTATTAGATGACAGTTTGGGCGGCTTGAGTAATCAAATGATAGATTGGGGCCATTAAAATATCACTTGAGATCATTAATGATCACTCAAGAGTCATTACACGATCCATTTGATTCATTCATGGTCAGTAAATTGGGGTCATTGAATGATCTCCTGGGGTTAAGCGACCATCCGGGTCATTAAATTATTGCTTGGTGTCATTAACATATCGCCTAGGGTCATTAAATGATCACCCGGGGTAATGAAATAATCACTCAGGATCGCATTGGGTCATTAAACAGTCACTTTGTGTCAACGGTCACCAAGGGTTATAAATTATCACTTGGATCGAGTCAATTAATAATCACTTGGAGTCATTAAATCATCCCCTGCGGTTATTAGATGACGGTTTGGGCGGCTTGAGTAATCAAATGATGGATTGGGGCTATTAAAATATTACTTGGTGTCATTAATGATCACTTGGTGTCATTAGTGATCACTCAAAAGTCATTACACGATCCATTTTATAAATGACACGATCCATTTGAGTCATTACATGGTCAAGTGGGGTCATTGAATGATCACCTTGGGTTATTAAGCAACCATCCGGGTCATTAAATGATTGCTTGGTGTCATTAACCTATCCCCTAGGGTCATTAATTGATCACCCGCGGTAATCACTCAGGATCACTTGGAGTCATTAAACAATCCCTTTGTGTCAATGGTCACTTAGGTTTACTACAATATCACTTGGATCGAGTCAATAAATGATCATAGGTGTGTGTTAGCTGACGGCTCGGGTCATTAAATGGTGAGTTGGGGTCATTAAATGATCACCCAGGGTTATTCAATGATTAACTTTTTCGGCGACCATCTTGGCCATTTTAAAATATTAAAAATATTGCATTGTATCATAGAAATATAATGAATGCTGTTTCAATAGTTTTGGCGGTATAGGTATTACATACTATTTTCAAAATGCAAAACACCTGTTTTAGGTCATTTAACATCAGTTCTAACCATCTGGCGGCCATTTTAGAATGCGATAAATATTCAAAACTTTCACAGAGGTGAGTCGTTTATCTAAAAGCATTAGTTTAGCAGTTTAGAATATGGTATATAAGACGCAATATACGCTATTATAAGCTATTTTTACAATTAGGGCGGCCATTTTGGCGGCCATCTTAATTTAATATATGTTAACAAAGCAAAAGTACTGGATATGAGTTACTAGTGATCTAATACATACATACCATTGTTAAAAAGTATACTTTTATCATACATTTTGTTTGATATTATGTCCTTTATGAAAATGACCCCTTTGGCGGCCTTTTTGGACGCCATTTTGAATATCCCTAATAGCATATCAAAAATAATGTTTGCATCACCCTGAATGGGTTTTAGGACCATTAAAAGGAAGTTAAAAATGTTGGTTTGGGGAGTCTTGGGAGTGCACGGAAGACCCCAAGTAGATACTACGCCTAATTCACTATGATTATATAAATATATATACCATTGTCAAATAACCCTTGAATGCCCCTTTAATGTTAAATTTCACCCGATTTGTCATCATAAAACTATCTATAAAGGTCATAGACCATGTCAAACTAGTTTGCTGATTTATTCAAGCATCGCGTGACAGATTAAGCAACTAGCGAATATATGTAGCAAATAAAACGACAAAACTGAGAAAAGTGCCCTTTTGTTCTCCCTTGTGCCTTTAGTTTCTTTATATTTTAGCAGCTTTAAATATGGACTATTCCTTAAAAAAGCAATGAATCAGGCCAAATTAATTACTGGTGGATAGTACATTGTTCAAAGATATGAATTACACCAAAAAACACAAAAATTAGATTTTTGCCCAAAAACGGTCTTTTTATGCTGAAAATGGCCTAAAAATCGATTTCTATTTTTGACACCCCCCTTCATTGGAAACCTTACTATTTAAGTGCAATGGACTGTAAAAATGGAAGATTTTTTTAAAATGTTGGCCACGGCCCCGGAATGGAATTTCTTTATACTTTCATATTTGATGACCCTTTAGTTAAAACTAACAAATGTGGAATTAATTTTGAAAAATAATTCTCGTTTCCATGGCAACGGCCAAAATACAATTTTAGGGCTATTTTCCCCATTTTTGCCTTTTTAACCTCACAAATTATCAAATTTGTAAGCATCTATTTCTAATAGACAAAAAGTATATGAAATATTTTCTTTATATAAGCTGAATAGGTGAATATGTAGATGCTTCAGTGAGTGCATAGAAATAAATATGAGATATCATGATGGGTCATACCATTTATTTGAAATAGGGGTGTTTTTCAACTTTTTCAAAGTATACAAATATACCAAAACTGCATAGCTTACAACCCACATGGTAACGCTCCCATTTCAACGTGGACCATGTCATGTTGAGACGAGACATTAGTCTTATGAAAAATGTTAATTTTAGTTTGGGGAAAATACTTCCTGAATATGCAGTGTTGCCAGATATTTTCACAAAATTTCACAATTCCTTCAAAAGCTAACGCATGTTTCGCTGTGTTTAATGATATGAAACCGGAACCTTAAATTCACAGCGAGATGTTAATTAGAAGAAAATTTGATATTATAATAAACTTGATCATTGTAAATGGTCAGTGTTGCCAGTCATTAACTTAACGGGTGTTGCCATAGCAAGTAATATGATTACAGATTACGTTTTCAACGTGAAAAAGTCTAATAACCCCAAATATGTTGTCATGTGTACTCATTGTAATCACATATTAATTGTAAATCAATTGGTGTTTACCCCAAAATATTTATTTGTGTTTGTGGAAAGCAAAACAGTGTTGCCAGTCTTTTACCTATTTTCTAAAAAAAATCAATATAAATCTTACCGTAAGTTAAATACTACGGAAATGAAAAATCAACTTTACATGCAACATTAGGAAAAAGTAAACCACAGTAGTATTAAAAAAAAACATGTAAAGACAACAAATACAACTAAATACAAATGATTACATTATTATGACACGTTTGACTTGCCATACACCTTGGCTACGGGCTGTCTTTACCAATTTGAATACATGTGATGTGCCATCATGATTATGATTGAGGGATTAGTCTTAGATATTAGTGGGATATCTACAGAGGGTTAGTGTGCACCCCCCCCCCGGCCTCCCCCAAACCAACTTTTTTTACTTCCTATCATGATCCTAAGACATAATCAGGATGTTACCAACAATATTTTCATAATGCTAAGGGGTTATGCAAGATGGCGTCCAAAATGGCCGCCATAACTGGTCAAATCTCATAAAATGACATATAGCAATCAAATTGTATGGTGAAAGTGTAGTTTTAATAGTGGGATGTATGTTTTAGACCACTAGATACTCATATCCAGAACTTTTGCTTTGTTAACACACCTATATCCAAGATGGCCGCTAAAATGGCTGCCAAAATTCTATATATATTGGCATATTTAAACCAATATGTATGATCAGAGTATAGTTTTAACAATGGGATGTATGAGTTAGACCACTAGAGACTCATATCTAGTATTTTTGCTTTGTTAACATACTTTAAAACCAAAATGGCCGCCAAGTTAAATCAAATTAATTGCCAAAACTGGCCAAAAGTGGTCAAAAGTGGTCAAAATTCCATAAAATAGCATAATATCAACCGAAATGTATGATGAAAATATAGTTTTAATGATGGGATGTATGTATTAGACCACTAGTATAACTCATATCTAGTATTTGTGTTTTGTTAACATACTTAGAAATCCAAAATGGTGAAAATATATCCAATTTCATTACTATCTATATCCAATAATAGCACATACACAGCGAAACCCCAAATGGGTCCCAAAATGACTGAACAAGTTGTTCAAATTCCATAAAATGGGATAATATCAACCAAAATGTATGATGAAAGTATAGTTTTAACAATGGGATGTATGTATTAAACCACTAGTAACTCATATCCAGTATATTTGCATTGTAATAACATAATTTAAAACCAAGATGGCCACTAAAATGGCCGCTGTAAATGTAAAAATAGTCTACATGAGTGTATGATAATCCAAAATAGATATTGTAAGAGTGTATATTACATCAAATTCACCAAATAGTATTATTCTAAACTGCTAAGCTTTTGCTTTTAGAAATAAGGCTCACCTCTGACAATTTTGATTCAGTATCAATTTCCAAAATGGCTGCCAGAACGGATAAGTTGATGTTAAATGACCTAAAACAATGGTTTTGTACCATACTATGTAATACCAATACCCCCAAATGTAATGGGACAGTATTCACTATAGCTATGATAAAGCCTAGGGGCTGTAGATCTATACAGCTTTGAGTAGTTTAAAATATCCAAGATATGGCTGCAAAAGGTTAAAATAATTGAAAAACAGTATTAGTTTATTGTTAGTGTTATATTAGATATGACCAAATGATTATATCTACAGCTTTTAATCCATCCAGTAAACGTATTTGTATATGTGACAAGGTATACTTCAATGGTATAGACTCCATTTTGACAATGTGATGTTATTAAGATGGGAATTATAATGACCATTATATTAAAATTACCCCTCATGGTCAATAAAATTACCTCCAAATGGTCAAAAGAATTACCACAGGTGGCCACCAATTGATCAAGATATGGATACAATCATACCTTGTCACATACAGATACGTTTACTGGGTGGATTAAAATCCATAGATATAATCTTTTGTTCATATCTAATGTAACACTAACAATAAGACTAATACTGTTTTTCAGTTATTTTAACCTTTAGCAGCCATCTTATATATGTTAAAATACTCAAACTAGATCTACAGCCCCTAGGCTTTATCATAGACATATATTGAATGCTGTCTTATTAGATTTGGGGGTATTGGTATTACATAGTATGCTCATTTACAATACAAAACAATTGTTTTAGGTCATTTAACATCAACGTAACCACTTTGGAAGCCATTTTGGAAAGTGATACAGAGAGTCAAAATTGTCATAGAGGTGGGCCTTATATCTAAAAGCAAAAGCTTAGCAGTTTCGAACATACTATTTGGTGAATGTGATGTTATACACTCTTGCAATATCTTTTGTGGATTATTGTACACTATTTGTACATTTACAGCGGCCATTTTGGTGGCCATCTTGGATTTAAAGTATGTTATTACAATGCAAATATACTGGATATGAGTTACCAGTGGTCTAATACATACCATCCTTATATTTTAAAACTATACTTTCATACTTTCATCATACATTTTGGTTGATATATTATACCATTTTATGGAATTTCGACAATTTGTTCAGCCATTTTGGGACCCATTTTGGGGGCCATTTTGGATTTATAAGTATGTTAACAAAGCAAAAATACTAGATATGAGTTACTAGTGGTCTAATACATACATCCCATCATTAAAACTATATTTTCATCATACATTTAGGTTGATATTATCCCATTTTATGCAATTTGACAATTTTGCAGCCACTTTACTATTTTGGGGACCATTTTGGCAGCCATTTTGGATTTTGAACTATTTTAGCAGAGCACAAATAATGGATATGAGTTACTTGTGGTCTAACACATACATCCCATCATTAAAATTATATTTTTATCATTTCGGTTGATATTATGCTATTGTATGGAATTTTGACCACTTTTGACCATTCATTTGGCGGCCATTTTGGTTTTAAAGTATGTTAACAAAGCAAAAATACTAGATTTGAGTTTCTAGTGGTCTAACACATACATCCCATTGTTAAAACTTAGCTGTGAATGATAAGTTCCAGTCTCATATCATTAAATATAATAAAAAGTGGATTTGATTTTGAACAAAATGTGATTTTTGGTGAAAATGTCTGGCAACACTGCATATACAGGATGTATTTTCCCCAAACTCAAATTAACTTTTTTGATAAGACTAATGTCTCATCTCATCATGACATTGTCCACGTTGAAATCGGAGCGTTACCATATGAGTTGTAAGCTATGCAGGATTGGTATATTTGCATACTTTGAAAAAGTTGAAAAACACCCCTATTTAAAATAAATGGTATAACCCTCTGTGACACCTGGCAATTTTTTGGATACATTCAATGAAGCATTTAAGTATCTATCTACCCATACCTTGTAATGAAAAAAAATCATGACCACTGAGTGCAATAGTTACGCAGGCTTCAAAATATGAAAATTTGAAAGATTAAAAATGCCAAAATGGCAATAATCGTCCAAAAATGCCATTTTGGCTGTTGCCATGGTAACAAGGATTATTTTTCAAAAATATTTCCAGATATGTTAGTTTCGGGTTAAGGTCTATCAAATATGAAAGTATAAAGAAAATCTATCTCGGCCCCGTGGCCACCCTATCTTCCATCGATAGAGTCCATTGCACTTAAGTGCAATGGACTCTATCCATGGAGGATAGGGTGGCCACGGGGCCGAGATAGATTTTCTTTATACTTTCATATTTGATAGACCTTAACCCGAAACTAACATATCTGGAAATATTTTTGAAAAATAATCCTTGTTACCATGGGAATAGCCAAAATGGCATTTTCGGACGATTATTGCCATTTTGGCATTTTTAATCTTTCAATTTTTCAAATTTTGAAGCCTGCGTAACTATTGCACTCAGTGGTCATGATTTTTTTTCATTACAAGCTATGGGTAGATAGATACTTAAATGCTTCATTGAATGTATCCAAAAAATTGCCAGGTGTCACGGAGGGTTATACCATTTATTTGAAATAGGGGTGTTTTTCAACTTTTTCAAAGTATGCAAATATACCAATTCTGCATAGCTTACAACCCACATGGTAACGCTCCGATTTCAACGTGGACCATGTCATGATGAGATGAGACATTAGTCTTATCTAAAATGTTAATTTGAGTTTGGGGAAAATACTTCCTGTATATGCAGTGTTGCCAGACATTTTCACCAAAAATCACATTTTGTTCAAAATCAAATCCACTTTTTATTCTATTTAATGATATGAGACTGGAACTTATCATTCACAGCTAAGTTTTAACAATGAAATGTATGTGTTAGACCACTAGAAACTCAAATCTAGTATTTTTGCTTTGTTAACATACTTTAAAACCAAAATGGCTGCCAAATGAATGGTCAAAAGTGGTCAAAATTCCATACAATAGCATAATATCAACTGAAATGTATGATACAAATATAATTTTAATGATGGGATGTATGTGTTAGACCACAAGTAACTCATATCCATTATTTGTGCTCTGTTAAAAAAATTCAAAATCCAAAATGGCTGCCAAAATGGCCCCCAAAATAGTTCCTAAAGTGGCTGCAAAATTGTCAAATTCCATAAAATGGGATAATATCAACCTAAATGTATGATGAAAATATAGTTTTAATGATGGGATGTATGTATTAGACCACTAGTAACTTATATCTAGTATTTTTGCTTTATTAACATACTTAGAAATCCAAAATGGCCCCCAAAATGGGTCCCAAAATGGCTGAACAAATTGTCGAAATTCCATAAAATGGTATAATATATCAACCAAAATGTATGATGAAAGTATGAAAGTATAGTTTTAAAATATATGGATGGTATGTATTAGACCACTAGCAACTCATATTCAGTATATTTGCATTGTAATAACATATTTTAAATCCAAGATGGCCACCAATATGGCCGCTGTAAATGTACAAATAGTGTACAATAATCCACAAAAGATATTGCAAGAGTGTATATTACATCACATTCACCAAATATTATGTTCAAAACTGCTAAGCTTTTGCTTTTAGATTTAAGGCCCACCTCTATATGAAAATTTTGACTCGCTGTATCACTTTCCAAAATGGCTTCCAAAGTGGTTAATTTGATGTTAAATGACCTAAAACAAATATGTCTATGATAAAGCCTAGGGGCTGTAGATTTAGTTTGAGTATTTTAAAATATATAAGATGGCTGCAAAAGGTTAAAATAACTGAAAAACAGTATTAGTCTTATTGTTAGTGTTACATTAGATATGAACAAAAGATTATATCTATGGATTTTAATCCACCCAGTAAACGTATCTGTATGTGACAAGGTATGATTGTATCCATATCTTAATCAATTGGTGGCCACCTGTGGTAATTATGTTGACCATTTGGAGGTAATTTTATTGACCAGGGGGTAATTTTAATAAAATGGTCATTATAATTCCCATCTTTATAACATCACATTGTCAAAATGGAGTCTATACCATTTAAGTATACCTTGTCACATATACAAATACGTTTACTGGATGGATTAAAAGTTGTAGATATACTTATTTGGTCATATCGAATGTAACACTAACAATAAACTAATACTGTTTTTCAGTTATTTTAACCTTTTGCAGCCATCTTGGATATGTTAAACTACTCAAAGCTGTATAGATCTACAGCCCTAGGCATTATCATAGATATACTGAATACTGTCCCATCACATTTGGGTGTATTGGTATTACATAGTATGGTACAAAACCATTGTTTTAGGTCATTTAACATTAACTTATCCATTCTGGCAGCCATTTTGGAAAGTGATACTGAATCAAAATTGTCTTGGTTTTAAATTACTACAATGCAAATTATTACAATGCAAATATACTGGATATGAGTTACTAGTGGTTTATTACATACATCCCAATGTTAAAACTATATATACTTTCATCATACATTTTGGTTGATAATATGCTATTTTATGGAATTTTGACCACTTTTGACCAGTTTTGGCCATTAATTTGATTTAATTTGGTGGCCATTTTGGTTTTAAAGTATGTTAACAAAGCAAAAATACTGGATATGAGTCTCTAGTGGTCTAACTCATACATCCCATTGTTAAAACTATACTCAGATCATATATGTTGGTTTAAATATGCTAATATATAGAATTTTGGCGGCCATTTTGGTGGCCATCTTGGATATAGGTGTGTTAACAAAGCAAGAGTTCTGGATATGAGTATCTAGTGGTCTAAAACATACATCCCACTATTAAAACTACACTTTCACCATACAAAGTGATTGCTAATACATGTCATTTTATGAGATTTGACCAGTTGTGGCGGCCATTTTGGACGCCATCTTGCATAACCCCTTAGCATTATGAAAATATTGTTGGTAACATCCTGATTATGTCTTAGGATCATGATAGGAAGTACAAAAGTTGGTTTGGGGAGGCCTGGGGGGGGGGGGGGGTGCACACTAACCCTTTGTAGATACCCGACTAATATCTAAGACTAATCCCTCAGATGAGAGCACCACACCAAATCAATGCGCAATTCGTGTAATCCTATAATAGTTCCGGAAAAGCACGAAGACTAGGCTTGTAAATGTGAAGTTTTCGGGCAATTTGTTTCTCCGGGGATGGTATGTTTGTATTTAAATGAACGAGTGGGACCTATCCGTTGCACCTACAATGATAAAATACGATATTTTTAATTTATCGACCTAAATAGTGCCCAGGGCGTAAGCACCTGCCTAAATGGTGAACAGGCATGCCAGAAAACGTGAAAAAGTGAGGGCGCTGTGTGCAGGTCCGTAGCGGAAAATTTAGCTTAATAACCCCTCATGAAACAAGGCTTTAATTAAAGTTGAGATGTTACTGAAAATGGTCATAGGTGACAAGTATGCAATAAATGTAACCGGAGGGTAGAAAAGGTGTCTTGAAATATGGCACTTTTACACGTATTTCAATGAGAAAGATATTTGGTGTGGTGCGCCCTTTAACGCACAATGGCCATTTCCAATAAAACCGAGTTTTGAAGTGGAAGGTGGGTTCAAATCGCTTAAATACGCCTTGATTTACATTCAAAACACCATTTATATCAATGTCGGACGTTAATATCAAGAAGTTTACATGATTTTCTCGAGAAATAGCCAAGAAAATGGCTCTAAAGCTCCAAATTTAGAGTCAAATGGCTACGCGTCTGTTTTGCGATTTTATGATAGAGGGTCACGTTACCCTTGGCTAGAAGTCCCCCACGTGCAAGAATACTCCCTCTTAGGTCTATATCAAGTAACTTGCATCTCAGTTAAAGAGTTAATTATCTCATTTTCAAGTTCAAAGCTTTATTTAGAGTTTATCACTCTCATGTAGGTCAACGTTTTGTCAAAATTCATATTTGGCCCCACTTGGCTCAGAAAAGAGCAACAAATCGTTAAAATTGTACATTCAATGCTTAACACAATACCCTAGGGGTAATATCGTGACAAAAATGTAATTGTGAGTTTGCCTACTAGGTAATCATGATACTCTAAGTAAACAAATGGCTTTTAGAAGCTTTATTGTCCTACAAATACGGGGGTCTTTTACCCCCCCCCCCCCTACATAATTTAACCATTAATGGCATACAGGTATCTCTGCAATGAATACGGAGTAATATAGTGATTATATGATTAAGTTATCATGTTTGTCGATAATTAAATGTGTCATGTATGGTATTAACATATATATTATACAATGTAAACAATGAAAAATCAAAAAATACACGTTTTGGTCATGAAAGCAGACTTTAAATGTAACAATTTTGGGCAAAAAATGGCCAAAAAGTGAGAAAAATTGGGTATTTTGGGTATAGAGTAAAATCTATTTTGTGACATAATTCCAGTTAGGAGTAGAATTTGAATTTTTTGAGTGACACTTTTTCATAATGCTATATGATGATTCCAAAAATGCAAAAAAAATAATTAAGATTTTGTTAAAGAGAGCACCACACCAAATCAATGCGCAATTCGTGTAATCCTATAATAGTTCCGGAAAAGCACGAAGACTAGGCTTGTAAATGTGAAGTTTTCGGGCAATTTGTTTCTCCGGGGATGGTATGTTTGTATTTAAATGAACGAGTGGGACCTATCCGTTGCACCTACAATGATAAAATACGATATTTTTAATTTATCGACCTAAATAGTGCCCAGGGCGTAAGCACCTGCCTAAATGGTGAACAGGCATGCCAGAAAACGTGAAAAAGTGAGGGCGCTGTGTGCAGGTCCGTAGCGGAAAATTTAGCTTAATAACCCCTCATGAAACAAGGCTTTAATTAAAGTTGAGATGTTACTGAAAATGGTCATAGGTGACAAGTATGCAATAAATGTAACCGGAGGGTAGAAAAGGTGTCTTGAAATATGGCACTTTTACACGTATTTCAATGAGAAAGATATTTGGTGTGGTGCGCCCAGATCACAATCATGGCACATGTGGGGGCACTACACTAAATCCTTCCGCGTTTGGTGTAGGGTTCGGAGAAATAGTACCTATATCAATTTGATCATCGTCCCAGGGGAAGCAAATAGAAGTAAATCTTGCTTATTTTTTATGAAAAAGATAGAATAGAACCTCAGCATTGCTAATGTGGTCAAAAATCGTCGGAATCGAATACGCACGGGAGCCTAGGCTGCGGAAGGATATCGTTGCCGGAACCGGTGAGGAAGCGAAAATATCGGTTTAAAATGGTGAGGGCGCTGTTTAGGTGCCCGTAGCGAAAAATTTCATCTAGATGGGTCAAGAAAAATCAAGTTTAAAATAAAATTCAACACATATCTAATACATTCATGCGAAATAAAAACTTCCATCATTGTTACGTGGGGTAAAAATACGGTCTTGAAAAAGGGCCGAAACACGTGTATTTCAATGGGGGACGTATTTAGTGGTGTGCCCCCTTCGAAGACGTGTTGTTTTTGGCCTATTATGGTACCTTTTACTTGAAAAACTCTCATTTTCACTCTATTTTCGCAGTTTTATTTGTCAATAAGTTTCTTAAGATTACTACCATTAGGATAAAAGTACAATACAATATTTTAAATCAAATCTAAACACAATCATACTAGCCTTGGCCACTAAACTTTTAACGAATCATCAAAAGGGGCATTGTACTCTATGTATAACAATTAAGGCGCCTATGGTTAGCGGTGATAGCCTGACGGATGAGCAGAAGATACTGTCAAAACTACAGCATACCTAACCAGAAATGTTTTAGAAATTGAAGTTGGTTCGTATTGGGTGTAAACAAATTGTAGGAACAAGGATGGTTACCACCGGTGTCATCTGCGGTATCCTGGACACAGGGAGGTAATCACCACGCTTCCAAGAGCCGTGTACATATTACAGAACCACAGACCTGACCTGACATGCATAGAAACGCCATGCCGGGGGAGGGGGGGGGGTCCCATAGAGTGTGTCGAGCAGACGTGCGCAGAAGGCGACCACTTGGTGTTAGAATCTTCGACAGACAACAAGAGGAGAATCACATGCCACGGTTTGAAGAATTACAGCGGGTGTTCACCTCCATGTATCACCACATGAATTGAAAGATCACATGAAATATCTCTCAAACAGTCCCTTTTAAACCCAAACAGCTCTTCTTAGAGCTACCATTACTGAAAACTAGAGAATAGTGAATTTGTGTCGGACTTTGTCTGTATGTAATATTATAATCAAATGTTTATTAAATGTTAAGTTAGTTTGTATTACATTATTCACGAAACAATTGATAATGCATACACTATAGTTCGCCAAAATCGATGTCAGCCCAGATGGTGCCGGACCAGATGGTGCCGGACTGGGTGATTTCTTGCTTTTATACACAATTTATGAACATTTGGGACATCATCATTTTTCAGAAAAATTCTCTTATTTGAGAACCACAGATCGCACAGAGGTATGCTTTGGCAGTTTATCTTAGAAATACTTGTTCTTTCGAAATATGTAGAAAAAAGAATGAAAACTCAAAAAAAGTTTTGCTTCTAAGGGGGCACTACACTAAATCCTTCCGCGTTTGGTGTAGGGTTCGGAGAAATAGTACCTATATCAATTTGATCATCGTCCCAGGGGAAGCAAATAGAAGTAAATCTTGCTTATTTTTTATGAAAAAGATAGAATAGAACCTCAGCATTGCTAATGTGGTCAAAAATCGTCGGAATCGAATACGCACGGGAGCCTAGGCTGCGGAAGGATATCGTTGCCGGAACCGGTGAGGAAGCGAAAATATCGGTTTAAAATGGTGAGGGCGCTGTTTAGGTGCCCGTAGCGAAAAATTTCATCTAGATGGGTCAAGAAAAATCAAGTTTAAAATAAAATTCAACACATATCTAATACATTCATGCGAAATAAAAACTTCCATCATTGTTACGTGGGGTAAAAATACGGTCTTGAAAAAGGGCCGAAACACATGTATTTCAATGGGGGACGTATTTAGTGGTGTGCCCCCATGTATTCAAATTGGTAAAGACAGCCCGTAGCCAAGGTGTATGGCAAGTCAAACGTGTCATAATAATGTAATCATTTGTATTTAGTGGTATTTGTAGTCTTTACATGTTTTTTAATACTACTGTGGTTTACTTTTTCCTAATGATGCATGTAAAGTTGATTTTTCATTTCCGTAGTATTTAACTTACGGTAAGATTTATATTGATTTTTTTTTAGAAAATAGGTAAAAGTCTGGCAACACTGTTTTGCTTTCCACAAATACATATAAACATTTTGGGGTGAACACCAATTGATTGACAATTAATTTGTGATTATAATGAGTACACATGACAACATATTTGGGGTTATAAGGGTTTTTCACGTTGAAAACGTAATCTGTAATCATATTACTTGCTATGGCAACACCCGTTAAGTTAATGACTGGCAACACTGACCATTTAAAATGATCAAATTTATTATAATATCAAATTTTCTTCTAATTAACATCTCGCTGTGAATTTAAGGTTCCGGTTTCATATCATTAAACACAGCGAAACATGCGTTAGCTTTTGAAGGAATTGTGAAATTTTGTGAAAATATCTGGCAACACTGCATATTCAGGAAGTATTTTCCCCAAACTCAAATTAACATTTTTCATAAGACTTATGTCTCATCTCAACATGACATGGTCCACGTTGAAATCGGAGCGTTACCATGTGAGTTGTAAGCTATGCAGATTTGGTATATTTGTATACTTTGAAAAAGTTGAAAAACACCCCTATTTCAAATAAATGGTATGACCCATCATGATATCCCATATTTATGTCTATGCACTCAGTGAAGCATCTACATATTCACCTATTCAGCTTATATAAAGAAAATATTTCATATACTTTTTGTCTATTAGAAATAGACGCTTACAAATTTGATAATTTGTGAGGTTAAAAAGGCCAAAATGGGGAAAATATCCCTAAAATGGTATTTTGGCCGTTGCCATGGAAACGAGAATTATTTTTCAAAATTAATTCCACATTTGTTAGTTTTAACTAAAGGGTCATCAAATATGAAAGTATAAAGAAATTCCATTCCGGGGCCGTGGCCAACATTTTAAAAAAATCCTCCATATTTACAGTCCATTGCACTTAAGCACTTAATTTAGCCTAAATGTAGAGCTGTAACAAAAAATGCCGTGATGCATTTTTTTAAAGCACATTTATTGCCTTTGGATGGTCTACTGCTTGTTAGGTAATAGCTATTTGATATAATTCTTAGTGCCCTTTTGCAAACGAAATGATTTGTTTAAATACTCTTGAGGAGCATTGCCCCATAATAATATACATGATAATATGATATACCAGATTGACCTCTAATGACTCCTACATGACCTTTGACCCAAATGCTGTCAACATTTTAAACTGCACTTATTACTTTTTAGGGAACTCATGTAAAGTCAGACTTCAATATTGGCCAAACTTGGTGAAAATAATCTTTAGGTTAGTGGACTAGAGATGTTATGGGGTGTACACTGATTGACATATAATGAACCCTACATGACCTTCGACCCATATTGTCAAAACCTTAGGGCCCTCTTTCTCGTATGAAAAGTCAGATTTCAATCTCAACTAAACGTGGAGACAATAATATTTGGGTAACTTGGGGATTTGAGATGAATCACATGTGTGTACACATATTGACCTCTAATGACCCCTATATGACTTTTGACCCCATTTATGTGATTCTCCCAGCCAGGGGGATTCGCAAGTCGTGACTTGCAGTATTTTAAATGTATCATTTTAGAGACTTTTCTCCTGGGCATGTTGGAATTTCTATACCGACATTCATCATACATACATATATTCGAGTATTTTATTAATATTTCTGCAAACATAGTGGTAACCACAAATCGCTCACAGAGCAGGTATAAACTACATGGACACAATGAATGATGAGGGAGCAAAGCCATCGCTATACGCGCAAATGGATAAAAAACGAAATGCCCTTTTTAAAACGCGCAGTAGCATCCTCACGTGCTCGTTGACGCTGCTGCCAACCTAATTTGGAGCCTATGGCAGCACTTATGCTCAGATATTTGGCGATGGCTTTGCTCTTGCATGAGCTAATCCCAAGCATTTTTAGCCCGGGAACCACTCTATTGTGGACGCACCCTGTAGAACCAATGATTATGACTATTATTTTACAAGCATAGTTTTACAACTGTGGAAAGTGGTTGGTAATATTCAAACTTAGTATGGTAACATTGGTCCAGGAAAGCATCGAATGGTGTGGATATTTCAACAATATAAGCCTTTTTGTTTCGGTCGTCAAGTATGAAAATTTCGGGTTTACGATGTTCAATGCTTGTGGACACATCATAATTATAACTATTGACAATAGTACCAGTGATGAGTTTGTTAACGTGGGTAGAGACATCTGTACCGATTTTCCTGAGTTCTTGATTGATATGGTTGACTATTCTATCATATCTTTTTATATACATGCCATGAAAACGCATGCATCCATTGAGAATGTGTCAAATTGATACACAGATTGCAGGGTATGGGTTTGGGTAGTAACGATTTAATAATGAATTACGTTCAAGTAATTGTAAACAGGTTTTAAGGATGAATTTGACGAGATTGTCTCGAATGACCATGTTAGATAAGTAAATTTAGTTGTTTGACATTTGAAAATCTATATCTGGGGTGTTTAATATTCTACCTTGCGAAAGCTTTGATCTGAATCTTGCAACACGTTTATTATAATGATTTGTTTTGATGTGATTGGACACGGTAAAGTGGGTTTTAAGGACGATGGAGACTTCATCATTGATTGTACTCGTAATCACATAATCATCTCCGTTTATCTCTAAACTCAAGCTTTCTCGCATAGCTCATTTATAAAGTGCTCAACAAAAGAAAGTCATACACTTTGTTTAGGTCGACCTTTAGAGTAACTTCCGATTATTTGTTGACCAACCAGACTAGATAGACATTTGGATGAATCTTTCCGGCACAATTTGATACCAAAGTTGCCAGCTAACAACAAAGATAAACCATGATTAGCACCATTTAAAGAAAATTAGTCACTTTTCAAAAGTCACATTTTCAACGCAACTCTAAAGGACCTAAACAAAGTGTATGACTTTCTTTTGTTGAGCACCTTAGTTCAATCCAAATCGATTTTGGCCAGTAAACCTTGCTGCCTTTTTCCCGGGCTTTTTCCACTCTGCCATGTTCATCAACCTTATAACCAGCGAATGTAGAACAAACATGATCATTTTAGTGGCTTTGCGTTTCCCATCTGTAGTTCTAATGATGAGCGTGCGCTGTATCTACATGTAGTTTGTGGGTCATCGGAGTTAGGGACACTTAATAAAAATGAAATATTTTTGGCTATATAGATAGTTGTAGGGTTTGAAATGCCAAGCCCACCTGATTTTCTTAGCATGAACATAAAATCTCTATTGCTGGATTTATTGAGCCCAAACCATGTTCTGATATGATTAACAATACGGTCCTCAACAGAATTTGTTGCGACATTGTTTTTGAAAGATCGTTAAAATCCGATTTCGATTTGCCGTCAAGGCTATAGCCATACCCTAAATATGTGTATTTACCAGATTTGCCAAATTTAGGGATTTCCTTTTCTTGGATTTGTAGCTTGGTTTTCTTTGTGTCGTCCCTTTTGTTCCAGTTATTACCAGTTCTCCGGCCATGCAAAATTGCACATTACGATGTTTAACCCTCATACCAGATATGTTCAGGAATGCATCAGTTTTAATACACATAGGCCTACACACCCCGTACATACATTAACAACATTTATAAGGCCCCTTTCCAGAAAGATGCGCCATGAAAAATAGACTATAGGAATATAGTTTATAATGTCGATGGCAATAATTTAGCTCGCAAATTCTTTAATGGGCATTGTACATGACTACTGAAATTAAAGAGGGGTAAGGAGTGACGTTGTCCTCAAAATCGACCGAAAAAAACCTCATGGTCAAAATCAGAAATCAGGCTCGTGTGTACCGACGGGGATATTTCAGGGGGGCCCAGTGGCCCCCGGGCCCCCCCTCTGGGTACCCCACTGACTGTGACTTCTTATTTTTAACTTTCGTATACCCATACAATTTTTCATGACACATCTTGCAGCCCCCAATAATTGTTTGTTAATAGACGCCCTATGCAATAGTGTTACATTACCCAAGGGTAGGGGGAGGTGATTGATATTTTGACTCTCATGACATATAAGTGCCATCGGCGGTAGTACAATTACCCTCAGTCTTGTGACGATTTATTTGACATGATGCTGAATTAAAATGAATATTACAATTACAACAAGGGCTATTTATAAGTGATATAAAAGTAGTTGGAGTTTCCCTTTAGTGTTCATTTATCCATGCGAGAACTCAAATCTTTTGATTATGTTCGGTCAATCGAATCCTCTTATGATTTTGGTGTCACCAAGTTCAACAAACACCGTACGTTATTCACCAACATGTAACTAGTATTTGATTTTTGATTTTACAACATTTACTTCCTTCTAATCCGCCATGTTGTACAAGAAGTCAAAAGCTCCTTCCAAATATGGTTAAATGACGCTAGATACCAGTATAATTTGTACAAAGTCTAGCAAGACGAAATACTAGTGTGTTTCTGTGGTATCCTACAACATGAAGCTTATACCGATGTTCCGTTATGTATGTTGGATGGTTTTTGCTCTGATAGGAAACCCATGCACATCACAGTCTGGTAAGTGTGTAGATAGTCTGTATAATATTCGTCGGGTATATTTCATAGTGGCGGATACTGATTTTGGTCATTTTCACAATCAGGTAAGTTTAAAATGATTCAACTTGTCAATATTCTTCTCTTGCTGATTACAAATAGGCATGATCTTTGAACATCCGTCACTGGATCCATCACTATGTTATACTGCCCAGGCCTGATACTGCCGGTATATAATACTCACTACAAAAAACTTATCACCTCTACAAATTCAAACTCTCTGCATAAAATATCAATAATATTTGTGATTGAGGTCGCTTGATTATTGGCACGTGATTAGTAACACGTTTTATAATATAGATGTGTACATATATTGCTCATTGCTATACAGCGTTTACTTTTAATTTGTGCCAATGCAAAGAAATTATTCTGAATATTAAACGATTAGACTCTACATAAATATTAATAATAAAGTGTGATTGAGATCGCTTGGTATTTGACATTTGCTTATGTTTAAAGGTATAGCTGTGTAAAGATATTGAGAAGAATGTTAAGTTTAATTTCTGTCAATGCAAAGAAGTTTCTTTGGTAGCTCAGTTTATGTCTTAATTAATATTCTGAATATTAAACGATTAGACTATGACAACACGATGCTGAATATAGATGCCATTTGAAGAGTCATTAACTACATTTATATGCAGTTTGGTAATATTGTCCAGGTTAACTTACGGTCAACTGCAAACCCTAATCGGTACCTCGGGAAATTTTACAACATAGTTTGCTAACGGTTAAAAGACATTGAATTTAAACATCATTAGGTATGATATTTAATAATTAATACCAAGGTAAATTAACATGCGTTTATTGTATTTATTAATTGTATGTGTCCATTTATTTATTTGTAGGCATTTATTCATACCCTTTTTGTGTCCATTTATTTATATATATGTATCCATTTATTTATGTTGAATATAAGCAGTTAAAATGATAATTACTTATACATAGTAATTGGCAGTTTCATGCTCACCTACCATTTCTGGTGGAGGCAATCATCAGACTGGTGTACATCTAATTACACAAATTATTATCCATTTATTTATGTATCCTTTTATTTGTATTTATGTATCCATTTATTTATACAAATGTATCTATTTATTTATTAATTTTATGTATATATTTATTTATTAATTTTCTGAATTCAATTATTTATGTGTATATATTTATTAATTCATTCTCTGTATGATTGTACGCACATTTAACAATGTACAGGCTGTCCCAAAATGATTAGTACCCATCGATACCCAAAGTTCAATAATTTTTGTCATCATCAAAATCGATGGGATTAGGTCCGCTGTTTTTACATCATCTTTGTCATACTGTACTATTTTATTAGAATTTTAGATCATGAATATCGGATTTATCAAACTCAAGATACACTCCATTATGTAAAACATGGTGATTTTACCTTTTTGACAAAGTGCTAAAAAATATGTGTGCTATTACAGCTTGTTTGAAAGAAACTTGTGTAATCTCATAATCTCTTATCTACTCAATATAATCTTTTGTCTTTCTGATGTGACTGTTATTAGTTATGGGTGTTCAAATCATTAATAATTATTCTCCTTAATTCAATTTAACGGGTAAAAGAAGCTTGTCACACTTGAGTGACCCCGTGCATTGTTTTATTTGACAAGTGTTTAGCGACTTCTAAATGAAGTGGTATTTGGTGAATCACCAGTGGCTTAGATTTCACGTTGGATAATGGATTTCGTGAGGTTAAACACTAAGGGACTATATCATTTTTAGCAAGTTTGTAGGAAATTGCATCCCCAATATGAAAAAGAAGTCTAAGCCACTGCTAATTACCCATGACCACGTCTTTACCTGTTTAAATGTCCCTCAAGTTTAGCCTCAGAACTAGCTCATTATAGAAACAAAGCTTGGGGTCGCTCATGCGTGACGATCCATTTTTACTCTTCAAATTGAATAAAAATGAAGAAGTATTAATGGTTTGAACAACAATATCATACAACAGCAGTTTAAAATAGAAAGGAACTAAAGCTATTAGCAGACAAGCGATTGAGAGAATGTATTAGTTTCTTTTAAACAAGCTGTTTAAAAACAATTTGTTTTGCACTTTGCCAAAAAGGTGAAATCACCATGTCTTACACAATGGAGTGTAACTTCAATAAAGCAAGTCCGATATTCATGATCTAAAATTCTTATAAAAGGGTAGAGTATAGCAAATATGATAGAAAAACAACGGATCTAATCTCATTGATTTTGATGATGAATATATTTATTGAACTTTGGGCATTGATGGGTATTAATCATTTTGGGACAGCCTGTATAGCCAGAGGTGAATTAACAGGTGATACTGTATTCTAACTGTTTCTTTCTTTCTTTCTTTCTTCTGCTGTCATGAGACCTATAGCTCCGTAACCATTGAGCCGATTTTGACCATATTTGGTCATAAGAACCCTTATGTGCAATTTAGTGAAATGACCTAGGATCGTCAGGATTGGCAACATATTCCTTTCGACTGTACCCATATATAATAGTTCGGTTTTTAAAATCAAAAAATATTTGGGTTCACTATTTCAATCCTCGCACTCAAAATGCTAAAGTGACATGTCATATGGGGTCACTAGAGGTCATTGACCTAAACAGGGGTAAAATGTAAGACATGCTCCGATTTTGACCGGTTATGTTTTATTTTGTAGGCATTGATGAGAAAAGAAAAAAGACAATTGCAAGTTTGGTGTCAAAGGTCAAGAAAAGGTCACTAGGGGTCAAAATGTAAATTTTCAATCCATTCACTCAAAATGCTACTTGTCCGAGAGGAAATGACCTATGATTGTCAGAATTGGTCAAAAGATTTCTCCCATCCATGTTCATATAGGTTGCTTCTCCACTAAAGGTGACATGTCACACGGGGTCACTAGGGGTCATTGAACTTTACAGGTGTAAAACTGAAGACATGCTCTGATTTTAACCGGACTACTTTTGTTTTGTGCGCATCGATAAGCCAAGAAAAAAAGTGGATTACACGTTTGGGGTCAAAGGTCAAGAAAAGGTCACTTGGTGTCAAAATGTGACTTTCACTTAAAACGCGCTTGCATTTGAATGCCGATTACTCGTGTCTTCGCTGGTATTGCCAGATTAGGTAAACCTACATTTTGAAACTCTTACTTGACAATTGTCTGCCACATGATCCGTCTGTCATATGATAATAAAAATTCCCTTTAAAAGGGATAACCCATGCCCAAGATGATTCCATTTATTAGATAAAAAATAAAATAAATGGAAGGATCGATTTTAATCATTTCATTTTTTAAAGATGAAATTGCTCTTTAGGTTGGACAAAGTTGGAGGATAAATAGCTATAGCTTATTTTCACGGTGTCATTACTCGGTGCGAAAAAGGTTACAGGCCTAAAGGATGCATTGGCCTACATTATATTTAGCTTGATTTCCAGATTAATCCAATTCCGACTCTGCTTTGGCTGTTTAATTCCATGTCTACAACTGAGACGACGCTATTTAAGGTTAAAGTGAATCCATGGCTCTAAAGAAGTTTTAATTACAATCAAAACTACATACTGCCAGTTATTCCAAAATTGAAATAAAACAAAAACCTCTTTTTATTATGCCAGCACACAAAATTGTCATTACTGATAATTGATGTTCTTATTCCTCTTTAAAAACTTATTTCATGATGTAAATTTTTAACTTTTGATTTTGCGCGAAACATATTTTGCATTGAAATTATTGAACCAAAATAATAACAATCCATACTGTGAAAGTGTACTTTCTCAATAACTTTGCTGATAAAAGTGAAATAGACCAGCCTCTCCATATTTCAATTAAATTCAGTTACATATTTATATTAGATTGGACTTTTCTTCTCTTTTCTGGAAAACCGTCTGCCATGTTCAGTGTGGAAAAACAGAAATCTTTTTCGCAATTGATGCGCATTTTGGTTTATTATGAGCCAAGACAGTAAACCTATCGTTCAAGTTTGACTAGATAACCATTTAAATCTTAATCTTCGGATATTTTCAATAAACTTACTTATTTTGTGAAGAAGGTAGGCCATCTATTTAGCAAGTATCAGGGTTAACAATCTCTCTTGGGGATCAATGCCACATGTATTGCTTTATACAGAACTTAGAGTTCTTACTAAAAGGATTCTAAGTGTCTCTTACAAATTTTCCTATACATGACTCTTGCTTGACTAGTCTGGTGGTTATCTACTATCTTGAAGACATGCAGTGGTAGGCCTAGGGTATAATAAAGGAACTCCAAATACAATGAAAACTTTAACAATGACAATAATTTAAAAAAAAGGCATACACAAAATTACAAGACGTTATTGTGGCAAAGGCCTAAACTACAGGGACCTGTTCAAGGATGCCTTACAATATTCCACTATGCCAAAACACTCTTTCAAAGAATTTGCGTGGCATTTCTTGTAATCTCAATGATAAAACCATATAAATGAACTTCCGTAACTTATATTACACAGCGCAATTAAATCAAAGATCGTCCGAAAAGAGACGAAAATGAACTTACAATACACTAAGTGTAATGGTCTATTACCCTAGGCAAGTTACATTATCTTTTATTAGAAGTGAGAATATGTTATTTTTCACTCAAATCATAACTTTGTCAATATTGAATGTAATTCCTCCATTCAAACATGAAACTAAACCAACTATGGTTTACGTAAACACCATTAGTGATATTATCTTTGGATAAATTTTGTACAAATTATTGGACGGCGAAATGAATATGTTTTCTGCATCAAACAGTATGACACTTCATGTAGTATTACTAGTGTTAGTTATGTGTGTTGTCTAATATTACAGTATTTGAGGTTAGGAACCCTAGGTGTAGGTGTAAGTTGATTCCTTAGTAAGGTTTTTGTTGTGATTTTATGCAATGAATAAAAAGCAATATATATATACCAACAAGCAATAACAAGGGATAAAAAGCGATAAATAGTCAAATGTACTAAGCCAAACAATGAGAATTGTTGGGCACTAAATATAAAGACCTAACACAAATAGTTCAAAAACCAGGTGCTTTAATGTTTAGGACCTTCACAATTGATTTTGAATTTCCTGTTGCCACCCGCGTCCAAAAATGAGAATTACAAATTATTTAATTATCATTTTTTTATTTAGGATTTAGGATTTTCACCCTTAAAATGACTTTCAATAAACTTCATTTGCTACTTTCTGACTTTAATCATATCACAGCTATAATGGTGTATAAACATAGAACATGATTGCATTATTACTTGGTATCAAATTAATCATACTTGGAAAATAATTAAACGCAGAGTCCTCGATATAAGGGGTTGAAATTGGTTGCGACCACTTGTATCTAAATAAAGAAAATAAAAGATAATTAATGATTAATAATTAAAGGTAGATGACCCGATCACATTTTCGTAACACAGAATTATTTCAAACATACGGAGATTTTCATATCATATGAAAGCTCGTATTTTTCTCATCATCATACTGAAATTTGACGGCCTAAATCGGTATAATTACGGAGAAATCGATGAAATAACGTCGAATTACCGCGAATGGTGGTAACCACCGATATAGTTTGTGTACTACTCAATGGGTACAGTTCACAGCATCTTGTGCGTCTAAAATAAGAACCATTAGAGCTATGCAACTCAAACTTTGGAACACGACTTTTTTAAGGATGACCTTTCATGTAGAATAGAAAACTTCAAGTTGAAAATCGGAACATCTACCTTTAAAAGTCACCTCGCTCTTTTTTTAAACCTCCAACAGGAAACTCAAAATCGATTGTGAAGGGCCTTATCAGTAACCAGAATTTGAGTATGATTCCATAGTAAACGTTTTTGCTGCGATGTGTATGTTTTTATGCAATATCTTGAGTGACAGTATGATTGTTACATGATGTCTCTGAATAATTATGCATTTATAGATACTGAAATAGAAGATCCTAGTTGATAACAGATTGGGATCATAGTGGATTTCAGTTAGGGGCCATATCCAAACTCTCAAGTGATTTGATAGCGTTTTTATACCGATTTTACCCCGGTATTAAAACGGTATTTTTTTCTATTGTTAAAAGCATCGGAAAAGATTGATTAACTAGATCCGCCTCTCTACTTATCTGGCATTAACAATAGAACTATTGTAGTACTCTCGATGGCTCAATTAGTGAAGCAGACAGATGAAAGCGCGAGGAAGGTTGTGTTATTAAGCTGACCAGTGCTCTAGTTAATCACCGATCTTTTTCCGATGCTTTTAACAATAGAAAAAAATATCGTTTTAATATCGGGGTAAAATCGCTATAAAACGCTATAAAATCACTTGAGAGTTTGGATATGGCTCCTTAGTTGTTATTGTTCTGGTTGGACATCATAATTGGGATTTGCAGAGGTAGATAGTTCCACATCATAATCAATACCTTGGATGTTTTACAACATAATTTGATAATAATAGTCTTACTTGTAAAGTTGTAATCATACTACTACACTGCTAAAATGTTGAGCAAAATACGTTGCTTAATTGCGTTTAATCATCTGTTGGGTAAATGGTTGATTACATTTTATTCAACATATGTAGAAATCTAGGTGTTGTATAAAAGTAAAAACTATACAATACATGATTACCACACAACGGCCGAGTGCACTAATGACGGGTAGCTGAAGAATAGCGCTACCTCGCTAGTAACTGAGGCGTAACCCAACATTTTGAGAGCGCCAATGCGGGGTAAAGCTACTAGGCTAGTAACTGGCGGGTAATTTACGCTAAATGTTATACCTGACCGGACCCAAGAGTAAGTTGGGGCATTGGCATAACGTTTTATGCCACAAGTCAGTCGATTCTAGCAGTAGCGTAAATTTGTTGTGAACATTGGAGGGAATGATTCGCTGATGCTGCAGGACCAATTGCGCTTGCATGCCCAGGGGGGTGAAGTGGAATGTGACCCCTCATATAAGCTGAAAGATTTTTATATTTTTGAAAATCCATTCATGCAATTTGGTGATTTTTTTAAGTCAAAATTTAGATCAACTCCTTTTGCCCATTCAAACACTTAAATCGCACCGACTTTGGGTCATATTTTGACCAAAATGTACTAATTGTCCAAGGATCTTAAATAATGACTAAATACATAAACTTATTATTGTTTTTATTAATTAAAAACTGATAAAGACAAGTTTCAACATTATTGTGAGTGGAAGGGTAGAACTAGAAGAACGAAATAAAAAAAACATATCGTGCGGTGCGTGGTCTGGGAATCGAACCGGGGTTTCGCGGTTAACAAGCGAAGGACAAGGTGTCCACGCCACGGAAGTATTTGTGTTAAGAGATGTGTTATAATTGTATATCTTCTTGAATACTTCGCAACATTCCTAGTGGAATAACACGCGATGGGGGCTTGAACACACAGGACGTGTTAACTGTGCAACCCCTGCCCTGTGACCTAGGACTGATGTGTGTACAGCCACAGACCGGGATGATCCCCTACTCTTTACGAAAGAGTCTGTGACCTTTTAACGTGCTCGGTTTTGCTCTTCCGATACACGAGACCACCATTTCTACGTGACTTCTGAACCACGATACAATTGAGACTAAGTACCTTGCCCAAGGATACAAACATGTTGGCCGAAGTGGGGCTCGAACTCACAACCTTTGCATCGTGAGACCGGCGTCTTATCCACTATACCACATATATATGTATATATAATTGTATCCATCGGGTGCTTGTGTTTGTCATTAAAATTGTGCTTTTTGGTGCAATGTTTGTATGTGCCCCTCGCCCAAAATATGTTTGTAATGTCATGATAGTCCTTATTTTTGAAAAAGCGATAAACAAACTTCGAATTTTTTGGCCATAAAATGGCATTATTTTTTTCCGGATCGCAGGCCGACTCCACGTGATTCTTGATTTACACTCACCTATGACCTAGCGAGTGATGACACATTTTTAATATTACGGAAGACCATTCACGCCAGCATTTTACAGTAAACTATAGGTTAACGCTCGGCATCACAATTCCGCCTCCACGTGCCTAGATCATCTACTTCCTCATACGGTATGAGAGCTTTTTCGATCGCGGCACCTATGTTATGGAATAATTTACCTTTGACTGTTAAAAATGCAATTTCCGTCTCTTCGTTCAAACGTGCTCTCAAGACTCACCTCTTCTCATGATCCTATCGGACTCTCTATTTTGTATCTTTTTACATTCCTATGTGTGCATCATGATCAATGCTCCATGTTGATGTTATATTCTTTGCCTTTCCCTTCTTTTATGTGTATTTTTGTGTACAGCGCTCTGAGGTTTTTATACATGTTGCGCTTTATAAATACGTTATATTATTATTATATGCGCCAATTAATTTTGTAAGGGGACGATGCTGATTAATGTGGATATTTACCTCGCTAGTTGCTATTCTGATGTTACTCGCCAGTTATGCTCTAAGAATTACATCGTTTGTAAGTTATGCTACAGTTAGAGCATAACTACTAGGGAGGTAGCTTTCCTCCCTATTAAGTTACCCGTCATTGGTGCACTCGGCCGCATATGTATTGTAAAATAAATTAGGGACAGCAATAATTCTTTTATAGATACAAACATGTATGTACTATCTACATTAAGCAAAAGAATATCATTCGAATTTGCACATACTTGTTTTTGCTCATGCTCCACCTTTGTTTGCTGAACTCAAGAAAGTTTAGGATATTCATGAATTGCAAGTAGTCTTATTCGTGTTTACCTATCACAATAAGTAATTGCCAGATATATGTTCATCTTCATCATTATGTTACCAAAGGGAATACTATTCATGATTACGGGACAATACACTCACGACAAAATGTATTAGGCCTCAAATTTCCAAAACCAACTTTACTAGAAGATACAATTACAAGACAAGGTCCACTTATTTGGAGTTCTAACCAGTATTCGTGATTCAATTTCGATACATTCTTACAAGAATTATCTAAAGACTGTTAATCCCATTAGGCCTATACCATACTTTTCCCTTGACGTTATAATTTGCTTATTACTTTGGGATCGATTTACTTCTAAAATGGTTCTTTATTTTTACAGGTAGTGACGGGCTTGTCATCATGTTGCCTTGTTATGCCTTCTGTCTTGTCTGTTTGTCTCTATATGTCCCGTTCCGTTCTTATTGTCTGTCCGTTGTCCTTTTACTCTTTTCAAATTACTTAAATTATTGACATTAAATGTTTTTGCGTGACCATTTTGTCGAGCTATGCTCATGGTTCACCATCCATGCCGTATTTATATTTCATGTTTCCTTTAATATTGTTATTTGCATAGTGAAATAAATAGAATCGAAAAGAAAGGACCGAATTGAAATAATAATGTTCTACGTGACGCCGAATGCAGAAACACCACTACAGATGTATGGGCATATTATGTACAATTCATAGCAAGGCGGAATTCATAGGATATTTCGTATAAACCAATTCGACACCGATACTATGTTTTGTTATAAATATAGGCTAATATGTGTTTGGACCCGTGTATATTATGCAATTCTCAAAATAATTACTGTAAAATACAACACAACACAACAAAAATATACAGTTTCCAAGCATATTTGACAAACCAATGAAACAAAACTATGTAAAAAGCATATTCTTTCGCTAATATGGAGAAGAAAAAATTAACTAGATATGTCTCTGGTCGAAGACCAAGACACCTTGGATGTTTGTGTAATTTGAAACTGTGGCGATTTCTAGGTCAGTGACCCATAATAGTGATCTCTTCTTGACCTTTGACCGAGGTCATAATTGACCTTTTCCTGTTTCATCAATCGAGATAATACGCAACAAGTCCGTTCCAGATCGTAGCATATTTTACATTTTACCCTTGTATAGGTGAATGACCCCTTCTTGACCTTTGACCTAGTAGTGATGGATAACTGTTGTTATTGCCTTATCAAACCATACACTATGAAACAAGTCCGGTTCAATTCGGAGCATGTCTAAATTTTGACCCCTAGTTACCCCATATGAAACGTCACTTTTAATTGTTGAACACCCTATATGCGAATGGACTCTAGAAATCGTCTGACCAATTCTGACGGTCATCAGTCATAATTGAACCCTAGTGACCCCTTCTTGACCTTTGACTTGGTTATGATTATTCACTGTTTGTCTTGTCTTATCAAACCAAACAATATGAAACAAGTCCGGTCTAAATCGGAGCGGATTTTACCCATGTACAGGTCAATGACTCCTTGTGACCCCATATGACATGTCGCACTGTGGGTGTAGGTTTCTTCGCCGTATATGGTTGAACAGCTGACGAGTAACCCAACGTGCGAAAAGTTCACGCATCGAATGCTCAACGTATACATAGCGTATTGATCACTACGTTATCACCCGCTCAAATATGTCACGAACGAATGACAACTTATACGAACGTACACCCAAATTTCCAAAACGTCGGGCACACGTCAGCTCTATACGCAACAGTGTGACAGGGCCTTTAAACGGATAATTTCAAAAAAGTTAGCATTCCACGGACAGTTGTCAAAATGGGTTCTTTTATTTAAAACAGGCATAACTCCTGAAAGCAAGGGGCAACCAGGTTTTTTTAAGATAAGTAAACAAATACTGTATGTTCTTTAAATATGTGCTTCATTGTTTGAATTTCACGGGTATCTCGTAAATATCTTTAGAATTTGAATGAGTATGTACTTAATGCTTCTCACTTAGACGGATAATTCCAAAAGATAATAGCGTTCCGTGGACAGCTGCCAAAATTGGTTATTTTATTAAAACAGGCATTACTTCTGATAGTAAGGGTCAATTCTAGTTATCGGTTTTTTAAGATGATTGGAAGAATATGATCTATAAAACGTGCTTAATATTCATACTCGATCTACTTGTTTTTGACTCACACTAGTTCCAACTTCTGTCATTTATAACTCTTTCATTTTTATAGACCTAAAGATAGTGTCATTTACATTCGGCAAGACACCACTGCTGGTTATTGGACAGCCAAGAAATTACGACATAATTCTGAAAATGTCAATGACTGTTGGTAACGACGAAATCATGTTGGATTACAATATAAGTCTTTACTTCATGGCGGACAATGATCCAAAACAATACAATAAGCAAGTACTGAGAAGACCAACGCTCAGTTTCTTCAGAACTGACGTTGGACCTTCGAAAATCAACGATGAACAATCAACGATCAACGCAGTTGTACTGACATTGCCCGGATCGACCGATAAATGCAACCAGATTAACCAATTCTGCGTGCAGGTTTTGCCAGTTAGTATTACTGAGGATGAGGAACCGCTGGAAGTACCGCCCATGTGTATACCTTTGGATGAATCGAATATTAAATGTGACACACCACAGCTAGGTAAGTTTATCATAATCACAAAAGGCTCCGTCATAAGCCTAAAACCTTCACATTCACTTCAAATTCTGCCCACTCGATCCCGGGCTATTATGCCCGCGGAAAATTTAGTTTTGCGTGAAGAACCACAAATATATTCATCTTTTGGACGACCTCACTTACAGTATCAGCCCGATACGAGACGAGACGGGGACAACTACGCTGGTGTAGTATATAAACAGTATCCATACCCGATCCTGCATGACATTCAGTTGCGGTTCAGTGTTGAGATACTTGCTGCCCTCGTCTTGCGGACCTCGTGTTTTTCCCTACATTTCTTCAAGTGAGTGGATTCGGCGTGCTTTTGCCTCTGTTTGTTGTAGCACGCCCTCCCAGGAAGGACGTCTTGAGCTACAGTTTCCCATGAATCACCGTTGATGCCGAGTTTTTTCAGGGACACAGACTGGCTTTGAAACGTTTCCGTTTTGATCCGATGGACCATTTTCCGGATTACAGCTCACTATAGAGGAGCAGTTTGGGTAAAAGGGAATCTGGCATGCGGCAGATGCGCTCTGTCCAGCAATAGATGGTGTAGATCGAAGGAAGATTTGCCTAAAAGGTACTTACGGTCTTGTCCCTTGATGTTCAGCAGTCTGATGAGGCTGGTCATAAGGACATAATTCAATATTTTGCGGGATATTTTGGCATGTCTGGCGTAAACATTCCACGTCTCACTAGCATTGTACAGCAGGGTGGTGAGCAACAATGCTTTGTATTTGTTTACCGCATCAATCAACATGGTAGAGAAACATCATACTAAACAATGTAGAGGTTAGAACACAACTTTGTTTAACACAATTGCTTACACGGAAATCAGGGGATACCTCGCCATCATCAAGAACACGGGCCATCATGCAGATGGACTTACTTTGAACTCCTGTGGTAGATACCCTTTTCCCCCAAATGACAAGAACAACACGTGTAGGGTGGGTCAACCCATCTTTGGGGTCAACCAACCTTATAGATTTCAGTAGGAAAGGCATCTGAGCCACGTGCACTACCACAGCAGAACTGTTTGATAGCTGGGGATGTACCGGATTACTCTGTCCGACGATACCACATGAAACACTGAAAATGATATAATTTTCTAGTAAAGGCCCTTTAAAATAGTGTGTTTTTTGCTTATGAAATAGGTTGCGCGTGAACATTGATACCGGAAGTGAAGGGTTATAAAACTTCACACCAAATTGGATGAAATTGGATGACGCATGTGCTGTAGATGGAATCCTCCGACGAGTAGGATGAAATAGGCATATTCATTTTAGCTGAAAAGGCAGAAAAATCAGTTCCAACCGTATCAGTAAGGGGGACCAAGGATGGATCCAAATGGATTCAATAGCACTAATAAACCAACAATGTAAAATATTGAAATGACTAAAATGGTGTGCAATGACAACATCCAAGGATGGACATTAAAAAGGCAAAAGAAACAACACAATAACATGGGGCCACATGTTATTGTGTTGTTTCTTTTGCCTTTTAAATGTCCCATCCTTGGATGTTGTCATTGCACACCTTTTTAGTCATTTCACTATTAATTTTAGTGAGTATAACTCTCTGGCTATGTTCCGCAGGAGCGTTAATGTACATTTTTGTTGTCTTTTTAGAGCTGGGATTTAGTCCTCAAATCACAGCGGCAACCGGCACTAGAGTCACCTTTGACACCGCACTACACCTCCGCTATAATGGAACATATTACGCGTCATTCGATGAGACAGCAGGCTCATTATTTAGGATTGATGTTCTCAGTAACACGACAGATGAAACAGAACCACTCAAATCAATTGGGAATATTGAGCTCATCGGGGATCAATATCAATACCATCTTTCCGCAACTTCCGGATCTATGACCTTTAACTTTTCAGAGACTGTGCAGTTAGATGAAGGAGTAGATCTTTGTAGTCTGGATGGTGTCAATGCGATATGCTTTGACGTGACACCTGGGGAGAATTCTACATTTGAACCGATTTATGTGGATCGGAAGAACCTGCAATGTGGCACTACAATTCCCAAAATAAGCAATTGTAAGTGTTAGGTGTTAACTGGAGATTTTAATGATGTGTCGTTTAATGAACATGTTTGGTATGGATCAGATAAAGAATAAGTATTAAGCTTAGCCATTTAAGAAATAACAAGAGCACTCACAGGCGTTAAAGTCAACGAAGCTCCGAGAGATTGTTAAAAATGACCTCCCTAAACTCCTACATTGATTGTACACGGAGACCCTCCTTCCATGAATGATTGGACAAACATAAACACAACAATGTTTTGAACTTTTTAAAAGTAACCTTTCTTGATATTTAAGCTCACCGACGACTGAATCTGCAAGGTCACACATCATTGGTTGGTTGTATTTACAGTGTTCATGCTAGTTAAAGCAAGGCAACTTTTAGGGGGGGGGGGGGGGGGTGGGGAGTCGCAGAAATTGAAAGGGTTACGGATACGTCCACCTCGGTCCACCCGCTTTGGCCGCCTATTATTGCTAGGCAATATACAAATCGAGAAAATGGAAAAAGTGTACTTTAAGTCCCAGATTCTTGTCTGTATTAGTAGGGAGGCCGGAGGTTCGATACTGGTACAAAGTCAGTGTTAGAGTATCGGACGATACTGTTCTGAAACATATGAAATGTACCAGTATCGGAAGATACCGGAACAAATTTATGTACCAGTATAGTTCAATACTGGGACAAATTACACTGGTAGCCTGTGTATCTGTATCGCCCGATACTGGAACATAAAAACGTTCCAGTATCGCTCGATTGGTTTGAGGGGCGAGGTGGCGCAGTCGGTTAGAGCGTCGTACACTGCTGTGCACCGTAGTTCTGTTGGTGGATCGTTTATGAGTGAGAGTTCAAAAACGATACACCAACACAGCCTCGTCCCCCATGCCTCCTTCAGACCGTGCAGACTGAAGTTGGCATGTTCATGGCGCATCGTGCTTCGGAAGGTACGTAGAAATGTTGGTCCCGTGTATCGGAAGAGCTATCCCCGAGCACGTTAAAAGGTCACAGACTCCTTCGTAAAGAGTAGGGGATCATCCCGGTCTGTGTCTGTACACACACATATAATATGTATTCATATACATACCTCCACTAGGCGTGGCGCACCAATGGAGTAAACAAATAGCCAAGAAAGAATGATGGAGGCAACTAAGCTGCTTCCATCGTTCCGTCCAAGGACGACCGATGATGATGATGATCGCTCGATACTGGCACAAATTTGGTGCTCCAGTATCGCCCGATACTGGAACATTTGAATCTTACCAGTATCGAACGATACTGGCAACCTTTATGTTCCAGTATTGATTGATACTGGTATACCAGTATCTGGGACCTAGAGTACACTTGTTCTATGAAAAGTAACTTGTGGCGATTGAGATACATTTTATAGTTAGTTATGGAGTTCAAACAAAACTAAACAAAAAACTTAGGTATCAAAACTTCGTAATTATTTACTGTTTCTGTCATATGTTTTGAACACAGGTGGTCTAATCATTCCCACAACTGTATTGGTTGGTATCGTTGCTGCTCTAGTCGTCCTACTATTCATTATTATGGTGTGTATCGTTTGCATAAGATACAGACAAGTAAGTATGAGATTTTTGTTGTTTTATGGTGGTGTATATCAGCTTATATCTGATCTATTTAGAGATGCTCTGATCGTCATAATCAAGTGTCCAAAGACCAGAAAACTTTGACAGGCCAAATGTTAGACTGTCCACCACGATAGCCCGGATAATCATGTACTTTGGGCTGGTCAGAAGGTCTATGAATATATCAATTAGGCCTATGGTAATGCGGTCAGTATTATCTACATTTAAAACCCATGACGTTACTTTTCTCTACTCAAAAGCTTAAAAGCTGTGCACTGTCTTCAAATTGTGGATTATTATTATTATTATTATTAAACCCACAAGTCCACTCTTACGAGCAAGAACCTTTGGGAGTATCTCAAGGCTGAGATTTCTCTATCTTAACTCTCTTCAATCTGTCAAGGCCAATAAATCGATGTTGTGTGTGCTCGTGATTTTAACCAAAGCATTCATACCTACGAGTAAGATACTAATGAACTGACTAAAGCTCATCACCATTCAATTGATTATAACACCTGTTGAATTGTGTTAGCTTTTCAAGGTTTAATACTGAGATTTCATGAATATCTTACTTATTGGTAGCGCTTCATTGGACTATCTAAGTAAATGACAATATGGCGGCATTTTAATCGCGCCGGCGTGTATTTGTGTATTTAAACCTGACATCAAATCCTCTTACCTGAAAGGAACTCGACAGAGAACGATAGAGATTATAGAGAACTGATGATATTATGTTTTACTATCACACTCTCAACTATTCAATATTTCAAACATTGAATGCTTGAGAATGCTTGAGAATATGATAGCATATTGCGTGCCTGTGAGTGTGAGGACTTAGACTTTTCCATTACACTCGGCGGATGGAACATTCTAAATTGGACCGAGTAATATAGTCTTATTCTATTCCACGAACAAAAGCCATGTAGGCCTAATATTTATTCTATATAATAATATCACACAGACATGTGATAGTAGACTACAGGGTGTACAACAAAAATGTGTGCAATTTTGAAAAAAATAAATAAGAATAATTTGCAAGTAATTTCTGTTTCAATTTTTCTCAGCTTCTTAATAAGCTTTGTTTCTTGAAAATCTGGGTCAGGAAGCAGAGATATGATCAATTGTCTAAAGTAGTCGTGAAACCATCTGGGCCACTTTGGCTAAATTACTGGGAAGAACGGTATGAGTGGAGTCAAACCATGAACATAGGAATAATGTAGAGCGCTCTTGTGAGACAATGGTTCATTTCATGTGGATCGTCTGGCGACAGACTTTCCAAGGAGACTCCAATATGCACAGTGGCTAGAGCTGGTTGCGGCAGGAAATATATATGCATGATATTTTCATTGGAGACGAAGCAATCTTTCGTATGGATAGCAGAGTGAACACAGTCTCATCAGCCATGCGCACAGGAATTTAATATCAACAAACAAGATTGTATTCTACGCTGAAAGTGGCCCAACACTTAGTAGATTGGTCATAATGCTTAAAGAAAAGCATTTAAAAGGACCAAATCAAAAAATTCTGGTAGTCAACACATCAGTAATCACAAAGTGTGAATGATTTTGACATTGCATGATTTTAATATTGGGGTTAAAAATGAAATTGCAATTATATAACTTTTTTGTTGTTACAGTCTGTATATATATATCACACGGCTGAAACCAGGGCCGGTTATCATCATATAATGCAGAATATCCAAAGCTACAATGTTTGAACAGTATACAATGGTCATGAAAGAGGCACTCGGTGACTCTTCACACTAAAGACCGAGACCATCAGACATACCGAAAAAGTAAGGGTAGACAACTGGTACCCTGGCAGTTTGTCCGGTAGTGGGCGTTTTAAAAATGGCCACTAAAATCCCTTATTAGCATTCAGGCCTGAAAAGGCTTACTGTTGAAACAGAGTTAAATACTTTTAGTTGCGTGAATGGTTGGTAAATGTGAACCGGGCTTCAAAGCATGCCATGATTTTTTTTAAATATTCAAGATGGCCGCCAATTGTTTAAAATGGCCCCAAAATGACCAAAAACAAACTTTCGACACGGTTGTCTGATATATTAAGGCTATTTAAATAGTTAAATTACATATTTTTAGTAAATTATTAGACGCTAAGACGAAAATATATTCATTAGGTTCAATCAAATTTAAAATGGCCGCAATAATGCACAAATAGCCATTAAACAGTCAAAAAGCTACTATTTCTAATTTGGGTGTATCCTTGGTGTAAGATATTTATAAGTTAGTGTCCAGACCTATTACGGATTAAATCTGTGTAATCCTTTAATCCTGTAATCCCTCAATAGTGGATTTGTTGCTAGGTTAGTTTCGTGCTGTCTTACTCCAAGGATAAACTCAAATTTGGTCTATCATATACATATTTTAGAGCTGCATAGAAAATATGAAGCTTTTTGTATATAGTTGGTATGGCTCACAATAGTTAAGAACGGCCAGCAACAAGGCATCCAATGGTCAAAAGTCAGGATTTTACATTGAAATCGACCATATCTGGTGAAACTTCCGTCCGTAGGCAGTGATTTTGGCGCCTGATCAGATGATAATAGGCTTTTAAGTTGGATGTTAGCGGGCATTTTGAAAAACGCACACTGCTAGGGAATCAATTGTCTACCCTCACATTTTTGGTATGTCTGATGGTCTAGGTCATAGCTATGAAGAGTAACCAAGTGCCTCTTTCATGCACACGGGACCCCACAGACAATGGACTATGTTGTGTTTTCATTGCACACATTACGGCTCGTATTTACGCATTTTATATATTTGATGTAGTGATTTGGATCCATCCTTTGTGTCCTTTGCTGGTACGGTTGAAACTGGTTTGTTCTGCGTTTTCATCTTTTTCACCTTTAAGATTTTATTATTAACTCAGTTTCAATATAATTTACTCTTTTACATTAAGTACGGTATATCTATAATCATGATGATAGACATACTTAAGAAAATGATATCGGATTGGGGTTATTTACGTTCATGTTAATATTTGATGTCTAGACCGTGACTTAATTCGTTTTGCCATTATCTTTATAGCGTACTTCTGAATATCAATTGTGGGTGCATTCGAAATTGCCAGATGAGGCTAATAATATTATCAGAAAGGTAAATATATGGTTAGGCCCATATGTCGTTTCAATTATAACTAAATGGAAGTTTCTTACTAAAATTCGTTTTGTTTTGCTATGTTTTATGGAATTATATTAAACATTGTTCTTAAATTTGTCATTTTTACGTTTAAAATCAAATAATGTTATGTAAAGAATGTTAATCGATTTGGTGAATTCTTTATGCTGAACACTGGAAGATAATAATAATAATAATAATAATAATAACACTAATCAGTATTAATATAGCTCCTTTTTCCAACGGATTCAAAGCGCTGTAATTTTGCTGCTGGTGAATAATCAGAATCAGGTCGCATCAACTAGGGTGCTGCCAATTTCTAGCGCAAACCTATCTAACATGGTGCGAATAACTGGACTCATGTAAAAATGTAAAAGTTTGGGAAAGATGTCTTGGGTATATTGCAGTTTGTAAAAAAAATTCCATGATGCTTTCTGATATCATCTTTATATGTGTTTTCCCCATTCCACCAGCGTCTTGATGTAAAAAGCTTTTATGACAGAAAACCGTATGACGTTGACACGAGCTCACAGGTGAGATGATCAAATTTACATTATGCGTAAACCAATCAAAACCAGTCTTTAAACTTCAACCACTTAACAAGGTTGATGAATTTAGCAAATGCTAGAGTAAATAACATATCCTGTAAAATAAAGGTGGCATAGGAAGACTAAGTAACATGGACTACTGAAAAGGTTGAAACAGTTCAAATGTATATATACATTATTCCTCGGGTATCGAACGCTGAACGTTTTCGGGCGTATACTATGAAGACTTAAATAAGATAATACACTATCAGCGTATTGGTTCGACACATGCATCATGTATTGTCGTAGCCAGGATTTGAGTTTTGAAGGCCCCAAAATCAACTGTTTGTTGACAGAAAGCATGATGACAAAAATAAGCGTGAGGAATGTCCGGCTTTTTTCACAAGTGCTCAAATACTGTAGTCAACCACATACGAGTACTACTATGGAACAAATATCGCGCGCCAAAAAAATCATGTCTGGCCTCATATTTGCCCGTACCTTTATGCGCCCGTCCATTCTTTTTCTCTTTGCCTGGTATGGTTCTGATTTGCCACTATAGTCTATTTGGCCATCACGATAGAGTGACGTAACTGAGTTTCCTACCAATTGCAGCTCATAACGCGCGCGCCTACTCGAGACGCTGGCGTATTACATACGAGCGTTGAAAGACGGAAGATACGTCACTGTCCAGAGGAAACCAAATAGAGTATATACCTCGATTTACCGACAGGCCACAGGACCGAGACCCTATACTCTTCTACCTCTCTTTGTTACCATGGTTACGTTACTGTGTAGGATATCATGGAACATGATCATGATGTTATTGATGATAGAGAAATGCTAAACTACGTCTTACATTAGTGCAGTGACGTAAATAACATAATAGCAGTGATTGCAGCTTTTATTGGGCTTTTCAAGTTGAAATCAATACACCTCCTATGGGAGACATGGCCTTAAAGGGGCTTTGAGCATACGTATTAAAGTGCGCCCTCAATTTCCCCGGAAATCAGGGTTTTCCGCACCAACGTAATACTTAGGCATATACAAACTACCATCTGAAACCGTTTACCTTGATTGGCCGTATCATGTAAAATTTAATTTCACGATTCGGTCATTTCGATATAAATCACATTGAAATTATCAGAACCACTCACCACTAAGGGGAGGGGGGGGGGGGTACCGCACCATTTTGTCCCGAAGCAATGGTTATGACGTCATATTTTGGTCGATTTTCTGAACCTTTGTATTGGATTGACGTTCAAATATATGCCCTTGGCATCATACTTTCCCAGGTGTATTGTTCATTTTAAATTTCAGATGTTCTAAAATGGATGGATTTCTAACCAATTTAATAAAGAAACACGATCCACACACCTCAGAATTGCAACAAAATGCTTTAAAAAAGTCCACTTTTTGTGCCTTTGAACAGGGTGTCTGCCGGAAATGTAGAATAACACAGCGCATTAGCCCATGACCCGGTGCATGTTCGCTGTGTATAACAGATCGTAACATGAATAATGCAACACGTCACGTCACGACACAACACAACGTTCAGTCATGAAGCTTAGATTCATGGTTCACTAGAGCAATGACTGTGGACCGTATGAATGACGCCATTTTTTGTGTTCGAAAATGTCAACGTTTTTTACCGTTATTTCAAAAAATAAGGAGTATAATCACATTACAAACACATTTTGTGCGAGAGAAACACACAAATTTGGCAAAAATGGCACCAAAAAATCCGTTCGTTATAAATAAATGGATATGGTTAAATAATGATTTATAGACCAAAAAGTGCCAAAAATTGTGATCCCCCCCCCCCCCCCAAAAAAAAATCAAATCTGATTTTCACGATTTTGGAGGTAAAAAAGTCACATTTTTTGGCACTTTTTGGTCTATAACTCAAAAAATAAATAAGATATTCAAACAAAAAAAGCACTCTGGGGAATGTTATCAGGATTATCATGAAACTAGTATGACAAAATTTGACAACATATATTTTGAGATATCTTTGCAGAACCTAAAATGGGTCAAAAAACGTTTTAAAAAAAATAATTTTCTCCCAAAATGGTCAATTTCATTATCATGGTTGGATTCATTAAACCCTTTTCTGCAAAAAAACCTGTATACCTATATAAAGATTAAATGAATATTGAAGAAGTTACGGCAGTTTTAAGGCGGTTGTACCTGAGAGTCCACACCCCCCTTAACGAATGACAACTTGCACGAATGTACACCCAAATTTCCAAGCTCACGTTAGCTTATTTGCAACAGTGTAACAGGGCCTTACATTTGTTCTGTCGTGCCGATTGCACTTATTATTAGTGCTATCAGTTTCAAGCTTGACATTTATATTGTTAATGTTTCCAATATGGAGCAAATTAATAATAAAGAAATTACATAAAAATCAAATCAAACTATTATTGCTTGCTTCCTTCTTTTTCTTTCTTTTTTCTCCCTTTTTTTAAAATATATCAAAAATCATGAAGTTACAAATAAGAGAGAAAAAAGAAGAAAAAAACCCAAACAAACAAACAAAAACAACAACATGACTCACCGGCGAGCACCATGTACCACCAACTATCAACAGTCTTAAGATAAATGGCTCATGATCATCAATGACACATGACGCTCGCAGTCGAGTTGACAAACAAACCAATATAATGGTGCTACATGCATTTACAAGAAAATATACTAAAAAGTATACTGTTTACTCTGTACTATGTAGGCTATATTATGCCACATATTTTCACTACGTTTCAAAATATTAATTCTCCGTTTTAACTCATGTAGAAACCATTTAAATGCATCAACATTTGTATTATCAGTGATCTTGATAAGTCTGGATCTATACAAAGTAAATGAGGCCAGACTAATCATTCTATTTAGCATTACATTCAATGTATTTTGATTGTCTGGTTAATAACCAAGTACAATTATTTTAAACGATATTTCTGGACATGGTATGTTGTTAGATATAATAAAAGTGTTAAAACGTTTCCAAAAGCTATTTTACAAAGGACAGACTATAAATGAATGTAGATAATCATCTACATAATTGCACTCAAAACAATTTGGTGAGTTCACCGTATTCCATTTATATAAGTTTGATTTGGTAGCAATAGTTCTATAAAATAACTTGTAATTAAATTCTGCCAATTTTCTTTCTTTTTCAAAAATAGTTTTCATAGACCAAACATCGTCCCATTTTGGTGACGGGGTCATTTCCTGTGCCCATCTGTTTTGAGTTATTGGCACGACTAAAACCTTTTTAACAACAAGAACATAAATAAATATATTTGATTGCCAATTCACGATATGTACACGTTTTTTATTTACATATACGAGAGGTTCGCAGACGACTACTTATGTTAATAGGCATATTGTTGGGTTTTAATATATCAATCCAATTCTTTGGAATTGATTTAAAAATAATAAATAGCTCTGCAATCCAATTGTGCTTATTTTTAAGCTTGTACAAATAACTTTAGAAAATCATGCTGATCATAATTATACGCGGGTAAGTATGACATAAAGGATTATCATTCTCTTCGCATAAAAAATAACAAATAACTAATCGGTGCTGTAATTATTATCTATCATTATTATTATCGTCAGATTAACATAGCATCTATGAACTGATCTTTTTAGAAATAATAACCCTACTATTGCACCACACCTGCACACTTCGTTAAAATATCATTGTATCATCAGTCAATTGAGGGCGCTCTATTGAGTTACGCACTGCCGTCATTTTTTACGCGGCGATTCATCAAGTGACGGAAGTCCGTCGCCCGCCGGAATACGAACAAAAAACACTTTTCAATAAAGGGCGGGCTTGGGAACGGGACTGCGTTTCCAAGGGAACGGCCTCACGTCACAGTAATTTTCAAATTTCATAAAAAGCCGATTTTGCCGATTTTAAACAACGAAATAACTCACAGAGATAACCGTTACCTAACCCTAACCCCTAACCCTAACCCTAACCCCTAACCCCTAACCTAACCCTAATACAAAGGCATCACTTCTGTATACTATTTATGGCATACATTAAATGTAAAAATTATAACACTTACAATAAAAATTCTATAAAATGGTGTATTCTCGTCTGCAAAATAGTGGTCTCATCGCAGCAAACTGGTCAAAAATCCATAATTTTAGCTTGTGTCGTGTGATGTTGGGGTCAAAGGTTAAATTAAGTCATCGAACTGGATGTCGCAAGGAGTTCTGGTACCTTATGCTGCCATCAACTCGATGGATAGTTACTTTTTATGCAGATAATTGGGGGTAGAAGGCGAAAATTCAATCATTGCGCAAATTGACGAGTGTGCGTTACATTGGTTACGTACACCCGTCGTTTTAGAGCGCCCTCAATTGAAACGGGTCCCCGTTCTACAGCTGACTGATTATGCTGAAATGTTGCTTGAAGTAGTAGACACATCTCCATGGAGTTTATTTACTAACGCAAAATATCAGTTTTCATGCTGTTATCCTCATTAGATAATGCTGAGAATACTAGTCTCAGAAATACCAATTCATTATTTCTCCACAACCAACTCTTAAAACACATAGTAAACTGTATTTAGTACTTATTAATGTGCTCTATCACATACATATCATCTTAACGCGAATTGTTTAAGTTTAATTTCATTGTCAAAGTTCAAAACATACAGCCATACGTACGAATTTAGAGGCTCTTCGCCGAAAAACGAGCTACGTGCTTTGGTGCGCCACGACGACGCGCGTTTGGTAAAAACACGGTAAATATGGACGCGTATTGTCGTACCGAATTACTTAAAGGTATAATATGTGATCTTTTCTAGGGGACACCCTCAATTCTCGAAAACAAAATGGAAGCAAATTTGCTTGCAGATATACTTTTCTGATAATAAATCATTAATACATTCCTAGTTACAGAGCGATACAATTCCTAATTACCTCAAAATCATGATATTAGAGTGAATTTAGAGTAAAATTTGAAAAATAGATTGTCCCGGTACAGGGACAATTTATTGTTCAACCTCTTAAAACCATGATTTTGAAGCAATTAGGAATCGTATCGATCTGTAACTTAGAAGATCTTTATGATTTATGATCAAAAATGCAAATCTGCAAGAAAATCTGCTTTCATAGTAAAATCAATGATAGAGGGCGCTACTTGGAAAAGATCGCATAATATGCCTTTGAATGGTGGCGATCATTTCGATTGGGGGTTCGTAACTCAAGAACGTAGCCTAATCCAGTTGACATAGGAATAATCGAAAAACACGCAACACTTCGCAATTGCAGACGGGTCCACACTCAAATGTGTAGTGCACCACCTCTTTCTTATATCGAAACCTCCAAAAATTTAGCTCGACACGCAACCGGTCTAGCAATTTGATTGTTTTCGCTAATAAAAAATATGCATAATATATTTACAGTTCAACATGGAAGTCAATGAAAATGCCGGAACCATAAATTCTGCGTATGCGTATGATTCGGTCGATGAAATCTCACATGCGTATGATTCGGTCGATGAAATCTCACATGCCGTCGAACATCCATACGAACCCAATCTTCAGGTAACTATTTCGAACATTAATAGTACTTTACGGTTCAGATACAAATAAACGACCATGGGGCTCTTCTTAAAAACTAGCTATTGTCCAGAGGTGACGTCATCACATTATTTTATTTTTCCTGAGGGGCTTAACATAGTGGGACGTATTTTCTTACCAAACGCGGTTTAGCTTAAAACCGTGTCTAACTCAACACTAGTTTATCTTTTAAACGACATGTTTAGCAAAACCCGATTTTAAACTCCGCAAATCTCGTCCCCAGAGTGGTCGTGCGTTACTGTATACAGATATTAAATGTATTGTGACCCAATAAGTACATTTTTAATACTGCACGATCTGCATGTCAGCTTGCACCGGACACGGTTGAGTAATCATTCATGGCGTACATTCGATGCACGGGTTTATAGTTAAACGCACGTTAAACTACCCCATATACGAGTATCAAAAAGTTCTTGAAATCACCCAGAAGGAAAGGAGCTATATCGATTAAATTTTGTCAGTGTAATCACTGGTCCTTAAAAACATAAGTTGGGACGCCTTCCAGAAGAATATTAGGCTTACATTTGTTTTTAAATGTTGTCATTTGTCACTCGTAGGTCTCAATTTATCTCTGTAAATGACAAAATGTATAAGCCTCATACTCCTCTGGAAGGCATCCCACAAGGATCAGTTATTGGACCATTATAATTTACCATGTACACAGCACCGTACCGTTTGAAACACACACTCCCTCTGCCTTTGACGAGAAATATTCAATTTTAATACTGCACGACCCAAACCTAGGTCGCCTGCGTGAGAGTCCTGCTCTTATGTAAGAAGAGAGACTCGGAGTCAGTTTGACAATCTTACGATTTTCGTCCGCCTAAGCGAATGATGAGAGCACTCCGGGCCGTTAGGGATAATACACCTGCCGACTTATATTTTTTAGAAATTTGTGAAAACTATTTTCATGTGCAAATGAATACCGACTCCCCAAAATTGATGCTTGTCAATAAAATAAAAGACAAATGTTTTACAGATTTCACAAAATAAATGTATGGTCATTTTCAAGGGGGAAAAACTCGACCAACCGACCGACCGACCTGACACTGAGGTCCGTTTGCACGTACATTTTTTCGTCGCCTTTAATATTATGTGATTTGCTTTGCTATGAGGACACTTTATGGCTCTATATCAGAAGTCGTTTGGCACGAGTCAAATAGTGAAATATTTATATCGCCAATTTTTAATATTATATGTATGGAATATTGACATTCATGTTGTCTATTTAATATTTCTAGAGTATATCGGGAGGAAGTGCGTCATCTAACCAGGTAAATTGATCTTCATTTAAGTAGGATCCTGATTCCAAGGGCCATTATCTGGTTGTTGGTTATTAGCCTTATTTTCAATTTTGTCCGATTTTCTTTTAGTATTAATTTATTAATTAGGCCCTATAGCAGGGGGTGTATCATCTCTTCTGACTGCTATAAATCTAAAGATAAGATTCCATTATATGGCACTGCTGGATCTCATCTTCCTTTGGTGGAAATATGATGTTTCTCACAAACATGCTCTCACAAAACAAGTAATGGGTGACACCGCACACTTGAAAACCATTCATACCATTTTGAAATCTCAACATTATACCAGAAGTGCATTGACCATTGCTTGACACGTTATTTATTATCGTAAATCCAAAACCAGGTTAAAGTGACCATCGAAAGTACCAAGAATTCAGAAAAAGACTTGCATAGCAGTTCACAAGATAGGTCGGGATCTTCGGAACAAAATCTCAGCGGTGGACCATACGTGCAAGCTTCTGCACAATTGGGCAGTGAACGAACGCGACAACCCTCAATATTTCCTGTCAAACCAGATTTGCCACGGCTGAAAACAAAGAAATCCGGTGATTTGAGCCCAGCACCTGAGATCAACCACCATCGACCTTCAGTTGTAAGTTGACTTGTTAAGTTGTGGGTGTGTGGTTTTTGATGAGTAGTGGGGTGGGGTGGGGGGGGGGGGGGGGGGGGGGGCGGGGGGTGGATGGGGCCGGGGGTGTTTTCCAAGTTGTGGGAAACGTAGGACGGTTTGATTGAAATTTACCGTTCTAATTGAGTAGGCTTATTCCGTATTATTGGTGGAAGAGAAGGTTGATTTTGTGCTTAAAAAAGTGGTTTATTGTGGAAAATATTCTTGAAAGTAATCAGCCAGTACAAGATGGGAATATTGTTCGCGCCCTGTTCTTATTTGGTCAATCAAATTTATGTATTTTCGTTTGTTTTGTGGTGAATATTCTAAAAATTGGGCAAACTATACACTATATCATAGCAATCACTTCAGCAATTTGGTCTATGTGTCAACAAAAATAATGGAGCATATTCGATATATGACCCTTAACTTGCTTAGTTAATTCCTTAATAGTGGTCATCTTATTGTTAGGAACCACCAGCATCGGTGCCTCATTGCGCCCATCCCAAATGTGATACCAGTAATAAGGGGACTGATATTAACCCCCAAAACATGAAATTTATCAAGCGCTGTAACTCATGGGCTATTATTGTGATGTGTATACATTTTTGGAAAGGAAATGAGTCGTACAATCCATTTTGGTATCAAATTTCACTAAAAATTATGATTTCTAATATTTTTATTTACCAAAAAGTTAAAATGTGCTGAAATCGCACAAAAATCATCTAAAGACACTTCTCTGCGAATGATAAATACTTTTATTTTTACTAAAAAGTGCCAACAAGTCCAAAAAGTGCAAAAAAGTGATTTTTTACATAAAAATGCTTTTTTGAGTCAACATTTTCCAAAAAGTATACTTCTATATACATCACATTAATAGTTCAAAAGTTAGCGATTGATAAATGTCATGTTATTTGGGTTAACAGCCTACATTCAATTGTCTAGCTTATTTACAATAATTGCATTGTTATTCTTTGATTTTAGATAAAGCGTACTCTTCCACCTCCACCACCAATGAAAATCACATTCCCAGAGGTAGGTATACTTATTTAATTATTCAGTAAATTAAAAATTAATTATCAATCGTATAATGTATAACGTTTAAAAAAATGCATATACCGGTAGTAATATGAAATATAATATTTAGTGTATTATAATTGTTCGTATTTTAGATTTGGAGGCGACTTGCTATACGAGGGGGTATCAATAAGTTTATGAAATCACCCAGAAGTGAAGGGGCTATATCGATGAAATTTTGTCAGTGTAATCACTGGTCCTTAAAAACATTATGGTCTCATAAGTATGTTTAATTTTTATACAGGTGGCGCTAGATGCCAAGGCCATGTAAATCAATGATTGTCTTCCAACGGTGCTGTGTATATGGTAAATGATAATGGTACAATAACTGATCCTTGTGGGACGTCTTCAAGGGGAGTATGAGGCTTAGAAGGCTTAGAAATTTTGTCATTTACAGAGATAAATTACGACCTACGAGTGACAAATAGCAACATTTCTAAGCCTCATACTCCTCTGCAGAAGGCGCCCCCAGGATCAGTTACTGTTTGTACCTTCACCCTCACGTTTATTTTTTTTTTGTCTTTTCATCTTCTAACAGATACCTGCTGACTCTAAGTTAAAACGTTCCTCGGGGATAGGTACGGGGACATCAACACTCAAAAGATCTCAAGCGGTAAGTTGTGTTTTGTATATTTGTTGGGGTGTCTTTTGTATTTGTTTGATTGTTTGTTTGTTGGTTGAGGGAGGGGGAGGGTGTTTTTTGTTGGGGTGTTCGCCTCTGGGGGTGTCTGTTTGTCAAGCTCTCGAGTAGACTGTTATAGACAATAGCAGTATCACTTCGGTACTTTCCTTGAAATTACGTTCACGAATGATATCCGTTAGGCAACGACCAAAAAAACCTTATTCTATTGATTTTTGGTTTCTGTTATACGTTGAGGTCGGTCCGTCAGGCGTGTTTTCTTTTAAGGTGTAGGTGGTTCAAAAATCTTGATAGTTTGGCTCAAAATTTAAAATAAAATCCAAAAATGTTCCCAAATTTTCGAAAATTTCAAAACAATGTCAAATAATTCCAAAAAATTGGTGAAAAAGACAAGTCTAATTTGAAGAAGAAAAAAAACCCACTAATGGGTGTGTATACTGTGTAGGATCCGTATTGCATGTTCTTTTCACCGTGGCTTTATCTGAGAATATGATTATAATTGATGTATGGTGTTTTTCCTTCAGGAATTCGCTACACTTGTTCTTAAAAACTACTTGTCAATAATAGACGATTTGGGTAACCCAGCGGAAGAGGTATGTAGGTCTACTTGCATTTCAAATGTTCACTAATGCTACACAGAAATGGCGCAATAAATTCTCAACATCAGTCATTACTATGCCTTTTTGGTACTGTGCACAGCATATGAATGTACTTTCATGTGTGTAAGAGTTTTCTAATTAAGTTTCATATCAAAATGAAACATATAGGAAAGTTATGATGCCCCCCCCCCCCCCTTTTTTTTACACACACACATAGGCTTACAATACAATAAGCATACAGTTTTTTCAGTTTCAGTTTATTTTACCAACATCACATAATATTAAACAAGTCAAAAGCAATGGCGGGAAAACCAAAAAGAGCAGAGCTCGATAATTATGGTCACCCAATAGTTGTGTTACAGGAATACATAAATATAGTTATACCTTAAGTTTACTATCAACATGACGGGTACAAACAAAGGACAGGACAGGATTTGTGCAAGACGGAACCGGACAGGACAAGTGGAGACAAACACAAACGTTGGCAGATATGATGCAATTAGATAAATTACAATAATAATGTATACATGAAAAATAGGTTCTATACAATAGAACAAATAATTACTTATAATTTGATAAAAGAAAGCATTTATAATTTGTCTTGAATATGTTGATAGATTTTGCATTCCTGTAGTCATTAGTAATATTATTCCAATGCAAAGGGCCTTTTCTTTTGACTGTATTTCTTGCTAAGTCATATTTGAAATTATGCGGACGATATAGTGACGAAATACGGGTAGGGTAATTGTGAATTGATCTGTTTAGTGTGAAATAATCTGCAAACATATTGGGAAGGTTATCTGAAGAATAGTTGTACATAAATAAACCAAGAATCAAACTATGAATATCATAAATTGTCAAGGTTTTAAACTTTTTGAATAACGGAGGGGTATGTTCAAGCCAGTGTGAATTTGAGCAGATTCTCATAATTCGTTTCTGTTTGAGGTGAATTTTGTGAAGATTGGTATTATTAGAATCTGCCCAAATTATGTTACAATAATATAGGTGTGGTAAAACCAGAGTATTATATAAGGTAAAAAGTGTTTTGGAGGGGAGAATGTCCCTGAGACGATACAGAATACCACAATATTTTGAAAGGATGTTAGGGAGCACATCAAAACTCGACCGCCCGGCAACCGCCGGTTCCGTGGGGTTCCGTGCGAATGCAGCCGGTTTCTATTGTTCTAAACAATAATATGCGGTCCGACCGGGCGGAACCGGCAGTTGCTGCGCGGTCGAGTTTTGATGTGCTCCCTTAGTAACATTTGAGGTGTGGTTTGACCATGTTAAAGATTCATCTAAAAGAACACCCAGAAATTTGGTATGGGAAACTCTAGAAAGCTTTACTCCATCAATACATATGTTAAGGTCATCATTGTTGTACATTCGATTTCGGTGTCTATTTTTAAACATAATATAATTAGTTTTATTAATGTTTAATGACAGCTTGTTAGCTTTGAACCATACAGAGAGATTGTCTAATTCATGGTTTACAATAGTGATCAAATCAGGGAGATTGGCATGTGAAACACAAATGAAGGGGTGGGTGCAATACATTTAACTTTATGGCACCAACCCCTTCAATCCAAATTTGGCATCAGTTTTGACCAAAAATGTTGATTTTTTGAGAAAATCACAAAAAATCACTTTTTTGACCCAATTTTTTTGAACAAAGCTAACAAACATAATTTTGAGTTAAAAATGCCCAAATCACTTGATGATGATGTAAAGACACTAATGAAGGGACGATCTTTTTTTTTTTAACCTAATCCAATATTTGTTGAAATGTTGACAACAAAGATGTTTAAATTTTTTTTTTTTTTAAATCAATTTTTTTCCACGTTTTTGGCACTTTTTGGTCAAAATTTCCAAAAATATTAGATAAGGTTCAAAACAAACACAAAATCGTCCCTTTATTAGTGTCTTAACATCATTAGCAAGTGATTTGGCTATTTTTGTTAGCTATGTTCCAAAAAAATTGGGTCAAAAAGTAAATTTTGTGATTTTCTCAAAAAAAACTACTTTGTTGGTAAAAATTGACGCCAAATTCGGATTCTGTGATTCATTTCCTTTCCAAAAATGTATACTATTTTATATGCATTTGATTAATAGTTCAATAATTACAGCACTCACAAAATTCAAAAAATCAAATCAAAAACTTCCTTAAGTCCCCCCTTAAGCAATTTGGTTTATTTTCCAACAAACATAGAGCATATTTTGATCCCGTATGACCCTATATGACCCTTCACTTGCTTATTTAACTCCTTCATAATGGTCATCGATAGAGCGTGTGTGGTCTAGTGGATAAGATGCCGGTCTCACGATGCAAAGGTTGTGAGTTCGACCCCCATTAGGTCCAACATGTTTGTATCCTTGGGCAAGGTACTTAGTCTCAATTGCTTCGTCGACCCAAGCGATATTTGGGGAGCTGTTAGGATATCAAAATCTAAGTAGTGCTGATAGGCTTGTGCACTTGTCGACTGGTAGCCGCCTAAGTGTAGCGACAAAAGGATTCTGATATCTAAACTGGCAGCGATAATAATTGATTTAAAAAAAGCGCTTTGGGACTGTGCTTGCATTGTGGAAAGCGCTATATAAGAACGGTAATATTATTATTATTATTATTATCTTAATATGTCAAAGTGTTTAATGTTTAGGAAGGAACCACTAGCATCGGTGCCACATGTGATATCATAGTATTATTCAATTGTCTAGCTTATTTACAATAATTGCATTGTTATTCTTTGATTTTTGTATAAAGCGTACTCCTCAACCACCACCACCAATACAAATCAAATTCCCAGAGGTATGTATACTCATCTAATTATTTTGTACACGAAAGTATAATGTGTCTTTTAATTGCATTTTGTATTATGAAATATAATATTGAGTGTATTATAATTGTTCGTATTTTAGATTTGAGGGGCGACTTGCTATATTCCACCAACTTATAGTTTATATGGTTGACTCGGGTTTTGTGAAAAATCAGCGACACTCAATGTTAGCCGTCATGCACTGGAGTTATCCATTGATGATTATCTAAACATACATATTTAGTGTATGAATGGTGTTAAAGAACCATAATACTCGTATATACCATACAGCGGAGGCACCAGCATCAACATTTTCGGGGAAAACTTAATTAGACCAATTTCATTAAACTAAATTGCGGTAATTTTGACATGAAAAGTCAACACTTCTATTGTTTTGGGGACACATTTGGTGTCACGTGATGGGGCAATGATCGTGACTTGAGGTGGCAAGCGGCCCTCTCCCCGTTGTACCACCACTCAATATACCTGTTAACACTAGTTGTTCAAGTTAGTTCTCAACTGACGAGTTCACGTTTAAAAGTCTACACTAGAAAGTAACTTTTTGTAATAATGATATAGACACGTATTTGACTTCAACAAAACCGTATTCACGAGATCCTTTAAATGCATAATCACAAAAAAGCATTTGCTCAGAATCTTCTAATTCTAAAAACGTCTTTTCTTCATGCAGCCATGGCCAACTACTCCGGACGACACTCAAACAAACCAATCTGATGATAGAGTACCATGTCTTCTTGATGCTGCGACAATATTTAATGAGATGTCGAATCCGGGGATGATTGATCTCTCAACAGCTCAATATTCCTCAGAACAGGAGACGTCTGTTGGGAGACAGTCAAGAAGCGATGATAGAAAGGTATGCTTTAAATTTACGGAATCTCCCCAATAGAATTTCAGGATTTCCCCCTTGTTTAATTTGTTTGATTATGCTTTGATATACGATATTTTATCTGAATAATTCAATTTTTAATTTAGTACCTTATCCTTTTTGTTAATGGTTATTTAGTACTGACTGTTTGACATTGTTCCAATATTTTCGTTTAATAAGAATATTTATAAAAAGAAAACTACCGAAAAATAAAAACACAAGACAAGACGAAACAAAACTGAACAAAACATGAGAAAAGAAAATCTAGCAGACATGACAAGACAAGACAATACGAGATGAGATGAGACAACAAAAAAAGACACAACAAAACAACATATCACGACACGCCACAAACAACACAACACAACAAAAATGTATTATTTGAAATTCTCAGCGAACATTATTCTTATTATGTTGTTATTGTACCTTAAGTCAATTTCAGTCACTTTTATATTGACAGCAGCCTCCTCCACCTCCACCTAAACCAAAACCTAATAGACAACGAACATCACAAGACCGATCAAGTGGAGAACAGGTATTGTACAAATATAATACAGCGTGTCCCAATCTGGGTCCAAAACAGTGGAGCTTATTTATAAGTCAAATGTAGTAAACATAGCTACTTCATATTTAAGTATATACAAGTAAATATATCTTACATTAATTTATGAAATTATGAGATCAATCGAACGTAAGGTTTTTGAAATACAAAGCGTTGGATACTGCGTGGTCAGAACCCGATTTTGCTCATAAACCGTCCATGTGTTGCATTTTTGCGCATCGTACTGACTTTCGCCTTTGACTTTATTCTTTCCAATGACTAACTCAGTAAATGTATCTTTGTCATCAGGGGGATTAATAAGAGTAAATATCTATGACATGTTTTAGACAAATCAATGAATAAATGTCTGCCATTCTTTTTGTAGCAGTTTAAAAACCATATTTCCGGAATTGGAAACCAGCTATTTTAATAGCTGGTTTCCAATTCCGGAAATATGGTTTTTAAACTTTAAAAAGTTTATATGGTTTTTAAACTTTAAAACTTTTAAAGTAAATATGGTTTTTAAACTTTAAAAAGTTGTTCATATCATCAATGGAATTATATACCAGGACAAAATACAAACAGTGAGAAAATCAGTATTTAGGAAACAAATGAGTCTTCAACTGGCGTTCGAAGACCGAGACGGACGACGCCTCTCTGAGGCTCACCGGAAGCTGATTCCAAAGTCACAAATGTCATAAATAATAAATCTGAAATAACAATTTATAAATCAAAAGTAATCATTGACTTATAATTACAATTACAATCACTTTTATATCGATAGCAGCCTCCTCCACCTCCGCCTAAACCAAAGCCTGATAGACAACGAACATCACAAGACCGGTCAAGTGGAGAACAGGTATTGTAGAAATGTAATATGATTGCCATGATTCACCAAATATGGCTGGGGATATTTTAAAAATCAGATTGATTTGGCACACTGTATAAATGACAGTATTTGTCTATAATTGGCGTTTCAATTAATTTTATCGCAAAGAAAATAAAAAAAAATTAAAAAAATGAAATATGGAATGGAATTATGAAAAGTAAGGTCAACAAAAAGAATGGACGGAAGTCGGGGAAAACGAGAAACAAGAAGAAAAAGACAAAGAGAACATGTAAATGAAAACAAAGGAAAGAAATAAAACGAGAAGGAAACGATACTAATCGAGACAAAACTAGTTCATGTCTAAATTAAGGGGGGAGGGGACTCAAGGAAGGTTTTGATTTGATTTTTTGAATTTTGTGGGTGCTGTAATTATTGAACTACTAATCAAATGCATATAAAAGTATACATTTTTTGTAAAGGAAATGGATCAGAGATACCAAATTTTGCGTCAATTTTGACCAAAAATGTGGATTTTTTTGAGATAATCACAAAATTCACTTTTTTGACCCAAATCTTTTTTGGGACAAGCTAACAAAATTATTTTTGACTAAAAAATGCCAAAAAATGCTTGATTCTAATGTTACGTCACTAATCTAAGGACGATTTTCTCATTTTTTCACCTAAACTTAAAATACAGCTTTAGAAGAGAAAATCAGAAATAGTCCTTAGATTAGTGTTTTAATAGTATAATCAAGGTGCGGTAGTAGCCTCCAAGGGGTGCGATAGTACCCTGATTTTTTCCCCGCGTCTGCGTCTTTCCCGTACGCGAGGAAGTAGGCTAAATACTGAAGTGCGTAGCTAAAGGAATAGACCAATAGGAAACCGCGATTAGCTAATGAATATTTATGATGTATAGTAATCGCTTATCCTGTGCGTCATCCTCGTGCTTCTGTACTCATTCGCTGCAGTGAGACGGCTTCGCCAATCTGGAACTGATCTTACTATACGCCGATAGAAGCTATTCTTAGTGAAACTGGACCATTGACCTTTAGATGAAGTCCTTAAAACAATATTACCAGTTCAATTTCTATCTCACATAGATGAATTCAATGGATATTATGTATCATTTTCCACAGCAAAATTCCCAACAACCAAAGGGACTTCCAGACATTCTTCAGAAAGCCTTAGATACATCGTTTCAGGTCAGTAGCTGGGTCATATAATGACCCTGTCATGACATATATTGCCCGCTTACAAGTGCTATTGATTCGCTCTGGTGAACGTATTGTTAAATCGTTACTAGGCGTGTTAGACCCGTATCGCCTCTATAGATGTATACGCATATGATTAGCCATTCCATTGTGACTCGTGTGACATTTCTACAAAAATCCATCTTTGAATGCATTGCCAGTGGAAAACTAGCTTTCCTCTACTTAAATGTATCACTTATATCAGTAAGACATTGTGCATGCATAGTTTAGTGCCATACAACCAATATTTTTTAGATCACAATTTATTTGATGTGACTCATCGCGTGACAGGCTACAAAACAGGTTTTTTGACATCACTTGATTCAAATGGCTCTCCAAAGAATTCTACAAGTGAGTTTTTTTTTTCTGAAATAGGAACCTAACACCCTAACCCATATTGTGCATGAGTTACACTGTGTCCAGGCTTCTGTGTTGTGTGTAGCAGCCTGTAGAAAATGTGACTCGCGTGACACAACTGTGTGACTTGATAGGCCTAGTAGCACATTGAAGGGCAATGACATGGAGGGCAAATAAAAAAAATCCATTATTTATTTGATAAAGTACCACTAAATCAATTGCAAATATCAACCATTAGTTGAATCTCTTTATTCTTTTTAAGTAATCTTAAAAGATTGTTTTATTTTGTGACTCGCGTGACATATTTATAGGGTGTTTTTGTGAAGAAATCAGTGGCGTAGCCAGAGGGGGAGGGGGGGGGGGGGGGGGGGCGAGGGGGCGATCGCCCCCCCCCCAATATTGACGTCGTGTCGGTTGAGATTGGCACTGTCGGTTCATTTGACCAGAGGAATCATGGAATTATGATGGTCAAAAGTACACATATGAAAAATGTTCGCGCGCTACGCGCGCATAACAGTCACCTAAATGCAATATTCGTTGGTACAAGCTTGTTTAGAGCCAAAATTTACCTCAATCGTGCCAAAAATAGGTGTAAAGTCAAAAAAAATCGCGCGCCAGTCTGGACTAAAAACAATCTTGTCGGTTCATTTTCAGTTCTCGCCCCCTCAATATGAATAACCTGGCTACGCCACTGGAAGAAATTATTGGGAAAATGCTAATAGCATTGAACAAAATACCCAATGTTTTGTCAAAGTGTGAATTTACTCCAAATATTTCTTTGCTTGCGATTTGTACCTCTGAGCCTTCTTATTGACTACAAGTTCAGGAGGCCGTAAATATACAGTAAAATGGTCTAGTTTGAATGCTGGTGCCGTCATATAACTGACTGAAATGAATTCCTTTGAATGTTATAGTTAATGGTCAATCGATTATCATCATTCAGTTTAATTTGTAGCACGACCTCATTATTTATAGAGTATCGCTATTTTGAATCGAGCACACGTGTATTCCGATTTTCTAAATAACCTGAACGGTCAAAAACCAAGGTAAACACACGCCCCTGGTTTAAAATGATGTATTGTCCAACTTATACATAACAGCCATTCCGCGTAAGGGTTGCAAAAAACTCAAAAATTGAAATAAAGGATTTCGGACTGTCGAATCCGTTCGAAGATTCGGACTAAAAAACCTTTTTTTAAATTCGGATTAAAGAAGCTTATAAATATTCGGACTGTAGAACTTTTTAAGTATTCGGATTAACGAACCCTTTTCAATAATCGGATTATAGAACATGGTCATAGGATTCGGACTAAAGAACCGTTTTTCATGTTTGGAACCCTTTTCATTTTCGGACTATAGAACCATCGTACTATAGAACCATAATTATTTTCGGACTATAGAACCGTCGTACTAACCTTATTTTCGGACTATAGAACCGTCGGACTATAGAACCATCGGACTATAGAACCGTCGGACAATCGATATGTCACCATTTTAACTGATTTGTTCAATTGCCTTAGGCCGAACCCCACGATTACGTGACTGATGACGAGATCAACGCAAGTATAACATCGAATGCTGCAAACCCTCCACGTCGTTTAAGACCATTGTCTTCAATCAGAAGAAACAGCACGCCATTTTCGCTGATGGAGCAAAGAAAAATGGTATGATCTTTACAAATCAAATGCCGGTGTATGTAGTTCTTCATTATCATTAATAAATTGTGATTTGAATAAACAGTCTATAATTTAATTATTTCCAAATTGGTGAGAAATATGCGTTTTTACCTCTTCGCTCGCAAAAGTAATACAAGCGCATGCGTGCTATTTTGCCACATTACGTCATGTTGTGTCATAAAAGCTGTTTGCACGCCCACGTTCTTGTGTATTAAGGGACCGTTCATTATTTATGGTGGAGGGGGGGGGGGGGGGCAAATTCGAGACTCGTATGTTAAAATTACCTAACCCCCCTACAGCTCAAACTGAAAATTACATGACCCCCTGCTAACCAGTAGCATTTTACACAACCCCCCCCCCTCCCCGAAAAAGCATCAACTTGTCACATAAGTTAAGGAGCTGTCTTTACCTTTGAAATTTTGTTCATGGATACGTTGGCAAATTTTGTTTGTGCCCTATCCAATAATTTTATGATGCCCCTTCTTTTTATTGTGTGATAAGTAATGGCGAGCGTAGCGAGTTGGAATTCTTTTCTTCATATTTATACATTTTGGGTGGTTTTGTGATTCTTTATAACCCGAACAAGTTAGAAAATTCTGAGCAGAAACGTATAATCCAGTGAAACGTTCTACTTTTGTGAGCATTGGTGCAAAGCAGAGATGAGGTGAAAATCATGCAATAAATCACATTTTTAAATCATGAAATTGGATTTTGTAACAATATACACCCTGTGGCTCTAATGTCTCGACCGTTGATGATTATAGATGTTTTTCCACCATATCGTCGATTTGCTGTCCAGAAATCGTCTCATAGTAAATTTTTTTGAAGTCATTAGGTTTTTTAAGAAAATATGCGCGAAGCACAGAAACAAATTGGCAATTACACTCCAAAATAGCCTCTAAAATCACTCCAATCACCACCATCTTTATAGTTTAAACAAATTTACACAACCCCCCTGTTCAAGAATAAAAAGTTGCATAACAACCCCTATTTCAACATATGAAAGTTACATGACCCCCCCCCCCCCCCTATAGTTTACCCCCCCACCCCCCCTCCACGATAAATAATGAACGGTCCCTAATTTGCTGCTGCAAGTTGGTTCACCAATTTAGAACTGATTGAATTATAGAAAACTACCTGTCAATAAAGACGATTTGGGAAACCCAGCGGAAGAGGTACATGTATGTAGGCCTACTTGCATTTCAAATGTTCACTAATGCTACACAGAAATGGCGCCATAACATCTCTACATCACTCATTATTATTACTATGCCTTTTTGGTACTGTGCACATAATTAACTTCTTTCATGTGTGTAACAGTTTTCTAATTAATATTCATATCAAAATGAAATCTATTAATTATAATTAGTTTCAGTTCAAAGGTTAACCTCGTACGTCATAAATTATGGACAACACATATTGGTTTTTAAGCCGGGATTTCGATTTATATTCTTTTCTGAGGACATGGTGGGAGGATATTACTTACCATGATTAATACCGTTATCAAAACTACTTGCTTTCAACATACTTATTCATTCTCGAATAAACAAAAACAGATTTAAGTAAGATCATCATCTTGACCAGAAAGCCTCTACAATTTTCTCAGGTCATTGCGATACCTTCTTGGCTTAAATCTGGATTGAATGGCAACACTAATAAAAAGTCTCCGAGTGCATGTTATTGCTCCGTGTCTTGATTGATTTGAACCATGAACAGCCATTCGGACTAACAAAATAGTGTCTTTAAATAGAAATATTGAATATCTGAGAGTAATAACAATAATATTTATTTACGGTACAATAAAAGTGCGTATTAAATAGTGTGCATCAAGTTCCCAGGTGTGTGTCCAATGTGCAAAAAACATAATGTCGTCCAATATTATTTTGCGCGGCGCAGAAGATGTACGCGTGAGTATATATGCGCAGATGATGCGCATGGGTTCCTTTTTGAGATAGGCGTTTCGATCTCGCTAAGATTACGGGCTATTGATTTTTTTTTAATCAAAGCAGTCTGTTATATAAATAATAATGATAATATTGAATGTCTTATTTTCGGGTGGCACAAGAATATAGTGTACTCGCTATAAAAATACTGTACTCGTCTCCGACTCGTGCAATATTTGTATAGCTCGTGCATTATATTCTTGCATCCCCCTCAAAGCCATTCAATATTAAATAATCATATCACAAGACCGGATTTGAATTTTTCCGTCACACGAGGCTAAGCCGAGTATAATGGATAATCCAAATTGAACAAGTTATTATGATGGTAATAATAAGACTGTTCACACTGGCCCGATGATCGATCTTTAAAAAAGGCCACTTCTCTGTGAACCCAATGACCAATGATAGTCATGCACGTTTTGAAACGGCTGAACTAGTATCCACGAACTATAAGCTTAACAACATGCAAACATGTTGATTGATCATGGTATATGCAAAAAGAAGGGGTCTATTTTGGCGATCGATCGTCAGAGAGACTGTTACGCTATTGGGCCTACACAGGGCCTATCGTAAGACCAGTGTAACATGGCTTAACGTAATTTTAACAGATTTTTTTTTCAATTGCCTTAGGCCGAACCCCATGATTACGTGACTTTCAACGAGACCAACACAAATATGGGATCAAATGCTGCCAACACTTCACGTCGTAACCCCGCGTCAAGGCCTTTGTCTTCAATCAGAAGAAACAGCCCGCCATTTTTGCTGATGGAGCAAAGAAAAGTGGTATGTTCTTTCCAAATCAATAGTTCCTCAAACTGTCATTGATCACTTCCAAGTTGGCGAGAAATATGCGATGTTTTCCTTTTCTGCTCACAGAAGTAATCCAAGCGCATGCGTGCTATTTTGCCACATTACGTCATGTTGCGTCATAAGAGCGTTTAGCACGCCCACGCTCTTGTGGAATAAATAACTTCAAAAGTATCCATTCGATCTTTATGAATGAGGTACCAAACTACGGAAAAGAAATCTGCCCATTTAATATTTATCTCAGATTTTTGGTACCGATCATTGATTTTAGATCATCAGCCAACATCAAAGCACCTGGTAAGGGATTTTTTGTGCTAGGTGTATCATTTTAGGTGTATCATTTTTGTATCTCATTCCTAAAATGATATCTTTTTTTGTTACCATCTGCAAAAACTGACATGTTACCCTATTTACAAAATGAACGAATCCCAGTTGTTAAATTCTTCTCCTGCGCGATACACTCGTGATCAAGGTGCGTATCGACTGCGTAGCGCTAATCAGTCAAGCGCAGCAATTTGATGTGAACTAGCGGGATACCCTCGCTGCGCTCGGGTCCCCGCTAGATGAGCAAATGAGATTCATAAGTTGTAACTTGAGTTCATGAGTTGTAAATGAACTCCGGTGGAATATAATTATAAAACGCGGCGCCACAGACGGTATCGGTATGTGAAACTCGGCACCTGAGAGGCGGTACGCATACTTCCTTGCCGACTAAAAACGCGCCAAAATAGGCAAAAATCTGCGGGTTCTGTATTTGAAGCAACTTTTATTTTATTTATTTTTTCACTTATATACAAATTCATTCATTTTCCTCCCTACAATAAAATAGTCCATTAAGTCAGTTTCGAGTGAAGGATCGGAAATGTCGGACATGTCGGATATCTATGTAAATAAATGGAACAAGAAATGGGAGTTCGACAGAGAAGAGCTCATACTGGACAGAACAAAACCGCTGGGTGAGGGACAATTCGGCAAAGTGTACACAGGCGTAGCCAAGAATATAGCCGATAGAGATGGTGACACGAGGGTAGCTGTAAAAGAATTGAAGAGTAAGTTGATATCGAGTGCAGTAGCGTCACTAGGGGGGGGGGGGCATGGGAACAAATCCCCCCCCCCCCCCCCCAGTCATGACCTTTTCCCCCAGTCAGCTTAAGAACACCCATTTTGTCCCCAAAACAAACAGTTAACTAAAATTAGCTTAAAATTGGTATGAAACTTTTACAATAACAGTTTTCGCGCGCATTTTGCCACCGATTTATTTTCTTGCCCCCCCCCCCCCCCACGCCCCCCTAACAAAATGTTGATGCTGGTGCAGCCACTGATTGATGGTAATCTTATTCTTTTTTTTAATCCTAAGAAAGGTCATATTTTTCAATTATTACAGGTCATAGGCCTATTTGTCAATTATTCCATGGAAGTCATTTCGTACATTTATAAGACACTGTGCGGCAAACTGATCAACATTTTCCCTTCTATAAAATCTATTTGTGTTTACACGCAGTTGATGCAGCAATCGAGGACAAAGATGAATTCCTGAAGGAACTGGCAATTCATACTCTGATGGAGCCGCACGTTAACGTGATAGAATTTCTTGGATGTTGTATCAGAGACGGTAAATCTTATAAACGGTTTTTATTTATCTTATATTACTAGAGGGGAATTAAAAGACGGCCAATACCGCGGGGACAATTGAAGACTATAAAAGTGAAAGAAGGGCCAAAGTGAAAAAAATAATAGCTTTAAAAAAATGAAGTTCGAAGTTTCTCAATTTCTCTGCGGATTACGAAATGTTATATCTTGAACCTTCTTAGCGCAGTGAGTCATATCCAAATTCTACATTTTTTTGGCTAAAATATTTATCTTGACTCTTATTAATTATCAATAATAGAAAATTAAAAGTTGTCATTTGAATCCCTCTTCCACTTTCATGGGTCTGATTTGAATAGACGCATTTGACAATACAAGATATAAGCAGACCTATACCTTGAAATGTCCATAATATTGAGAGGATCAAGTTGATGTTTCATTCATTTGAATCGGACGTTCTTTTAAATGACTTTAGGCCTATATTAAACTCTATAATTTGACAAACCATACATATGTGTAATACTTGTAACCAACCGAGCAATTTGACATTATTTTGAAAGAATCAGGCCAGTTTGAAATTTTGATTATAGACGACCCCTCACGTTACCCTTTCTTGTGGGGCCAAGTCAACCAAAATCCTTAGAAAAACACTGCAAATAACTAAATGTGACCAAAATAGCACTTGAGTCTTTCCACCGGGTCTCCAATTGGACGTCGTATTCGGCATGTCGACCCCATCTTGAGAAACAACCAGGCTGGCTTCCGTCCTGGAAGAGCAAATCCATATCCTCAGGAGGATTATGGAAGGGTTTAAGGACCATCAGTTACCTCTCACAGTCACATTCATAGACTTCAAGAAAGCTTTCGACTCAATAAACAGGAAAGTCATGTTTGCAGTGCTGCGAAATTATGGAATACCAAAACCTCTTGTCGATGCCATTGGTGTGATGTACAACAACTCGAAAAGTGCTGTGATGGTAGATGGCAGCATCTCAGATCCTTTTGCTGTCTCCACTGGAGTGCTACAAGGTGATGTCCTAGCTCCATTCCTATTTGTGATACTGGTAGACTACCTATTGAAGAAAGCCACATCTGACCTTGACTCAGGAGTTGTGACACATCATATCAGCGTCGCTCTAGACGTCATCCCGCCGTTGTTCTAAACGACCTTGATTCTGCTGATGATATTGCCTTACTTGAGACCACAATTCCACGAGCTCAGACCCAGCTGACAAAAACTGCTGCAGCAGCAATAGACCTTGGCCTCATCATTAGCGTTCCCAAAACAGAGTATATGACGGCCAACTGCAATCCTCACCCAACACTACAGGTCTATGGGGAAACCATCAGCCATGTGACGGATTTCAGATATCTGGGCTCTATGATGGCATCGGGTGTAAGTGACCTTTTAAGTCTTTTAAAAAAGACGCAGGGCATTGGCATGGTGCGCATTCTGGAAGTTGGAACACCTCTGGAGGAGTCCTCAAGTAGCTATCGCAACAAAAGTGAAATTATTTAGCACCACCTGTGTGACCATTTTGCTGTATGGCTGTGAATCCTGGGTGATATCTCAAGATATGGAGTGCAGAATAAATGCCTATGCTACCTCTTGCTACAGGATAATGCTTAACATCAAACGCATGGATCATGTCCCGAACACCACCATTTATGACATGACCAAGACATCAACCGTGTAAAAAGTCGCCAGCTGAGATTCCTTGGACATATTCTCCGTCTCCCTGATGAAGAGCCTGCCAGAATGTATGCCACTTACATACCAACACATGGCCGAAGGAGACCTGGTCGTCCAAGCACATCATACTTGAAGTACATACAGCGCTTGCTTGGTGACAATGAAGGCATGTTTCAAGAACGTCAGATAGCCACTCTTGCTACAGATCGCCGTGCTTGGAGAAAACTTGTGGTCGCCTGCTCCGCAGCCGAAGGATGATGATGATTCGGCAAGGGGATATCTATTCGGTAAAGGGTTGTACGAACCGGTGTTATAGAATGAGTCTTCCTGTCGTGCGACAGAACAGCATTTATTCACCTTTGATTTAGCCACGGTACATGCCTAAGATCTGTTTATGTATAATACTTTTATGTGTGTTTCTAAGAAAGTTTAAATCAATGTTCTTTATCACTACTTCATTTCACCAGAACCCCTGTGCATTATAATAGAGTTTATGCAGAACGGAGATATGTTGCATTATCTGCGGAGACAACGGAGAAGTGAACCTCTCGCCCAGTATCTCATGGTCAAATTTGGGTATCAGATTGCAAGTGGTATGGACCATGTCTCGAACATGGGGGTATGTCTGATTCACTTTATTCGGTATTCATAATTTTATGATAGAATAAAACCCACCAAGCTCAGGTTGATAAATGGCAAATAGAATGGGCATTGCGGTGTATACTTATTCACTGGATGCGATGCATTGCGTTATTGAAACTACCCTCACTCCCTCCCAGGCGTGTTTTGGGAATAAAACCAGGGGGAAAACGGGTCAAATTTGGGGGAAATTTGGCTGTGCCGGCACCTGGAATCGAACCAGGGTCGCCTGCGTGAAAGTCCCGTCCTTAATTGTTATCTTTTACTTCAGTCAGTTCCATCGCGCCGCTGACATGTCTTGAACAAAGAGGTGGAAATTGATGGTTCTTCTTTATCATATTTATATATTGTTTACTTCATAGATAGTTCACAGAGACTTGGCTGCACGGAACATATTAGTAGGCGAACACATGGTTTGCAAAGTATCGGACTTTGGTTTTGCAAGAGACGTATTTGGGGTCAAAACGTACGACAAATCGCCAGAGGTACGTGTTAGACTTATTGTAATGCAATTTCACTTTTATAGAATATCACTACGTTGTTATGCGGCGGCTTATTTAAGAAAAAGCGCATGGTAATGTCGGGCTATGTTATAGATGACCCTTATGAGTAAAATATATAGAAATGTCATTGACCAAAATATGCGAATAACGAAACTAGAGCTATTTAAGTAAGCCTACATAGTACAGAGTAAGCAGTATACTTTTTAGTATATGAAGAGGTTTTTTGCAATAGGGCCTGCATCCACGTTGGCTCTTATTGAGAACAAATCAAAAAACTGTTTCTAAATATTCAAGTTGAGCAATTGAAAAACTGAATGGATTATGAAAGAGGTACACTACATACTAATTTAAATTTAAATAAATTTCAAATGTGCTAGTTTTTAATTTGTTTAAAATCATGTTTACATTTTTTGAAAATTTGGATGTAGCCCCTTTTGCAACAAAACTCCATCTGTTTGTACATAGAGAAAAAATACCACACAAAAAAACATCTTTTATTTTAATCATTTAAAAAAAATAAGTTTGATATAGAAATGTATAGGTCACAATCATATGTTTCAAGGAAATAAAGTCATTTTTTTTCAAAAAGACCTACATCTCATTGTAAACAACCATTGAAGTTCTGTCGCAAAAGGGCCTGTATCCCGATTTAATTCTGGACACATGCCCTTTTGCAACAAAACAACAATTTCAATGGCTGTTTACAATGAGATGTAGGTCTTTTTGAAAAAGAAATGACTTTGTTTCCTTGAAACATATGATTTTTCCCTATACATTTCTATATCAAACTCATTTTTGAAAAAAAATGCACCATAGCCCTTTTGCAACAAAGATCTTCATATTTTCTTATAAATACATGTAGGCCCATAAGTGTTTTGTTTGTCAACTCGACTGCGAGCGTCATGTGTCATTGATGATCATGAGCCATTTATCTTAAGACTGTTGATTGTTGGTGGTACATGGTGCTCGCTGGTGAGTCATGTTGTTGTTTTTGTTTGTTTGGGTTTTTTTCTTCTCTAATTTGTAACTTCATGATTTTTGATATATCAAAAAAAATGAAGGGAGAAAAAAACAAAAACAAAAAAGAGATGCTAACAATAACAGATTTTATGTAATTTCTATTAATATATATGTAAAAACGTTAATTAAGAATAAAAGCACGAGTGCTCCATGCAGTGTGGGAAAAAAGACTTTATGTTTATGAAGAACGTATTTAGTGTTGTGCTCCCTCCGTACGGAGATACACATTGCTATTTGTTGCGTATTATAATATAGAGTTCAAAATGTTACCATGGTTTATGCAGATTGATATCTACTGCTGAAAGCATTGCTTATAGCTGAGTATGGATATGGGATTGAATTAGATGTGAACATGTTTATACGTAGATGCGAATTGTTATCATACCACATAAATGTCCTTACGGGGATGCAAATCTACTACTGATAGAATCATTTGTTGTGACTTAGATTGTTGATAAATGTTAAAAATACGGTTAGTAGAGATAGCTGATAAGCATTGCTATATCTACACTATTGACAGAAGAGTTTGCATTAATTAGAGTAGAGAGTATAAAACTCACAACATACACTTAGTTGTCGGAGATTTCAATGCTAGAATTGGACTAGACAGCCATTCAACACACCCTGACGTTATTGGACGTCACTGCTTTTATGATATAACTAACAACAACGGTGAGAGACTAGTGGATATGTGTGAGGAATTCAAACTTCGTCCCTCACAAATGAGTTTTCCTCAACCTAGATCCCGTCTCTGGACATGGATGCATCCAGCAGGTTCAACACACCAATTGGACCACATTCTTATCAACAGCAAGTGGACAAACTCCCTACGTAACTGCAGGGCATACAATTCAGTGGAATTAGACTCCGATCACCGGATTGTCAGCATCAAACTGGTCTGTAGTCTAAGAACTACCAAAGGGAAACCATGTAATCAGCCAAAGTTCAACTGGAAGAAATTACAGGATGCTGCTACAGAGAACAGTTTCAACTTGAATTGTCAAACAGATTTGAAGCCCTCCAGTACAACTTGTCAATACCAATAACAGAGAGGCACGATTCGTTTGAAAATGATGTATCAGAAGTGGCAGAGAAGGTTGTTGGTGAATGCAAACCTTGTGGGATGCCAAGTTGGGTGGCAGACAGAACCAAGCAAATAAAGACAGAGAGGGATCAGGCTAAAAGAAGGTATCTAGTATCTAATATCCAAATCTCGACAGTCCAGAGAAAGATGGAGGAGGCTTAATACCTGTCTGAACGAATCGTATAAAACTGACAAATTGGCAAATGCTGAACACGCAAATGGAAGAACTCTGATTGGCAGATATGAAAGGTGACTACACCACCACATGGAAAATTATCCATGATCTCTCAGGGAAAGAACAAAAGCCGAGCGTCAATGTCAAGAAAAGAGATGGTACGTCCCCTACAAGTGACAAAGATCTGTTTGCAGAATGGAAGGAATACTTCAGCTCTCTGCTCAACAATGACAATGGTCAAACACTATCTGATCTGCCCAAGCCTGCTGATCATGACTTGCCATGCCAAGATCATCCACCTACACACGAGGAGACTCTGAAAGCAATACGCCAGATGAAAAACAACAAGGCAGCAGGTCTTGACTGTGCGATCACCTCAGAAGCACTCCAGAGTGGCGGCGATGTAATGGCAGATGTAATCCATAATTTCTGTGCAGAAGTTTACACGACTCTCATACCACCTAGCCAATGGACCACCAGTGTTATTGTTCCTTTGCCCAAGAAGGGAGACCTTAGCCTCATGACCAATTACCGGGGAATACCCTTCCTTTCGATTGCTGCTAAAGTATACAACAAGATCCTTCTAAATAGGATCCGTGACCAAGTTGACTCCATCCTGAGGAACAACCAGGCAGGATTTAGACCAGGGAGAAGTTGTGCCCAACAAATTCACATAGTCAGAAGGATCATGGAAGGTTTCCAAGACTATCAGCTCCCGCTTGCGGTAACATTTATCGATTTCAAGAAAGCCTTTGATTCCATCAACAGAAAGGTGATGTTCTCAGTACTGCGACATTATGGAATTCCAGAAGCTGTAGTCAATGCTATAAGTGTGCTATACAACAACTCTAGAAGCGCTGTAATGGTAGATGGAAACATTTCACACCCATTTGATGTCTCCACAGGAGTTTTGCAGGGAGATGTTTTGGCTCCTTTTCTATTTGTTATATTGGTCGACTACCTACTGAAGAAGGCCACATCAGAGCTAGATTCGGGAGTTTTAACACATCCTTGTCGCTCCAGTCGTCACCTGGCCAAGTTGCTAAATGACTTAGATTTCGCTGATGACATTGCTTTGATGGAATCTTCAATTCCGCGGGCACAGGCCCAGCTAGCGAGAACAGCGGCGGCAGCAGCCGACCTCGGCCTCATCATTAGCACACCTAAGACAGAGTACATGACTATCAACTGCAACCCCCATCCAACACTTCAAGTCTATGGTGATCCCATCAAACATGTGTCAGATTTCAGATATCTTGGCTCTATGATGGCATCTGGTTCAAGTGACCTTAAAAGAAGAAAGTCACTGGCTTGGTGTGCTTTTTGGAAGCTGGAACGCCTGTTGAAGAGTCCCAAAATACCCATCTCAACTAAAGTGAAGTTGTTTAACACCACCTACATTACTATCCTGTGCTATGGCTGCGAGTCATAGGTGATCTCTCAAGACATGGAAAATAAAATCCATGCCTTTGCCACCTCCTGCTACAGAATTATGCTGAATATTAGGCGGATTGGCCACATCCCGAACACCAGCGTTTACGCCATGACCAGCACTGAGCCACTTATTCATTTGGTAAGGCAAGAAGAGCCTGCAAAAAGATATGCTCTATACCTACCAACGCATGGCAAAAGGAGACCAGGTCGACCGCGCACTTCATACTTTACATATGTAAGACAATTACTCGGAGACAAAGGTGCAATCCAAGAAAAACAGATTGCCGCACTTGCCACTGATCGTCGTGCATGGAGAAGTCTTGTAGTCGCCTGCTCTGCAGCCGACGGATGATGATGATGATGAGAGTATAGTGCAACTGAAATATGAATTGCGTTATAGTGCTGATAGTTAAGTAACATCTTAGACTGATGCCATGTGCTTATTATTATTACAAATATAGAAAGCTCCTATTCGATGGTATGCACCTGAATCTATTCTAGACGATATCTTCACAACGAAAACCGATGTTTGGTCGTTTGGAATTCTTCTGTTTGAGATCATCACCATGGGTAAGTTAATGCAATTGTCATTAGATAAGCAGGGTACATAGCGTCGTGGCAAGGCACTTGACCCCCCCCCTCGGATTTGGTTATCAACAAGTAATTAGGTCTGCTACAGAGCCTCTCTTAGTCCCCATCCATTTCATCAACACAATCGCCCTCACCTCCACAACAACCATACACTGATCATAGACCCTACACATACCAGCATGTACTGACTATGTACGCCAAGCCAATCACTAGCACCTCTACTGAAACTGGTTACATACGCAAAAATTGGGTGTATTTGAGGGCAACTCGGCGCTCGATATGCTTAGAGAACGGGTCTACAGGATTTCCGGGCTAATAAACGTGGGATGACAACGCCCGAACGGGAGAGTTTGGATTGTATAGCTTGTGGAACGACTTAGGCCTATCAGTGAAATGAGATGCTTTATGAGCGGCGACACAGGTCGTGAAAAGGGGGTCCTTGTCCCCGCACATACCCGTAAGACCAATAAACGTGAGTACCACCAACCCTCCCCCCCCCCCCCCGGTTGTGGCTGCTCCCCTCCCTCCACATTTCAAAGGCCCGGTCTGCTATTCGCGCCTCAAATAAAAAGTTTGGCATTGGAAGACTGATCAAGTTATTTCATTTGACATTATTATTCCTCATACATATTAATATGGTTATCCAATCTTCGTCAGCAAAATGTTGGCATTTTTAAATGATGCACTTTTTTTCTTCCCTGATATCTTTAGGATATTTTCTACCTTACCACAAGGACCCATCCACAGCAGCAGTCAGACTGAAGATCGCTACAGGAGGTGTACCGCCCAGACCGCCATATTGCAACGATGAATTGTATGTGATGTATAACAATTTAGGTTACAAAATGTTTTATATTTGAGCAAAATGCAAACAAAATGTTTTGGTTTTAGCATATATTATATTCAAAAATGACATTTGTTAATATTTAGGGTGCACACTACTAATTAGAACTCCATAGGGATATGTACAAAAATACTGATAAGAAACTATGTTTTAGACCACTAAATTGCAAATTTGGACGTTGTAGAGTGATTGTCTCTTAAAGATGATCACTCGTTCTCACCAAAAAGTGCAGAAAATAGGTATAGGGTAGCCTGCTCGATTTTCTAAAAGACGGCCATGGAGAGACTGCATCTCTGACGAGCTTGGAAATGTCACCGTTATCGCCAATGTTTCCAGTAAAAAACACAAATTTGAAAGATCTCTCAAAATTTACCTAGATGATATTCACATTTTATAATCAGTGTGCATGTAGGTGATGTCCCATAATTAATCAAAAATCCTAGGCATTTACGCCATTGTTCTTACTGTCAAGTCTTTTAAATTGAGAATTTTGTCATACATACTTTCAGATTCTAGTTTTAAACACCTCTTTAAAGGTAGGGAATACCTCATTTAGTGTAGTGCACCCTTAATATAGGTTTTCCTGGCCAATTTGAAAATATTGTCAATCAAATTAGCCTTCCAGTATTCAAATTCGCGCTAAATTGAATGATTGTCAGAACGTGTATTTCTATTGCCTTATATCAGCAGTCAATTTCATTTAGGTGAATTCTGTTTCATTTTTACATCAACCGATTTCTTTTTCGAGTATTCGTATTCAATTTGACGCATTTTATTTATACTAGCGGCGTACCCTCTCTACGCTCGGGTCCCCGCTAGATGGTTATGCCACATCCCCCCAAATCAGGTTGATTTATAACCATATCCCTCCTAAACCATTTACCGTGGCTACTTTATTAACCCCTACCTCTCAAACCGCATCAAGTTAACAGCCCCCCACACTGCAACTACACCAACCAGGTGGATTTATAATCATAACCCTCCTAACCATTTCCCGTGGCTACTTCATTAAAGGCATATATTATGTGATCTTTTCCAGAGAGCGCCCTCTATTCATGATTTTTTAGAAAGTAGATTTTCTTGCAGATTTACATTTCTGATCATAAATCGTACATACATTCCAAGTTACAGAGCGATACGATTTCTAATTACCTCAAAATCATGGTTTTAGAGTGAATTTAGAGTGAAAATATAAACTGTCGTGTTATCCCGACAGTTTATTTTCACTCTAAAACCATGATTTTGAAGTAATTAAGGATCGTATCGCCCTGTAACTTGGAATGTATGTACGATTTATGATCAGATATGTAAATCTGCAAGAAAATCTGCTTTCATTTTTTTTTTCGATGTTGAGGGCGTTCCCTGGAATGATCACATAATATACCTTTAACCCTTAACCCTATCCTAAAACATATTTCCCGTGGTTTACCCCCCCCCCCCCCCCCCCCCTATACACACCCACACCAGGTTGATTTATAATCACAACCCTCCCTAAACCATTTCCCGTGGCTTCTTCACTAACCCTCGGTCCCTTCGATTGTTTGGCATGCCAACTTAAAGTAAAGAAATCAGGTTGCTTCATTAACCCACGCAAAACGCTACTTGTATTATCACCCTAGGCCTATCCTAAACCATTTCCCGTGGTTTTACACCCCCTCCCCAACATGACACCAATACCCTACAAAACAGGCCTATAACCATTTCCCGTGTGGCTTCTGCGCCATGTGTAGGAGTGCGTGTGCCGCGGCAGTGAGCCCTTGCGAAAACATGCACGCGACGCGTTACCACGGTATGATTACGCGGTAGTACGCGCAACGCACAATGTTGTTCAATTCTAGTGGCATTTATGAGCCGAATCTGAGAGGTTTTTTGCTGTTTTTGGAGCCAATTGTTAACCAATTTCAGTGGTATAAACTTTAACACACTTCCCGTTATTTCCTCTATCTTTCATGCAATTTAGGCCCTACTTTGATCACAACTAACGGAGAAATAAGGATAACAAACAAACAAACACCCCCCACACAAACACCCCCCCCCACACACCCACGCGCATTTCCCTCACATTTTTTCTTCCCCCTACTTTAAAAGGGGTCAGCTATTCGATCCTGGGATTGAGTCTGATCAGACATAATACCATCATCTCGTCGTCTGACGATTGCCTTATTGGCATGAAACTCAGAGTAACGACTCCCTTTCTCCAGAGGTCTAAACTTTGATTTTTTACAAAGCTCTCCCGTTTCGGATTGAACACTTTTATTTAAAAGATAGTCTAACCATGAAATATTGTCGATATTCATGAATTTATGTTAATTATTATGTTCCTGACCTTTTATCAGTTAACTATAGCTGTTAACTAACTGTTAAATAGTGTTCCATATAATCACTAATTGTTCTCGTATCACCATTTTCCTCATACAGATATAGAATAATGAAAAGCTGCTGGTCCAGAGACCCTGATGACAGACCAGAATTTAGTCAGTTGGCGGAAATATTGGCTAGTCTTGAAGACAAATATGAACCAGTGTAAGTTTCGTGATTAAAATATTGCCAATTTATAGTGATTGCACTATGGGATATTTAGTGTTCCATTATGTAAGCATTAGGCATATTAGGCACAGGTATGATTACGACAATGTAAGAGTCTAATCAATGAGAGGAAGAACAAATGTATACAGTTTGAGAAGTAAAAATGACTAAAATCAGCTGAAAAGTGTTAAGACTGTAAGCATCTCTTAAAACAAAACCAGTTTCTCAATGTACAGCATTAAAACGATTGAAAAAGAGTGTACAATCTCCTTGTATATTGGTATTAACAGGGATAGCTTTACATGATGCTTTATATATTTCTTTTCTTACTAATTCATTGTAATTTAAACACATGTAATGTTATAACTGAAAGTTGTCATTATTAAAAAGGTAAAGAGAGAAAGGAAACGCAACCCTTTTGTTATATTAATTGGTAAGAATTCCAACTTACATGGGACAATATAACTTTATTTTTATTTTTTACTAATTCAATGTAAATTCAACACGTCAAAGTTTTATTACGGTCCTCTAAGGGAGCACATCAAAACTCGACCGCCCGGCAACCGCCGGTTCCGTTCAGTTCCGTGAGGTTGCAGCCGGTTTCTATTGTTCTAAACAATGATATGCGGTCCAACCGGACGGAACCGCCGGTTGCCGCGCGGTCGAGTTTTGATTTGCTCCCTTAATATCTATTACTCAGAAAGTACAAAAATAGTAAACATGAAGCATGTTTCTATTTTCTTGAATTCGCACCTCATTGGTGTTTACAAGGGAGGGTATGGTTATAAATCAAGTCTAGGACAGCTTGTTTACCTATGGCAACTTCAGATACAAATATCATTTAAAAAGATTTTCACCGTAAAAAATATATTTTAAAAAAAGGTGAGAGGGAAAGGCATGGTTTTTTGCGATGTTATGGGTCGGTCGTATTTGGGCAAACAAACATTATTTTTGCCTAATGCGCATTTTTATTAAGCACCAAAAATGACAAAGCAAACGATGGTGCTACCGGAGTTTCACCAAAATACACGCAACGTAAGCGTTCATATACAAGAACATCGTCCCACGCGCTGGAGTACCGCAAAAGAGTGTTCGCGCATAGATCACGTAGCATAATGCGATATATAAAAAAGTTGTCACTACTAAACTAAACACCACATGTTTCTAGTCAAGATGACCACTGAAATAACCACTGGTGTTTTTATTCAGGCCATTACCTCCAATAACCACTAATCAATACCATAATCACCACCTTTTGCATTCTAATAGAAACACCCCTTACGGAAACTCGTTATCATTTATTGGTTGGTTGACAGAGAAATCTGTACACAATGCATTCACTTATAACTACCATAATTTAAACACCTTTAGCCCAGCACTACCAAAACCCTATTGTATATTTCACGGACATAAATTATGCTAATGAGCTCATTAAATGACGTCACTCACATCATCGGGTTTTGCCGATGATTGAAATACGTTGATTGAAATTCTAGGTCGAGTAAAATGATGTTCTTATTTGTTGTCTGTGAGCTTTTCTGATTTTTTTCCCGTATTGGAGTATTTTTTTATTGAAAATAGACAGTTCAAATTAAACGTTGGTTCCAAGTTCAAGTAACAGCACATGTATTAAAGGCGACAGCAAAGGCAATATGCAAGCAACATTTGAGAAAAAACGATGCCCGACTTTGCAAGAAAGTGTACGGGGAAGTGTACGAGTGAACATGACAAACCAAAACATCCTAGTAATAATCATCTCCGTGGCGCAATTGGTTAGCGCGTTCGGCTGTTAACCGAAAGGTTGGTGGTTCGAGTCCAGCCGGGGGCGTTGTTACTTTTTGCATTTAATGCAGATCGACAAATCACAGTAAAAATATATTGACAAAATCACAGACCACTTACACAAAAATCGCATCTGCGCATGCTCCTGTCGCGATCGAAATCTACCACGCAAGCAATGAGAGAGTTTTCATAGTGCCCAGCTCCATATCACACATCTCAAGCTATAGATGAGGTGACCGTTGTTTACATCAGTAGTGTTTACATATTGATTAGCGCCTGGTCTAAAGACATGCTAGGGGTACTAGTCCATGACTACTGCATACATCATACTATATGAAAGCAAAACACACATCACTGAGCGCCAATTTTAAAAGCACATGCCCTTATGGTGCGCACGCAAACCGCCGGGCAACCAGATTTAGTACCTGGTCTCTCATTGTGCTTAGGGATGCATACCATGACTTCTGCACTGTTACACCGTAAGCATGGTAAGTAATGATCAATCAAGTATGATTTAAAGCACCGTTCCCTGTAGGTGCGCACGCAAACCGCCGGGCACTACGTCACCGGTCACACCATCTATAGTTAATATCTTACATAAAAAAAAGAATCCAACCCTCCCAAATCTCAATTTCCCTCAGTAAAATGTAAAATGTTGGTTCATGACAAGTTGACTGTGCCCCGCTGTTCTGATTGTCTTATCATCTCATTTGGCTTCTTTTTCTTATGACTGTTATCGAATATTGAAGATAAATTGATAAGTTAGACTAATACTGGAACTTACTTTTTACAACTGCTACGTTTGTGTTGAACCATCACACTTCATCAGGCAACTGACTCGCTGATGCTGATGATGATGGGTCACGTAATAGAAGCTAGATGAAGACGAGTCGTCGCGGAGTGCGGCTATCATTGATCCTGACATGTTGATGAGACTATGTTTCAAATTATGTTAAACGTTTATATATACGATGTTTTAAAAACTCAATGAACAATGAAACCGATTACGCAATGACGTGCTCACCCTATATAAAACCTGAGGTACAAATGTGGAAATAGTAGGCCCAAATTGCCGAATTTTAAGGGTATTGGATGAAAAAGGTTCAATTTTGAAACAATAATAGGCCTGTAGAGCTACTACATAAACCGCCCATTGGATTACACGTAAAATAGAGCTAAAAGAGTCGCGATTTTGGGTCCTTAGTAACCCTTTTTAGAATGTCTCGAGTGCTTCATTCGAATAAACAAATATTAAAATTGCATAAAATCGTCAAGAAGTGTAATGTCTTCCAATTAGAATTTACGATATGATCATTTAACATTTAAACAGCGCCATTACACAGAACGAGGAGTGATTTAGTGCTGTGCGTCCTTAACTCTCAGCAGCTGTATATTAAAGCCTTGACTTAAATGAACTGTTCCCAGCATCTAGTGACCTGCGAGCTTGACACTTTGGCATCATGATCACTAAAGCGACCTGACTGACTCTCGTTGTTAGAATGAAAATAATTTCTCCGTGAATAAATGTACAAAGAATTTAATTTGTTATGTATTTGTGCTTTTCCCCATAGTTCTCCATTTGGTGAAACTGATGACAGAACAGAGCCGCTGGGTAAGTAAGTTTAATGATTCTGATGATTGAAATATGCAAGTCACAATATGTTCTTCGGGCGAACGAACTTTTACGGTTACATTTTGTAGTATGGTCAGCAGAGTAGACCACTTTGTACTCTCCCATGTAGTCCCTTACCACTTTGTGCTCTCCCACTTTGTCCCTTGTCACTTTGTACTCTCCCATGTAGTCCCTTACCACTTTGTGCTCTCCCACTTTGTCCCTTGTCACTTTGTACTCTCCCACTTTGTCCCTTACCACTTTGTGCTCTCCCACTTTGTCCCTTACCACTTTGTGCTCTCCCATGTAGTCCCTTACCACTTTGTGCTCTCCCATTTATTCCCTTGCCACTTTGTGCTCTCCCATGTAGTCCCTTACCGATTTTGCTCACCCATGTAGTCCCTTACTACTTTGTGCTCTCCCATGTAGTCCCTTACCACTTTGTGCTTTCCCATTTATTCCCTTGCCACTTTGTGCTCTCCCATGTAGTCCCTTACCGATTTTGCTCACCCATGTAGTCCCTTACTACTTTGTGCTCTCCCATGTAGTCCCTTACCACTTTGTGCTTTCCCATTTATTCCCTTGCCACTTTGTGCCCTCCCATGTAGTCCCTTACCGATTTTGCTCACCCATGTAGTCCCTTACTACTTTGTGCTCTCCCATGTAGTCCCTTACCGATTTGTGCTCACCCATGTAGTCCCTTACTACTTTGTGCTCTCCCATATAGTCCCTTACCACTTTGTGCTTTCCCATTTATTCCCTTGTCACTTTGTGCTCTCCCATGTAGTCCCTTACCGATTTGTGCTCACCCATTTAGTCCCTTACTACTTTGTGCTCTCCCATGTAGTCCCTTACCACTTTGTGCTTTCCCATTTAGTGCTCTACAACGTAGTCCCTAGTCACTCGGTACTCTCCCATGTAGTCCCTTACCACTTTGTGCTCTCCCATTCCTTATCACTTTGTGCTCTCCCATGTAGTCCCTTACCACTTTGTGCTTTCCCATTTAGTCCCTTGACACTTTATGCTATCCCATGTAGTCCCTTACTACTTTGTGCTCTCCCATGTAGTCCCCTACCACTTTGTGCTTTCCCATTTAGTCCCTTGCCACTTTGTGCTCTCCCATGTAGTCCCTTGCCACTTTGTGCTCTTCCATTTAGTCCCTTGCCACTTTGTGTGTTCTCCCATGTAGTCCCTTACCGATTTGTGCTCTCCCATGTAGTCATTTACCACTCTGTGCTCTTCCATTTAGTCCCTTGCCACTTTGTGTGTTCTCCCATGTAGTCCCTTGCCAATTTGTGCTCTCCCATGTAGTCCCTTGCCACTTTGTGCTCGTCCATTTAGTCCCTTGCCACTTTGTGTGTTCTACCATGTAGTCCCTTACCGATTTGTGCTCTCCCATGTAGTCACTTACCACTCTGTGCTCTTCCATGTAGTCCCTAACTACTTTGGGCTTTCCCATTTAGTTCCTTGCCACTTTGTGCTCTCAAATGTAGTCCCTTACCACTTTGTGCTCTCCTATGTAGTCCTTTACCACTTTGTGTTCTCCCATTTAGTCCCTTGCCACTTTGTGTTCTTCCATTTAGTCCCTTGCCACTTTGTGTGCTCTCCCATGTAGTCCCTTACCACTTTGTGCTCTCCCATGTAGTCTCTTGTCACTGTGTGATCTCCCATTTAGTCCCTTGCCACTTTGTGTTCTCCCATTTAATCCCATGCCACTTTGTGCTCTCCCATGTAGTCCCTTACCACTTTGTGCTCTCCCATGTAGTCCCTTGCCACTTTGTGCTCTTCCATTTAGTCCCTTGCCACTTTGTGTGTTCTACCATGTAGTCCCTTACCGATTTGTGCTCTCCCATGTAGTCACTTACCACTCTGTGCTCTTCCATGTAGTCCCTAACTACTTTGGGCTTTCCCATTTAGTTCCTTGCCACTTTGTGCTCTCCAATGTAGTCCCTAACTACTTTGTGCTCTCCCGTTTAGTCCCTTGCCACTTTGTGTTCTTCCATTTAGTCCCTTGCCACTTTGTGTGCTCTCCCATGTAGTCCCTTACCACTTTGTGCTCTCCCATGTAGTCTCTTGTCACTGTGTGCTCTCCCATTTAGTACCTTGCCACTTTGTGCTCTCCCATTTAATCCCATGCCACTTTGTGCTCTCCCATGTAGTCCCTTACCACTTTGTGCAATCCAATGTAGTCTCTTGTCACTTTGTGCTCTCCCATGTAGTCCCTTACCGATTTTGCTCACCCATTACTACTTTGTGCTCTCCCATGTAGTCCCTTACCACTTTGTGCTTTCCCATTTAGTCCCTTGCCACTTTGTGCTCTCCCTTGTAGTCCCTTACCGATTTTGCTCACCCATTACTACTTTGTGCTCTCCCATGTAGTCCCTTACCACTTTGTGCTTTCCCATTTAGTCCCTTGCCACTTTGTGCTCTCCCTTGTAGTCCCTTACCACTTTGTGCTCTCCCATTTAGTCCCTTGTCACTTTGTACTCTCCCATTCAGTCCCTTACCACTTTGTGCTCTTCAATGCAGTCTTTTGTCACTTTGTGCTCTCCCATGTAGTCCCTTACCGATTTGTGCTCACCCATGTAGTCCCTTACTACTTTGTGCTATTCCATGTAGTCCCTTACCACTTTGTGCTTTCCCCTTTAGTCCCTTGCCATGTAGTCCCTTACCACTTTGTGCTCTCCCATGTAGTCCCTTACCACTTTGTGCTCTCCCATGTAGTCCCTTGCCCCTTTGTGCTCTCCCATTTAGTCCCTTGTCACTTTGTACTCTCCCATTCAGTCCCTTGCCACTTTGTGTGCTCTCCCATGTAGTCCCTTAGGGAGCACATCAAAACTCGACCGCGCGGCAACCGCATATCATTGTTTAGAACAATAGAAACCGGCTGCAACCGCACGGAACCCCACGGAACCGGTGGTTGCCGGGCGGTCGAGTTTTGATGTGCTCCCTTACCACATTGTGCTCTCCAATGTAGTCTCTTGTCAGTTTGTGCTCTCCCATGTAGTCCCTTACCGATTTGTGCTCACCCATGTAGTCCCTTACTACTTTGTGCTCTCCCATGTAGTCCCTTACCACTCTGTGCTCTCCCATTTAGTCCCTTGCCACTTTGTGTGCTCTCCCATGTTGTCCCTTACTACTTTGTGCTCTCCCATTTAGACCCTTACCACTTTGTGCTCTCCCATATAGTCCCTTACCACCTTGTGCTCTCCCATGTAGTCCCTTACCTTACCACTTTGTGCTTTCCCATTTAGTCCCTTGACACTTTATGCTATCCCATGTAGTCCCTTACTACTTTGTGCTCTCCCATGTAGTCCCTTACCACTCTGTGCCCATGTAGTCCCTTACCACTCTGTGCTCTCCCATTTAGTCCCTTACCACTTTGTGCTCTTCTATTTAGTCCCTTGCCACTTTGTGTGCTCTCCCATGTAGTCCCTTACTACTTTGTGCTCTCCCATTTAGACCCTTACCACTTTGTGCTCTCCCATGTAGTCCCTTACCACTTTGTGCTCTCCCATGTAGTTCATTGCCCCTTTGTGCTCTCCCATTTAGTCCCTTGCCACTTTGTTTTCTCTTATTTAGTCTTTTGCCACTTTGTGCTCTCTATTTAGTCCTTAGCTACTTTGTGCTCTAACTTTTGCCAATTTGAGCTCTCACATTTAGTCATTAACCACTGTGTGCTCTTCCGTTTCTTCCTTTGCCACCCTGTGCTCTCCTAGTTTGTCAAAGGCCTCGCTGTGCTCTCAAATTTCGTCTTTTGTCGCTCTCAGCTCTTTTTTCACTTTTATGTCCTGTAAAAAAACATTTAAAACAGCCTAAAAATAGTATCATTTCTAATTTCCCATTTATCTTCCTAGATTCATCAGGCACAGATATGCAACCTGAATCAATTCCGAACCCAGAAAGAGAAGTACTAGAAGAAGGTCTTGTTACATCCACCAGACATGAAGCTTTACAAACACCGCCAAAACAAGTCATTTACACTCAGACAAAGCACATTGACAACAAAGGCGGTGAGGTAAACTTAGAAGATTTGGACATGTCTATAAAAATCCCACAAGATGCTCTGTCTGCCCCTGGCGTTGACATATCTCTTACTGTAGATACAAATGAACCCCATCCGCCGTTTCAAGAGAGTCAACTGGTTCTCGGACCAGTGATATCTTGCGCACCAGATGGGCAAACCTTCCATAAGCCTGTTACAATCTCTGTGCCCCATTCTGGTTTAAATATCACCAAGGCATGTCTGCAGGTGTGGTGTAAGGCAAAGAGCAGTTGGGAAATGGTGTTTGACGGTAGCGTTGGTAAACAGAATGGTGACACTCAGGTCATAGTCGACAAAAATAAAATCAAGATTCGAGTGCGACATTTTTCCCTCTATGATTTCCTTACTGTTCCCGTAAAAGAAATGGTAAGAAACTGGCTTTATCCCGAATTACAGCTTGACATATTGGCATATATGTTTCCTGTCAATACTATTGCTACTAGTAATACTGCTCTGATAAGGGTATACGCCTTGAAAAGCAATGACGTAGCAAACAAGAAATCAGTAAGAGAGGCGGAAAATAAAGATGATGAAAGCGGTATGTGTACCAGACCGTCATCCTTCCCAGTGAGGCCAAACGGAAACAGTTTGATGGTGTGTGCTAGGCATATTGTTCCAGAGGAAAAATGGATCCCCACTGACGGTTTGATTGGGCATATTTCGCAACATAATTGGCAGACAGGGGGAGCAGGCGCCAGATGCGAGATTAAATTCCGACTGAATGATAAAAGAGAACACGCAAATACATTTGAAGGGGCTTTTGATCTGAAACAAGACGGCAATCAAAATACCGTTCACGGAATTCATTTCTTTGATATCACCGCCAAACAAGACAATGCTGAAGCGAGAAGGGTCAAACAACAAGCGATGATTGCGCAGGGCAACCAGATGATTGCACAGTGCAACCAGCCTCAGCAACTTCATCCACAGCAAGCACAAATTGGTGTTTCCGGAAGCGGTGCTATCCGAAAATTGCAAGAGAAAGAAACACCGCTGTTATCACCTTGCAAACTTTACGTATATGATGAGTGCAATTCGGCCAAATCACCCAAACCACAGAGTGATTGGGGTCCATTCTTCAAACAAGTGGCGAGAGATATCCGACCAAGATGGCAAGAAATAGCAGCGTTGCTTCACTTCACACCTGAAGAATGCCAGACATTCATCAGCCCCAACACTCCGGATTGGTGGGCAGCATACAAAATGTTACAAGCATGGCGATGTCAATTACCCAAATGTGAACCTGAACAATTGCAAAACATACTCGCAGATGCCGTTCGTCCTTTTGATGAAAGTTTGGCGAAAAGAATTGCAGTGCAGGCCCTTCAATGAGCCCCTTGTGATAAGTGATCATAGACACACGCAGAATCAGTTTCCATAATCATGACAATGATGACATGAACAGAAAAATTCCGGATTTTGGTATAAAATGATGTTAAGGAATGGTGTCAGTATAAACGTTTGTGACACACCCTCCGTTCCCAGATTGCAAAGAAAGGACCTCATTTCGGAATATAAAGGTCCACGTTTGACAAATATCATCCCCAAACTCTAAGTAATATAATACCCTTGTCAATCCGATCAGGACCCAGAGAAGATTCCTTGTGCAGTCCAACAATATTATTAGCATAATTGCAGTGCCCACAGTTCAGAGCTTTTACACAAAATAACCTGTGCCACATTTGCTGAAGAACAGCTAAAGGTGATCTCATTCCCACCTTCATATAGCCTACAGAGAGGCACAGTTTTAGCTCGATATCCAACTTTTTTTGAAAAAATGAGGGTCTTTAAGAAAATCAACAGAGGACATGATTAAATCATATCAATTGTACATCTTCTGACAACGACATTTTACAGAACCTCGATTAACAAAGTTATATCCCTTTAGTTTTAGAGAAATGTAATCATGTCAATGGGAACCAGCCGACATTGAAAACCACCGGTCATGTAGATATTTTATTTTTTATGGGGAGGGTCAAAAGAGTTTATTCAAGAGTGGTATTATCTGGCGTTGTATTGTCAAAGGTGGCACGAAAACATTCGAGCCTTTCATTTAGCAAAACACATGTTACAAACCAATAAAAATTACCAAGCAAATTAAAACTTCATTGATTTCACGCATTCTCAAATTCAACGACAAGGATATATGCCATCACGCTCTACGCTCTCTCATTATCTCCAGCCCTTGACTATTACAATGGACTCTTATCGTCACTACCACAATCACACACTTTTCGTTTGCAGCGTCTACAGAACTGAGTTGCTACAAACACTTATATCTATCTATAGTAAATAGATGAATCAGCACCTCTGCAGAAATCTCTCTATAATAGCTATATGTTGAAAAGAGGGTCCCGTTGAAATTGCTATTGTATATATGTTTATAAGTCATTAAACGGTCTTTCACCTATGTACCTATCAAACAAATTGTGTGTTTTAAATAGACACTTAAGATCATCCAAGGATCATATTCGTCTTGTGTATTCTAATGTCAAAAGTAAAAAAGCTGCTGATAGGACTTTTAGCGTTTGTGCATCCAAGTTGGAATGATCTAACAGTGTAATATAATAACGCAATTATCGTGTTTCATTTTTTATCATGAAATGTTCATAACACATTTGAGAAAAATCACTCGTTTTTTTTTACTCTCCGTGTAGTTAGTAGGGGTGGTCTTGTGTTTATATAACATCTTACATTTTTGATCTTCCAAAAGGTATCATGAAATTTATGCTTATTTCTTTTCTGGACTCACTCCCCACCAACGACGATATGAGCCGCGACCTCTGTGGCTGCAAAGAAACTCTTCATCATGTTTTAAATAATTGCAAAGCTATGTTAGACCAAGGTCGCTAGACCTGGCGTCATAACTCTGTTCTTTGCATAATCCTGGACAACCTTAGTGATACTAGTGATCCCTCATGGAAGTGGCTACCAAATTACTGGGACCACAATTCCGCCCGACATCCTTCCTACTCAACAAATCATTGATCAAGGCTCAAAGTCGATCATATTTTTGAACTAACTATGATCCGTTCGAACGTAACATTAATTCTGCTCATGATCGCAAACACAATCAATACGCCGGCCTTGCCAGTGACCTGCGAGAACAGGGTTATCATGTGTATAACACAAATATCATATGTGTTGAAATTAGTTCTAGAGGCCTTATTTCAAGTTCAAATAAGAGCTCCCTCCAATCCATTTTCCCCCTTCTTTCCATCAGCAAAAAATATACCCTATAACCATTGCAGCGTGTTACTTTACTTAACAAAGCAACTCCCTGCCTTTATATCCTGTACATACTCTGTATATACAAATCTTTATATTTTCTACTTGAAAAAGGCGAGTTTTATCTTGCCGCAACGTCGTGTTTTTTTTTCTTCTTATCTGTGTGTTTTCCCTCCCTTTTTTGCGTCTGCAGTAATTGTTAATGTTGCCCACCGTCAAAGTTGTGTTATTGCCATCCCCATCCCTTGGATGAGCTTTAAATACCGGGTTCTAATTGATGTAACATTATGACGCATTGGTCACATTTTGTAAAACGAAATATTTTTTTGAAAGAAACCAAATATGTCATTAACAAATCATCAGTTTTGAATATTTTAATGGCACTTTTACAGACAGAGTGCCCGACCTTTCGTACTCTCTCTGCATCATGGCATGTTAATGCTGAAAGAATAGCTGCAATTAATGACAATGCAACTATACATAATATCATATAAAATGGGAGACTTGGAAACATTTACGGTTAATAGTGTACTTTTAGAATTTGATTATGTATCATGTAGTATATTATGCTACAATTGTAGGTAAACATGTACTCTGTATGAAATATAAAAGTGTACTTGGTGTATCAGAATCTTGGCCCTTAAGTACACTTTCCCTCCAAAATCTTAGATATTCATAAAACGAGCACATTTCTTCCTCGCAATTTAAGTCCTCATTCATAAAAATCGAGTGGATACTAGTTATGACGCCGTAAGTAACCAGACCAACCTACAACACAGTTGCTGTCATTTTGTTTTCTTCTATATCATTGCCTCATCGTGTGTGCTCAGCAGTTACAATGCGCGACAATGTGTGTGACGTGATTCACAGCTCACTGTCTATCCATCCTTGGACAAAAGAGGAGGAGAAAACCATAAATACATAAATATTGGAGAGCAAGCTCTCCAGTATTTATGAGAAAACACAACGCGACCGATCCGATATTCCTGTGTACCCTATGTGTGCAATCTGTTGCCGCAGGTATAACCGACTGGAGGGCCCTGCATGTACATTTTGCTTATGGCCATGTGTTTTGAACTCGCCACCCCATAAAAAGTATATATTTTCTGAACGGTAATCTCACAAATAATCTAAATATGCTATTGGAATTTAGATAGACCTAATGGTAAGTAACATGTTGCGATTAAGAATGTTAAAAAAATATCGAATTCTTTCATATTTTGATTAAAGCTCAATAATATTTGTATACCTATCCCAATCATTATATTACTGTGCATTCGTTCCTCATGCAATTACCCATCAGAAGACAATGGTTGTAAAGGGTAAGTTGTTGAAATGTACTATATATCGAAAGTGAATGAGCACAAACCTTTAAATTTCATATTTATTAGAGTTTACCAATATATTTGTTTGGGTATTCACCCAATCCTGATTTAATCGTCATTTTTGAATTCCCCTTTTTCAGAGCTTGCCAAAAATGTATAATGTTGCTATCATTAGTTGAATACTTTTGTTGTTGTTATAGCATGTATAGTCATGTATGGAAAACCGATAATTTAGGGCAAGTTCACTGTGTAACGAATAGGGAGAAAGCCAAGGACAATGCAATCGATTCATGATTACAATTGTTACATAATAGTTGACACGCTTGTTGAAACAGAAACTTATAGAATATAAAACAATCTATAAAATGAGAACAAAATCATGTTTGTACCATACAAGGATGAGGAGATTGTACACGTACACACCGCCACCGCCATCGCCACCGCCGCCACCCCTGACTTTCGAAATATAATCAATCATATCTCAGCCAAACAGTTATAGAAATACCTGATTTATTCACACACTGTAGCTAGATAAATAGGCTTTCAACTGACACCTAAACAATACCTCTACCACATTTAGTGGTTGAGTTAATAGAGAGAAATGGATGATTCGTCACCAAAATGACACCCTTTTTGAGTGGCGAGTTCAAAACACATAGCCTTATACATTTCTATCTGAGAAAAATTCAATAAATCTTACTAGACGCTCTGAAGCACTGTTGATTGGAAGCGCAATTTGTTAAAATGAATAAGTGGAGAAACGTGTAACTTCATAATACAGTCTTGATAATATTAATCTATTTTAAATTTGATAGAATTGCATTAACTATCAAAAATAATGTTGTGGTCTAGGGGTCGTCAGACTGATTGCTCGAAGGATTCGATAACGTAGTGCTTTCTTGTCTTTTTTATTCCAAGATCCATCCATACATACGGCCTACATGCCTGACCGTCTTCGACAGCACACAGTGTTCGATTCAAATCAATGATATCCCAAACAAAAACCATTTCCCACGTTTTGTTGATTACTAAACCCATCATATTCATAACTTAAAAAGAATCCACTCAATTTTTATGAATGAGGTGTCATAGTACGGAGAGAAATGCTCGTTTAGTATATATCTTAGAAGTTTGATACTAATTACTGATTATAAATTAGCTAACATATAAGCACCTGTTCAAGAACTCTTTGTGTTAGGTGCTTTCGAAAACTACATCGATTAATATCCCAAATGAATAATATCATGAACAAAAAATGTTTTTTAAATTTGATTGTATTATGCCTTTCATATGTAACTATCCAATGTCTAAGTATTTTGTATTTCTCATGCATTTATATAGAAACGTATTGTACTTGTACAGTTTGTTGTAACTAGGAGATGAGACAAATAAAGTATTTTGCTTGGAGAATAAAACACACTTTGATTTCATTTATTTCTCTATGCTTGTCTGCAGTATTATAATGGGCACATCTCAATATTGATCGAATTTACTTTATAATGTCCTAAATACAGAGTGAGTCAAAAAACACTGCAATAGTGGAAAGAAGCCATCTTGTTTTCAAAACCAAGTTGAAGTTTGAAATTTCTTAAACGTTGCAAGAATGATATAGTTGTTCCTAATTTTATGTGAAAAAATGAAGTCATTCGCATTTTTAGTTTGTCTTTGGTGAACCTTTTTTTCTTTTCTTTTTTTCTTTTTTTTTGACTTTAATTCAACTTTAATTTCTGCCATAAACATGATATTATAATAAGAATAATTTAGTATGATTAGAATACAAATAATTTCCCTTTTAGCCTATTTAAATATGTAACCTTCCTACCTTTACTGTGTGAATTACCATTGTACATACTACATAATGGGTTGATTTGCCTAGTTGGTCACACTTTCCTTAATTGATGATGGATATCTCTCATCTTTTCAGGATTTTAACCATATTAGTTGAACTTTACAATGAAATCAAATTGGTCATGGTTCAGTAATAATTTTAATAAGGATTTAATCCATGCTGAAAGAACATCCTATTTTTTTGTATTCACCCTGTACATCTAAGTAATAGAATAGCTTCATTTTCGCCTATTCAGAAACCTGCCTGGCGATAATGCATAGGGTGGGTGGGAATGATCTGGACCCAAATTGATTAAATTATTTTACAAATGTAGACACTATCAAAACAAGTGTAAATCAGATATAGATATGTTATGTAGGTTGGTATGTTGACACATTTGATACCAAATTCAAGTATATCCTTTCTGTAAGGGTAAAAAAAACCTGAAACGGATTCAAAGCAAAGCAAAGCAAAAGCAAAAGCAAAAGCAAAAGCAAAAGCAAAAGCAAAAGCAAAAGCAAAAGCAAAAGCAAAAGCAAAAGCAAAAGCAAAAGCAAGAGCAAGAGCAAGAGCAAGAGCAAGAGCAAGAGCAAGAGCAAGAGCAAGAGCAAGAGCAAGAGCAAGAGCAAGAGCAAGAGCAAGAGCAAGAGCAAGAGCAAAAGTAAAAGTAAAAGTAAAAGTAAAAGTAAAAGTAAAAGTAAAAGTAAAAGTAAAAGCAAAAGTAAAAGCATTTGAAGTTTTATGATTAATACCACCTGAAATTGTAGTATACATACATGTGACACTGTTTCATGACGGTTTAATGGACCATGACCAATCAAGTTTCAATGTAAAGCTCAATTAATAATTACGAAATTCTGAAAATATGAGATAAATCCAATGTAAAATAAGAATGTTAGCATAATTTGCGTAAACCAAGTAATTTAGTGATTTGTTCAATGGGATCTACATGTACAGACCAGTAAATAACATGGTTTACTTCTCAATATTTTGCAATATTCATACACATTGTAAACTATCTATCACATCAATAGCAAAGATTAGATTGGTATACCATTTATTCTGGCTCAAATCTATACTGGCTAAATAATCCACAAATCAGATGCATGCATGTTCTGAGCAAATCAAAATATTCATGTTAAAAAGTTCTCAACACACAGCGGATGTTCCATTCAGATGTACATTAAGAAATGTAAGATCAAATGAACCTTAATTGCTAATGTCAAAACAGGGTCAATATAATATTTTATATTAATCATGTTAATAGTTTGATCGCACATTCATACATAATTCCTTAATAGACATGTGAAGTTTTTTTTATAGTTTTTTTTTTTTTTTTTTAACGTTTCCACAGTGCATGGAGCACTCGTGCTTTTATTTTCTTAATCATAACATATTTATAACATAGTATTAAGAATATTCATTTTTGTTAATGTTGATAAGTTACAAAGAAAAATTCATGCCTCAATCAGAGAGTCACCTATACGATCAAATATCGTTTAACCTTAGCTTAGTGGTTCACGATTTTCAAAGATACATGACGCTCTCAGTCGAGTCGACAAACAAATACAATATATTTTGATAGAGATATATAACGAAAACAAACAAAATAAATCAACTAATTTATATGTTTAGACACATTTTTAATTCGTTCCATTGTTCTGTATTTGTGATTGGAATCCTCTGGTGTTTTTTTGAATTAGCTAGTAGATCATTAAGTTTTTTAACTTCAAAATAAAACAAATGGAATATTGGAATCTCTTTTTGGGTTTCATTATATATCATGCGAAACTTGTATATTGCATAACATGCAAGGATAATTATAACATTGGCTATATCAAATTCAGAGTTATTTATTTTCCAGCCACAAATTACGTATTCAAGGGATATTCTGAAAGAATTATATTTAAGAGTTCTCAAACATGTTGCTATTTGTTTCCAAAAGGACTTATTCTTGATACATGAGACAAAAAAATGTGTATAATCATCAAGTTGATTACAGAAAATACATTTGTCTGATTCTACTAATTTCCATTTATATAGATTTTTTTTGCATGGAAGTAGGTTATAAATCAGGTTAAATTGAAAGTGACCAATCTTGTTTAGAATTCTATTCTTAATGTTAAACAAGAATATGTTGTGCCAGTCATTTCTTGGTGTCAACTTTTGTTCCCAATAGTTAATACATTTTGCTTGTTGTTTATTTTGATTTAACATCATATAAATGTTTTTCGAACTTAACATAGAAACATGTACATTTTGGTAATTTATTTCAAAAAAAGTATTTTGTTTAATTTGTTCACACCATCTTAAATCTCCTTTTTTGATCCTCTCTTTCCAACGTTTAGGTAATGATGTTAACAGCTTGTGTAAATTAAACATGTTAAAAGGACATTTTATAATACTCTCGAGTTCACTCAAGTTAACAAATCTATTATCAACAATAATATCACTCAAATAATATATATGAGCGTGTATCCATTTACGAAAAAACAAAACTTTACCACCATTTCTTACATTATCATTTCCCCATAACATAGCATTGTTTGAATTATCCTTATTACGTTTATTTTGTAAATAAAACCATGATTCTAATAAATCTTGATAAAAAGATGGTAATTTACCTTTAGTTATATCATATACATCTTCACTTTTACAATTGAGATCAAGTAGAAAAGATAAGCCACCAAGTGGATCAAACCATTGTTTCACAACTCGTTTCCACGTGGCATCTTCATTCTGGTCAAGTAATCTTGAAATCCATTTGATTTTTAGAGCTATTATGTGATATTCTACATTAGGCATATTTAAGCCACCATATTCCATATTATATCCAGTGATTGTATCTCTTTTGACCTTTTCACAGTTAGAACCCCAAAGATACCTGAATAGTTTAGTATTGATTGCTTTTATGACATATTTTGGAACATTTAAAGAAGTTGCATTATACAAAATTTGTGATATTCCCAATGTTTTATTATAGCTACCTTCCCGTAGTATGTAAGTTTTCTTGCTTTCCAGCCATTTACAATTTTATCTATTTTATCTATTTTGGGTCTTCTGCTACTTGTTTGTCTTTGCTGAAATAAACTCCTAAACATTTCACCGGTTTGTTTGTCCATTTGATGTCTTTGTTTAAATTAACAGGTATTGTTTTACCTAACCACATGCCTTCACTTTTGCTTAGATTCATTGTTACACCCGAGGCATTACTGAATTTTGTTATTGTATCTATAACAGTCGTAACAGAATGAATATCATTTACAAATATTGTAGTATCATCGGCTAATTGTGTTATTTTAACTTCTAGATTTTTGTCATTATCGAATTTTACACCATTTATGTGATCAGCATTTCTTATATTGGTAGACATGAATTCAGCCGCTATAATAAAAAGCAGTGCAGAGAGCGGACAGCCTTGTCGAATTCCTCTACCAAGACTAAATGATTTAGATACCCAACCATTTACAGAAATACAGCTATTTATATTCTTATACAAAGTGTTTACCCATGATATGAATTGTGGGCCAAAGCCCATTTTGTTTAGACATGATATTAAAAAATTAATTTCCAGCGAGTCAAAAGCTTTTTGAAAATCCACAAAGAGTATTGCACCATCCTTATCATTCTCTGTGTAGTAATTTATAACGTCATCAATTAGTCGTATGTTTTGTCCAATAAACCTCCCTTTAATATACCCTGTTTGATCTTCACTAACTATATTCCCAACAATATTTTGCAATCTCGTAGTTAAAGCTAACGTACATATCTTATAATCATAGTTTAAAAGAGATATTGGTCGATAATTGTTTAGATCATTTCTTTCTCCCTTTTTATATAAGAGTTTTATGACACCTCTTTTTTGTGAAAATGAAAGTTCTCCTATGTTGAAGCCTTCATTAAGCGAATTAGTAACGATTTCTTTTATATTTTCCCAAAATGTTTTATAAAATTCTGGCGTTAAGCCATCGCTGCCAGGTGATTTATTTAATTTTAATTTACTTACAGCTTTCGTACACTCATCAATAGATAACATACCTTCGCAAATATTTGCATCGTCTTCTGATAATTGCTTAACCTTTGTATTGTTAACATAATTATTAATAACATCACATTCTACTTTTTTTGATTTATATAGATCGTGATAATATGCTACCGTCTCTTTCAATATGTCATTTAATTTAGTTAGATTTTTACCTCTCTGTGTTTTTAATTCTACTATTGAATTCTTCTCACCTTTGTATTTTTCTAAATTCATAAAATATTTAGTGTTGGTTTCACCTTCTTCGTACCACTTTATTCTTGATCGGATAATTGCACCTTTTGTAATACTTGTATATATTTTGTCAAGCTTTGACTTAGCATCTACATAATCTTGTTTAAACCTGGTCGGATTACAATCCATTTTTTCCTCCAGGTTCTTAACATCGATCTGTAATTGGATCACCTCTTTATTTCTATCTTTGGATTTTTCTTTACAATAATCAATCGAAAAAAAACATATATCTGCTTTTTGAGTTTTAATCCAATTGTAGATAGTTTGCCTTTTTTCTCTGTTTCCTAAACCTCTAATATTTAAAGAAATAAAATGTGTACAAACCATGATGATGGTAGATTTCTAGATATAGATTATTTGTATTGATAAAGTGTCAGTACCTGTAGCAGGTTTATTTATGTCTTGATATTCTGCTCCTCGGCTTTCTTTGACTCTTCTGCTTTCTCTTCCCCATCATCGTGCCACTTAGGAAGTTAGGTGAAGGGGTCAGCGCACTCATGCTGGAAAGGTTCTGTTTGTCTTCCTCTTCATCTGAGGAGTCAGATGGAGGTGCTGAGGATTGTGATGTACATGTATTGTCCTTTGCCGTGTCTTCGTCAATTGTACAGTCTGCTTGGGTATTGTTACGCTCAGGTGTGCGCTCAGGTGTCCGAGGATTTCTCGTTATTTCAAGTTTCCCTGCTTTCAGTTTTAGGATGCTTTTTCCTTTTGGTATGCTTGCAGAGGCATTAGATGATTTTTGCTGTGTTTCTGGTTTGTCATCCTTTTGTTCCTCGTTGGGACAGGCAGCTTCTGGTTTGTCATAATTTGTTCCCTTGTTGGGACAGGCAGCTTGTATATGTCCTTCATTGTTGCAATGTCTGCACCTGATTTTGTTTCTGCATGTGGCAGTGTAGTGGCCTTTTACCCAACAATTATTACAGGTGACGTCATTGGTGTTTGGCTGTCCATGGTGATATATCTTTGCTTTGAAATCATTGATGGCTAGATATCTCGGTAAAGGGTTGACTGGTGTTTTTATCGGAATTCTGCGATTTCCGGTCAGACAGTTGACCAGCTTCCCACCTACCCTTAGTTTTTCTTTAGTGCATTCTCCAATTAGTTCTGCTCCACAACGTCTTAACGCGTTCACTACTTCAGAATCATGTACGGATAACGGCACATCACATACTCTGACCATCGTGCTGTTTAATGGGCGCAGGCAGGCCCCTGCTACTGAGATTCTCGGCGGCTGTGACTCCGATACAACGTGCAAATCTGATAGAAACATTTCTTAACAAAGACGGGACCGGCTAAATGCCGAGAACAACGTGGAGAAAGCCATTGACTTTCGGCAGCTTAAGAATTACCCTGTATTGTCATGGTTCCCAATTTGAATACGATTTATACATTCAAAATAAACTATCGGGTTCCACGCAGTATGTTGAAAACACCGTGTATACCGCCCTCTAAATTCGCCAGTCCAATCCAGTTAAGGTTTGTCCGGCAAAAACCTAGACAATCCAAGTGGGGCTACACAGAGCTTGGACACAGTTTCGTCCGAGCTTAGCCTCTCAACAAGCTCTTGCATTGTAGTTTTCAATTCGCAAGCCAACGCATCACCACACCTATCAATATTACTTTATATCCAATTGAATAGCTATGCAGTACATGCAGTAGTTGTAATGAAATAATATATTCTATGTGAGGGGAAAATGCAACAAGCACCCACACACACATGAATGAATACACGTTGAACAACTAGCGTAAACAATAACAATATAGCGTAAATAAAGACTTGCATAAGTCTATAGAGGTTAGCAGACGATAGCTTCATATCTCTGTTTCATAAATCTGATAGTTTTGATTTTATGCATTGAATCATGTGTGTTTAACGTGCAGCACCTGCTGCGAATGAGGTGGTTTTGGGGCTTGTCGCGCTAGGTAAAAATGAGCGGTTTTTGGCGAGTTTTTGAAGTCTTGTCTTGCAAGTGTGGAACGGTAACAGTGTACCACTTAGCATGCTTAGAAGACACGGGCCACTACACTTCCCCGACGGCTTCAGGAAGCACACATTTGCCAGAAGACACAGACTCTGTCTTCAAAACTGTCTTCAATACAGAAGACAGTTTAATGACACCAACCAAGTTTGGTCGTACATATGCGTGTTATATTACGTGTCTTCGTGGTGATATTTCATCGCGGGACATCTTGCATTATTGCATATAGCCTTGTGTTATGAAGATCTGTAAATTCTTATAACTTACTTTACAGTTGTATAGGCTTGGTTTGGGCCATTCTTTGATTGCTCTAACCGTTTTGCCTTGCAAGATATGACTTCAAAAAGTCTGAAAAACACCATCAGTACCTCGAGAATAGAAGAGTAGGCCTATTACATAAGTAGGTAGAGCCTAAAGTTATCTGCTTTGTAAAGTTCAAATTCTGCTTTGTAAATTTAACTTGCACCCGGGCTTGTGCCTTCTTCAATTTTCAATTGAGCTAAACACACTTGCACCCAGATAAGCATTTCTTTTATTTTGAGTATTTAGACCAAGGCATAACGTGGCATAATATAATAACATCATCAAATCATCAAATTGTTTATCATCACTGCACCGCATAGCAGCCCTCAGCGTTTATCCCATACTACAAAATATATAATTTATAGGGGCTTCTTTTGTTCAGATCCGGTGAGTTAACTATGAACGCTGCAAAAAGTGTATGTTACAAAAAAAACAGCCATATAATAATGATATGGTTGGATGAGGAATTGAACCCGGGATTCCTGCGTGGAAGCGCTAGAGCGTGGCCACTACGCTACACTAGACTAACTGTTTTGGCATAGTCGTTGATAAAGATATATTATGTATGGAGTGATTCAAGCATTACATTTCGTACGCGTTGATGATCCCCATACTTATTTCAAAATTAAAACAATGAATCGATTAGCATTTTAAACAATGACAAATAAAATTGTTCATTAGGACTCCGTGTACAATTACGTGACTTCGTTTGCGCGCTGATTTCATTAGACTGATGTAAGTCTGTTATAACTGTATTGTACCGAACTATAATAAAAGAGTAAGACTAATTACCTCTTTTGGATTACGCACAGAAACAGTCATACACTTTATACACTAAGTTTCAAGCGGGCCACTGCAACGTAGTCTAATTTAACTGGATTGACCTGGCGGTTTTTGAGGGCGTCCCAGCCCATTATCAGTTTGACTTTCAAAAAGAGTGACCCCTCCTTAGTTAATTTCTCTATGGCGCAGGAAAGGATTGCTCTCGTGTATTGTTATATTCCTTTCTCTGATGTTGAGCCCCTCTGCCAACAGCTTGCATCTAGCTTGCCTATCTGTAATGTATAGTCGCCACAGCCCTCCTACCTTCTGCACTCCTTCTATATATTCCGGTCTTATTGTTTTACATAATTGTAAGTACACTTCTTCATTGGTTATATAATTATCCCAGTCCGTGTACTCAACGGCGTCTCTGCCTTTAAGTATTAGATAAAGGACGAGTAGTAGACCATCAGCAATAATAATGGGCGCCCGGCAAGCCTCTTTTGCAGGCGAGGCCGCAGGCCCGAGCCTGCAAAAGTGGCGCGCCGGCGCCCATTATTATTGCTGATGGTCTACTATGAGTGTTTTATCTTTCATACATGTTGATACACCGTAACCATGGTAACGGTACAAATAAATAAAGATGATAATTTGTAAGTTATATAATCAAAATTGTACAATTGATCTAGTAATAACATGAAGGTGTCTGTTATACTAATTTTGACATCGCTAAACTTTGCAAGAGACTATATATAATGTTGGTCTATGATTAGTACCCATGACGTAATATACAACCTCCTTGAAGTTAGCAAACCATGAAATACTATAGGTGGTACACACATGGATTTAACTGATTTAAAAATTGATATAAACGAATTTAGCATAATCTTTAGTCGTATTGATCCGACCATTGTATTTTGGAATCAGTTAGATGTAACAGGTGGTACCAATTTTGAGCTCTATTTACAATCTCGAAGTGTATTACCAAAGCAATGCTCATGCTGAAGTCAAGAAGCCTATTGCATGTCAATGACAGTTTTAAATACTGTATGATTTGTGTAAAAAACATCACCGATAACAACGAATTATACGCACGTTGTATGTTTGGATATACTTGGGAAATGCCTTTATATAGGTCTACATGCGATTGTTGACAAGAAACTACAGAACGTGAGTTGATCTATGATTTTGTATCATACTATTACATTATTATGTTGTACCATGGCAGGTAATACATGATGATTTGTAAGGCCCTCTATATCAAATTTCAATGCGAATAATTTCAGAATCAAGTTCAGCTGCGTATAGATTAACACGAAAAAGAAAATGCCAACAGTCACGCCCTTTCCCACTTCCACACACCTCCGCACACTTGCCTCCCTCCCCGACAGTCAGCTCATGCCCTGTACCCCCTTTTCAACCCCAAATCATCGACCATTTGAACTAATTTACATACATTTAACTTACATTTTCACACTTTTTGCATTTTGTGCGCGAACCAACAAATGTTCTCTTACCCCCCCCCCCTCCCCCCCCCCGAAAAAAATAAAATAATTGTTCTGATGCTGGCACCAGCTCTTTTTTATATTAGTTGCTTTTCGATTCCCCAAATCGACGTCTTGAAATTTTGTGCCCCCAACCCCAATTTTTTTCTTTCTTTGGTCAAAAATTGAAAAAAATCAGTATTTTGGGTGAAATTTGATACAAAAAACTGGATTATCCGACTCATTTTCTTTCCAAAAATGTATACTAAATACATCATATTACTAGTTAAAAAGTTACAGTGCTTGATAAATGTCTTGTTGTGAGGGTTGACAGGAATTATTTTTTTGAATTTTGTGAACGCTGTAATTATTAAACTTTTAATCAAATTAATCAAATGCATATAAAAGTACACATTTTTGGAAGGGATTTGGGTCAGAGAATCCATTTTTGGCGTCAATTTTGACCAAAATTGTTTTTTGGGGTTGAGAAAATCACAAAAATACACTTTTGTGACCAAATTTATATGGGACAAGCTAACCGTCACTAACAACATTATTTTTGAGTAATGCCCAAAATTGCTTGATTATACTATTAAGACACTAATATAGTGCCAATTTGACCAAAAATTGCCAACATGTGATTTCCCCCCCCCCCCCTTTTTTTTCTCACCTTTTGGCCTTTTTTATCATCTGCTCAAGGAAATTTTTAATGGGATTTGTTGAATTTATCGAGTGCTGTAATTTTTGAACTATTAATCAAATGCATATAAAAGTATCCATTTTTGGAAAGAATTTGGGTCAGAGAATCAATTTTTGGCATCAATTTTGACCAAAAATGTTGCTTTTGTTGAGGAAATCACCAAAAATATTTGTTTTGACCAAATTCATTTTGGGCAAGCTAACAAAATTATTTTTGAATACAAAATGCCCAAAATTGCTTGATCATACTATTGAGACACTAAAATGTGATATTTTTTTTTTAACCTCCAAAATTACATTTTGGGTCAAACAAAATATGCTGAAATTGTACCAAATTCATCGTAAGACATGTTCTCTGGAACATTTTTTAGTTGTTACATTAAAAAGTTTTTCTTTTTTTAAAACTTTTGACCCAAGAAATTTGATTTTGGATGTTTAAAAAAAAAAATCAAAATTTTGGCATTTTTGGGGGCAAAGGCTGCAATTTTTTTTTATTTTTAGGTTTTATTGTTTTTCTTACCATTGAGTTGGGCGAGTCATCTTTTAAAAAAAAAATCAGCAGTGGGTCATCTTTCTTTTCTTCCTGGTTGGTGGGCAAAGTTGTTTTTTCTCCTGGATAGTGGGCAAAGTTCTTTTTTTAAACTTCCATGCCCCCCCCCCCCCCTCCCCTGAGTATCGAATGGTGCGTCCCTGGCCCTAAGACACTTCTCTTCTGGTTTATTTTTACATGCAAATGTTTAGTTTTGAAATGATTTAAAAATGTAAAAATCAGCATTTTAGTACCAAAATGGATTATCTGACTCATTTCATTTCCAAAAATGTATTTTCATTTATTAAATATCACATTACAGCGCTTGATAAATTTCATATTAAAAGGGTTAACACTATCCTTTCAGTATTAAAATACTAATATTTGATTGTGCCTTCAGGTGTGCATTATAACACAATCATTGAAGATTAAGCCTACTTCACGATCAGGAATTCATCCACAATTGAATAACTATTGATCGTGTTACTTTTGCTAGGCCTACTTAAATCGGTTAATGTGATGTTTACTCGGAAGTGTTAATCCGATAGGTGATGCTACTTTTCGTAGGTAATCCACTTTTCTTTTCATTGTTTCTATTGTCTTTTTTGTTGTTCATCCGCTCAATATTTTTGGAAGAGGTTACTATAGGACAGACGACGTTATGTGAGCTAGAGGACATTATCAAAAACCTTTGTCTAATAATGGTCTCTTGGCTAGATAACGGGCTGTTCATACGCCGTGACCAGAATGGCGACCTCTTCCTACAAAATAAAGGGCTGATGCAACAATAGAAAGACAATAGATAATAATAAAAGGAAAGGTGGTTAGACATGTATAGAATATTACCGGTAAGAAACCTTGATTCTGCTGCTTAGCCGGATCAGCGCCCGGGTGATCTGTGTCTCCCCGTCCCGCTGAGTAGTCACAGCTTGATATACAGCTCCCGCGTACGTCTTGTTGTTGTCCCGTTTCCGGTCGTGCTGCTGCGTAGACATCCTTAGTATCCGAAATTCACAATTTCGCTGCAAAATATGATCAGATTTGAGTTCAAGTTGGGTTCAGATGCATCCGATGGAGCAAGATCCCTCGTTTCGCTTCTTATGAGTAGACAATATATCGATACAAAGTGCAAATATAGCTTGTTTTTCAGCGGATCAATTCATACGTGTAACCTTGGTCCAAGCATAAATCGATCCCTATCTGTCTTTGGTGAACCTGTTTGCTGCACAATCCAGTTAACTTGTTTGTCCACGAGCATAGCAATTTTCAATTGAAATTTTACATTTAACAAATATTTGGAATAATTTCATTTTTATTCAAATTTAGAACATAAGCAATTCATAGCATGGGTTATGTAAATTTATCATTTTATCTCCCATGTAAACAAGAGAGAATGCATTATTAGTATGCTCAAATTACATCACAAATTTACTCGAATTTTTAAATTTTAATGAGAGACGCATTTTGAAATCTTATGCATGTTTTGGGTGTTTCGTGGACAAGCGTGTGAAATGGGTGCATGGGTAAAGAGGTTCATCAAAGGCAAACGAAAAATGCGATTGACTTCAATTTTGTACATGAAATTAGTAACATTTATGTTATTCTTATAACGTTTACAAAATTTCAAACATCAACTTGGTTTTGAAAACAAGATGGCTTCTTACCACTATTGCAGGTTTTTTGGTTTTTTTCTTGTGCATCCAAAAGACAAACAAGAGAAAGACATGAAGGTAAATGTAATTTATGAAATACCATGTACCAGTGACAAGACGTATGTAGGCGAGACAAAGAGGCGATTTGGCGGCAGACTCGGCGAACACAAACGCGAAGCAGAAAAAGCCGGTCAATCAAGTTTCACCAGATCTAAACGCAAAGAATCATTAATAGAATTTAATAAATCAGCCATCACAGATCACGTGGCCAGGGCAAATCATGTTATTAACTGGGAGGGGGCCTCAATTTTGGGTAGAGAAGAGAATAGAAAGGCACGTTGGATACGGGAATCCATCTGGATAAGGAGGCGAGGCACAGAGATCATGAACAGAGACGAGGGGTCTACAATCTCAGTCACGTGTACGATCCACTGATTACGCCCTCCACCACCAATGGCGTCACGAAACTGACCACTTCCGATCAGTTTCCCGGCAAAACAACAACAGCCGATCAGTAGCTTTGAGAAAGCTGGTCGTTGACCAGCGAAACTGTCAGCTTGGTAAAAACGTAAGTTTTTTAATCTTTCTGATATTGGTCTTGCCAAAAAACCTTACTACTTCATGATCATCAACAGACCTGATGAATTTATTTACGGACATTCTCCTCTAATATTAGTGTTTCTTCATTTCCGAGAACTGATTTTATATTTACAATTATCCTGTAAGAGGAAAATTTACAATTTTGAAATTATGCAAAATCATCTATATAATAATACGGAATCGTCACATTTTGTCCTGAGATGTTCTCCCTTTTCCGCACCTTCGATTGACTTCACATTTTCTGTGCGAGTGCGTATGGGTCCCACGACGAACCAGTTTCTGTTTGATTTTCGAAATTTGGGTTAGATTTCGTGATATTTGGGCTTTTTTAGCCCGTTGGTACGTTATTGCTACGCGACGCGTATATAAATCCCTATTAGCGAACCTCATCATCGTGCCCCATATAGCGCAATAAGTGCATTGACCTATGCCACGGATGTTCTTCAAAGTGGCGTATTTTACAAAATGGCTGCCTTTTTTGAAAATAGATATATTTGGGTATAGGCTATACGGGGATTACTGTGCACCCCAGGAGTCCCCGAAACCAACTTTTTGACTTCCTATAATGGTCCTAAAACATATTCAGGATGATATCAAAAATAATGTTTGTATGCAAAGGGTTATTCAAGATGGCGTCCAAAATGGCCGCCAAAACTAGTCAAATTTCATAAAATGACATGTAGCCTATATAGCAATCAAAATGTATAGTACACGAATCGTTTAAATAGTGGGATGTATGTATTAGACAACTAGACACTCATATCCAGTAATTTTGCTTTGTTTACATACCTAAATCCAAGATGGCCGCCAAAATGGCCGCCAAAAATTGTGAAATTCCATAAAATGGCATATATCAACCAATACGTATGATCAGAGTCACAGAGGCCACTAGAAACTAATATCCCGTATTTGGCTTTGTTAACATACTTAAAAACCAAAATGGCTGCCAAAATGACTGCCAAAATGGCTGTCAAAATGGCTGCCAAAATGGCAATATGCTTTGTAATCACATATACTTTAAGTTCAAGATGGCTGCCAAAATAGCCGTTGTCAAAGTAAAAATAGTCTATAGGTGTGTGTATAATATTGCATCGCATTCACTAAATACAATTTAATATGTTCTAAACGGCTAAGCTATTGCTTTTAGTTGTATAAGACCCCCTCTGTGACAACTTTGATTCTGTATCATTTTCCAAAATGGCTGCCAGATGGATGAAGTTGATGTTAAATGACCTAAATCAATTGTTTTGTATTGTTAATGACCATACTGCTTTATCATAGAAATATAGTGAATGCTGTACAATAGATTTAGGGGTATTGGTATTACATAGTCATAGTAGTATAGACATTTACAATATATAAAAAAATGTTTTAGGTAATTTAACATCACCTTAACCATCTGGCAGCCATTTTTAAATGTCATACATAATCAAAATTGTCGCAGAGGTGGGTTTCATATCTAAAAGCATTAGCTTAGCGCAGTTTAGAAATATTATTTGGTGAATGTGATGCAATATATACTCTTATAGTCTATTTTTACAACGACCATTTTTGGCGGCCATCTTAGTTTAAAGGTATGTCGTTACAAGCGAAAATACTGAATATGAGTTATTAGTGGTCTAATACATACATCCCATTGTTAAAACTATACTTTCATCATACGTTTTTGTTGATATTATCCCATTTTATGGAATTTGACATATTTTGCAGCCATTCTGGGACTTATTATGGAGCCGTTTTGGCAGCCATTTTGGAGTTTAAGTATTTTACAAAGCAAACGTACTGGACATGAGTTACTAGTGGTCTAATACATACATCCCATTGTTAAAACTATATTTTCATCATACATTTTGGTTGATATTGTGCCATTTTATGGCATTTTGACCATCATTTTGGTGGCCATTTTGGATTTAAAATATGTTAACAAAGCAAAAATACTAGATATGAGTTTCTAGTGGTCCAGTACATACATGTCATTGTTAAAATTATACTCTGGTCATACATTTTGGTTAATTTATGTAATGTTATGGAATTTTAACATTTTTGGCGGCCATTCTAGTGGCCATCTTGGATTTAGGTATGTTAACAAAACAAAAATACAGGATATGAGTGTCTAGTGGTCTAATACATGTTGAAACTATACTTTCACTACGCATTTTGATTGCTATATGTCATTTTATGAAATTTGACCAGCTTTGGCGACCATTTTGGACGTCATCTTGAATAACACGAAATTGTTTTTGGTATCCTGAAATGTTTTAGGACCATGAAAAGAGCCAAGAAAGTGTGTTTGGGGGAGTCATGGGTGGTGGGGATGCACGTTAACCCTGTGTATACCCGACTAATATGGCTAAATGTACCCATATAATTATTATGCAAATTAGCATTTCCCCAACTTCAAATTTTATCGATTTTTAATATAATATTCGGAAGGGCATTTTGAAACAATTACATCAAAATGGTTTATGTTGCAATTTTGTCCAGGTACACCCTTTTATTCTGTTACATGTCCCAGGCTGCTGGGGCTACAAATAGCTTGGGGACACTTTCGTCCGGGGTTAGCCTTTGAACAAGCTCTTGCATTGTAGTTTTCAATTTGTAAACCAAGGCGTACGCCGCCATATCCAATAAATAGCGCCAAAAAGGGTTGGTTTTTGGTGAAAATATATGCTTTATATGATATTTTTATCTTAAGTTCAATAAATAAACAAACTGTCTTAGGGATAGGCGACATATATTTTGACTGATATATACATGTACATAAAATTACATAAATTAGTAAAATTACACCCTTATTTGAGAGTTGAAGCGCGGCTATATGATGACGTTAAATGCTGACATAATGATTTAAAATAAATATCATAATTAATACAACAAGGGCTATTTATAAGTGATACAGGGTGACCCAGAAAATATTGAACCCAAAAATCACATATTTAAAATAAAAAAATAAATGAAAAAAAATAAATATGGCATTCTGTTTTCAACAGTTATGTAGACAATTTATTCAGCTTTCTGGAGAACTTTAGATCATGTAAATTGGCCGTACCAAACTATTAAAAGATATACTTGATTGTGTGACAGGGGGTGTTTTCGCCCTTTTGTAAAAGTGAAAAAAATGTAACTTGGTTCAGATATGAAATTTAATTATGTTCTAAGTACGGTGAGTTAAGTAATCTTTTCTTTTGATCTGTATTTTATCAAATTAACATTTTCAAATGAAGTCAAGGGGACTTCGGTTTTTGTTTTCAAAGTGTCTTATATAATAATAATATTGATTTACATAATAAATGAATATTGATGAGATACTGTGCAGAAATGGTTTCAAATAGGCACTTGTTCTGCTCATGTAGCACTTCAATTACACTACAAAACAACACTTCTTACAAAATTACACGTATTTTAAGTTTCGTGTGGCCTATTTTTATGATCTGAAATGTTTCAGAAAGTTAAATGTATGGTGCACATAGCTGGTGAACGAGTTATGCAATAGGTTGTTATGTTAATTGTTAAACAAATATATTGAATTTTGTGATTTTTGGGTTCAACATTTTCTGGGTCACCCTGTACATATATAAAAAGTAGTCGGAGTTTCCCTTTAGTGTTCATTTATCCATGCGAGAACTCATATCGTTTGATTATGTTCGGTCAATCGAATCCTCTTATGATTGTGGTGTCGCCAAGTTCAACAAAATACCGTGTGTACGTTATTCACCAACATGTAACTTGAATTTGATTTTTGATTTTACAACATTTACTTCCTTCTAATCCGCCATGTTGTACTAGAAGTCAAAAGCTCCTTCCAAATATGGTTAAATGACGCTAGATACCAGTATAAAAGGGACATTATTTGACACAATTTGTACAAAGTCTAGCAAGACGAAATACAAGTGTGTTTCTGTGGTATCCTACAACATGAAGCTTATACCGATGTTCCGTTATGTATGTTGGATGGTTTTTGTTCTGATAGGAAACCCATGCACATCACAGTCTGGTAAGTGTGTAGTTAGTCTGTATAATTCGACGGGTATGTTACATCATAGATCCTTGATCTATGATAACATAGTGGCGGATATAAGTCATTTTTTATGAACATTGGCAAAGATTTTTCTTGAAGATAGATGTTTCAAGAAATGTTTCAAGGAACATTAGACATTATTTTTTTCACAATCAGGTAAGTCTAAACCATTGAATTTTGGGTTGCTGTGGTATATAATGTTATACTGGCCACAACAATTCAAATTCTCTGCATAAATATTAATAATATATGTGATTGAGGTCGCTTGGTATTTGACATTTGCTTAGGTTTAAGAGTATAGCTGTGTAAAGATATTGAGAAGAATGTTAAGTTTAATTTCTGTCCATGCAAAGAAGTTTCTTTGGTAGCTCAGTTTATGTCTTAATTAATATTCTGAATATTAAACGATTAGACTATGATAACATGATGCTGAATATAGATGCCATCAGAAGAGTCATTAACTACATTTATATGCAGTTTGGTAATATTGTCCAGGTTAACTTACGGTCAACTGCAAACCCTAATCGGTACCTCGGGAAATTTTACAAATAGTTTGATATTTAATAATTAATACCAAGGTAAATTAACAAGCGTTTATTTTATTTATTAATTGTATGTGTCCATTTATTTATTTGTAGGCATTTATTCATACCCTTTTTGTGTCCATTTATTTATATATATGTATCCATTTATTTATGTTGAATACAAGCAGTTAAATTGATTATTACTTATACATAGTAACTGGCAGTTTCATGCTCACCAACCATTTCCGGTGGAGGCAATCATCAGACTGGTGTACACCTAATTACAAAATATATTATCCATTTATTTATGTATCCTTTTATATATATATTTATGTATCCATTTATTTACACAAATGTATCTTTTTATTTATCAATCTTATGTATCTATTTATTTATTAATTTTCTGAATCCAATTATTTATGTGTATATATTTATTAATTCATTTTCTGTATGATTGTACGCACATTTAACAATGTATAGCCAGAGGTGAATTAACAGGTGTTTATTTTACTTGTTTTTCTCCTGTATCCAACAACAAGGCGCTATAAAAATGTTCCCGTATGGGTTGAATATATCACAATTCTCCATTACTGAGGGTTACAGTGTTACATTATGTCCTAGTAAATATCCTGAATATCGTAAAACAAGATTTGTTAAAGGGTATATTATGACATTGAAATAACGTTCAATTAAGAGAGCCATTGATCGTACAAATGTAATAATATTCATAGCAAGGTGCAGTATAGTAGTATGTTGTATACATCAGGGTTACAGGGGTAGATCGACGTAGGCCTATGCATTGCATTTGATCAATACCCTGAATATTAAAAAGAAAAAAGGAATATGGTTTAAGTAAACAACATTAGTGTTAGTGATAGTATCTTTGGACAAATTGTGTACAAATTATAGGACGGCGAAATTAATTATGTTTTCTGTATCAAACAGTATGACACTTCATGTAGTATTATTGTTAGTTATGTGTGTTGTCTAATATTACGGTATTTGAGGTTGGGAACCGGCCACGCGCATCACAGTGTGAGGTGTAAGTTGATTTCTTAATAAGGTTTTTTGTTGTGATTTTATGCAAAGAATAAAAAGCAATATATACCAACAAGCAATAACAAGGGATAAAAGGCGATCAATAGTCAAATGTACTAAGCCAAACAATGAGAATTGTTGGGCACTTAATATAAGACCTAATACAAATAGTTCAAAAACCAGGTGCTTTAACAATTGATTTTGAGTTTCCTGTTGCCACCCGCGTACAAAATTGAGAATTACAAATTATTTATTTATCATTTTTTTATTTAGGATTTTCACCCTTAAAATGACTTTCAATAAACTTCATTTGCTACTTTCTGACTTTAATCATACCACAGCTATGATGGTGTATAAACATAGAACATGATTGCATTATTACTTGGGTATCAAATTAATCATACTTGGAAAATAATTAAACGCAGAGTCCTCGATATAAGGGGTTGAAATTGGTTGCGACCACTTGTATCTAAATAAAGAAAATAAAAGATAATTAATAATTAATAATTAAAAGTCACCTTGCTCTTTTTTAAACCTCCAACAGGAAACTCAAAATCGATTGTGAAGGGCCTTATCAGTAACCAGAATTTTAGTATGATTCCATAGTAACGTTTTTGCTGTGATGTGTATGTTTTTATGCAATATCTTGAATGACAGTATGATTGTTACATGATGTCTCTGAATAATTATGCATTTATAGATACTGAAATAGAAGATCCTAGTTGATTACAAATTGGGATCATAGTGGATTTCAGTTAGTTGTTATTGTTCTGGTTGGACATCATAATTAGGATTTGCAGAGGTAGATAGTTCCACCTCATAATCAATACCTTGGATGTTTTACAACATAATTTGATAATAATAGTCTTACTTGTAAAGTTGTAATCATACTACATACATGTACATCTCTAATACATGTATTGTTTCAAAATGTACCGATTCTCTTTATCGCCATAAGCAAAGTAAATCATCAACGACCCTTTTTTGCCCTAATAATAGTCTGGTATTACATGATTACCACACATAATGTATTGTAAATTAAATTAGGGAGACAGCAATAATTCTTTTATAGATACATATATGTATGTACTATCTACATTAGGGGCCATATCCAAACTCCAGTGATTTTAAAGCATTTTTCTACCGATTTTACCCCGGTATTCCAACGGTATTTCGTTCTATCCCCGGTATTCCAACGGTATTTCGTTCTATTTCGTTGGAATACCGGGGTAAAATCGGTAGAAAAATGCTTTAAAATCACTGGAGTTTGGATATGGCCCCTTAAGCAAAAGAATATCATTCGAATTTGCACATATTTGATTTTGCTCATGCTCCACCTTTGTTTGCTGAACTCAAGAAAGTTTATAATATTCATGAATTGCAAGTAGTCTTATTCGTGTTTACCTATCACAATAAGTAATTGCCAGATATATTATGTTCATCTTCATCTTTATTTTACGAAAGGGAATACTATTCATGATTACGGGACAAGACATGACACTCACTGACAAAATGTATTAGGCCTCAAATTTTCAAAACCAACCTTACTAGAAAATACAATTAAAAGACAAGGTACACTTATTTGGAGTTCTACTCCTTTTCGTGATTCAATTTTAATACATTCTTACAAAAATAATCTAAAGAGTGTTGTTAATCCCATTATACTACTACTTTTCTCTTGACGTTATAATTTGCTTATTACTTTGGGATCGATTTACTTCTAAAATAGTTCTTTATTTTTACAGGTAGTGACGGGCTTGTCATCATGTTGCCTTGTTATGCCCTCTGTCTTGTCTGTTTGTCTCTATTTGTCCCGTTCTTATTGTCTGTTCGTTGTCCTTTTACTCTTTTCAAATTACTTCAATTATTGACATTAAATGTTTTTGCGAGACCATTTTGTCGAGCTATGCTCATGGTTCACCATCCATGCAGTATGTCATGTTTGCTTTAATATTGTTATTTGCATTGTGAAATAAATATAATCGAAAATAAAGGGATTGAATTGAAATAATAATGGTTTACGTGACGCCGAATGCAAAACACCATTACTGATTTATGGACATATTATGTACAAGTCATAGCAAGGCGGAATTCAAAGGATTTTTCGTATAAAACAATTCGACACGATACTATTTTTTGTTATACATATAATATTTATACAATTCTCAAAAGAAAATTACTTACCACCGGCCATCTATAAATACGCCCATTGCTCTAAAAAATATACAATTTCCATGCACATTTGACAAACCAATGAAACAAAATCATGTATTCAAACAGCAAATTCGTTCGCTCATATGAGAAAAAGAATTAAGGGGGGACTTAAGGAAGTTTTTTGTTGAATTTTGTTAGTGCTGTAATTATTGAACCATAACTCAAATGTATATAAAAGTATACCTTTTTGGAAAGGAAATGGATCAGAGAATCCAAATTTGACATCAATTTTGACCAAAAATGTTGATTTTTCGAGAAAATCACAAAAAATCACCTTTTTGACCCATTTTTTTTTAACAAAGCTAACAAACATAATTTTGAGTTAAAAATGCCCAAATCTCTTGATGATGATGTTAAGACAATAATGAAGGGACGATTTTATTTTTTTTTAAACATAATCCAATATTTTTTGAAATTTTGACAAAAAAGTGTAAAAAAAAATTAAAAATCCATTTTTCACGTTTTTTGGCACTTTTTGGTCAAAATTTTCAAAAATATTAGATTAGGTTTTAAATTTAAAAAAATCGTCCCTTCATTAGTGTCTTAACATCATTATAAAGTGATTTGGCCATTTTTTACTCAAAATTATTTTTGTTAGCTTTGTTCAAAAAAATGTGGGTCAAAAAAGTGAATTTTGTGATTTTCTCAATAAATCTAGATTTGGATTCTCTGATCCATTTCCTTTCCAAAAATGTATACTTTTATATGTATTTGATTAATGATTCAATAATTACTGCACTCACAAAATTCAAAAAATCAAATCAAAAACTTCCTTAAGTCCCCCCTTAACTAGATATGTCTCTGGTCAAAGACCAAGACACATTGGATGTTCATGTAATGTTTAAAAGTAGATAGATCTAGATCAAACCATAGGAAACTCTTCTTGACCTTTGACCCAGATGTCATAATTGTCTTTGTCCTGTCTCATTAAACGAGATAATACGCAACAAGTCCGTCCCAAATCAGAGCATGTTTTACATTTTACCCCTGTATAGGTGAATGACCCCAAGTGGCCCCTTCTTTACCTTTGACCTGGTAGTGATGGATAGCCTTTTTTTAACCACACGTTATGAAACAAGTCCGGTTCAATTCGGAGCATGTCTTAACTTTTACCCCTTTATAGGTCAATGACCCCTGGTGACTCCATATGAACGTCCCTTTTAATCGCTGAACACCCTATGTGCATGGCCCCAATGAATCTTTTGACCAGTTGTGACGGTCATTATAGTCATTTCCTCTGAGACAATAAGCATATTGAGTAAACCCTATTGACCCCAAATATTGTTTTCATCTTAAAAACCAAACTATTATTTATGGGTACGATCATGATGAATATGATAACCGATTCTGGCAGTCCTGGGTCGTTTCATTAAGGAGCAAAGGCGTTTTAAATGAAAATCACATTTTGACCGATAGTGACCCCTTCATGACCCCAAGGTTATGATTGTCTTTTTTTAGTCTTATCATAAGACATGCGATGCAAAAAGTCCGATCAAAATCAGAGCCTGACTTCAATTTGACCCCTGTATAGTTCAATGACCTCTAGTGACACCAAATAAAACTTCACTATTAATTGTTGTCCACCCTGTATGCACATGGACCCAAGGAATCGTCTGATTAATTCTGACGGTCATCAGTCATTTCCTCTGAGACGAGAAGCATTTTAAGTGAACGGATCGAATATTAACATATTGACCCCTATTGACCTCTTCTTGACCTTTGACCTGGTTAAGATTGTTCACTTTCTTTATTTTCTTATCAAACCAAGCAAGATTAAACAAGTCCGGTCCAAATCGGAGCATGTCTTCAATGTTACCCCTGTATAGGTCAATGACCCTAGTGTCACTTTTAATCGCTGAAGACCCTATTGTAGGTTTCTTCTACACCAGGGTTTCTTCTTAAGCGCCGTATATGGTCGAAGAGCTGACGATAAGCGGCAACCTACACCCAACGTCCGAAACTCTCACGCAGCGAATGCTCAACGTATACATAGTGTATTAATCACTATGTTGTCACTCGCTCAAAATTTTGAACATGCCTCAAAATATTCATAAACCCAGGCGTTCCTCTGCGAACCCTAGCGAACCGCTAAGGAATACAACGTATGCTAAATGTGTCACGAACGAATAACAACTTACGCGAAAGAAGTTAGCATTCCACGGACAAAATGGGTTATTTTACTTATAACAGGCATAACTCCTGAAAGCAAGGGGCAACTAGTTTTGTTAGTTAGTTTGATGAGTAATCAAATACGGTATGTTCTTTAAATATGTGCTTCATTGTTCGAATTTCACGGGTATAAATATCTTTTGAAATTGAATGAGTCTGTACTCATTGATTCTCACTTTGACGGATAATTCCAAAAGATAATAGCGTTCCGTGAACAGCTGCCAAAATGGATTATTTGATTAAAACAGGCATGATTGGAAGAATATGATTTTTAAATTATTACGTGCTTCATATTCATACTCCATCAACTTATTCTTGACTCACATTTTTTTGTCTATTTATTTTTATAGACCTACAGATAGCTGACTTTACATTGTTGAACAATGAACCATTGTTGGTTATTGAACAGCCAAGAAATTACGCCATGAATCTGGAAATATCAATGACTGTTGGTAATGACGTAATCGAATTGTATTACAATATAAGTCTTTACTTTAAGGACGACAATGATACGAAACAATACAATAAGCAAGAACTGAAAAGACCACCGCTCAGATTTACGAGACCGGCTGACGGTGGACCTCGGGTAAACAGCGATCAAGGGGGCATAGTTGTACTGACATTGCCCGGACCCATCGATATATGTAACCAGATTAACCAATTCTGTGTGCAGATTTTGCCAGTTAGTATTACCATGATTACTGGCACTGAGGAAGATGTACCGCTGGATGTACCACAGGAGTTACCGCCCATGTGTATACCTTTGTATGAAAGGCATGTTAAATGTGACACACCACAGCTAGGTAAGTGTATCATATAATAACAAAGGGCTCCGTCATTAGCCTAACCGCCATATGCTCTACAATTCAATTCAACTTCTTCCCACTCTATCCCGGGCTATTTATGTCCGCGGAAAACTTAGTTTTGCGTGAAGAACCACAAATATCCATGAATATCTTTTAGACAAACTCACTTGCCGTATCAGTCCGATACGAGACGAGACGTAGACAAATACGCTGTTGTACCCTACCGGTGTCCATTCACGAATAATGCATGACATTCAGTTGCTGTCGTTGTCATAATTACTGCCCTCATCTTGCAGACCCCGTGTTTTCTCCTACATTCCTCAAATGAGTAGATTCGGCGTCCTTATAGCGTTTGTTTGTAGTAGTACGCCAGGAAGCTAAGACATCTTGAGCTACAGTTTCCCATGACTGACAGACTGTCTTTGAAACGTTACCGTTTTCCGGATTACCATAGAGGAGAAGTGTTGGTAAAAGTGTATCTGGTATGCGGCAGACGCGTCCTGTCCAGCAAACTTGAGACAGCCAAAGGATGGTGTAAATCGAAGAAAAAATTGCCTAAGTGTCATGTAGGCCTACTAAGTGACTTTCCCCTTGATGTTAAGCAGTCTGAGGAGGCAGGTCATGTGGAAATGATTCGGTGTTTTGGCATTGCTGGCGATAACATTCCTCGTCTCAAGAGCATAAATGCTTTGTAAACCTGTAGCATGGTTGAAAGTCGAATTCCTCTACGATCCCGGAAGATACAGCGGAGTCTTCCAAATGAGGCGCTATCATCTTTTGTTTAACGCATCAATCAACATGGTAGAAAACATCATACAATTTAGAGGCTAGATCAGATCCTTTTTGACGCAATTGCTTACATGGAAATCAGAGGGATCAGAACACGAGCCATCATGCAAATGGACGCATCTTTGAACTCCTATAGATACCCTTCCCCCCCCCCCCCCCCCCAAAAAAAGACAAGAACAGCTCGTGCAACTTCTGTGTAGGGTTGGTCAACCCAGCTCTGATGGGGTCAACCAACCTTATAGATTTCAGTAGGAAAGACATCTGAGCCACGTGCACTACCACAGGAGAGCTGTTTGATGGTTTTTTCTACTTCTGGGATGGAGGTCGAGGTCTATGAGTGTCATATGTTGGTGTTGGTACTAGTATTAGGCAGCGAACTATGGCGTTGTCATTGATGGAAGATGAACATTAACAGATTTGAAGTGATCGGCCCAAATATCCAGGATCATGGCACGCTCAGTGATAAGGGTAGATCCAACAATACCGAGAAGTTGTGGGATGTACCGGATGACTCAATCCGACGATACCACATTGAAACACTGAAATGATATAACTTTCTAGTGACGGCCCTTTAAAATAGTGTGTGTTTTGCTAATGAACTTTGAGAAGTGAGAGGTTATAAAATCTCCCACCAAGTTAAATGAAATTGGATGACACATGTGCTCTAGATGGTAACCTCCAATGAGTAGGATAACATAAGCCTATTAATTTTATTGAGTATAACTCAATGATTTTGTTCCGCATGAATGTTAATTAATGTATCACGAAATCCGTATTTGCAATGTACATTTTTGTTGTCTTTTTCTTATCACTTTTAGAACTGGGATTTAGCCAAGGTCCTCAAATCACAGCAGCAACCGGGACTAGAGTCACTTTTGACACCGCACTACACCTCCGCTATGATGGAGACTATTACGCGTCATTCGATGGGACAGCAGGCTCATTATTTAGTATCGATGTTCTCAGTAACCATGGTAACACGACAGATGAAACAGAACCATTCACATCAATTGGAAATATTGAGCTCATCGGGGATCAATATCAATACCATCTTTCCGCAACTTCCGGATCTATGACCTTTAACTTTTCAGAGACTGTGCAGTTAGATGAAGGGGTAGATCTGTGCAGTCTGGATGGTGTCAATGCGATATGCTTTAACGTGACACCTGGGGAGAATTCTACATTTGAACCGATTTATGTGGATCAGAAGAACCTGCAATGTACCACTACAATTCCCAACATAAGCAATTGTAAGTGTTAGGTGTTAACTTAGATTTTGATGATGATGTGTCGTTTAATGAACATATTTGGTATGGATCAGATAAAGAATAAGTATTAAGCTTAGCCATTTAAGAAATAACAAGAGCCCTCACATGCGTTGGAGTCAAAGAAGCTCCGAGAGATTGTTTTAAATGACACCCCAAAACTCGCACATTGTTTGTACACGAAAGCTCTCCTTCCATGTAAATGATTGGACAAAAATGAATATTGTCCGATACTGGAACACCCAGTATCATTCGATACCGGTACAAAGTCAGTGTTCCAGTATCAGACGATACTGGGACATATAAAATGTACCAGTATCAGGCGATACTGGAACAAAAGTATGTACCGGTATCTTTTAATACTGGGACAAATTACACTGGTAGCTTGGGTATCTATATCGCCCGATACTGGAACATAAAAACGTTCCAGTATCGCTCGATACTGGAACACAATTTGGTGTTCCAGTATCGACCGATACTGGAACAGTAAAATCGTGCCAGTATTGAGCGATACTGGCAACTTTTATGTTCCAGTATTGATTGATACTGGTATAAAGTACACTTTTTCCATGAAAAGTAACTTGTTGCAATTGAGATACATTTTATAGTTCGTTATGGAGTTCAAACAAAACTAAACAAAAAACTTAGGTATCAAAACTTCGTAATTAATTACATAAATTGTTTATGTCATATGTTTTGAACACAGGCGGTCTAATCATTCCCACTCCTGTATTGGTTGCTATCGTTGCTGCTTTAGTCGTCCTACTATTCATTATTATGGTGTGTATCGTTTGCATAAGATACAGACAAGTAAGTATAAGATTTTTGTTGTTTTATGGTGGTGTATATCAGCTTATATCTGATCTATTCAGAGATGCTCTGATCGTCTCAATCAAGTGTCCAAAGACCGGAAAACTTTGATAGGTCAAATGTTAGGCTGTCCATCACAATAGCCCGGATAATCATGTACTTTGGGCTGGTCAGAAGGTCTATGAATATATCAACTTATGGTAAGGCTGTCAGTATTATCTACATTTTAAACCCATGACGTCACTTTTCTCTACTCGAAATTATTAAGCTGTGCACTGTCTACAAATTGTGGGTAAAGCTTAAACCCACAGGTCCACTCTTACGAGCAAGAACCTTTTGGAGCATCTCAAGGGTGGGATTTCTCCATCTTAACTCTATTCCATCTGTCACCAAATGAACAGGTAAGTCAGTTCACCCATGTCACCCCTTTGTGCTCTCCCATTTAGTCCCTTGTCACTTTGTACTCTCCCATTCAGTCCCTTGCCACTTTTTGTGCTCTCCCATGTGGTCCCTTAGGGAGCACATCAAAACTCGACCGCGCGGCAACCGCATATCATTGTTTAGAACAATAGAAACCGGCTGCAACCCCACGGAACCCCACGGAACCGGTGGTTGCCGGGCGGTCGAGTTTTGATGTGCTCCCTTACCTCTTTGTGCTCTCCAATGTAGTCTCTTGTCAGTTTGTGCTCTCCCATGTAGTCCCTTACCGATTTGTGCTCACCCATGTAGTCCCTTACTACTTTGTGCTCTCCCATGTAGTCCCTTACCACTCTGTGCTCTACCATTTAGTCCCTTGCCACTTTGTGTGCTCTCCCATGTTGTCCCTTACTACTTTGTGCTCTCCCATTTAGTCCCTTACCACCTTGTGCTCTCCCATATAGTCCCTTACCACCTTGTGCTCTCCCATGTAGTCCCTTAACTTACCACTTTGTGCTTTCCCATTTAGTCCCTTGACACTTTATGCTATCCCATGTAGTCCCTTACTACTTTGTGCTCTCCCATGTAGTCCCTTACCACTCTGTGCTCTCCCATTTAGTCCCTTACCACTTTGTGCTCTTCCATCTAGTCCCTTGCCACTTTGTGTGCTCTCCCATGTAGTCCCTTACTACTTTGTGCTCTCCCATTTAGACCCTTACCACTTTGTGCTCTCCCATATAGTCCCTTACCACTTTGTGCTCTCCCATATAGTCCCTTACCACTTTGTGCTCTCCCATGTAGTTCATTGCCCCTTTGTGCTCTCCCATTTAGTCCCTTACCACTTTGTGCTCTCCCATATAGTCCCTTACCACTTTGTGCTCTCCCATGTAGTTCATTGCCCCTTTGTGCTCTTCCATTTAGTCCCTTGCCACTTTGTTTTCTCTTATTTAGTCTTTTGCCACTTTGTGCTCTCTATTTAGTCCTTTGCTACTTTGTGCTCTAACTTTTGCCAATTTGAGCTCTCACATTTAGTCATTTACCACTATGTGCTCTCCCGTTTCTTCCTTTGCCACCCTGTGCTCTCCTAGTTTGTCAAAGGCCTCGCTGTGCTCTCAAATTTCGTCTTTTGTCGCTCTCTGCTCTTTTTTCACTTTTATGTCCTGTAATTTTTTTTTAAAACAGCCTAAAAATAGTATCATTTCTAATTTCCCATTTATCTTCCTAGATTCATCAGGCACAGATATGCAACCTAAATCAATTCCGAACCCAGAAAGAGAAGTACTAGAAGAAGGTCTTGTTACATCCACCAGACATGAAGCTTTACAAACACCGCCAAAACAAGTCATTTACACTCAGACAAAGCACATTGACAACAAAGGCGGTGAGGTAAACTTAGAAGATTTGGACATGTCTATAAAAATCCCACAAGGTGCTCTGTCTGCCCCTGGCGTTGACCTATCTCTTACTGTAGATACAAATGAACCCCATCCGCCGTTTCAAGAGAGTCAACTGGTTCTCGGACCAGTGATATCTTGCGCACCAGATGGGCAAACCTTCCATAAGCCTGTTACAATCTCTGTGCCCCATTCTGGTTTAAATATCACCCAGGCATGTTGCAGGTGTGGTGTAAGGCAAAGAGCAGTTGGGAAATGGTGTTTGACGGTAGCGTTGGTAAACAGAATGGTGACACTCAGGTCATAGTCGACAAAAATAAAATCAAGATTCGAGTGCGACATTTTTCCCTCTATGATTTCCTTACAGTTCCCGTAAAAGAAATGGTAAGAAACTGGCTTTATCCCGAATTACAGCTTGACATATTGGCATATATGTTTCCTGTCAATACTATTGCTACTAGTAATACTGCTGAAAAGCAATGACGTAGCACACAAGAAATCAGTAATAGAGGCGGAAAATAAAGATGATGAAAGCGGTATGTGTACCAGACCGTCATCCTTTCCAGTGAGGCCAAACGGAAACAGTTTGATGGTGTGTGCTAGGCATATTGTTCCAGAGGAAAAATGGATCCCCACTGACGATTTGATTGGGCATATTTCGCAACATAATTGGCAGACAGGGGGAGCAGGCGCCAGATGCGAGATTAAATTCCGACTGAATGATAAAAGAGAACAAGCAAATACATTTGAAGGGGCTTTTGATCTGAAACAAGACGGCAATCAAAATACCGTTCACGGAATTCATTTCTTTGATATCACCGCCAAACAAGACAATGCTGAAGCGAGAAGGGTCAAACAACAAGCGATGATTGCGCAGGGCAACCAGATGATTGCACAGTGCAACCAGCCTCAGCAACTTCATCCACAGCAAGCACAAATTGGTGTTTCCGGAAGCGGTGCTATCCGAAAATTGCAAGAAAAAGAAACACCGCTGTTATCACCTTGCAAACTTTACGTATATGATGAGTGCAATTCGGCCAAATCACCCAAACCACAGAGTGATTGGGGTCCATTCTTCAAGCAAGTGGCGAGAGATATCCGACCAAGATGGCAAGAAATAGCAGCGTTGCTTCACTTCACACCTGAAGAATGCCAGGCATTCATCAGCCCCAACACTCCGGATTGGTGGGCAGCATACAAAATGTTACAAGCATGGCGATGTAAATTACCCAAATGTGAACCTGAACAATTGCAAAACATACTCGCGGATGCCGTTCGTCCTTTTGATGAAAGTTTGGCGGTAAGAATTGCAGTGCAAGCCCTTCAATGAGCCCCTTGTGATAAGTGATCATAGACACACGCAGAATCAGTTTCCATAATCATGACAATGATGACATGAACAGAAAAATTCCGGATTTTGGTATAAAATGGTGTTAAGGAATGGTGTCAGTATAAACGTTTGTGTCACACCCTCTGTTCCCAGATTGCAAAGAAAGGACCTCATTTCGGAATATAAAGGTCCACTTTTGACAAATATCATCCCCAAACTCTAAGTAATATAATACCCTTGTCAATTCGATCAGGACCCAGAGAAGATTCCTTGTGCAGTCCAGCAATATTATTAGCATTATTGCAGTGCCCACAGTTCAGAGCTTTTACACAAAATAACCTGTGCTGAAGAACAGCTAAAGGTGATCTCATTCCCACCTTCATATACCCTACAGAGAGGCACAGTTTTAGCTCGATATCCAACTTCTTTTGAGAAAAAAATTTGTTTCATTCAAAAAAATGAGGGTCTTTAAGCAAATCAACAGAGGACATGATTAAATCATATCAATTGTACATCTTCTGACAACGACATTTTACAGAACCTCAATTAACATGATTAACAAAGTTATATCCCTTTAGTTTTAGAGAAATGTAATCATGTCAATGGGAACCAGCCGACATTGAAAACCACCGGTCATGTAGATATTTTATTTTTGTATGGGGAGGGTAAAAAAAAAGCGTATTCAAGAGTGGTATTATCTGGCGTTGTATTGTCAAAGGTGGCATGAACACATTCGAGCCTTTCATTTAGCAAAACACATGTTACAAACCAATAAAAATTACCAAACAAATTAAAACTTCACTGATTTCACGCATTCTCAAATTCAACGACAAGGATATATGCCATCACGCTCTACGCTCTCTCATTATCTCCAGCCTTGACTATTACAATGGACTCTTATCGTCACTACCACAATCACACACTTTTCGTTTGCAGCGTCTACAGAACTGAGTTGCTACACACACTTATATCTATCTATAGTAAATAGATGAATCAGCACCTCTGCAGAAATCTCTCTATTAGCTATATGTTAAAAAGAGGGTCCCGTTGAAATTGCTATTGTATATATGTTTATAAGTCATTAAACGGTCTTTCACCTATGTACCTATCAAACAAATTGTGTGTTTTAAATAGACACTTAAGATCATCCAAGGATCATATTCGTCTTGTGTATTCTAATGTCAAAAGTAAAAAAGCTGCTGATAGGACCTTTAGCGTTTGTGCATCCAAGTTGGAATGATCTAACAGTGTAATATAATAACGCAATTATCGTTTCTCATTTTTTATCATGAAATGTTCATGACACATTTGAGAAAAATCACCCGTTTTCTTTGACTCTCCGTGTAGTTAGTAGGGGTGGTCTTGTGTTTATACAACATCTTACATTTTTGATCTTCCAAAATCTTTTCTGGACTCACTCCCCACCAACGACGATATGAGCCGCGACCTCTGTGGCTGCAAAGAAACTCTTCATCATGTTTTAAATAATTGCAAAGGTATGTTAGACCAAGGTCGCTAGACCTGGCGTCATAACTCTGTTCCTTGCATAATCCTGGACAACCTTAGTGATACTAGTGATCCCTCATGGAAGTGGCTACCAAATTACTGGGACCACAATTCCGCCCGACATCCTTCCTACTCAACAAATCATTGATCAAGGCTCAAAGTCGATCATATTTTTAAACTAACTATTCCGTTCGAACGTAACATTAATTCTGCTCATGATCGCAAACACAATCAATACGCCGGCCTTGCCAGTGACCTGCGAGAACAGTGTTATCATGTGTATGACACAAATATCATATGTGTTGAAATTAGTTCTAGAGGCCTTATTTCAAGTTCAAATAAGAGCTCCCTCCAATCCATTTCCCCCCTTCTTTCCATCAGCAAAAAATATACCCTATACCCATTGCAGCGTGTTACTTTACTTAACAGAGCAACACCCTGCCTTTATATCCTGTACATACTCTGTATATACAAATCTTTATATTTTCTACTTGAAAAAGGCGAGTTTTATCTTGCCGCAACGTCGTGTGTTCTTTTTTTCTTATCTGTGTGTTTTCCCTCCCTTTTTGCGTCTGCAGTAATTGTTAATGTTCCCCACCGTCAAAGTTGTGTTATTGCCATCCCCATCCCTTGGATGAGCTTTAAATACCGGGTTCTAATTGATGTAACATTATGACGCCGATATTAATATCCCAAATGAATAATATCATGAACAAAAAATGTTTTTTAAATTTGATTGTATGATGCCTTTCATATGTAACTATCCAATGTCAAAGTATTTTGTATTTCTCATTCATTTATATAGAAATGTATTGTACCTGTACAGTTTGTTGTAATTAGGAGATGAGACAAATAAAGTATTTTGCTTGGAGAATAAAACACACTTTGATTTCATTTATTTCTCTATGCTTGTCTGCAGTATTATAATGGGCACATCTCAATATTGATCAAATTTACTTTATAATGTCCTAAATACAGAGTGAGTCAAAAAACTGCAATAGTGGAAAGAAGCCATCTCGTTTTCAAAACCAAGTTGAAGTTTAAAATTTCTTACACGTTGCAAGAATGATATAGTCGTTGCTAATTTTATGTGAAAAAATGAAGTCATTCGCATTTTTCGTTTGTCTTTGGTGAACCTGTTTGCTGCACAATCCAGTTCACTTGTTTGTCCACGAGCATAGCAATTTTCAATTGAAATTGCACATTTAACAAATATTTGGAATAATTTCATTTTTATTCAAATTTAGAACATAAGCAATTCATAGCATGGGTTATGTAAATTTATCATTTTATCTCCCATGTAAACAAGAGAGAATGCATTATGCTCAAATTACATCACAAATTTACTCGAATTTTTAAATTTGAGTGAGAGACGCATTTTGAAATCTTATGCATGTTTTGGGTGTTTCGTGGACAAGCGTGGGTGCATGGGTAAAGAGGTTCACCAAAGGCAAACGAAAAGTGCGATTGACTTCAATTTTTCACATGAAATTAGTAACATTTATGTTATTATTATAACGTTTACAACATTTCAAACATCAACTTGGTTTTGAAAACAAGATGGCTTCTTACCACTATTGCAGGTTTTTTTCTTGTGCATCCAAAAGACAAACAAGAGAAAGACATGAAAGTAAATGTAATTTATGAAATACCATGTACCAGCTGTGACAAGACGTATGTAGGCGAGACAAAGAGGCGATTTGGCGTCAGACTCGGCGAACACAAACGCGAAGCAGAAAAAGCCGGTCAATCAAGTTTCACCAGATCTAAACGCAAAGAATCAATAACGGAATTTAATAAAATCAGCCATCACAGATCACGTGGCCAGGGCAAATCATGTTATTAACTGGGACGGGGCCTAAATTTTGGGTAGAGAAGAGAATAGAAAGGCACGTTGGATACGGGAATCCATCTGGATAAGGAGGCGAGGCACAGAGATCATGAACAGAGACGAGGGGTCTACAATCTCAGTCACGTGTACGATCCACTGATTACGCCCTCCACCACCAAGGGCGTCACGAAACTAACCACTTCCGGTCAGTTTCCCGGCAAAACAACAACAGCCGATCAGTAGCTTAGAGAAAGCTGGTCGTTGACCAGCGAAACTGTCAGCTTGGGAAAAAACGTAAGTTTTTTAATCTATCTGATATTGGTCTTGCCAAAAAACCTTAGTACTTCATGATCATCAACAGACCTGATGAATTTATTTACGGACATTCTCCTCTAATATTAGGGTTTCTTCATTTCTGAGAACTGATTTTATATTTACAATTATCCTGTAAGAGGAAAATTACAATTTTGAAATTATGCAAAATCATCTTATATATAATACGGAGTTGCCGATTTTTATCCAGAGATGTTCTCCCTTTTCCGCACCATCGATTGACTTCACATTTTCTGTGCGAGTGCGTATGGGTCCCACGACGAACCAGTTTATGTTTGATTTTTTAAATTTGGGTTAGATTTCGTGAAATTCGAGTTTGTTTAGCCCGTTGTTACCTTAATGCTACTACTCGCCGCGTATACGCTGGGCACGCCATGGTGATGGCCGGCGCACTGCACGCATAAGGGTGCACACCTGAGATAATTCGAATGAAAAGAGTATACATCTACTGTTTTATTTGCAAATATTGGCGGAAGGATACACATTGGTCACAACGGGCTACAAGGTGTAATTTCGTGTTAAAAAATACTACTCCGTATAAAGGGGGAAATATAGAAAAATGTAAACGGTCACCCCCCATCTGAGTTTTTGACCCAGGTAAGATCTATGTATGTTAATAAATATTCCAAGATTTATTTAAATGAGTCGCAAGGTAACTAAAGATATTGCCGTTTTCCCGAGGCATCTTTCCCATAGAAACACACGTTAGCGCGTAATAGTGGTATGCACCCATAATCGGGCGATCGCCAGCGCGCGTAATCAGGCGATTGCTGGTGCACGCGCAATCGAGGCAAAACGCACCAGAAATCAAAATATCGAAATCGTTTTGATCTGTAGGTCTTAGGCCTACTGACATATTTCGTGAGAGTTTTGATCAATACAACTTTGTGGAGTGGTCAGGCAATCTTATGATACAAAATAGTTTTGAAAATATACTTATCATATCTAAAATTTATATCCATATAGGACTGCACGACGATTGAATTAAAACTCATGAATATTAACCAATAATGTGTGGCTTCGTGCATTTACATGAACATGTACTTCCTTCCCCCCGTATATTGGTGACAATTATTGCAAGTATATCATGACCAAATAAATGAACATGCTTTGCTATGTTATAGTAAGAGTGGTGTTTCAAAAAAGATATAGCGTGTATCCTTTTAACATTCAATAAGATCAAGAAACACGGGCCTTCGTTGTAAAAGTGAAAATTGACATCTGGAAATCCCAAAATATGGCAAAAATTAAGGATTTTTATGAATTTCAAGTGGGTATGTAGCTTCTTGTACATGTTGTATTTACCAAACGGAGTATCCAAATCGAGTACAAATTTACCATTAAATTTGAAATTTTCTGCTCTTTAATATGTAATAATGATTTCTGAAATTGGATAAAAATGGGTCTCTTTAAGGGTGCACACCACTATTACAGTTAACGCCACAGCTTCCGTCGATCGCGATCACGAATGTAGTTCCTAAATAACGGAAAGAATGGTTAATATTGACATGATATGGCATTCAAAATTATTGAATTTGGTCTATATTTGTTCACTGAAGTGTACCTGAGATAATTCGAATGAAAAGAGTATACATCTACTGTTTTATTTGAAAATATTGGCGGAGGGAAACACATTGATCACAACGGGCTACAAGGTGTAATTTCGTGTTAAAAAATACTACTCCGTATAAAGGGGGGAAATATAGAAAAATGTAAACGGTCACCCCCATCTGAGTTATTGACCCAGGTAAGATCTATGTGTGTTAATAAATATTCCAAGATTTCATTAAATGAGTCGCAAAGTAACTCAAGATATTGCCGTTTTCCCGAGGAATCTTTCCCATAGAAACACACGTTAGCGCGTAATAGTGGTATGCACCCATAATCGGGCGATCGCCAGCGCGCGTAATCAGGCGATTGCTGGTGCACGCGCAATCGGGAGATTACCGGCGCACGTGGCGTAATCGGGCCATCGAAGAATGCGTAATGGCGCACACCGTAAGGTGCACACGCGTTAGTGGCGCAATATAAGCGTAGTTTGGTATGTGGTAGAGTAAAGGCGGCAACCGGCAAGAATCCGTTGCTCCGTAGTGTAAACTGCAAACCGATAGTACAATAAGGGACCGTTCATTATTTATGGTGGAGGGTGGGGGGGGGGGGGGGGGGGGTAAACTATAGGGGGGGGGCATGTCACTTTCATATGTTGAAATAGGGGGGTTATGTAACTTTTGTTCTTAAACAGGGGGGGGGGGGTTGTGTAAATTTGTTTAAACTATTTTGGAGTGTAAATGCCATTGTTTTCAGCGCTTCGTGCATATTTTCTTAAAACCTATCGACTTCAATTTTTTTACTATGAGACGATATGGTTGAAAAACATCTATATAATTATCAACAGTCAAGACATTAGAGCCACAGGGTGTATAATGTTACAACCAATTTCATGATTTAAAAATGTGATTTATTGCATGCTTTTCACCCCATCGCTGGCCCATCCACAACGCGGGCCACGGGCTCAATCCCATCGCTGACCCATCTACAACGCGGGCCACGGGCAGGGAGCGCTATATAAAAACATTGATAGGCCAGAAAACCGTGATATCATTCATGGGGGATAGGCCTATAAATAAACAAGGAACTGCTAGAACAAAATACGCATGTAGAAATACACTTACGTTTAGGCCTACCGGAGAAATAATTTAATGTCAATAGGCCGAAAAATAAGATCAATGGATGGCTAACACTGAACTTGGGGTGTGTAAAAAGTGATCATGGTGAGACCCCACCTCCCGCCAACTATGAAAGACCCACTATAAAACTTAATAAAACCACTAAATAAAACCAGTGGCGTCGCGGACCTAAATTTACAATACGTACGTGTTTTATGAGACACTTGACATATTTTAGGGGGGGGGGGGGGAGACGGTGGCGTCAGGCGTCCACGAAGTGGTTGTGAAATCTATCCTGTCTGGATTATTTATACAGGAACACTATACGCTTTGAAGCCTTAGATCATGTTGACGACTAACCGCACACTATCTTCTATATACCATGTATACACTATATGAGGTATGGGGGATTCAGGGATCTACAATTTTAACTCATTACTTATGCCCATTTTGCTACAAATCATGAACCTGTATTTAATCTAGGTTATTGAAGATGGCGTCCAAAATGGCCGCCAAAAACTAGTCAAATTTCATAAAATGACATGTAGCCTATATAGCAATCAAAATGTATAGTACACGAATCGTTTAAATAGTGGGATGTATGTATTAGACAACTAGACACTCATATCCAGTAATTTTGCTTTGTTAACATACCTTAATCCAAGATGGCCGCCAAAATGGCCGCCAAAAATTGTGAAATTCCATAAAATGGCATATATCAACCAATACGTATGATCAGAGTAAAGCTTCAACAATGGAATGTATGTTAGGCCACTAGAAACTAATATCCAGTATTTGGCTTTGTTAACATACTTAAAAACCAAAATGACTGCCAAAATGGCTGCCAAAATGGCTGTCAAAATGGCTGCCAAAATGGCTGCCAAAATGGCTGTAAATATTGTCAAATGGGATGATAACAACCAAAATGTATGTATTAGATAACTAGTAATTCATATCTAGATTTTTTGCTTTGTAATCACATACTTTAAGTTCAAGATGACTGCCAAAATAGCCGTTGTCAAAGTAAAAATAGTCTATAGGAGTGTATACTATTGCATCGCATTCACTAAATACAATTTAATATGTTCTAAACGGCTAAGCTATTGCTTTTAGTTGTATAAGACCCCCACCCCTCTGTGACAATTTTGATTCTGTATCACTTTCCAAAATGGCTGCCAGATGGATGAAGTTGATGTTAAATGACCTAAATCAATTGTTTTGTATTGTTAATTACCATACTGCTTTATCATAGAAATATAGTGAATGCTGTACCATAGATTTAGGGGTATTTTTGGTATTACATAGTCATAGTAGTATAGGTATTTACAATATAATTTTGTTTAGGTAATTTAACATCACCTTAACCATCTGGCAGCCATTTTGAAATGTCATACATAATCAAAATTGTCACAGAGGCGGGTCTCATATCTAAAAGCAATAGCTTAGCAGTTTAGAAATATTAGTTGGTGAATGTGATGCAATGTATACTCTTAGTCTATTTTTACAACGACCATTTTGGCGGCCATCTTGGTTTAAAGGTATGTCGTTACAAAGCGAAAATACTGGATATGAGTTACTAGTGGTCTAATACATACATCCCATTGTTAAAACTATACTTTCATCATACGTTTTGGTTGATATTATCCCATTTTATGGAATTTGACATTTTTTGCAGCCATTTTGGGACCTTTTGTGGAGCCGTTTTTGCAGCCATTTTTGTATTTTAACAAAGCAAACATACTTGCCACGAGTTACTAGTGGTCTAATACATACATCCCATTGTTATCATACATTTTGGTTGATATTGTGCCATTTTATGTAATTTTGACCATCATTTTGGTGGCCATTTTGGATTTAAAGTATGATAACAAAGCAAAAATACTTGATATGAGTTTCTAGTGGTCTAGCACATACATGCCATTGTTAAAATTATATTCTGGTCATACATTTTGGTTAATTTATGTCATTTTATTGAAAATTTACCATTTTTGGCGACCATTTTAGTGGCCTTCTTGGATTTAGGTATGAAGAGGTATTTTGCAAAAGGGCCTACATCCACTTTGGCTCTTTTTGAGAAAAAGTCGAAAAAACTGTTTTTAATTATTCAAGTTGAACAATTGAAAAACTGAATGGATTATGAAAGAGGTAGCCTACACCACATACTAACTTAAATTGGAATAAATTTAAAATGTGCTAGTTTTTAATATTTTTTAAATCATGTTTAATTTTTTTGAAAATTTGGATGGAAGCCCTTTTGAAACAAAACTCCATCTGTTTGTACATTAGAGAAAATATATCACACAAAAAAAAATCATTTTTTTAAAATCATTTTTCAAAAATGAGTTTGATATAGAAATGTATAGGGCACAATCATATGTTTCAAGGAAACAAAGTCATTTTTTTCCAAAAAGCCCTACATCTCATTGTATACAGCCATTGAAGTTGTTGTTTTGTTGCAAAAGGGCTTGTATCCATAATTAATACTGGATATAAGCCCTTTTGCAACAAAACAACAACTACAATGGCTGTATACAATGAGATGTAGGTATTTTTGAAAAAAATGACTTTGTTTCCTTGAAACATATGATTGTGCTTTATACATTTCTATATCAAACTCATTTTTGAAAAAAATGCACCATAGCCCTTTTGCAAAAAAACTCTTCGTATGTTAACAAAACAAAAATACAGGATGAGTGTCTAGTGGTCTAATACATACATTCCACTATTAAAACTATACTTTCACCACGCATTTTGATTGCTATATGTCATTTTATGAAATTTGACCAGCATTGTCGGCATAATTCTGTTTTACCCTACACACTAACATCGGTAGTATGCGTCGTTCTTAAAAATGAATTTAAAACAATTGCATCAAAATGGTTTATGTTGCAATTTTGTCTAGGTACACCCTTTTATTCTACTGTTACATGTCCCAGGCTACTGAGGCTACAAAGAGCTTGGGGACAGTTTCGTCCGGGGTTAGCCTTTGAACAAGTTCTTGCATTGTAGTTTTCAGTTTGTAAACCAAGGCGTACGCCGCCATATCCAATAAATAGCGCCAAAAAAGGTTGGTTTTCTCAAACACACGACCGACCCATAAAATCTCATAACAACCTGCATTTTTTAGAGATATTTTGTTGGTGAAAATATATGCTTTATATGATATTTTTATCTTAAGTTCAATAAATAAACAAACTGTCTTAGGGATAGGCGACATATATTTTGACTGATATATACATGTATAAAGCGCAATCGGCGGTAGTAAAATTACACCCTTATTTGAGAGTTTAAGCGCGGCTATATGATGACGTTAAATGCTGACATATGATTTAAAATAAATATCATAATTAATACGGGCTATTTATAAGTGTTACATATATAAAAAAAAGTAGTTGGAGTTTCCCTTTAGTGTTCATTTATCCATGCGAGAAGTGATATCTTTTGATTATGTTCGGTCAATCGAATCCTCTATATGATTGTGGTGTCGCCAAGTTCAACAAAATACTGTGTGTGCACGTTATTCACCAATATATGAATATGTAACTTGTATTTGATTTTTGATTTTTGATTTTATAACATTTACTTCCTTCTATTCCGCCATGTTGTACTAGAAGTCAAAAGCTCCTTCCAAATATGGTTAAATGGCGCTAGATACCAGTATAAAAGGGACATTATTTGACACATTTTGTACACATTCTAGCAAGACGAAATACTAGTGTGTTTCTGTGGTATCCTACAGCATGAAGCTTATACTGATGTTCCGTTATGTATGTTGGATGGTTTTTGTTCTGATAGGAAACCCATGCACATCACAGTCTGGTAAGTGTGAAGTTAGTCTGTATAATTCGTCGGGTATATTACATCATAGATCATTGATCTATGATAACATAGCGGCGGATATAAGTCATTTTTTTATGAACATTGGCAACGATTTTTCTTGAAGACAAATGTTTCAAGAAACCTTAGACATTATTTTTTTCACAATCAGGTAAGTCTAAACCATTGAATTTTGGTTTGCTGTGGTAAATACTTTTATACTGGCCACAACAATTCAAATTCTCTGCATAAATATTAATAATAAAGTGTGATTGAGGTCGCTTGGTATTTGACATTTGCTTAGGTTTAAGAGTATAGCTGTGTAAAGATATTGAGAAGAATGTTAAGTTTAATTTGTGTCTATGCAAAGAAGTTTCTTTGGTAGCTCAGTTTATGTCTTAATTAACATTCTGAATATTAAACGATTAGACTATGATAACATGATGCTGAATATAGATGCCATCAGAAGAGTCATTAACTACATTTATATGCAGTTTGGTAATATTGTCCAGGTTAACTTACGGTCAACTGCAAACCCTAATCGGTACCTCGGGAAATTTTACAAATAGTTTGCTAACGGTTAAAAGACATTGAATTTAAACATCATTAGGTATGATATTTAATAATTAATACCAAGGTAAATTAACATGCTTTTATTTTATTTATTAATTGTATGTGTCTATTTATTTATTTGTAGGCATTTATTCATACCCTTTTTGTGTCCATTTATTTATATATATGTATCCATTTATTTATGTTGAATACAAGCAGTTAAATTGATTATTACTTATACATAGTAACTGGCAGTTTCATGCTCACCAACCATTTCCGGTGGAGGCAATCATCAGACTGGTGTACACCTAATTTACAAAATATATTATCCATTTATTTATGTATCCTTTTATATATATATATTTATGTATCCATTTATTTACACAAATGTATCTTTTTATTTATCAATCTTATGTACATGTATCTATGTATTTATTACTTTTCTGAATCCAATTATTTATGTGTATATATTTATTAATTCATTTTCTGTATGATTGTACGCACATTTAACAATGTATAGCCAGAGGTGAATTAACAGGTGTTTATTTTACTTGTTTTTCTCCTGTATCCAACAACAAGGCGCTATAAAAATGTTCCCGTATGGGTTGAATATATCACAATTCTCCATTACTGAGGGTTACAGTGGTACATTATGTCCTAGTAAATAACCTGAATATCGTAAAACAAGATTTGTTAAAGGGTATATTATGACATTGAAATAACGTTCAATTAAGAGAGCCATTTATCGTACAAATGTAATAATATTCATAGCAATGCAGTATAGTAGTATGTTGTATACATCAGGGTTACAGGGGTAGATCGACGTAGGCCTATGCATTGCATTTGATCAATACCCTGAATATTAAAAAGAAAAAAGGAATATGGTTTAAGTAAACAACATTAGTGATAGTATCTTTGGACAAATTATGTACAAATTGTAGGACGGCGAAATTAATTATGTTTTCTGTATCAAACAGTATGACACTTCATGTAGTATTATTGTTAGTTATGTGTGTTGTCTAATATTACGGTATTTGAGGTTGGGAACCGGCCACGCGCATCACAATGTGAGGTGTAAGTTGATTTCTTAATAAGGTTTTTTTGTTGTGATTTTATGCAAAGAATAAAAAGCAATATATACCAACAAGCAATAACAAGGGATAAAAAGCGATAAATAGTCAAATGTACTAAGCCAAACAATGAGAATTGTTGGGCACTTAATATAAAGACCTAATACAAATAGTTCGAACCAGGTGCTTTAACAATTGATTTTGAGTTTCCTGTTGCCACCCGCGTACAAAATTGAGAATTACAAATTATTTAATTATCATTTTTTTATTTAGGATTTTCACCCTTAAAATGACTTTCAATAAACTTCATTTGCTACTTTCTGACTTTAATCATATCACAGCTATGATGGTGTATAAATATAGAACATGATTGCATTATTACTTGGGTATCAAATTAATCATACTTGAAAATGATTAAATGCAGAGCCCTCTATATAAGGGGTTGAAATTGATTGCGACCACTTGTTTCAAAATAAAGAAAATAAAAGATAATTAATAATTAATAATTAAAAGTCACCTCATCCCTTTTTTAAACCTCCAACAGGAAACTCAAAATCGATTGTGAAGGGCCTTATCAGTAACCAGAATCAAAACGGTATGATATCCTCATTCATAACAATTGACTGGATACCTTTTCAGTTACATGTACATGTATGTTATGTGTGCTGTTTAATATTATTAGTGGCTGAAAACCCACGCGCATTCCTTTTTGTGTGTAAGTTTTAGTATACCGTATATGATTCCAACGTTTTTGCTGTGATGTGTATGTTTTTATCCAATATCTTGAATGACTGTACGATTGTCATATGATGTCTCTGAATAATTATGCATTTATAGATACTGAAATAGAAGATCCTAGTTGATTACAAATTGGGATCATAGTGGATTTCAGTTAGTTGTTATTGTTCTGGTTGGACTTCATAATTAGGATTTGCAGAGGTAGCTAGTTCCACCTCATAATCAATACCTTGGATGTTTACAACATAATTTGATAATAATAGTCTTACTTGTAAAGTTGTAATCATACTACTACACTGCTAAAATGTTGAGCAAAATACGTTGCTTAATTGCGTTTAATTATCTGTTGGGTAAATGGTTGATTACATTTTATTCAACATATGTAGAAATCTAGGTGTTGTATAAAAGTAAAAACTACCCAACGTTGAGCAAAACAATTTAGTAACAAGTTGGGGAACCCCCGGTCAAAACTCATTTTGTTGCTAAAATATTGCGTACATCTCTAATACATGTATTGTTTCAAAATGAACTAATGCTCTTTATCGCCTTAGCAAACCAAATCATCAACGACCCTTTTTTGCGCTAATAATAGTCTGGTATTACATGATTACCACACATAATGTATTGTAAAATAAATTAGGGACAGCAATAATTCTTTTATAGATACATACATGTATGTACTATCTACATTCTTGACATTAAGCAAAAGAATATCATTCGAATTTACACATACCTGTTTTTGCTCATGCTCCACCTTTGTTTGCTGAACTCAAGAAAGTTTAGGATATTCATGAATTGCAAGTAGTCTGATTCGTGTTTACATATCACAATAATTAATTGCCAGATATATGTTCATTTTCATCATTATGTTACCAAAGGGAATACTATTCATGATTACTGGACAATACACTCACTGACAAAATCTATTAGGCCTCAAATTTTCAAAACCAACCTTACTAGAAGATACAATTACAAGACAAGGTCCACTTATTTGGAGTTCTAACCAGTATTCGTGATTCAATTTCGATACATTCTTACAAGAATTATCTAAAGACTGTTAATCCCATTAGGCCTATACCATACTTTTCCCTTGACGTTATAATTTGCTTATTACTTTGGGATCGATTTACTTCTAAAATGGTTCTTTATTTTTACAGGTAGTGACGGGCTTGTCATCATGTTGCCTTGTTATGCCTTCTGTCTTGTCTGTTTGTCTCTATATGTCCCGTTCCGTTCTTATTGTCTGTCCGTTGTCCTTTTACTCTTTTCAAATTACTTAAATTATTGACAATAAATGTTTTTGCGTGACCATTTTGTCGAGCTATGCTCATGGTTCACCATCCATGCCGAATTTATATTTCATGTTTCCTTTAATATTGTTATTTGCATAGTGAAATAAATAGAATCGAAAAGAAAGGACTGAATTGAAATAATAATGTTCTACGTGACGCCGAATGCAGAAACACCATTACAGATTTATGGGCATATTATGTACAATTCATAGCAAGGCGGAATTCATAGGATATTTCGTATAAACCAATTCGACACCGATACTATGTTTTGTTATAAATATAGGCTAATATGTGTTTGGACCCGTGTATATTATGCAATTCTCAAAATAATTACTGTAAAATACAACACAACACAACAAAAATATACAGTTTCCAAGCACATTTGACAAACCAATGAAACAAAACTATGTAAAAAGCATATTCTTTCGCTAATATGGAGAAGAAAAAAAAATTAACTAGATATGTCTCTGGTCGAAGACCAAGACACCTTGGATGTTCGTGTAATTTGAAACTGTGGCGATTTCTAGGTCAGTGACCCATAGTGATCTCTTCTTGACCTTTGACCGAGGTCATAATTGACCTTTTCCTGTTTCATCAATCGAGATAATACGCAACAAGTCCGTTCCAGATCGTAGCATATTTTACATTTTACCCTTGTATAGGTGAATGACCCCTTCTTGACCTTTGACCTAGTAGTGATGGATAACTGTTGTTATTGCCTTATCAAACCATACACTATGAAACAAGTCCGGTTCAATTCGGAGCATGTCTAAATTTTGACCCCTAGTTACCCCATATGAAACGTCACTTTTAATTGTTGAACACCCTATATGCGAATGGACTCTAGGAATCGTCTGACCAATTCTGACGGTCATCAGTCATAATTTAACCCTAGTGACCCCTTCTTGACCTTTGACTTGGTTATGATTATTCACTGTTTGTCTTGTCTTATCAAACCAAACAATATGAAACAAGTCCGGTCTAAATCGGAGCGGATTTTACCCATGTACAGGTCAATGACTCCTTGTGACCCCATATGACATGTCGCACTGTGGGTGTAGGTTTCTTCGCCGTATATGGTTGAACAGCTGACGAGTAAGCAACCTGCACCCAACGTGCGAAACGTTCACGCATCGAATGCTCAACGTATACATAGCGTATTGATCACTACGTTATCACCCGCTCAAATATGTCACGAACAAATGACAACTTACACGAACGTACACCCAAATTTCCAAAACGTCGGGCACACGTCAGCTCTATACGCAACAGTGTGACAGGGCCTTTAAACGGATAATTTCAAAGAAGTTAGCATTCCACGGACAGTTGTCAAAATGGGTTCTTTTATTTAAAACAGGCATAACTCCTGAAAGCAAGGGGCAACCAGGTTTTTTTAAGATAAGTAAACAAATACTGTATGTTCTTTAAATATGTGCTTCATTGTTTGAATTTCACGGGTATCTCGTAAATATCTTTAGAATTTGAATGAGTATGTACTTAATGCTTCTCACTTAGACGGATAATTCCAAAAGATAATAGCGTTCCGTGGACAGCTGCCAAAATTGGTTATTTTATTAAAACAGGCATTACTTACTGATAGTAAGGGTCAATTCTAGTTATCGGTTTTTTAAGATGATTGGAAGAATATGATCTATAAAACGTGCTTAATATTCATACTCGATCTACTTGTTTTTGACTCACACTAGTTCCAACTTCTGTCATTTATAACTCTTTCATTTTTATAGACCTAAAGATAGTGTCATTTACATTCGGCAAGACACCACTGCTGGTTATTGGACAGCCAAGAAATTACGACATAATTCTGAAAATGTCAATGACTGTTGGTAACGACGAAATCATGTTGGATTACAATATAAGTCTTTACTTCATGGCGGACAATGATCCAAAACAATACAATAAGCAAGTACTGAGAAGACCAACGCTCAGTTTCTTCAGAACTGACGTTGGACCTTCGAAAATCAACGATGAACGATCAACGATCAACGCAGTTGTACTGACATTGCCCGGATCGACCGATAAATGCAACCAGATTAACCAATTCTGCGTGCAGGTTTTGCCAGTTAGTATTACCGAAGATGAGGAACCCTTGGAAGTACTGCTGGAAGTACCGCCCATGTGTATACCTTTGGATGAAACGAATATTAAATGTGACACACCACAGCTAGGTAAGTTTATCATAATCACAAAAGGCTCCATCATAAGCCTAAAACCTTCACATTCACTTCAAATTCTGCCCACTCGATCCCGGGCTATTATGCCCGGGGAAAATTTAGTTTTGCGTGAAGAACCACAAATATATTCATGACTGTCTTTTGGACGAACTCACTTACAGTATCAGCCCGATACGAGACGAGACGGTATATTAACAGTATCCATACCCGATCCTGCATGACATTCAGTTGCGGTTCAGTGTTGAGATACCTGCTGCCTCCGTCTTGCGGACCTTGTGTTTTTTCCTACATTCCTTCAAGTGAGTGGATTCGGCGTGCTTTTGCCTCTGTTTGTTGTAGCACACCCTCCCAGGAAGGACGTCTTGAGCTACAGTTTCCCATGAATCACCGTTGATGCCGAGTTTTTTTCAGGGACACAGACTGGCTTTGAAACGTTTCCGTTTTGATCCGATGGACCATTTTCCGGATTACAGCTCACTATAGAGGAGCAGTTTTGGTAAAAGTGAATCTGGCATGCGGCAGATGCGCTCTGTCCAGCAATAGATGGTGTAGATCGAAGGAAGATTTGCCTAAAAGGTACTTACGGTCTTGTTCCGTGATGTTAAGCAGTCTGATGAGACTGGTCATAAGGACATAATTCAATATTTTGCGGGATATTTTGGCATGTCTGGCGTAAACATTCCACGTCTCACTAGCATTGTGCAGCAGGGTGGTGAGCAACAATGCTTTGTATTTGTTTAAGGCATCAATCAACAGAGAAACATCATACTAACAATGTAGAGGTTAGAACACAACTTTGTTTTACACAATTGCTTGTAACACGGAAATCAAGGGATACCTCACCATCATCAAGAACACGGGCCATCATGCCACATCCCTTAGAAATTTGAAATTTGGGACATAATAGCAACCGCCCTCTGTTGATTTTTTTATCACAACAAAATTCAGCTGTGTTGAGCCTGGGGGCATTATTCATGGATCACAATATATACGACCACAGGCCTACATGTTATAAACATAGGTCGCTACAGGTGTTGAAACAATGAAAGGTGACATTAAATTAGAGAATTCACCAATGATAGATCTTAGATCATTGACGCATTGGATGAAGAAAATACTGAACTTCAACGCTAAACATTTTCGTGGAGAATTGCTCACCAGAAGAAATACAGCAGCTGCTTAAACTTTCCTAATTTGTCTTCATCAGATTTAATTTTCATGTATTACCATGCGTTGAGCTTCGTCGATTTCTCAGCAATTTTGTGTATAGATCGTTAAAATCGGCTAACTAAATCGTCTATTATAGTGACACCAGTGATCGATTTTGAGAATGTAATACCTATAGATTATAATCTTGCGCTCCTCTGGCAGTTCCCTCCGTAGCTCAATCGATAAGAGCGCTGTCTATGAATGCAAATATTGCTTTGCTGCTGCTGGTTCGAATCCGCTTAGAATCACTTTTTTTTTTAAAGTAAAGCAACACGCAAGTCAAACGAGGGCGTCTTGAAAATAATTCCTCTCTAAGGGATGTGATGCAGATGGACTTACTTTGAACTCCTGTGGTAGATACCCTTTTCCCCAAAAAGACAAGAACAACACGTGCAACTTCTGTGTAGGGTGGTTCAACCAACCTTATAGATTTCAGTAGGAAAGGCATCTGAGCCACGTGCACTACCACAGCAGAACTGTTTGATAGCTGGGGATGTACCGGATTACTCTGTCCGACGATACCACATGAAACACTGAAAATGATATAATTTTCTAGTAATGGCCCTTTAAAATAGTGTGTTTTTTTGCTTATGAAATAGGTTGCGCGTGAACATTGACACCGGAAGTGAAGGGTTATAAAACTTCACACACCAAATTGGATGAAATTGGATGACGCATGTGCTGTAGATGGAATCCTCCGACGAGTAGGATAAAATAGGCCTATTAATTTAAGCTGAAAAGGCAGAAAAATCAGTTCCAACCGTATCAGTAAGGGGCACCAAGGATGGATCCCAATGGATTCAATAGCACTAAACTAACAATGTAAAATATTGAAATGACTAAAAAGGTGTGCAATGACAGCATCCAAGGATGGGACATTAAAAAGGCAAAAGAAACAACACAATAACATGGGGCCACGTGTTATTGTGTTGTTTCTTTTGCCTTTTAAATGTCCCATCCTTGGATGTTGTCATTGCACACGTTTTTAGTCATTTCACTATTAATTTTAGTGAGTATAACTAACTCTCTGGCTATGTTCCGCAGGAACGTTAATGTACATTTTTGTTGTCTTTTTAGAGCTGGGATTTAGTCCTCAAATCACAGCGGCAACCGGCACTAGAGTCACCTTTGACACCGCATTACACCTCCGCTATAATGGAACATATTACGCGTCATTCGATGGGACAGCAGGCTCATTATTTAGGATCGATGTTCTCAGTAACACGACAGATGAAACAGAACCACTGAAATCAATTGGGAATATTGAGCTCATCGGGGATCAATATCAATACGATCTTTCCGCAACTTCCGGATCTATGACCTTTAACTTTTCAGAGACTGTGCAGTTAGATGAAGGTGTAGATCTTTGCAGTCTGGATGGTGTCAATGCGATATGCTTTAACGTGACACCTGGTGAGAATTCTACATTTGAACCGATTTATGTGGATCAGAAGAACCTGCAATGTGACACTACAATTCCCAAAATAACCAATTGTAAGTGTTAGGACTGAAATTTTGATGATGTATCGTTTGAAATGATCATGTTTGGTGGATCAGATAAAGAATAATTATTAAGCTTAGCCATTTAAGAAATAACAAGAGCACTCACAGGCGTTGGTGTCAAATAGTCTCCGAGAGATTGTTTTTAAATGACACCCCAAAACTCATACATTGTTTGTACACTAGCAACCAAAAGCCTTAGGACGCTTCGACTATGGTGTCAAAATCATCCCAGATATTAAATCTGGAGTGTAATATTTCACTATAAGTACAGCAAACGTGTTGCTGAATCTCTCCTCATAAATCCTTAACCCTAAAGGCACTGTCACACCATGACGTATCGCCTGAACGTATGCCAACGTATGCGAAAATATCAAAAATACGTTGGTGTACATTGGTGTACGCTGATATAAGTTAGGGGTAAGTTGGGGATACGTCGTTTACGTTAAGAGCACGCTGTGATACGCTGTGAAAATTTGGAACACGTCGAGCCCGCTAAAAATGATTGAGCCTGTTCAAAAAAATTCGGCGTACTCAACGTGTGCTTAATACTTTACGTTCTGCATAAATTCCATGTACGATCGTGGTACGTTAGGCATACGTTGTCATACGCTGACATACGTTAGAGGTACGTTACTCATAAGTTGGTATACGTTGATGTACGTCGGCTGAAAATATATAGCTATCTAGCATTGATACAAACCAAAATATTGCAATTCGTTGGGACGTTCTTGGACTCGGACAATTTTCGAGCTATTTTTTGTATACGTCGGCATACGTTCAGACGATACGCTATGGTGTGACAGGGCCTTTTTGTTTTTTTGTTGAGAATCCTACATGATCCCCCTGAACAAAACAAAGCACCCCAGCATGTGTGATAACACCTGTTTTGAACCTCAGTGCTTAAAACCAGCAGTGTTGCTGAATCTCTCCTCATAAATCCTTAACCCTAAAGGCCCTGTCACACCATAGCGTATCGCCTGAACGTATGCCGACGTATACAAAAAATAGCTCGAAAATTGTCCGTCCCCCTTGCTCCACCACCACTTTGGCCGCCTATGAATGCTAGGCAAAATACGTATCAGAGTATCAGAACTTTGTAATTATTGACTTCAATTGTTTCTGTCATATGTTTTGAACACAGGCGGTCTTATCATTCCCACTACTGTATGGGTTGGTATCGTTGCTGCTCTAGTCGTCATACTATTCATTATTATGGTGTGTATCGTTTGCATAAGATACAGACAAGTAAGTATGAGATTTTTGTTGTTTTATGGTGGTGTATTTCAGCTTATATCAGAGATGCTCTGATCGTTTCAATCAAGTGTCCAGAGACCAGAAAACTTTGCCAGGCTAAATGTTAGGCTGTTCACCACAGTAGCCAAATACATAATCATGTACTGTGGGCTGAGTCAGAAGGTCTATGAATAGATCAACTTATGGTAAGTCAGTCGTATTATCTACATTTTAAACCCGTGACGTCACTTATTTCTACTCGAAATAAAGCCTGGTCTACAAATTGTGGGTACCCATTAGGCCTATGGCCAACTTTACGGCATGCACCAACTTTATCGTGTGGAACTTTTGATACAATGGTTGGTACACGTATACAAGGCTTCAAAGCATGCCATGATACTTTTCAAGATTGCCGCAAATTAAAATGGCCAACAAGTGATCAAAAACAAACTTTCGACATAGTTTTCTGATAATATTAAGGCTATTTTTAAAAATGGTAAAATCACACATTTTTGTATAAATTATAAGATGCCAAGACGAATATATTATTCATTAGGTTTAACCCTTAAAATCACCGCTATAATGCACAAATAATGTAGCCATTAAACTTTCTAAAAGCCATTATTTCTGACATATTCGATCAAATAGGATCAAATGTCATGGTCTATCATATACGTACGTCGTAATTTAGAGCTGCATAGGAAATATGAAGCTTTTTGTAAATAGTTGGTATGGCTAACAATGGTTAGAATGGCCAGCAACAAGGCATTCCATGGTCAAAAGTAAGGACTTGACATTGAAAACGACCATATCTGGTTAAGCTTCCGATCAGATGATAATAGGCTAATAAGTTGAAAACGCCCTCTACCGGACACACTGCCAGGATATCAATTGTCTACCCTCACTTTCTTGATCTGTATGATGGTCTAGGTAATTGCTATGAAGAGTAACCGAGTGCCTCTTTCATGCACCCCACAGACAATGGACTAAGTTGTGTTTTCCTTGCTCACATTTTTTAGCTACTAGTATTTACGCATTTTATATATGTATTTGGTGTAGTGCTATTGAATCCATTTTGATCCATCCTTTGTGTCCTTTGCTGGTTCGGTTGAAACTGTTTTGTTCTGCCCTTTCATCTTTTTAATGTTTAAGATTAATTCCTTAACTCAGTTTCAATATAATTTACTCCTCATATTAAGTGAATACTGTCATTAAATACGGTATATCTATTATCATGATAATAGACATAATTAAGAAAATTATATCGGACTGGGGTAATTTACGTTCATTTTAATATTTGATGTCTAGACCGTGACTTTATTCGTTTTGCCATTATTTTTATAGCGTATTACTGAATCTCAATTTTGGGTGCATTCTAAATCGCCAGAAGAGACTTATAATATTATCAGAAAGGTAAATATATGGTCGTTTCAATAATAAATAAAGTGAAATTTCATACTAAATAGTAATTATCATACCTTACAAAATATTCTTTTTGGTTTTGTTATGTTTTATGGAATCATATTAAACAATGTTCTTAAATCTGTCATTTTTATGTTTAATTTTTTTTTTTCCCCCATTCTACCAGCGTCTTAATGTAAAAAGCTTTTATGACAGAAAACCGTACGTTGTTGACCTGAGCTCACAGGTGAGATGATCAACTTTAACATTATGCGTACACCAATAAAAATCAGTCTTTAGACTTTAACCACTTTAATGTTATAAAATGTAAAAAGAATAAAAGATGAATCCAACGGAACCAGGAACAAAACAAGAGGATATCTGAAAACTGATACAAGAGGATATCTCGAAAATATAAAAATGTTAAGTGTAAAAGCAAGATATACCACTAATTACAGTGGTGGACTTGTCTAGTTCATTATCTCATTTATAGTTCTTTTAAGAACTTTTAACACTTTTGTTTTTATATTTTGTCCCTGATGAAGGGTGGTATATCCACTTGAAACGTCGGTCTTTATTGTTACCATATATCCTGAGTAGTCTCAGATATATCTTTGTTGTTTTATTGCACAGCAATTTTCATTGCTTGTCCCAGTGCATTTCCGTTTGTTTTTGTTTTTTTTGTTATTTATCTGTTTTATCGCGTTATTCCCCCTTGTTATTACCTGTTTCCCCACACCCTGTTGGAATATCTTGCTTTTACACTTAGCACTTTAATGTTGATCACCGTTAGCATATGCTAGAGTAAATAATATATCCTTTAAATAAAGGTGGCATGGGGAGATTAACTACCTTGGAATACTGAAAACAGTTGAAACAGTCCAAATGTACATGTGTTATTCCTAGGGTATCGTGCTGCACGTTAGCGGGTGTAAGACTCAAATATGATAATACATGTCCACTATGAGTAAAGGGTGTGACAACGTATTGGTTCGATACATGTATTGTCGTAGCCAGGATTCGAGTTTTGAAGGCCCCAAAATTAACAGTTTGTCGACAGAAAGCATGATGACAAAAAAGGGCGTGCGGAATATTCGGCTTTTTCACAACAAGTGCTCAAATACTGTAGTCAACAACATAGGCTACTACTATGGAACAAATCGCGCGCGAAAAAAAATCATGTCCTGGCCTCATGTTTGCCCGTCCTTTCTTTTTCTCTTTGCCTGGTTCTGATTTGCCACTAGACCTCGATTTACCGAGGATATCATGGAACATGATCATGATGTCATTGATGATAGAGAAATGCCAAACTACGTCCTACCTTAGTGCAGTGACGTAAATAACATAATAGCAGTGATTGCAGCTTTTATTGAAGTATTCAAGTTGAAATCAATACACCTCCTATGGGAGACATAGCCTTAAAGGGGCATTGAGCATACGTATTGGAGTGCGCCCTCAATTCCCCCGGAAATCAGGGGTTTTCGCACCTACGTAATACTTAGGCATACTAACTACCACCTGAACCCGTTTACCTTAATTTGCTGTATCATATAAAATTTCATGATTTGGTCGTTTCAATATAAATCACATCGAAATTATCAGCACCACTCACCACATACATTGAATCGAATTTCTATCTAGCCCCATCATTCAACCCTTTTCCCATAAACTATTATACTTGAGGGTTCCTACGTACCTTATCAATTAAAACAATTCATTTTTTCACAATTTCTTTTTTTAGGCAATCTCGCAGTGCCCTTTAGTAAAATGGGTGTTGATTAAAAAGGGACGGGACTATAAAGACACCTACCGAGGGACGGGACTATAAAGACACCTACCGAGCGAGAATGTGTTCAAGGTGTGATCCATTCATTCCGGTTTGCCATCATTTTAAAGTAACACATTGGTTTTGTGACTACTTTGGACCAAGTTTATGTTTTTGTTACAGTCTGGTACGAAAATGTGTACTTTGTGTCCCATATACATGTACTAGAATGTACTAGTATAGTCTAATACTGGAACACCCAGTATCATCCGATACTGGAACCCCCACTATCGTTCGATACTGGTACAAAGTAAGTGTTCCAGCATCGATCAAACAAACAGATGGTTTGGACGTATATGGCTGAAGAAGCAACCTACATCCAACGTGCGAGACGTTGACACAGCGAATGCTTAACGTATACATAGCGTTGTAAACAAAATCTTTCGACACTAATCGGTTGTCTTCCTCAGTGGATATGTGTTTGATCCAGAGCTAGTAGTGTTTCTAGACTGTTTGTTGATGACGTCATCGAAAGTTGATGATGACACCCTCTGGATCACTGAATCGTAAGATGAATGAGTTGGTACGACCCTCGTCGCCATTCGTTAGGTGCTTTTGTTGGTCTCTGTCGCCTTTCCTCCGATTCCAAATGGATTCGCGGATCCTTCTGGTGTTTCTTGTCTCATCTCTAGTGATAATCTTTGAGTCATCCCATTTGATGATGTGGTTTTGAGCGCTCATTTTTTTCGGCTTCGGTTTTATGTATCCATTTTTCGCGTGCCGAATGTTATTCCTGTTTCACCAAAATATGTCTTTTTGCAGTTAGCACAAGGAATCTCGTACACGACTCCAGTCTTGTACTCGTTGGAGAGTTTATCTTTTGAGTGGAACATTATACAATGTTCTTCTGAATTCCTGATGAAACTATTCCATGGTATACATAGCGTATTGAATACTACGTTGTCATACGCTCAAAATGTTGAACATGTTCAAAAGAATTCCTAGACCCCAGCGCACCATATGCGAACCCCTGCGAACCGCTAACGAATACAACTTATGCCAAACGTGTCATTAACGAATGACAACTTACACCAACGTACATCCAAATTTCCAAGCTCTCGTTAGCTTTATTGGCAACAATGTGACAGGGCCATTAAGGTTTTTCTTGTGTAAAAATATGTGCGTATGCACTCGCTAAGCTGTGTTGCTCCCCCCTTACATTTGTTCTGTCGTGCCGATTGCACTTATTGATTGCACTTATTAATAGTGCTATCAGTTTCAAGCTTGACATTTATATTGTTAATGTTTCCAATATGGAGTAATAATGGAACAAAATGTTCCAGTATCGCTTCGTTCAAGCATCGACTGATACTGGAACACATAAAATGTTCCAGTATCAGTCGCTACTTGAACACATAAAATGTTCCATTATCAGTCGCTACTGGAATACATTTTGGGTGTTCAAATATCGTATCGTATCGTATCAGTATCTAGCGATACTTGCAACTGTATGTACCAGTATTGAACGATACTGGAATACCAGTATGGTAGGACCTAAAGTACACGTTTCCCCATGGTTCTTGTCGGAAATTTGCACGCATATTATGTATGATTCTTAAAAGGTGATATATTCATACAAATCTACACTCTAAGAAATTAAAGAACCCTTTTTGTCCTGCCAGGAGAACCCTTAAAGGTTCTTTGAAGAACCAAAAATAGTTCCCCAAACATGATACAGAACCATTTTTGGTTGATACAGAACCATTTTTGGTTGATACAGAACCATTTTTGGTTCTATGAAGAACCTTTTTGGGTTCTTCAATTTTCAAGAACCTTTTTGAAGGTTCAAGAGAGAGGTTCTTTATAGAACCGTCATAGAACCTTCAAAAAAGGTTCTTGAAAATTGAAGAACCCCAAAAGGTTCTTCATAGAACCAAAAATGGTTCTGTATCAACCAAAAATGGTTCTGTATCAACCAAAAATGGTTCTGTATCATGTTTGGGGAACTATTTTTGGTTCTTCAAAGAACCTTTAAGGGTTCTCCTGGCAGGACAACTTTAGAACCATTTTTTCTAAGCGTGTAGCTAATAATGTACCTGGAGCTAGCAAAAAATCTTGATATTAACCTATAAGGTAAAGCTGGATGAGTACAACAAAAAGTCTTTTACTGGAGGTGAATCGGTTGTACGGTTCAAGGGATAAAACAGTTTTAAGTCATTTTGAATCATTTTGTTCTGCATTGTTTTTCTATTGTTATTTGATTTGCAAGAGAAATGAACGGTTCAATGTTGCGTTATTTCTGATGATCAAAATTGTCATTACTATTGAACCGTTCCTCCGATCAAGCTTAAATTTCAAAATTGTGTAGAGCTCAGCAAGCTCCATAAAATATCAACAAATATCGCTAACCCTAATAATATCCTTAATATCTTATTAGCGACCAACTTCAAGCGACCTAGAGAAAGTAGTGGAAATAGGGACCGATGAAGGCAGATACGATCATCTGAAGGTGCGTACTGTTACATTAACTTGCATAAATATAACTTCATTCGTATAGTGTGATTGAGTTACTTACACAGTTCAGAGATATGTATAGACCTTATGTACAATTGGCGCCTTCCTGTCGCTGATGGGGTAAACATCGATAGAAGGCGAGGATAAGCAAACATTACGGGCCGTATTCTCGTACGTATTTAAATTTGTTTAACCTTTACACGCGTCCAACTCATTGAAAAGTGTCTAACTTTAAACATGGGTATGGGGTAGTTTAACGCGCATTTAACTAAACTAATTGTACGCCTCGAATGATTACTCAACCGTACCCGGTGAAAGCTGACTGAAGTGCAGTTCACGTAGTCTTAAAAGTACACGTGCATCAGAGGACGTCGGTCGATATCTATTGTAAGTCATTTGAGCCACAATAAATTGAATACCGCATACATTGAACGCACGACCACACTGGGGACGAGATTTGCGGAGTTTAAAATCAGGTCGTTTAAAAGATAAACTCGCGTTTAATTTACCTTACACGAGTTTAGTCAGGCACGGTTTTATATTTAGTACGAGAAAACGGCCCTTGATGATCATTCTCCGCTCTAACAGTAGGTATATATTATGGCGAATAAATTTAATAAACACGTGATTAATAGGGTGTCGCCATCTTGTAGCCGCCTATATAATGCCTGGCTAATGGATATCTTTTTCGATGCATTTTTACACAAATAGCAAAGTGATTTTCTAATAAGCTTACCTTACTAATGATACATATAAAAATCACAAAGAGTGCAGATGTTTACGGTTATTATTTTCCGCCCGGGGACAAATGCAAACACCAAATACCACGTGATATGTAGTGTATGTTGTTACAAACGTCATGCTTTGCACACAAAATCACCGCAATGAGTCTTAAATCGCATAATAAACTTGCTGAGATTTCCGTTTCCATCGGCAAATATTTATTTACGCTGGTATAGGTCAGGGTCAAATAATTCACAGGTCATCTCCATACAACAAGAAGTATCTTGAAAAAGAAATGTATACATCTCACTAAGTTACTTAATAACATGCCTATGCTGTTGTACAGTGAAGCTTCCACATCCGGGGATTTTTCTCCGCTGCACTCGCCGGACTATGTTATACATGAGTCACGTGTTTATTAAATTTATTCGCTATATTATATTCCGTATACCTAACTGTCTAACGTTACACATTATCATGATTATCGCAGCAATTGCATAGATTTCTTGTTTTCCATGAACATCGTATGACTTCTTAAATTGTGTTCGCCTTGTACCAGACCTGTTTGACGATTGTGGAGTATGTTTTTGGTATTATTTTACAAATACGTGTGCGCCATGGAATTACATCCTCCCATGTTCTGTCTCTGACCAACTGTGAAATCAAACATTAAAAAAGTTATCTGTTCAGTGTCACTGATCATTGTATGTTCAAAACACGAAGAAAATAAATCAATGTGTTTTTCTTTGTGTACTTCAGCATGTGCTTAAAATAAATGTGTTTTTTATTTACACTGTCATTCTAATAATTCTTCACAAGATCTGAGGTACGATTTTCAGGCCGACCCTCCTGTTCCCCATCCCCACCCGACTTATATTGATAACATATGACCATGATGACAGGAAAATACCCACTTAATCCAAAGTTTATTGCTCTGTCCCTGATAGCGTCCTGTGCCAGTTGTTTTAATGTCGGAAGACGGCAGTATGCAGGTAGGGAAGACTTCATAAGATATCATTCATTTTGTTTGCTTCACACAATATAAAATGACAACCAGTAAACATTTCCCTGCATGTAGAGTAATTGAGCCTGGGACCTCACATTCAAAGCATTCAATATATGTTTATTATCATGGACTCTAGAAACAATCTCTGCTTTGAAAGAAGAAACAAAGAATTGTGATACTATAATATAAAACATAAATATATGCATATGCAGATATAAAAATTCAGAGGTATAGACCTTGCGGAATATTATCGCTACTCTGAGTTTCATGGACAATCCCATACGGTAATTTTGTCCAATCATCAGGCGAAAAGATGTCTCTCTGATGATTACGCTCCTGATTTATCAGTTGAGCACTTTTTGATTATCTTTTGATATCTTAATGTGTATAGATCTCCTTTGGAATAAATTTGTTGCTCTGATCGCTGGTTTAACACCATTGATTGTGTATTCTCATTTTCAATGTGTCAAAGGCCAGCGATCAGTGAGACATCTTTTCGCCTGATGATTGGACAAAATGACCGTATGGGATTGTCCATGAAACTCAGAGTAGCGATAATATTCCGGTTGGTCTATACCTCTGAATTTTTATAAGCTCTACCGTTTACGGTATTGAGCACTTTGTTCAATGGCTAGTCTAACCAGAAACGGTTGTCAATACATATGCAGATATAGATATGCAGAGATGGAAATGCTCATACACTCATACACTTTCGACCTCAGGTTACCTAACCTCAGGTTACCTCAGGTTACCTAGCCTCAGGTTGAATTCACTTTTGGACTTAAACATTTTGGTAGCTTCTCTCAATTCGTCATGTGCAACAGCAATACTCATCATACCTAACCGATATTCAATACAGCAACCTCAGGTTTAAAATAAATCCAATTAAACAACCTCAGGTTATCAAGATATTCAATGTGAAAACCTCAGGTTGATTCGGATTGAAACGTGGTAAATTATATCCCCAAATAAATCAGTAGTTACCCAAGGTAATAATACAAAAATCAAACACGTAAACATTTTTCTGTGTGTAGATATGCAGAGATGGAAATGCTCATACACTCATACACTTTCGACCTCAGGTTACCTAGCCTCCGGTTGAATTCACTTTTGGACTTAAACATTTTGGTAGCTTCTCTCAATTCGTCATGTGCAACAGCAATACTCATCATACCTAACCGATATTCAATACAGCAACCTCAGGTTTAAATAAATCCAATTAAACAACCTCAGGTTGTCAAGATATTCAATGTGAAAACCTCAGGTTGATTTGGATTGAAACGTGGTAAATTATATCCCCAAATAAATCAGTAGTTACCCAAGGTAATAATACAAAAATCAAACACGTAAACATTTTTCTGTGTGTAGATATGCAGAGATGGAAATGCTCATACACTCATACACTTTCGACCTCAGGTTACCTAGCCTCCGGTTGAATTCACTTTTGGACTTAAACATGTTGGTAGCTTCTCTCAATTCGTCATGTGCAACAGCAATACTCATCATACCTAACCGATATTCAATACAGCAACCTCAGGTTTAAATAAATCCAATTAAACAACCTCAGGTTGTCAAGATATTCAATGTGAAAACCTCAGGTTGATTTGGATTGAAACGTGGTAAATTATATCCCCAAATAAATCAGTAGTTACCCAAGGTAATAATACAAAAATCAAACACGTCTAAATTCAAAAATGTGTTTTCAATATAATCAGAGTAAAGGTAAATGATGTTGAAATAAAATACTGCAATAAATAAACCTGAGGTTGAGAACATTTTCTATACAACAACCTTAGGTTGGAAATAAATGCAATCAGACAACCCAGGCTGTCAAGATATGCAATGTGAAAACATCAGGTTGATTTTAATTCAAACTTGGTAAACACTTTGTGAAAAATGCTAAGTCCGAAAATTAATTCGACCTGAGGTTAGGTAACCTGAGGCTAGGTAACCTAAGGTCGAAAGGTGTATGAGCATTTCCATCTCTGCATATGGATATAGTTCGGGCAATGGTTAATTTCTTACTCGGTATGATGAGGGCAGTGGGCTGAAACTCGGCTGTGTTGATAGGAAACCACATTGGAACTTCAATTTGTATAAATGGCGCTGTGGTCGGAATGTCGATCACTTGATGCAATCTATACATTCCATGAATTCCATGCTAATATTGAAATGTGTTGATGAATCATTATTGTTCACTTAACCCTAACTTGTTGGGGGGGGGGGGCATAGTACAGATGGCGCGGTATAAGAGTCCCGCTTCCCAGTATTACAGAATCACCGATAGAGTGTAACCCTGCAAATGAAGCTAAGAAATTTGCCATGATAATAATGTTGTATACATATAATGAAAAGGTACAGATAGATTGGCCGGGCGCTTCATATTAGGGGTTTTACATTCCAGGTTCAATTCACTTGCTGTTACTTATGTTGTGTGGTGTAAATAGAATTGCTGTTCATAAAAAAGATATTGACTCTTACATTATGGTGCTGGAGCTCTTTACATCTAAATTTTTCAAAGTTGGATACATACATGTGGTACAAATAACTTTAGAAAATCATGCTAATTATAATTATACACAGGTAACTATGACATGAAGGACATCATTCTCTTCACATAAAAATAACTAATCGGTGTTGTAAGCATAAGTATTATCTGTCATTATTATTATCGTCAGATTAACATTCCATCTACAACTGATCTTTTTAAAATTAATCACCCATATGATTGCACCATATCTGCACATTTCGTTAAAAGATCATTGTATCATGCTGGAATGAAGTAGAAGACATATAATGATTATCTCGTGATACTATTATATAAAACATAAATATATGCATATGCGGATATGGATATGCAGAGATGGAAATGCTCATACACTTTTCGACCTCAGGTTACATAACCTCAGGTTGAATTCACTTTTGGACTTAAACATTTTGGTAGCTTCTCTCAATTCGTCACGTGCAACAGCAATACTCATCATACAACCGATATTCAATACAACAACAACGATATTCAATGTGAAAGCATTAGGTTGATTTTGATTAAAACGTGGTAAATTACACTTTGTGAAAAATGCTAAATCCGAAAATGAATTCGACCTGAGGTTAGGTAACCTACGGTCGAAAGGTGTATGAGCATTTCCAACTCTGTATTATGGATATAGTTCGGGCAATTGTTAATTTCTTACTCGGTATGATGAGGGCAGTGGGCAGAAACTCGGCTGTGTTGATAGGAAACCACATTGGAACTTCAATTTGTATAGATGGCGCTGTGGTCGGAATGTCGATCACTTGATGCAATCTATACATTCCATGAATTCCATGCTAATATGTTGATGAATCATTATTGCTCACTTAACCCTAACTTGTTGGGGGGGGGGGGGGGGCATAGTACAGATGGCGCGGTATAAGAGTCCCGCTTCCCAGTACAGAATCCCTGATAGAGTGTAACCCTGCAAATGAAGCTAAGAAATTTGCCATGATAATAATGTTGCATACATATAATGAAAAGGTACAGATAGATTGGCCGGGCGCTTCATATTAGGGGTTTACATTCCAGGTTCAATTCACTTGCTGTTACTTATGTTGTGTGGTGTAAATAGAATTGCTGTTCATAAAAAAAGATATTGACTCTTACATTATGGTGCTGGAGCTCTTTACATCTAAATGTTTCAAAGTTGGATACATGAATGTGGTACAAATAACTTAAGAAAATCATGCTGATCATAATTATATACAGGTCACTATGACATGAAGGACATTATTCTCTTCTCATAAAAATAACTAATCGGTGTTGTAAGCGTAAGTATTATCTGTCATTATTATCATCGTCAGATTAACATTCCATCTACAAACTGATCTTTTTAAAATTAATCACCCATATGATTGCACCACATCTGCACATTTCGTTAAAAGATCATTGTATCATGCTGGAATGTTGCTTGAAGTAGAAGACATATAATGATCATCTCCATGGAATTTATTTACTAACGCAAACTGGCAAATGTTCATGTTGTTATCTTCATTTCATTAGATAGTGCTGAGAATACTAGTCCCAGATATACTAATGGGCAACTAATTGATCCGAACTAGAACTTGGGCACAAAACTAACTTGGCACATTGTAATATGTAACAATCAATTTTCCATTATGTTTCCCACCCCTTAACACTTTTGGACCAGTGATTTGACATTTCGCCGGTAATAAATCATTTAGAGATGTGTCTATTTCCCAATATGTGGTCCAATTAAAAGACTGCAAAGGACATAATTATGCCCCATGGGCATAAACTAACCTTCGTAACCCTGAAAAAAGACCACATAGTCAGCAGTTGACAAAATCTTAGATGATTTATTACCGGTGAAATGTCAAATCACCGGTCCAAAAGTGTTAAGGGATGGGAACATAAGGCTTCATATTTTAGGATTAGTTTCGGTTTGTGATGATTGCTCACTGAAATTCGGATGTGGACTCGCTCTGTGTTTGTTGTGGTTCGAAATCTTATATTTTTATCGATTTTTATCATGTTCTGAGCAAAACAATAATGAATAAATCATTATTTCTCCGCATGGCGAATTGTTAAAGTTTAATTTGATTGTCAAAGTTCAAAACATACAGCCATACGTATGAATTTAGAAGCTCCTCGCCGCAAAACGAGTTACGTGCTTTGGTGCGCCACGACGCGCGTTAACGTGTTAACTAACGGTAAATGACTAAGTTTGGCCGTGTACTGTCGCACCGACTTACTTTAATGGTGGCGATCATTTCGATTGGGGTTCGTAACTCAAGAGCGTTGCCTAATCCAGTTGACATAGGAATAATCGAATAACACGCAACACTTCGCAATTGAAGATGGGGTCCACACTCAAATTTGTAGTTCACTACCTCTTTCATATATCGAAAACTTAAACAAATTAGCTCGACACGCAACATGTCTAGCAATCTGATTGTTTTCGCTAATAAAAATATGTATTATATTTACAGTTCAACATGGAAGTCAATGAAAATGGCACCATAAATTCCGCGTATGATTCGGTCGATGAAAACTCGTATGCCGTCGAACATCCGTACGAGCCCAATCTTCAGGTAAGATTTCAAACATTAAGGATCTACACATAGTGGGCCGTATTCTCGTACTAAACGCGGGTTTAGCTTAAAACCGTGTCTTTTAAAACTCGTGTCTAAATCAAACGCTAGTTTTTCTTTAATGATCGTGTTTAACAAAACCTGATTTTAAACTCCGCAAATCTCGTCTTCAGAGTGGTCGTGCATTACTGTATAGAGATATTCAATTTATTGTGACCCAAAAGGGTTACAATAGATATCGAACGAATTTCTCAAATGCACGTGTATTTTTAATACTGCACGATCTGCATATCCGCTTGCACCGGGCACGGTTGAGTAATCATTCATGGCGTACAATTAGTGCTCGAGTTCATAGTTTACAAGCGCGTTGAACTACCCCATAATACCTATGTTTAAAGTTATACACTTTTCGTACGAGTATACGGCCAAGTAAGTGTTGATGTCACCAAAGGGCAATAAATCAGAAGTCGTTCGGCACTAGTCAAGCGAAATAACTGATATCGCCAATTTCTAGTATTTATATGTATTGAATATTGACATTCATGTTGTTTATTTAATTTTTCTAGAGTATATCGGGAGGAAGTGCGTCATCTAACCAGGTAAATTGATCTTCATTTAAGTAGGATCCTGATTCCAAGGGCCATGATCTGGTTGTTGGTTGTTAGCCTTATTTCAAATGTTGTCCGATTTTCTTTTAGTATTAATTTATCAATTATAGAAGGTGGTGTTTCATCTCTTATGACTGCTATAAATCTAAAGATAAGATTCCATTTATTATATGGCACTGCTGGATCTCATATTCCTTTGGTGGATATATGATGCTTCTCACAAACATGCTCTCACAAAACTAGTAATGGGTGACACCACACACTTGAAAACCATTCATACCATTTTGAAATCTCAACATATTATACCAGAAGAAGTGCATTGACCTTTGCTTGACCCGTTATTTATTATCATAAATCCAAAACCAGGTTAAAGTGACCATCGAAAGTACCAAGAATTCAGAAAAAGACTTGCATAGCAGTTCACAAGATAGGTCGGGATCTTCGGAACAAGATCTCAGCGGTGGATCATACGTGCAAGCTTCTGCACAATTGGGCAGTGAACGAACGCGACAACCCTCAATATTTCCTGTCAAACCAGATTTGCCACGGCTGAAAACAAAGAAATCCGGTGATTTGAGCCCAGCACCTGAAATCAACCACCATCGTCCTTCAATTGTAAGTTGGCTTGTTAAGTTGTGGGTGTGTGGTTTGTGATGAGTAGTGGGGGAGGTGGGGGATGGACCGGGTGTGATTTACCAAGTTATGGGAAACGTATAGGGCGGGACGTAATTCGGTTTGATTGAAGTTTACCGGTTCTAATTGAGTAAGCTTATTCAGTTTTATTGGTGGAAGAGAATCATAATAAACCATCTTAGTTAGCCTAAGTGATAAGTATAGGTTGGTTTTGTGCAGAAAAAAAGGTTGTTTATTGTGGAAAATGTTCTTGAAAGTAATCAGCCAGTATAAACATTATATTAGGCACTGGCATGACTTCACGCGCATTTTACAGTCACTAAGAATGGGTTAAACTGCTGGAGGATGGGAATGTTTTTTTGCGCCCTGTTCTGATTTGGTCAACCGACCAAGGTATTTACGTATTTTCGTTTGTTTTGTGGTGAATTTTCTAAAAACTAAACTAAATACGGAAATTCCTCCTTTATTAGGACTTTCTGGCTCCACCTCCATCACCACCGTCGCATCGTAGCTCAATAGAATCAGACTCTGCAGAAGATGTAACTGACTTGGTGAGTTTTTGACACGAAATCAGAGACGACGACGAGACGTATTGCTTTATTGTGATCCTGAATCGTCAATGTTCAAATAATTACATGTCATTCAACAGTGTTGGTATAAAATATTGATCATGCTTGATAGTTAAAACTATAAATTCAGGGTGACGTGGGTCTGATCTTCAATTAAGTATGTGGTGTGACGAACTTAAAAAAACTCGAAAATTGAGCAAACTATACACTATATTATTGCAATCACTTCAGCAATTTGGTTTATGTTTTAAACAAATGGAGCATATTTTGATTACAATTGCACCAAAATCATTTAAAGACACTTCTCTGGGAATGATGTTTTTTTAACACAAATATTTTTATTTTTATCAGAAAGTGCCATTCATGTTATTTGGGTTTAACAGCCCTCTTAATCTACATTCAATTGTCTAGCTTGTTTACTATAATTGCATTGTTATTTTTTGATTTTTATATAAAGCGTACTCCTCCACCACCACCACCAAAGAAAAGAAAATTCCCAGAGGTATGTATACTCATTTAATTATTTTGTACATTAAAGATTAATCGAAAGTACTCTAGCAACCAAAAGTATTTGGACACCTTGCAAGCTGCAAATTGAGAGAAAACACTGGGAATCTATTAAACTACTGTGTTAGCTTTTTGGTATTATCTCTCTTCTTATCTCTTCTTATCTTAATTCGGGTTGTGTCCCCGATCTATGATGTTTCTCCACACTCTTCTGTCGTTCATTGCTGTCTTTATGCTACTCGTCTCCAGTCCAGTATCTTGCTTGAATAGATCGATAAATGTCAGAGCAGGTCGTCCCTGGTTTCTTTTGCCATGTTTGGGGATCCAGTGTACCAGTTTGGATACTTGCTCCTCACTTCTGTAACAGTGGCCAGCAAACCTTGTTCGTCTCTTCTGGATCTTCTGGCTTATTTTGGGGAGGTCACCATACAGTTGGATGTTTGGTATATGTTGTTTCCAGTTGACATTGAGTACTGCTCGCAGCATTCTGGTGTAGCAGCCATCTAGCTCTTTCTGTAGCTTGGGAGTAATGGTCCAAGCTTCGCATCCATATAGCAGAACTGATTCCACCGTTGAGGCAAACAGTCGAAGTTTGAATTTCCGAGATAGAGTTGACTTCCATATTTTGTTCATTTTGCCACACGCTCTCCATGCTGCTGCTTTGCGTTGCTTAATGTCTTTTGCCGTACTCTCTATCCAGGCACCAAGATATTTAAAATCTTGAACTTCCTCCAGCTTGTTGCCATCATTTGTCTGTATGGATCCCTTCTGGCTCTGGTTATATGACATAAACTTGGTCTTCTTAGCATTCATTTTGAGACCGACCTTTGCTACTGATGTCTCAACTCTTTGCAGCAGATCTTGTGCTTGATTAAATTTCTCTGACAACAATGCAATGTCATCGGCGAAGTTAAAGTCTGTCACCACCTCTGGCCCAATCCGCCTACTTCTACGCCTGTCAAGATGAAAACCAAGCTCTTCTTCTCTCCCCTCTATGGCTATCCTCAGGGCAAAGTCCAGCACAATCACAAACAGATATGGGGCGAGTGTGTCTCCCTGTAGAACTCCAGCCAATATTTCAAACTGTGCAGTCTCTCCGTCAGGTGATATTACCTTAGCCATGGTATTCTCATACATTCCTCCGATTGCTTCAACGACTTGTTTTGGTATTCCATAAGCTCGCAGAATTTTCAGCATTTTGCCACGGTGGATTGTGTCGAAGGCCTTTCTGAAATCAATGTAGGTGATTACTGCTGCTAGGTTATTGGCTTTAACTCCTTCTATGAGCCTCCTCAGTGCCAGTATGTGGCCCGGTGTCGTCCTTCCAACCCTGAAGCCGTTTTGATTGGTTCTCAAATGCTGATCCAGCTCTGGTCTGATTCTGTTCAGGATCATTCTGTTGTATGTTTTGGCAACGATAGAACTTAGGCTGATACCTCGGTAGTTGCCTCCTAGGCTAAGATTCCCTGATTTTGGTATTGGAACAATGTTGAGCACAGACCATTGGCTTGGTTTTTTCCCTTTCAGTAATGCTTCATTGCATAAGTTCAGCACAATGTCGTCAAGGTCGCATCTTTTCAGAACTTCAGGTGGGATATTGTCTTCACCACTGCTTTTTCCTTCTACCAGTGACTTTTTAGCTTTGTCATATTCTTCCTGGTCGAAAGGCCCGGTTTTAATTTCCAGATCTTCTAGGATTGGTGTGATTTCCTCATCCTCATTGCTGATGTCTGGTGGGCTCCCCAGAAGGTTTTTGAAGTGGTTATACCAGTTGGTGACCCGATCTTTCTGAGTTTCTCCCTCCAGCTGTCCTTTGGTGGATGCTTTTCTACCAGTGATCTCATTGATAAGCCTCCAGCTTAAAGCATGCTTGCAATTGGAATGTGCTGCTTCTACTTCCTTGATCTTGCTGTTCAAGTCTTCTACTATGGCTAGATTGTAGGCATCATCAAGTCCTTGCTTTGCCTTCCTGTACTCAGCTCTCTTCCCTTCAGTGACGTCCTGTTGATAGAGATTATATGTGTCTTTGATTTGATCTCTTGCCACGACTACCCTTGGATCGCTGGAGAAACATGTTTTATGAGACCTTTTCCTGACTGGTATGATCTTCTCTGCTGCTTCCTTATTTGCTTTGATAAATCTGTCATACTTGTCAGTGGCGGTTTCTTCCTCATCCTCTAGGACTTTAAACCTATTGCGCACTTCAACTGCATATTTCACTTGTAAGCTCCCGTAAGAACTCAGGGTTTTCCAGTTATATGGCTTCTTTCTTGGCGTTGTATTATTTTATATCCTATTTTATATTACTAAATATCCTTTAAAATGGGACCAGAATGGTGTTTGTAACATTAGGGGATGACTAGTTATTGTAAACAGTACAAAGCATGGGATTATCCCCATTGAGTTTGTACAGGCGGCACCCCTTCCGGCGACACCCCTTCCAGCACCACCCCTGGTCCCCAAACATCAAACAGCTGTATCTCCCTTTCTGTATTAGCTATACCAATGCCATTTTGCAAGCAGATAGCTTGTTATTAGGGCTTTAATATGATACCAAATTTGTTGAGATAGCTCTTGTGGTTTTAAAAATATTTGAGGAATATGACAGCATGAAAAATGTAACAGCACCACCCTATTGGGAGGCGAGTTCATAACGCGTGACCCTAGAGATTGGCGCTGTGTGTATGTATGGGCAAGGAGTATATATAATAGGAGGGGACAGTTAGCTCATTTGCATATTTGTCATTAATATGATTAACCCTGCCTTGACCCTATGCCCTGCTGTGAGAGGTCACAGATACCGCCTTCTAACCTGAGAGGGGACTTTTCTATTGTTCTCATGCACAGCGTTGGCGATGAGCGACCGAGAAGTATAACAAAAGCGTACATAAAACAGATCGATTCGAAGCAGTAATTTGAATACATGAATTATGCAACACGTCACACAACGTCCAGTCTAACAATGATTGTGGACCGTATAAATGATTTTTTGTGTTCGAAAATGTCATAATTTTTTACCGTTCTTTCAAAAATAAGGAGTATAATCACATTATAAACACATTTTGTGCGAGAGTAACATACAAATATGGTATAAAATGGCAAAAATGGCACGATAAAAATCCGTTATAATTCGTTATAAATAAATGGATAAATGGTTAAATAATCAAACTATCACCAACCACACTCGTCGATCTCTGTGGCGTGCATCGTAGGCCATGTTGTTTGCAAACGGCAACACGGGTTCGATCCCCGGTGTATCCGTGAATGCCATGTTTTTTATATATTTGTCAAACTTGACGGTGGATTAATGTAGCATCATTTTTATGTCAATTTTTGTAAATTATAAAGGCCCCATGCGTTTATAGTTGTTGTTTTTTCTATCATTTATCTCTTTGATTTATTTAACTTCTAAACAATTGTATGCGTAAACTATACATGTATATTGGCGCGATAAATAAGTGATTTAATTTGATTTAATTTGAGTTCGGTTTGATAATGATAGCAAAACTTGTTGTAAAACCATTTTACCAGTCAGCGCAAGTTTGTGTACATCACGTTTAGTTTGTTATAGCTAGGCTAATATACTATTTGTAGCTATTTGTATACAAGAAGCAAACACATTTCCAAAACAGAGAAACATGAGAAACAGGACCGTTACTAACGTTAAATTTAATACCATTGCCATGATTACCAATTTAAGGCTCTTTTGGAAATCTGTACAACCGATGAATTTCTAGAAAATCGTTGATACAACTTCACTCAGGAAAGTCAGATCTTGTAGCAAAACAATAAGCTAGCTTTTTAATAAACGAATTGGGAGACGCACTGATGTCGAAATCTATGTGGAAAAGGGAATCAGATAACTATTGATAGACTCGATCAAGTCTTGTACCACTGAAGGGTGATTAGAGGTAATACACGTATCGGCGATGGGGAGCTAAAGTTTGTTTCAGAATATAAAAAGAGCAACACCACCAGAATATATCTTACTCTGTACAACATACATGTTGATGGATACTCGTTTGAAAATAACCCGCCAGTGTATAGATCATTCTTTTAACGCTTGTATTCAAAGGGTTGCTTGAAGGTCGTGCATTGACTTGATCTGAACAACGAATAATATGGGAGCTAAAACCTTTTGTTATGGGCACGCATGAGTAAAGTGGATTCTCTGTATAATAAAACAAGATTTCTTATTTAAGATCTGGAATAAAGGTTACCAAGGGACATTCGCTTTAACGATGCTCCTATGCGTACGTCAACTGAAAGCCTGGTCCGATGCTCAGAGGCGCCATAGCCAGCACTCGGAACACCATCAGAAGATTTTGAAGATATGTGCACATTGTCTCATTCAGTAGATAGCGCATTTATCACATGTGGCACTACTTCAGTAGATAAGCGCATGTATAACCGTGGTGGCAGTGCTAATAGCGCATAGTTACGTGTGCCATTACTATGTGTGCTATTATACGCATGTCACACTACATTCACACGAGGCATTACTATGTGTGCTATAAAGTTAGCACATGTGTATGCCACAGTAATGTAATGCCACATGAGTGACTATGCGCTATCGTCAGTAGATAGCGCATAGTCACATGTGGTATTACTATGTGCTATTTTAGTAGACAGCGCATGCGTCACATGTAGCATTACTAGTATTATGTGTGCAAGAATTTTTAATTCAATGTGTACATGAATCCTTCAGTTAGATAGCGCATGTATCACGTGTAAATGTGTGCTATTCAGTAGAATACTAACGTTAGAGACGGTTATAGCATATAATAATAATAATAACTTTTAATAATAATAACACACAGCGCATAAAGCAACGGCACCAATGCGCTTTACAAACAAATGATCAATATCTTAAAAAACTACACATACATTAAAACACATGAAAAAAGATTATAAATATATTCAATGCAAAGAACACCTCAAAAAATACAAACAATTTTGTTAAAACAGCCATAGGAGAAAAATACAGTCAGCTGCTATTGATAAAAACATTGCGATTTAAAAGTCAATAAAACATCAATTATGACAAGTTATATGCAGTTTTAAAAAAATATACGTCTCACAGGGCCGGGCCGGCCAGAGAAGTGCTCCCGCGCGGTCACAATCAGGTGCGGTATTATTGTGTGTGTTTTTTATTATCATCCAGTCCGGGAACATTAAAATCAAATCACATCAAACTTTTTTGGATAATGTGTATCGTCAATATCAATATTGTCTGCTTGATCTTACCATGGGATACCAAAGAATGACTCCGTGGCCGGCTAGAACATCGGGAACTTATCCTAAAGCTTTTATGGAGCCCGGGGGACAGATATACTGTTGATTAGCGCATCACAAGAAGTTCTGTCACGTAAGCACATACTCAATAGGAACTTGTCAACGATTTTGGTGGAAACCAAAGAAATCGCACGCATGCGTAGAAAAAAAATGAAGTCCCCTTCTAGGTTAGAGGGCAGTAGAGGGCCTTTTCGATTTTCAGACGATGCCGGACGTACGAATATTTGATAGGTTACATTCGGTGGGGGGACGTTAGGATCCGTCCGCCACTGAATACCGTACGGTTTCGTCAATGTTTATACGAACACATTTCACTCCCAGTTTAAAATGTTGAAAAACATCATGTCAGGTATAACAGCGATTATTTTATACTCTTGAATCTTGTGCGTACAATGATTCTATACATGTGACACCGGTGAGATTCATCATTGACTTGTTGAGCACTAACTACATGGTAAATGCAAGAGGTCCGCGTCACTATATTTGTATCAATATTTTTCAACTTTTCCGTGCCGATTATACTAATTAGTCAACATTTTGGCTTCATGTTTAATCCACGGTTCAAATAACCGATGCCTGTAATGGTTATAAAAAACTATTTAGTCTTTGGATCGCCGCAAATGAGCTGTCCAAAGCGGGGGGGGGGGGGGGGGGGGGGGGGGCGGGTTTACGCAAATCATACGTAGCCTGTTTGGTAGGAGAAACATACGTGCATGTGCCTCCCAGACTTTCTATACCTGCATCATATGCAAAATTAACACCCGATCGGTATACCAAAGTGAAATGTCTACCGATCAGTATAGACCTACCCTTGTATATACCCTTGTAGTATACAAACAATAAACAGAAGGTAAGTAGAAAATTGGGTTCTCAAAAGTGTAATAATTAACCAAAATTGGGTTCTAAGTGTATTTTAATCAATAAACCTATCTAACAAAGTACGGGCCATTCTATACCATCAAAGAGGGGGCATAATGAAAACCTTTTTGATTGCCACCCATCGATATACCAAATTTCGCGAAAAGGCACTCCAAAAGGTAGGCACGTTAATACGTAGTACCACTATATAGTGAGAACCCCGGGTCCAAAGCTATTGGTCGAGGTCTTTAAAAATAGATTGTAACAACATGCAACAAAACATAAAAACTTGTATTGTCCATCTTTTAGTTTCCAGTATTAGTTAATGATTATATTAGCGCAAAGTGACCAGGCTCCTTTTATGTTGCAAGTTTCAATGTCATAATAACTTCAAAATTATTGACGATACTGACACTTGAATTTGTTATCCAGCCCCGGCGGTTTTAGGATGATAATAATTGAGTTACAACATGGGATATATTTTCTGTGGTCATAATAAAAATCCATCCATTATAACATTGAAACCAACGGAGATTTAAAAATTACGGCCGTTCGTGTCCACCATCGTCTGGTATTTTTAATTTTCGACTCTAGAAATGACGTGTATTTTTTAATATTCATTGATATGATTATTCATTGTATATTCATGACCGTCACTGCCTTCTATTGTTATAGACAATGAGTGTCCAGGGGTTGGTATGGGACTGGCTCCTCAATTCTCCTCCTCCGGTTCATCCTCCTCCCCATGCACCCGTTGATCAATTATTTGCTCCCAATTAAAACTGAAATAATTAAGACATTAGTTTGTGGATGGTATGGAAAGAATATTCATTGTGCTTTGTAATGACACCAAATTGGTTATTTTATGACGAGAAATATAGAAACGGTTTTTGTTTATAAACATCATTAACAGTGTAAAAATGTCACATCTCCTCAAAATACGGGGTTCCAATTTGTGGCACACGACCAGTGACAATATTAAGATTAGTTTTACTTGAGTGATTCCATTGACGAAAAATTGAGAAGGTTTTTTTGAAAGGAAGTCAAAATTGTCAGACTACCCACCATATGATTACATTAATTGGCTATAATGAGGTTGATGAATTATTCATGAGCTATTTCCAATGGGAAATTTGTATGGGGATTTCAAGAAGGCACATGTTTTCTTCAATTCAATGGAATTGAATTTGCAGATGTTGTAGGAAACATGAATTTATTAATGAGAAGAGATTCAACAACACATTTATATTTGTTCAACTTGTAGTGAAATATTACACTCCAAATTAAATATATGGGATGATTTTGACACCATAACCAAGTGTCCTAATACTTTTGGTTGCTAGTGTATAATGCTTTTAAACAAATGCATATTGTAACATGAAATATAATATTTAGTGTATTATAATTGTTCGTATTTTAGATTTGGAGGCGACTTGCTATATTCCACCAACTTAGTTGGCATTTTCAAGGGCGTCCCCAGACCCTTTTCATTGGGGGGGGGGGGGGGGGGGCTGGTGTAAAGGTCATCAATTGCCGACAGAGCCATTTGTGCCGACAAAAAAAAATTTCGGCTCGCTTCGCTCGCCGGAATTCATACACGCATATTTTAGTATGGACTGTTTGGTCAGAACCGTCAATCAGTTTTCAGACATGGGGGGGACACAAATTTGATAATGATAATTGAAATGTTAAATAAAGCAGCGCGCAGCGCTGATTGAATAGTTCTGGGGGAGCCAAGGGCGTATCCAGAACTGTTTTGATAGGGGGGGCACACATCCCCAAGCTATCTTGTTTATCTTAAATATTGAAACGTTGAAACCAATACAAAGCACGCAAAAAGCTGCAGAAAATATGCGCGTCAGTGGCGTAACTAGACTTTTTCATTTGGGGGGGGTAAGAAGGGTGAGTGACTTGAAATGGTGGGGGCTCCTAATGGGTGGACTTCATTCCAGTGTCAATAAATGCGCGCGTAGCGCGCGAAAATTTTCGACTTTACGCCTACCTTTTGTACGATTGAGCTACATTTCGGCTTTAAACAAGCTAGTACCATAGAATATTGCATTTTATTTTATTTCTGTTACTTTGTACCATCTTTATTCCATGATTCCTTTGGGGGGGGGCAAGTGGGGGGCAAGGGTTCCAAGTGGGGGGCTCCAGCCCCCCCCCCCCCCCTGATGCGGCCTGAGATCGCAACATTTTTCAGTTTTTGAACTAATGGTCATGGAAAACTGTCCTGAAGCTTTCTTGAAGCGCGCAAAAATTTGCATTTCTAACACTTAAATAGTCAAGTATGACGTTTTTGACTGTTTGATATTGCATAGTTACACATATCAAGTCCTGATCCAATGGTTTGAGGGCCATTATAATGTTAAAACCTGTAGAAAATATGCGCGCAGAGCGCGCAAAACTTTTCAGGTTTTGAACTAAAATTAAAATGGTCATTGAAAACTGGTTGGAAGCCTTCAGATACTATAAAGTAAACTTAAATAATGAAACATTGAAACTAATACGCGCGAAGCGCGCAAAATTTTGCACTTTCTAACACTTAAAGGGTCCAGTATAACGTTTTTAACGTCACCCATATAATATTCGGTTTGGTTCGAGACATTTATAATGTTGATACCTGTAGAAAGAATGCGCGCAAAGCGCAAAACAAAATTCAGTTTTTAAGCTAAAATGGTCATGGAAAACTTGTCTGAAGCCATCTTGTTCAGCTTGAATAATGAAACATTGAAACTAATATGCGCGAAGCGCGCAACATTTGCCATTTCTAAAACTAAAAGGGTCCAGTATGACGTTTTTAACGTCCCCCATAATATTTGGTTTGGTTCGAGATCCATTATAATGTTGGAACCTGTAGAAAGAATGCGCGCGAAGCGCACACAGATTTTGAGTTTTTTAACTAAAATGGTCATGGAACACTTTCCTGAAGCCATCTTGTTTTTGTTGAATAATGCTAACAAAACATGGTCAAATGTTCAGTATTATGCATGATAGGCCTACAGCCTGTATGTCCGACAACGACATAGACCTAATACCATTACGTGAGATATCGATTGTGCCCCTGGTGCACACACTGTAAATCCTGGTCTCACGCAATAATGATAATTTGCATTGTTCAAGTCGAAGTTAGGACAGAGTCTACTTATAAATTCTTACTTTGGAAATGTTGGAGTTGGACTTACTTTTGCGATAGACTGATAGTGAGCTTGCAGCGTCTACAATCAGTACAATGAGAGCAATTGGCCTACATCAACTTACATGTACATAATTATAGGCGAATTATTTAATATTTCGTAACCTATGTGCCAACATGATTGGCCATTGGCGACATTATTGACTTGGGTTTGCATTGACAACGACAATGAAATAGGCCTAGTTAGTATAATTAAAGGTCCCACACATTGCCCGTTATGCCTAGCCTAGGCCTATACTATTCCGACACAATTTTTTTGTGTGTCTTGACAATGAGCAAAGCAAAGACTTGGGCCTAGGCTGTTCATGTGCGCCGACACAAAATCTCATAAAAATGGGCTCGTTCACAGTGCCTACAAATGCATATGCCTACATTGCCTTTGTTCATTTTTTATTTTATTTGTGTTAACATAACATATATGCCGACACAACATTATCATTTGCGCATACGATAATTGTTATAGGGCTTTCTTTCTTTCTTCCCTTTTTCCTTTCTTTCTTTCCTCTTTCCTTTCACTTTCTTTCTTTTTTTCTTTTTTTCCTCTTTTCTTTCCCTTTCTCTTTCTTTCTTTCTTTCTCCCCTTCTTTCTTTCCCTTTCTCTTTCCTTTTTTTCTTTCTCCCTTTTCTTCCTCCTTCCTTTGATTTGCCCACAGCACCATAATTTTGCCGACAGATTTGATGAATGGGGGGGGGGGGGTGTGACACCCCCCCCCCCACACCCCCCCCCCCCCCCTCTGGGGACGCCCTTGGGCATTTTATGGTTAACTCGGATTTTGTGAAAACTCAGTGACACTCAATGTTAGCCGCTAGTTTTGTGCACTGGAATTATCCATTGATGGTATTTATCTTAACATACACATTTAGTGTATGAATAGTGTAAGAAGGCCGATAATAATTAAATTAGAACAATTGTATTAAGCTAAATTGGGGTAATTTTGACATGAAGTCAACATTGTTTTGGGACACTAGAAAGTAACGTTTTGTATAAAGATATATACACGTATTTGACTTCAACAAAACCGTTATCACGGGAACTTAAATGAGTTCCAATGCATAATCACAATAAGACCTTTGCACAGAATCTTCTAATTCTAAAAATGTCTTTTCTTCACGCAGCCAAAGCCAAGTACCCCGGACGACACTCAAACAAACCCACCTGATGATAGAGTACCGTGTCTTCCTGATGCTGCGACAATATTTGATGAGATGTCGAATCCGGGGACAATAGCTCAATATTCCTCAGAACAGGAGACGTCTGGTGGGAAGGTATGCCTTTAGTTAGAGAATTGCTCCCAATAGAATGTCAGAATTTCCCCCTTGTTCAATTTTTGTGTTTATGTTTTAACCCTAACCCTACCAAATACCACAAAATACCACGACCCAGCCTGTTTCTATAACCCGGCGTAGAAAGTGCAAAGAAATGTGTGTGTGTGATAAACTTGTTTAAAAGAACCAAAACATTCTCTCAATTTCTTGTCTGCTATTGTTCCTTTGTATTTTAAACTGTTGTTTGTTATGGTTGTTCATATCATTAATAATTCTTCACTTGATTCAATTTGAAGAGTACAAATGGATCGTCACACATGAGTGATCCCAAGCTTTGTTTCTGCATGAGCTAGTTTAGAGGCTAAACTTGAGGGGCATTGGTCATGGGTAATTAGCAGTGGATAAGACTTCTTTTACCCACGGGGGTGGGGAGGGGGAGTGGGGGGGGGGGGGGGGAGTAATTAGCAGTGGATTCGACTTCTTTTACACATGGGATGTGGAGTTTTTTTACAAATTTGGTAAAAATAAAACAGTACCTTTTTAAACTCACCAACTCCATCATCCAACGTGATAATGAAATCCAAGCCAATTTCCCCCAATACCACTTCATTAGCTAAAATCCCTAAACACTTGTCAAATAAAACAAAGCATGGGGGTCACGAAAGTGTGACCAACTTCTTTTACCCTTCAAATTGAATTAAAATGAAGAATTATTAATGATTTGAACAAATATAACTAATAACAATTAAAATAGAAAGGAACTAATGATTATATCATATAGACAAGAGATTAAGAGAATATATTTGTTTCTTTCGAACAAGCTGTTTAACACACACATTTTTTTGCACTTTGTCGAAAAGGTGAATTTACAGTGTCTTACACAATTGAGTGTATCTTGAGTTTGAGGAATCTGATATCAATAATATGAAATTTTAATGAAAGGGCACGGTATATGGCTAAGATAATGGAAAAACAACGACCCTTATCCCATTAGTTTTTATGATAAAAAAAATAATGAGCTTTCGGCATCGATGGGTACTAATCATTTTGGGACAGTCTGTACTTGGCACAGTATATAGTGCGCCATGTGCCTTGGACAGTCATGGTGTAGTGGAGAATCCCTTACCCCGTGTGCCGGAGGTCCCTGGTTCAAATCCCGCGGGAAAAAATCTGAAAAAAATGGGGCCGGGTGAGGGTTAATATAAATCTTGTATCTCAACAATCTAATTTTTAATTTAGAACTTCATCTTTTTTGTTAGTGGTCATTTAGTACTGACTGTTTGACATTATATATCGGTTCCAATATTTCCGTTTAATAATAATATTTATAAAAAAAACAAGCGAAAACGAAAAAGACAAGACTAAACCAAACATGACAAAAGAAAATCTAACAGACATTACAAGACAAGGCAAAATGAGACAGACAAAACAAAATAACATATCACGACACTCCACAAACAGCACAACACACAACAAAAATGTATTATTTGAAAATGTTGGCAAACATTATTCATATTATGTTGTTATTGAAATTCCACTCACTTTAATATTGACAGCAGCCTCCTCCACCTCCACCTAAACCAAAGCCTACTAATAGACAACGAACATCACAAGACCGATCAAGTGGAGAACAGGTATTGTACAAATATAATAACCTAGCGTGTCTCAAAAATCTGGGTCCAAACATCGGGGAGCTTATTTATACCTAAAAATGTAGGAAAAATAACTTTATTCTTTACATTGACTTACTCAGTAAATTTATCTTCGTCATCAGGAGGATTAAAAAGTGTAACTATATATGAAATGTTTTAGACAAATCAATAAATAATTTTCTAATAAATATCTTTGTAGCAGTTTAAAAACCATTTCTTCGGAATTGGAAACCAGCCATTATTAGTCGTTCATATCATCAATGGAATTAGAGGCAGTGTATCAGGACGCTATAACAGTTGCTCTGTTTTTGTACATTGTCAATAACAAGGCTACTGCAATGGGTATTTCTATTTCTAATGTTGAATATTGGTCCAAAATGCATGTAATTTAACCCTTTTTTACCTAACATAAGTTATTTCGGAGAATAAGCACCATGCAGGGAAAACTTGCACACAACGCACAGATGCAACGCATTAGGTGTTTATTGTTAAATTGAGGGAAAAAACGGGTTCTGAATCTGACCACGCTTTATTGAAAGCTTTGTATTTCAAAAAGTTGCCATTCGATTGGTCTCACAATTTCACCAATTGAGGTCAGGTATATTTACCTTCATATGCTTAAATATGAAGCAGCTACGTATCCTATTATTTAAGTAATAAGCTCCGCAAATTGTGGACCCAGTTTGTTGGGACATGTTGCACGATTGCCATGATTCAACAAATATGTAACAGGAATGGATCTTAAGAGGAGAGGGGTGGTGAGAAGAGAACAAGAACAAGTCTAAGGTACAAGAACAAGAATAAGAACGAATACGAGAACGAGAACGAGACCAAACAAAAAAACGAAATAGAATCCCGCAAGACATGAAAAAGAACGAAACAGGCCAGAGGAAAAGAAAAGAAAGGAAAACGAAACAAATTGAGACGAAACAAAGTAGTGCATATTCTTTATCGACGTACGTCTAAATTAAGAGCAATAGCACTTTATTATTATTACCACTATTATTATTACTATTATTATTAATAACATTATATTTAGCGCTCTACAGAGAATATGGCGCTTAAGAAAGATCAAAACAACATTATATACAAGGACAAAATACAAACAAAGAGAAAATCAGTATTTGAGAACAAATGAGTCTTCAACTGGCGTTCGAAGACCGAGACGGACGACGCCTCTCTGGGGCTCACCGGAAGCCGATTCCAAAGTCATAAATAATAAATCTGATATAAGGCCAAATTAAATTAATTGTTTGTCTCAAAGCTCCTCTTCTGTTGTAAAACTAATGCGGAATGCGGGTTTTTTTCAATTTTTTTGTTTGTTTTTTTCAATATAAAATATTGAAATCCTTGTAAAAGTGAACTTTTGTAGTTAAGATGTGATCAATGAAAATCTGAAAAATCTGTGAAATTTTGGGATTTTTAAAAAAAAATAAAAAAATAAAAAAAATAAAAAAAATAAAAAAATCAGATTTTTGTTTTTCTAATGCGCATCAATAAACATTGAGACAAACAATTAATTTAATTTGGCCTAACAATTAATGAAATCAAAAGTAGTCATTGACTTATTATTACAATTACAACCACTTTTATATCGATGCAGCCTCCTCCACCTCCGCCTAAACCAAAACCTAATAGACAACGAACATCACAAGACCGGTCAAGTGGAGAACAGGTATTGTACAAATGTAATATGATTGCATGATTCACCAAATATGGCTGGGGAGATTTTTAAAATCAGATTTGGCAAACTGAATAAATGACAGTATTAATCTATAATTGGCGTTTCAATTAGTTTTATCGCAAAGAAAATAAAAAATTAAGGGAGCTGTCAAGTGTCAGAAATAGCCTCCGTAAAACTGCCGTAACTTCGTCATTATTCATATAATCCATATAAAAGTATACATTTTTTTGAAGGGAAGGGTTCAATGAATCCATTTTACGTATCAAATTTCACTGAAAATCGTGATTTTAATATTTTTGCCCAAAAATGCCTTTTTTGGGGACAATTTTTTTCAAACAATCTAACAAAATAATTTTATTTTAGAATTTTTTACCAACAAATTATTTTGTTAGGTTGTTTGAAAATTTTAGGCAAAAAAAAGAGGCATTTTTGGGCAAAAATATAAAAATCACGATTTTCAGTGAAATTTGATACGAATAATGGATTCCCTGACCCATTTCATGGAAAAATGTGTATACTTTTATGTACAACACATAAATAGTTTGAGGGGGTACTCAAGGAAGTTTTTGATTTGATAAAAGTATACATTTTTGTAAAGGAAATGGATCAGAGAATCCAAATGTGGCGTCAATTTTAACCAAAATGTAGATTTTGTTGAGATATTAATCACAAAATTCACTTTTTTGACCCAATTTTTTTTGGGACAAGCTAACAACAACAAAAATTTAGTAAAAAATGCCAAAAATTGCTTGATTCTAATGTTACGTCACTACATTTTTTCCACCTATACTTGTATTTTTTTTCCCACTTTTTTGATCAATTTTGGTCAAAATTTCAAAAAAATACAGCTTTAGAAGAAGAAAAAAATGAAAAAAATCGACCCTATATTAGTGTCTTAATAGTATAATCAAGCAATTGTAGGCATTTTTTACTCAAAAATAATTTTGTTAGCTTGTCCAAAAAAACAATTGGCAAAAAAAGTGAATTTTGTGTGATTTTCTTGGTCAAAATTGATGCCAAAAATGGCTTCTCTGACCCAAATCCCTAAATCAAAAAAGAAGAAAAAAAGAGCAATAACAAATCTGAAATTACACTTTATAAAATCAATAGTAAACATTGACTTGTTATTGCACCTGAGAAAATTCTAACCACTTTTATATTAACAGCAGCCTCCTCCACCTCCACCAAAGCCAAAGTCAGCTAGTCGACAACCAAAATCACAAGACCGTTCAAGTGGAGGACAGGTATTGTAATAAATGTATACGAGTGTCGTTATTTTCATAAATGCCCAATTCTGTTGCTTACAGGTGTTGTGACTAAATCACTCAAATTCAGCTCAAGTCAAGTCATTTGCCCTGAAATAACCATACCAAGTCAAGTCATTTCAAGTCATGTTGTTGTATTATATTGTTCAATGGGACTAAGTCATTTATTTATTCAAGGTTCAACAACTCCCCCATACCTTAAATACAGTAACAAAGCGTTGTTGATTTGAGATAAACCCACTCTTCATATGTAAATTAATAGGATGGCGAACCTTATTTGGAAACCATGCATCGATGCAAAATTGTAAACAAACAACAAATGTTCGCAAAATATGTTTTTCGCCCGTTTTTTCGGCGTATCAAATGCATTTCGCCATGCGATCCTTAAAGTTAGCAAACAGCTTTATATGTATACCAAAATGTAGCTATATCCCTGAGGAAAATATTTTTGGCGAGGGCCATATGTCACGGATCATTCCTAAAGCCACAATTTTAGCCGGAACGGTCGCTACCCAGCACAAGAGAATCGCCACTTTTGTATCATCGCGCGGTGAAATGAGTTTCCTTTCATCATCTCATGGACCGTACCACTATTGAAATGGAGGGGTGTGTTTTGATTTGATACAAATATTCTATAAACATGCATCAAAATGTGTTATATAAATTAAACGTATTCTTGATTTAATTTTTCTCTGAAGTTGAAGGTGGTGTGTGAATAAAATGCTATTTACAAAATATTTTAAATTCCACAATTACTTGCGCAATAATTTGTCTTCTCTAATGTTTACCTTTTGTAACCCATCCCATTCAGAAGTTCCCTCGCCCATTTACAGGGAACGGACGATGTCCTAATAAGGGCCTAATTATAATATAACGTAAACATTTTGTTCCGTTTTTTAAAGAGCAGCTATTTTTTTATGTCAAATTAAGCCTATTAAACCACGTTTTTTACTTGTTTTCATCAATTTTCCAAAACGCTATTCACATAGGCCTATGAATGCTGTAAATATGTTTTGTCATTGTTGAACGGGGTTCAACAAGGTCTTCGTCGTTGTTTATCTTGAATCGACAACGGTAAGACGGGTTTATTTTGCTCGGTAGCTGCCCTCGCAAAATAAACCCGTCTTACCGTTGTCGATTCAATATAAACAACTCCGAACTTAACCTTATTGAACCCCTAAGTAATTCATCGAGTAAAATGGCAAGTTAAGTCACAAGTTAAAAGTGTCCTATTAACCCTGCTTACAAGATTTCCCCAAGAAGTATTGCATAGGCCTCACTCCTAAAGCTCCGTTTGCTTGCTTATAATGTAAAACTAAATTCATTACTAACAGCATTTTTTTAAACTACCATTTCTGTTGCCGAACAAAATCGCAGCTAGCTGATCATCGTTTACTGTGGCTTATGCTTCAGCAGACCATTACTAGAATGCACTGATGTTATCTGGAATCCACAACTAAGAAGTAATCCAAAACACTTGAAATTAACCAAAGGATGTCCTGGGTCCTGACATAAGCTTGGGTAGGAGTGATCAACTCTTACATCAGTGCAATGCACGTATCATAGAAGCTTGACACACATCCTTTCTTCTCGGAGGGAACAAACATTTCCTCACATTCGCGCGGTCTCTCTCTCTCTCTCTCTCTTACTCTCTCCACTTTTGATCGCGCAAGAAACTTGCCAGTGGCGTACCAAGGATTTGGAAGTCGAAACAGGTGGCGCATTACCTTTTACTGTTTGTAAAACAGGTGGTTCATTACTTTTTACTGTCTGTAAAACAGGTGGCTCATCACCTTTTACTGTCTGTAAAACAGGTGGCTCATTACCTTTTGCTGTCTGTAAAACAGGTGGCTCATCACCTTTTACTGTCTGTAAAACAGGTGGCTCATCACCTTTTACTGTCTGTAAAACAGGTGGCTCATTACCTTTTGCTGTCTGTGAAACAGGTGGCTCATTACCTTTTGCTGTCTGTGAAACAGGTGGCTCATTACCTTTTACTTGTTCGACGGGGTGTGAATTCCTCTATACTAACTGTGTATAAACATGGAAGTACGGCTATCAGGCCTCGTAATGGCAATCAACCGATACAACAATCAATCGATCAAAACAAAATTATATCATCAGATCAATTCATTATTTCCCTGCTTAACATTTGTCTCGAAACTCTTCTCGCAAAATATCGGCAAATGAACGAAAGTCAAGATTTCGTAAAATGAGTACAAAATGTTTAATACATTCTAGGTTCAGGCGCCTGTGAAGCATCGCAGCAGAGCACCATCAGGGATTCCTATTGTTACTTTGACTGGCGGCGGTTCTACAAAGGTAGGCCCCAATGTCTCCATTTATAGGAATTAAGCACTTTTATTAAGTATTTTGGCGATGGTGACTACATAATATAAATTAGTATACAGATACGACAACCACCAATGTAATATAAAAACACTAACACCAACACCACCACCACGAATAAAAAAACCACAACAATAACAAGCAACAACTACAACAACAACAACAACAACAACAACAACAGCAACAACAAACACAACGCATGAAATATCTACAACAATTCAAATAAAAGCAAAACATTTTATGCCAAGTACAATTCCACTGGTCCTTCGAAGAAGTATGTAGTGGGCAAGACTTTTTTCCAGGTTCCGTGATGGCCTGCTTTAAGCACATTTTTCGAGAACAAAATATTTGCACCCATTTGTAAACCCGAATTTCTAAATCCATTATTGCTCTTTAAATTGATAATTTGGTATTTTCCTACCCAAAACTGTCTCTCCACTATTGTGTATTTTTATAGGCTGTAGCTGATATCCGCCGTCCATCGCTCTTCAGAACTAACAGCTCAGAAAATCTAACGCTAGCATCATCAAAGGTTTGAGATATTGCCTGCTTTTTCAACATAAACAGATATTTTAGATAATCATGCTTGCTTTGCTTGTTTCGGCAACATCAATCTATGTATTCGTTTTTCTGCACAAATAAATATGTGTCTGCTAACATCTCATTAGGTACCTGAAACCATCGTATTGGGTTATTCCAGTTGACAACCATATGGAAGACATGATCTACACAGGAAGTGTATATTTCAAATGGAGTCACCCACTCATGCCGCTAACCCAATTTCACATTCATACTCCCTATGGGGAAGATGAGGGTAATGTTTTCCAAAGAGGGTGTATGGATTTTAAATGGAATAGCCCATTAAAGTTCAGTACGATGTAAATGCGGGTCAAGTATCAATTTACAATGAAAAGCGCACTGATCTATAATATAATAGTATGCGTATGTTTTTCTTACAAAAGCAGCCCCCCCCCCCCCTTGCGGGGTCGTGCCATTGTACACACATCAACATCTGCGCGAGCGCGTGCATTGATTTTCCTATTTTTAATCGAAACGCATTTATTGACCTATAAATAACGCTGTACAAAACGTGACTGACATGGAGGCTATATTGATGTCTCGTATTCTACACATGGCGCCATAATATTGGGAGATACCAAGTACCTAAAATGGCGCGTATTATTATACACATTTCGCCATAATAATACTGGGAGACCGATATAACCTGGAATCAGTTAGAACACAGTGATATACTTTGGAATTGTCCGGGGTAATTGTGTCCATCAAGGATGTTTACAATGTTTTTTGCATGTTCATCCACATATTGTATTATTCTTATATTGTAATGTAATTTCAGTGTTGTTATGTTATCTGTTAAGCGCTTTGAGACTTCGGTGGGAGGCGCTTATTATTATATTATGTTCTAACTAAATATCCTGGGTGTCCATCGACTACAATTTAATCAGAAATATTCGGTTTTTATGTCTCTGCGCGCAAAAGTAATCCAAACGTGCACCCGCGATGGTCACACGCACGCGTGCAACACGTATGATGCATGCACAGTGCGATAGTCGCACTCGCTTATCATGTGCGTCATCCGCGTTCTTCTGTACTCATTGGCTGTAGTGAGACGGCTTCGCCAATTTGGAACTGATCTTACTATATGAAAGACAACATTGAAGCTATTCTTAGAGAAACTGGTCCATTGACCTTAAGATAAAGTCCCCAAAAACAATATTACCAGTTCAATTTCTATCTCACATAGATGAATTCAGTGGATATTATGTATCATTTTCCACAGCAAAATTCCCATCAACCAAAGGGACTTCCAGACATTCTACAGAAAGCCTTAGATACATCGTTTCAGGTCAGTAGCTGGGTCATCTAAATATGACCCTGTGATGTGAGCGATAAATGTTCTATTACAAATTCACTTGGGTTTTTCAACACGCATCCTTCAATGTAAAGCCAAATTATTGATTTACATGTAATGTGAAAAATTACAGCTCCGACATTAAACCCTTAGTTACACTCCTACCAGCCAAATCCTTTGGGAATAGAGGTTGAGATTTCTCCATCTCAACTCCATATCATCTGTCACCAAATGAACAGGTGTAAGCTAGTTCACCCATGGTAAACTGGTCCAAGTGGACCTGTGCGGTGCCTTTTAAACCCTTAGGTCCATTCTGAACAGCCAGATTCTTTGGGAATATCTCGAGGTTGAGATTTCTCCATCTGTTAAGACTCTATTTCATCTGTCTCCAAATGAACAGGTGTAAGTTAGTTCAACATGGGTGAACTATAGCCAGACATATAAGTTGACCTTTGCCTTCTTAAGCGATTGGTCTAATTTGAGATACTGCCCGCAGAGTGGTTTATATATAGTATGAAGGTGAGAATAGCTAGGAGACCAAAACTAAAGTAGGGGCTACGATTTAAAATGTACACTTAGTTATCATGGCTATTCACTACGTAGCCTCAGTGAAGCAACATACATTCGATAAACCTGCATCATTTGCCAACACACCAGCTGCAAATGTGATTGGATTCGTTTCTAATCTTACCTGCAGATCAACCGGGTTGAAAAAACCACTGCAAATTTAGAGACTTTAGTATACTTTGTCTGGCTATTTCCTGTGGAATCAAGGAGTTACTATAGAAAACAATAATTCCATGGTGGATGGGATCGGGGATGGGATTTCGTATTGGGATTTCGTTCAAATGTTGCCAAATCTTACAAGTTTCCGATGTTCATTCACTCGTACGTTTATTTTTTGCTATTTTATCTTCAAACAGATACCTTCTGACTCTAAGTTAAAACGTTCCTCGGGGATAGGTACGGGGACATCAACACTGAAACGATCTCAAGCGGTAAGTTGGGTTTTGTATATTTATTGGGGTGTCTTTTGTATTTGTTTGATTGTTTGTTTGTTGGTTGAGGGAGGGGGAGGGTGTTTGTTTGTTGGGGTGTTCGCCTCGGGGGTGTTTGTTTGTCAAGCTCTGGAGTAGACTGTAATATTTCCAGTGATTCCTGTCGACAATAGCAGTATCACTTCGGAGCTTTCCTTGAAATTACGTTCACGAATGATATCCGTTAGGCGCCGACACAAAATCGTGTTCTATTGATTTTTGTTTCTGATATACGTTAAGGTTTGTCCGTCAGTCGTGTTTTCTTTTAAGCTGTAGGACAGGTGGTTCATATATCTTTATAGTTTTGCTCAAAATTTGAAATTAAATCCAAAAATGGTCCCAAATGTTCGTAAATTTCAAAACAATGTCAAAATATTACAAACAACTGGCAAAAGACAAGTCTAATTTGAAAAAAAAACACAGCACTATGGGTGTGTCGGACCCGTATTGCATGTCCTTTTCACCGTGGCTTTATCTGAGAATATGATTATGGTGTTTTTTCCTTTAGGAATTCGCTACACTTGTTCTTGAAAACTACCTGTCAATAATAGACGATTTGGGTAACCCAGCGGAAGAGGTATGTAGGTCTACTTGCATTTCAAATCTTCACTAATGCTATACAGAGATGGCGCCATAAAATCTCTACATCGGTCATTATTATTACTATGTTTGTTGTTTAATCTTTCTTTATTGAGGGTAAACAGCTTCAGTGTCAAGCACTGCTTTCCAAGCAGGCCCTCATCATACAGAAAATAATACAGTACTTACAAAGAAATGTTCAACTACCGTATTTACACATAATACATGAATCAAACAGAAATAGCAAAATAATATAATTAAGAAGTACTTTGCACACAATTAGAGTCCGTTAATCTTAGACTTAAATTGGTGCACGGTCATGTTCTCCAGTTCAATTCTGACTGCTGCTGGTAGGCTATTCAGGGCCGTCAGAAGGGGGGGGTGCGTTGGGTGCGGACGCACCCCCCTTGAAAATCTTTTCTTTTTTCTTCTTTTTTTTAAAGGTAAAAATTGCGTTTTTCTTAGTTTCAAATTTCAATGATAGTAAATCTACTCATAAAACATTGACTACAGTGCTTTTTGGACTGCGAAAATTTGTGTCCGTGCGAAATTCCCCCCCCCCCCCCCCCCCCCCCCCCCCCCCACACACTTACGTGAAATTCACGAGGTGACTGACTTGGAAAATTTTTGGGGCAACCTTTTATGAGAAAAAAAACCTAGCTTCCGGTAAAAAAATCGTAAAAACGCACCCCCCTTGGGCAAAAGTTGCTGACGGCCCTGCTATTCCAGGCATATGCTGCCCTAACATGAAATGTGCGCAAGCCTGAATTGGATTTAAATTTTAGCACAGCCAATGTATTACTGGTGTGATTTCTTGTAAGATGTGAATGGCTGTTATTTTTGGTACTGTGCACAGCATATGAATGTACTTTCATGTGTGTAAGAGTTTTCTAATTAATATTCTTATCAAAATGAAACATATAGTAGGCTAAATATCATTTTTATGTTCAGCCTGGCTATTGAATATACAAACATTTAGTACCTGCCAACAGAATCCTAATGCAGACATCAATATTTCAAACTTAAACTTCACTTAAAAGTCGCCATGAATCCCACACTGTCAAACCTATGAACATTTCTTTCAAACTCTCACTATATTTCAATATACTACAGCCGTTCCCTACCACCCTTCCAACTACAGACTTCTCAACTATTACGTCAAACGTTCAACTAAATATTTATAATTTCCATTTGAACGCCCTCTTTCCTTTTTAAAGGAATTTGTATTACATTTACTTTTACCAACTTGCTTATTCATTCTCGAATAAACAAAAACAGATTTAAGTAAGATCATCATCTTGACCAAAAAGCCTCTGCGATTTTCTCAGGTCATTGCGATACCTTCTTGACTTGAATCTTGATTGAATGGCAAAACTAATAGAAAAAAGTCTCCGAGTGCATGTTATAGCTCCATGTCTTGAATGATTTGAACCATGAACAGCCATCCGGACAAACAAAATAGTGTCTTTAAATACAATACAAATATTGAGCCTACAAAAGGCCTATCGTAAGGCCGGTGTAAAAATGGCTTAACGTGATTTTAACTGATGTTTTCAATTGCTTTAGGCCGAACCCCACGATTACGTGACTCATAACGAGACCAACACAAGTATGGAATCAAATGCTGCAAACCCTCCACGTCGTTTAAGACCTATGTCTTCAATCAGAAGAAACAGCACGCCATTTTTGCTGATGGAGCAAAGAAAAATGGTATGTTCTTTCATCAAATGTGTATATAGTTCCTCAAATTATCATTGATATATCGTTATTTGATTAAACAGTCTTTCTATATATAAGTCTTTTATAAATTTATCATTTCCACGTTGGCGAGAGATATGCGGTTTTAGCCTCTTCGCTCGCAGAAGTAATCCAAGCGCATGCGTGCTATTTTTCCACATTACGTCATGTTGCGTCATAAGAGCTTTTAGCACGCCCACGCTCTTGTGTATTAATTTGCTGCTGTAATTTGGTTCACCAATTTAGAACTGATTGAATTATAGAACGGTATACTCTACTTGCACGCAATCGCCATTTTAGAATGAAAGCGAGGCTTTCCCCTCATCCCGCGCGCGCCATACCGCGTCACATACACCTGCGTGAAACAACGACCAAGTGTGGCGTGATAGTGCGTGGTGAGGGGAGAGCCTCGCTTTCAATGGTTCCATCTGTACCGTGCAAGTAGCGTAATAGTCTGATAGTGGAAAATCGATATTGAAAAAATCACTCAGGAAATGTGATTTTTGACAATATTCTTATTCATATAATCATTTGAGTATCTCGTTCATAATGAATTTTATGTTACCATCTGCAACGAAAAACAAATATTGTTACATATAAAATGAACGAATACCAGTTAAATTCTTTCTCTGCGCATCACGCTCGTGATCAACGTGCGTATCCCGGTGCGTATCTACTGCGTCAAGCTAATCAGTCAAGCGCCGCAATTTGATGGGAATGCAGGATTGGGAAAATCGTGATTGCGCCGCTGATGTCATTGCATGCCAGTCGTTGCGGCGTGGTAAAAGGCTAGCATTTCACAGCGTCCAATCAAAAGCGATTAGGCCTATTATGTTTTACACATAAACCCTCCCCATCCTACTGCATGAGGATGTTTAACATTTTTGCTTTTTATAATATAATGACGTTTATTTGATTCATTTTATTCCCTGCAATAAAATAGTCCATCATGTCAGCTTGGAGTGAAGAATCTGAAATGTCGGACATGTCGGATATCTATGTAAATAAATGGAACAAGAAATGGGAGTTCGACAGAGAAGAGCTCATACTGGACAGAACAAAGTCGCTGGGTGAGGGACAATTCGGCAAAGTGTACACGGGCGTAGCCAAGAATATAGCCGATAGAGAGGGTGACACGAGGGTAGCTGTAAAAGAATTGAAGAGTAAGTTGATATTGAGGGCAGTGTCGGCACTGGAGGGGGGGGGGCACATGGGGACACATCCCCCAGTCACGACCTCCCCCACCCCAGTCAGCTCAAAAACACCCGTTTTGTCCCCTTAAAATTTGTTTGAAACCTTTACAATAATTTTTTGTTCTTGCCCCAAATCCCCCCGCCCAGGTTTCTCCCTAACAAAATGTTGATGCTGGTGCCGCCACTGATTGATGGTAATCTTCTTCTTTTTTAATCCTAAAAAAGGTCATATTTTTCAATTATTACAGGTTATAGGCCTATGTCAATTATTCCATGAAAGTCATTTCGCACATCATAAAACACTGCGCGGGAAACTGATCAAAACCTTTCCCTTCTAATAATTTTGTTTTTGTTTACACGCAGATGATGCAGCAATCGAGGACAAAGATGAATTTCTGAAGGAACTGGCAATTCATACTTTGATGGAGCCGCACGTTAACGTGATTGAATTGCTCGGATGTTGTATCAGAGACGGTAAATTTTATAAACGGTTTTTATTTTATTTTATAACTAGAGGGGACTTAAAAGACGGCCAATACCCCGGGAACAATTGAAGACTATAAAAGTGGAAAAAGGGCCCAAGTGCAAAAAAAAAATGGAAGTTCAAAGTTTCTCGATTACGAAATTTTGAACCTACTTAGCATAGTGTGTCAATATCCAAATACGACAATTTTTTGGTTTTGGCTATAAATATTTATCTTGACTCTTATTGATTATCAATAATAGAAAATCAACATTTGGCATTTGAATCCCTCTTCCATGGGTCTGATTTAGATAAACGCATTTGACAATACAAGATATAAGCAGGCCTATGCATATTTGAAATGTCCATAATACTGAGTGGAACAAGTTGATGTATCATTAATTTGAATCGGTTGTTATTTAAAATATATAAATTATATACTCTATAATTTGATAAACCATACATTTTTGTAATCCTTTTAACCAACAGAGCAATTTGACATTATTTTGAAAGAATCAGAATAGTTTGAAATGGTGATTACAGACGACCCCTCACGTGACCCTTTTTTCTTGTGGGCCATTCAACCAAAATGCTTAGAAAAACACTTTAAATGACTAAGGGACCGTTCATTATTTATGGTGGAGGGGCGGTTGGGTAAACTATAGGGGGGTCATGTAACTTTCATATGTTGAAATAGGGGGGGTTATGTAAATTTTTATTGTTCAACAGGGGGGGTTGTGTAAATTTGTTTAAACTATAAAGATGGTGGTGATTGGAGTGATTTTAGAGGCTATTTTGGAGTGTAAATGCCTTTTTTTTCTGCGCTTCGCGCATATTTTCTTAAAACCTATCGACTTCAAAAACTTTTACTATGAGACAACTTCTGGACAGAAAATCGACGATATGGTGGAAAACATCTATATAATCATCCACGGTCGAGACATTAGAGCCACAGGGTGTATAATGTTACAAAATCCAATTTCATGATTTAAAAATGTGATTTATTGCATGCTTTTTACCTCATCTCTGCTTTGCACCAATGCTCACAAAAGTAGAACATTTCACTGCATGGATTATACGTTTCTGCTCAGAATGTTCTAACTTGTTCGGGTTATAAAGACTCACAAAACCACCCAAAAATGTATAAATATGAAGAAAAAAATCCAATTCGCTACGCTCACCATTACTAATTTCACACAATAAAAAGAAAGGGCATCATAAAATTATTGGCCGTTCAGATAGGGCACAAACAAAATTTGCCAACATATCCATGAACAAAATTCCAAAGGTAAAGTCAGCCCCTTAAGTATGTGACAAGTTTATTTTTTTCGGGGAGGGTGTGGTGGGGGGGGGGGGGTGTAAAGAGCTACTGGTTAGCAGGGGGGTCATGTAATTTTCAGTTTCAGCTGTAGGGGGGTTAGGTAATTTTAACATACAAGTCTCGAATTTGTCCCAACCCCCCCTCCACCATAAATAATGAACGGTCCCTAAATGTAACCAAAATAGCACTTGAGTCTTGCCATGTCTCAAATTGGACGACGTATTCGGCAAGGAGATCTATTCGGTAAAGAGTTGTACGAACCGGTCGTAGAAAGAGTCTTCCTGCAGTCGTGAGACAGAAACGCATTTATTCACCTTTGATTTAGCTAAGACATATACGGTATACCGTATACCTAAGATCTGTAAAGTTTAAATCAATGGTCTTTTATCACTGCTTCATGTCACCAGAACCACTGTGCATTATAATAGAGTTTATGCAGAACGGAGATATGTTGCATTATCTGCGGAGACAACGGAAAAGTGAACCTCTCGCCCAGTATCTCATGGTCAAATTTGGATATCAGATTGCAAGTGGTATGGACCATGTCTCTAACATGGGGGTATGTCTGATTCACTTTGTTCGGTATTCGTAAACCCACTATATACACGGTACAGGTGCGTTCCAATCTACACGTCTAGGGCTATTTTCTCACATGATCCACCAAGCCTCAGGTTCGTAAACAGCAAACAGAAATGCATTGCGGTGTAACAAACTGGAGAAAAAAACAACCTACAATCCATTGCGTTATTTATATTAGCCTTAACCCCAAGACGTGTTTTGGGGAAATATAAATATCAGGGCGAACAATCGAGTCAAATTAGGGGAGAAAGTCGGGCTACGCCAACGCCAGGAATCGAACCCGGGTGAAAGGAGCCATGGTCCCCTGGAGCCATTCGGCTTCCATAGAGATACACGGAATGAAACGTGAAACTAGTGTTGCGCGTAGAGATGAGTGCCCTATACCAACATCACTGTCTCGACCTAAGAGGGAAAATTAATGGTTCTTCTTTATCATATTTATGTATTGTTTACCTCATAGATAGTTCACAGAGACTTGGCTGCACGGAACATATTAGTAAGCGAACAAATGGTTTGCAAAGTATCGGACTTTGGTTTTGCAAGAGACGTGTTTGGGGTCAAAACGTACGACAAATCGCCAGAGGTACGTTTTCGACTCATTTTAATGCACTTTCATTTTATGTATAATCATGTGTTGATCATGATTATTGCCAACAACAATAGACGTTATTCGTAATTGGCGCATTTACCATCAAAAGAGGGCCGTGCTATCCAATTGAGCATCCTCAGAGCAATTAGATCTCCGAAAACGAGGCTAGTTAAGTTGTCGAGACGAGAGTGATGTAGTTTTTCAATGTGGTGAACTTTGCACTAAACATAAAATTCGTCATACTTCTGAGCTGTTCCCTATTTGACCTTATTACATTCGTGAAATACACTTGAACGTATAAACTATCTATTCTACTAGTTTGAAATGAAATGTTTGCTTGTAACCTACACTATCTAGGAAAATGTAGAAGTTCACAGTTCATTATTGCAGTAAAAGTACGAGATTGTATGTTTATCGGCGCGACATCGAGTATGTCCCCCTCTTTCACATGAAATCACCAATTACGAATAACGTCTAGATACTAACATACATAATAATGTATCTATAAATTAATCACGTTGATTTATAGCATTATTGCTACCTTGGGTTTCACGCCGAGGTTGACTCGACGATCATCAGGCTATAATAATGTATCTATACTTTAATAATCTAACTCTGTGCAGTCGCGTCAGTGTGTATTCAAAGGATCGACGCAGCAGTATGTTTATACGTGAGAATGTCAAGATTCGTATTTTATATTTAGAGAATAAAAAATAGTTCATTATTTTTTATCTTTTATCATAAAAATAACGTTTTTTTGTTACATATATTTTAATCAAACAACAACAAATTTCCCCCTTTAAAAAACGGCAAATCCAGCGAGCTGTTTACCAACTTTCTGCTTCGAATAATCCGCACAACGAATACGCCGGCAACTTTGTGTAGGGCACGCTTAACATCTTAATGACGCGATGACCATAGGCACTGACGAAGGTATTATTATTCGAATGAATTGAGCCCCGCTCCAAACTATATATTATTGTCTCATAATATATAGTGCGTATCGGATGAAAATCACCCAAAATCCGATCGAATCACGTGTTGACATCCAAAACCACACCTACTACATGTGTATAAGAATGCATTACAATAACGTGCATGCATTACAATAACGGGCGTGCATTACAACAAAAGGCGTGCATTACAATAACGTGCGTAAATTACAACAACGTGCGTGCATTATAATAACGTACGTGCATTACAATGACGTGCGTGCAATACAATGACGTGCGTGCAATACAATGACGTGCGTGCATTACAATGACGTGCATGCATTACAATGCGTGCGTGCATTACAATAACGTGCGCTCATTAAAATAACGTGCGTGCATTACAATAACGTGCATGCGTTACAATAGCGTGCGTGCATTACAATAACTTGCGTGCATTATAATAACGCGCGTGCATTATAATAACTTGCGTGCATTACAATAACGTTCGTGCATTACAATATGTGTATGCATTACAATAACGCGCGTGCATTAAAATAACGTGCGTGCATTACAATAACGTGCATGCATTACACGTGCGCGTATTACAATATCTTGCGTGCATTATAATAACATGATAAAGTACGATACAGGCTTGACTTCACTACACAGAGTTAAAAGTAATTTATTTCATGATTGGTCAGCGAGAAGGTGATAATTTGTTAAATTGGTTTAGTTTAAGATTTTCATGATTATTCAATTCATTGAACTTGCTGTAATTCAATTGATTATACAGGGTGTCCCAAAAGAATTATTTTGATACTATACTTGACCTTTTCCGAGGTCTATTAATAAAAATCATACGGTGAAGGTTTGGTCACATAACTAACTCACAATAAAACAATTATTCAACCTGCAGGACATGCAGGCCCGGTTGGCGCAGGACGTAAGGTGTACGGCGCAGTAATAACGTGCGCAATGTTCCTCGCATTTCAATCATGTAGATTTTTGCAAAAAGGCTTTCAATTAGGCGTATAACATTTTGTGCACAGCATTAATCATATAATAAAGGATTAATCTGATATTGAGAAGGAAAAAAATCGCTATACCTCTCTCCTTTTACTCCATTCACTTCAATGAGCTCACTATATATACTACGCGTTTATATGAAAGTGCAGTTTTCCAGTTCGGAAGACTTAGTTTGACAGCACAGATTTTACCAAGCATTAAAAAGGTATCATCACTTTTGGGACACCCTGTATGATGGCGATTAATTAAGGCCGATTGTTGCTAAATGTTAACATGTTTAATGGAACCTGATTTGGCAATTTATCAATAGAACGAAAGCTTTTATTGTTGGTCTTTTGTTTCTTTGATCGTTCAGTTCAAGATTGACCAGATTTGGCGATTTATCAATAGATTTCAACTAATCCATTTGAACTATGTGGTTGCATGTATGACGAGCCCAAGTAAAAGTTACGTTGTGGTGTGACGTCGGCTGTAGAATATGGCCCTGTTGTAGATCTCTGGATTTTTTGTTCTTTCGGATCTTTCCTATGATAAAGAGAGAATTGAATAAAACTCTTAGGAAATTATGTTTTAACCTGAGCAATAACATTTTCAAAATTGACTTATAATAACTTACCCGTGATACGCACGTGGTGTAATTATTTAGAGAATAAAATATAGTTCTTAGCTGAGTCTATGGTCGCCGCAGTCGGCCATACACTGATTTTCAGCCGACACGCCCATACATTATGGGACAATCGTCTATAGCACAACAGCTAAGAACTATGTTTTATTCTCTAAATATTTACATGATAACATAGAATCATGCAAGCTAAATGCTACGTGCGGTCCATGCACGTTTGAAATACGATTTGGAAAACACATCAAATATTTGAAGTACAAGGGTAAATCATCACTAACAGCAAGAACATCATCATGATCATTGGAAAGTCCTAGCATAAGACACATTTTTATATTTAATTGTGGAGTAATAGTTAAAGTTCAAATTTACGTGTTAAAAATGCCCAACAATCTATATACTATGACTAAATTTAGCCTAAAATCGACCCATCTTAATAATATAGCAACAGCTATAAAACTGCCACATGATAAATGCCCTAACAGGGTGAAAATGTGACCCATCAGTGGCGGATACAGGGGGGGGGGCTTTAGGGGCGGGCGCCCCCCGTAACATTTTACAATATACCTTTTTTTGTGTACGCGCCCCCGTAAAATTTGACAATATACCTTTTTGTGTACCACTTTACCTTTTTCAGAGACATAGGTAGGTTCCGTCGGTACATTTGCCACTTGTACCCTGCGATTTTTTTTGCCGGTTTTGGGACACACCCCCCCCCCCCCCCCCCCCGATTTTTTTTTGGTCAGCCCCCCGTAAATTTTAATCCTGGATCCGCCACTGCATATCAGCGGCACGGATATTATACTACCCTTTTCTACAGAGTAGCGCCCCCACCAGATGTAGGTTAGAAAAGAAACACCGACACGTTTCAGGTGCTGCAATTGTGTCGCCGTGTTAAAAACGTGCGGTGTTATTTGTCTTACCTGGTTTAAAACATGTCAAAGCGTCGAAGAGAACGCCTGACGTCAGGTGATTGTGTGATTCCTGGTGCTCCTTATATTCCTGAATACCCATCTCAACTAAATCACACACAATCTGCCGAACTTCATCGTTGTCAATGTACTGTGATGCTGACGATGGTGGCGAGTACTCAGGCGTTAATGAAGATATGGCACCAGGTTCACCTTCCCCACCGTGTTCTTTGAATTTCTGCTGATGTTGGAGTCCTTCGGTTTTGGGGCTTGTATCGGTGCTGGCGCATTTGGACTCTTGCTGCTTTTTCTTATGCTTACGACGGTGCTTTAGTTTTGCTAGTGGAATTAAGATTTATACAAGTTTAAATTAAAATCACAATTTACCACGGGGTAAGTCCATTCCGATAATTAAAAGCTGGAACTTTTATATGGGAGGCAAATGATGGCTTTCCCTGTGACATTTCTTGGGATGAGTAAATTCATGTTATTATGTAACAACCCCGACCGAAAGAATGAGAACACAAAATGACCTACCTTTCTTATTTCCCACCTTTATGGTGTCTGACGTCAGCTGCTGGTTAATCGTGTTCTTCAGCTCCTCAATTTTATCAGAAATGACCTCCGATTCTTCGGCCGCGGCGGTCATTTTTTTAGCCAACATTTCTTTTTCACGGCGCTGTTCCTCTTGGAGATATTCAGCGTACTCATTTGTCAGATCCCCAGCATTCAAATTAAAAATCCTCAGCATCAACATTAGCCACGAGAGAACGTGAAAACGCGAGAGTAAGGTCCACACAAAGCGACCATGTGGTTGAAAATCGTAACCAATCATTTCATCTATTAAAATCACGATCAAAGGCGTGTATAACGTCAAACCGATGACTGGTACACAAACGGCGGGATTGTTGAATATGGGCGACATAATAATTCGCACTGATGGTACGAAAGTCCAATAACACCAAGTTATGATGCATGTTATCGCGCCGAGTATCCATGGTGAAACATCAAGCAACAAGCTGCAAACACATGTAACAAACATGTCCGAATAGACGCAAAACATGGCTGCCGAAATTTTAGGCCGGTGATTGTCCCGTGACTACCCCCCAAACTTGCAGCCAAACCTAAAATATTAAACGTGGTGTAAATCGCATCATCATGTCGAAAATTGCATCATGCGTTGATGAAATATGAGGCCTATTTTGTTTTTATTTTATTTTTTCGCGCTGCACCCGAATATTGTGCGTGTTTGCGTGAATTGAACGCGGATGCATGAGGCCGACGCACTGCAGCACATGACGCGCACTTGTGGCCGATGCCACGACTGCCGACATAAGCTGAATCCTTCCAGTCTTCATCATACAACCACGCAGCCCCTTTGGCAGCCATGTAAATGGACGTCTGTGGGGTCCTAGTCTAGGTATACACCACTATGCCGATTTTGCAGATTGTTAGCAGAAATAAAATTAGTCAGAAAATAGAAAAGTAAAAAGATGAAGTAAAAAAGCGTCATTCAACGTCATGATTATTTTACTGTATTTTATTACCTTTAATTGAACCAATTGAAATAAGTTTCCTATTTCAAAATGACTGGGTTACTATTTAACTTCGATATATCAAAATATTAGTTATTCCAAACGGCTTTACAAGGTAGTATACACACAAGTGTGTAAAATTGTTACACATGATTGAAATGTCTGATACTAATGTGAATTATAATTAGGCAATGTGATCGATGATTGCTCAGAATTCCTGATAGCGTCACGTAAAGGTTAAGGTGATGAGTTCGAATCCTGCTCCTATTGCTGCTTCCTTGCCTCGTCACAGTCTTCTGGACTAACCTTTCCTTCACCTCGCTGCGGTCTCCAAGATTGGTTCAACACATGATTGAGTGTTCGATGCAAACGTGTTTTCTTAGTCATCATCATCTTTCCTGTGAGAATTAAAACAATAATATTTAGCCCTAGCAGTGGTCCCTACAAAATCCGGGGTTGGGAGGGCAGTCCACTATTAAAGTTAAACTGTAAAGCATATGCATGCGTGACCACAAATACCGTATCGTAATAAGAGGTGTTTATGAGATGGGTGCGTGATATGTAACGCGTTTTGGGGTGTAAAATTGATCATTTTAAAGAAAGAAAAAGGGTACTTTTTAATATAATCCTTAATACTTACGACAGAAGGAAGTACGGGACACTTTCATCAAAATACTCTATTTAGTTTGTTTAGCTTCAGAAGACATAATACATTCACATTAAAATCACTATGGAACCTGAAACACCACCAAAAGTATGAAATGTTTGTAAAGAGCACTTGTTTCCTTTAATTTTGTACAGTAAAGAGATAGGGCAATCATCGAAACCCCACCACAAAAGGAAGTATGGGACACATAGTTTTGGTTAATTTAAACAATTTAGTAACATAAGCATATCATTTCCCTCATTCTTTTTACATTTTCTGCTATAGAAAGATAACATCAACTATCTACTTGGAAAAATATGGAAATATCTTCAAAAATTATAATTTTACCATATCGAGGGCTCAGAAACACAAGGCCTCATCTCCATTTTTTCAAAAATTATATTTTGGTATCAAAATTTCCAGAAAGAAATTCTCTTTCAAAGTTTCCAGTGACACAGCCGTATCTCCATAACACAACCCCTTTCAAAGTTATAGCCAGAATCACAAGGCCTCATCTCCATCTCCCCAATGTGTTTACAAATCTGCAATAGTCTTTTTCTCAAAATGGTCAAAATGGAGATAAGGCCTTGTGTTTCCAAGATCTCGATATCTCAAAATATCAAATTGTCCCATACTTGATTTTGTCGTGGGCGAGCAGAGTAGATCTGCTGCTGATATCATACTGAATAGAGTTTTTGTAACACACTACTTCCCTCTATTCTATATGTTGTATTTGGTCATGTTTTTTATACTGGGTACCCAAAAAAGGTGGATCTGTTACATTTGCACTACATATTATTACTTTGCATGCATATATTTTGGCTATTTCTTATCACACATACTCAAATCTGGTCTTATTTTGATGAGAAAGTATTTGGCCTTTATTTTAAAAAGAAAAATATAAACTACCATGGTTCTGTTAATTACAATAGTTCGTTAAACCTAATTAGTCAGGGGTGGAGGAGTATGCGGAGGAGGAGTATGCGGAGGAGGAGGAGTGCATAGTTGAACAAGTATGGTGCAATATACATTGGGCAAACATAAAATGCACTGGTTTCACTCTTGGTACAATTCTATATTGAAAACATAACATTATTGAAGCATATTTGAATTAAAAATATAATTAGTTAATTAAGGAATCATTAATTAGCATTAAATAAGAAGCTCAAAGAATTGTTGAGAATCATAAGTTGGTCACAGTTTGCGAATGTATGCAAACATTTGCCTGCACCAAACTGTCCATTTTAAAAGTATAGAAAGGTTGAGGTACCCTTTTGAATAAATAAATGTAACTATTTAATTAAAAATTAAAAGAAGATATTATTAGTTATCCCCTGCATGTTCACACAATACGGAAAAATACCTATGGTTTGGCATGTCATATCACATGAGGCCGCAGAAGATTAGAAGATTTTGCTTGTTACACCCTGTACAATTTTGGGACACCCTGTATAATCAACTTCATTGTATGCTATTTGCATCCGTTACAGTATATGCTTTCAGAATATGTATACTTTTACCAACTTTAAATGTAAACTTTTTTCAGATATAATGCATTAACTGAAAAAGGAACCTAATTTATGGAAAAAGGGACATGTAACACAAATTGTACCCAGTATAAAAAACATGACCATTTGTATGCTATCTACGGCTGATAGCCAGGGCTGAAAATAAGCACCCGCCCGCATGCTCAAGGTGAAACATTTGGTGCCAGGCAGGTAAAAGTGCAAAAGTACCTGCCCGACTGGCAGGTAGTTTTTTTCATCAAACTCAAAGATTCCTTAATGTATGTACTTGTGAGTTGGGAAACAAATTTGGGCAGGTATTTTTTATTGGGCTGGTTAACTTTTAGAAGCTACCTGCCCGACTGGCTGGTACCAACAAATATGAAGTTCCAGGCCTGCTGATAGCACATACATGTTTATACAGACATCTTCTGCCGATATCAGAATTTGTTTCGATATGGTCTATAAATTGGGCACGCACAACCCGCATCGTAAAGTATACAAATATTGAATGCCGGAGAGTGTGATAGTAAAAACTATATCACGAGGTCAAATTTGGATTTTTCCATTACACGAGGCGCAGCCGAGTGTGATGGAACAATCAAAATTGGACAGAGTGCTATAGTTTTACTATTGCACGAGCAAAAGGCATTCAATATTTGTTTTATATAATGATATCACAAATTTAATACCTAGCCATAATGATAGTAAAGACTATCACATGGCTGAAATCAGCCCTATCATTATATAATAATATTTGACCTCTTGAGGGAATAAGCGTTCAGGGGATGTCTGGACAATATTTGGTCAGTGCTTAATACAGAACACTGATTTTAAATCTATGTTACAGGATGAAATTTGACCCGCCCCCGGGCAGAAATGTACAATAATATCTCTGTGTGAGATTGAAACGTTGGTAGCAATCGATCGTACACAATTTGATCGCCGTCTCGGTGCCAAAAGTATTTGATCTTACCATAATAATGTCATTAAAACCGTAACAAATATCGTGGAACGGTCAACTGACTGTTCGTTCATACTAGAGTCGTAATGACCGTTAATGGATAAAAGTGATATAGATTCAACTTTCGCACCGATATAGTAGATTCATAAACTCTGGCGCATCGGTATCGATTTTGGACCTCGTCCATTGGGCGTTAGAGGAACCCATTTTGACCAATGATGAAACAGCGGTACTTTTATAGATGTTATTATCATGATTATTTGCCCTCCATAATCAAATGCTATTCATGATAGTGTGGCTTTATGAATAGGGCTGATCATATAGCTTTACAATCACGATAACCAAAAACCTAATCCAGCAGCTTCAAATGTGTTATCCCTTTGGAAGCGGTTACCACAATAAAAACAAATCGACCATCATCGACCGTATACAGGTTTCGAAAGAAAAATATTATGTATGTCATTTGACCCATTCATAATTTAGTGGATACTTTTTATTATTTTCCGTTTTTATTATGCACGTGGTATAAAGGAAACATTAAAATAAAAAAATAACAGTTTTATCTGCGAGAAAAAACCGGAAAATAATTCAATAATCATTGTTTTATATACCTAGGTACAAAACCATTTGTCCTAATTAAATGGGAAAACAGTTATATCAACCAAGATAAGGATTGTAAACGTTACTTTAAGTATTTCTAGCTATTAGACCACCTGAATACCTTTAGCAATTTATCTGAATAACAATACATTTCTTTATCGTTATGCCGGTAATCCAACCGCAAGTTCCCTGTCACTAGATACATAGTGGTGACTTAATCACAGTAGTACATCCACAGGAAGACACGGTATTAACATTGCATATTACGATTAAATTCGAGTGCCTCCCCCTCTTTTGCTTCTGTTACCTCTTTACTGAAATGGTAAATCGCTAAAATCGGCCAATGTCTGCGAATCGACTATAATAGGCCTAATACATTATACCTTCGACGGGCGTATACCTGACAATACTGTCAATCGAATTCGCTCTTTGACGAAATGAGAAAACGGCAATTGAGTCAAATGTTTTAGTTTTAAATTATTTTCGGTTTGAATTTCGATTTGATGCGAAGGGCAGTGTTTCAAGGCCAAAGGTGATCAAACTACCAACACGATGGCGAGTAACACACATAGAAATTACCGAGAGGACGGTAAAATGACCACCATCTGACCGGTACCATTGGTTACTCAAAATATAACCAAAGAAATATCTAAAGACATCGTTGTCTATATTGGTTAAATGGTAAACTTACCTGATCTCAAATGGACCCCTTCCAAGGTTTCCAATGTGTCTTTCTTAACACAAGGCTTTTGTAGGATGAATGCTTCGATACCTTCTTGGATTTGATTATAGAACCTTTGTCGCAGCTCGGTTTTCTTTGTCGACACCGTCTCCTCCTCCTCACTTTCACTCTCTTCATCTTCCGTGTCGTCCTCCGTAAGTTGAAGTCGTGGAACTCCCGCATATGCGAAAATATCAGGAATTCCCGACCATGCACCTTTACAATAAATTAATTGAAATATTCATCAAAACATCAGCACTACCGATAATGAAGGAGGAGTGGGGTGGGGTGGGGGGGGGGGGGTGGGGGGTAAGAGGGAAGCAGGCCTACCAGGTCAGTTTATAGTTCCCTTAAGGACCAAACGGCCTAGATTTTATTCGGGCGTTGGGAGTCCGACGTGTACTTCAACTCTCATGCCGACAATCGTTGACTTCGCACGACGGTTAACGACGGATGATAAACGAGCCGCTACTCTACGCTTTGGGCCGGTAATCATATCATTGGGTCCCGATGATCCCGATCCACGTGGCCCAAGACCATGAAGTCCAATAAAATGCCAAGGCCTAAAAAAAGGCTTATTAGTCATTAACATGATTAATGTGAGAGTGAATGTATCTTGGGCGTTTCGAAATAAAATAGGGCCTACCGCATTTCGCTATTTTTGATATGGACAAAAAAAATGATGAATGTTGGTTCATCAATACTGGCCCCTCCCCCAGACTCGGGATCATACCTGCTGTAATTGCATGGCCTTGTCTTATGTCGGCAACATTTCTATCGGAATCGTCGGCTTCATCGTCGGCTTCATTGTCGGCTTCATCGTCGGCTTCCAATGTGTTAATCATGTCGCCTCTTGTTGTTTTGGTTCCAGTTTTGTTGACTACTCTGATGTCGCCTACAATTTTGTCTCCTATCAGAATGTCGGCGATTATGTCGGCCTCGTCTCTTTCAGCTTCTTCTGTAGTTGAGGCATCACTCACTTCAGCTATAATTTGGTGTGGTAATTCAGTGATAGCATCGTACGTTACATCACCTCTTACTTGAATTACCAAATCGGCTAAGGAATATGTGGCTGCATCTCTCTTGCTATCACGGTACTGGATTTTGAATAGTTCGTTGGACTTAAACATTTCATATATCTCTAGGAAGGATATCTCCTGAAGGCGCGAGTCCAGGAGAATAAGTCCGTAAGTCTTCGTGAAGAAAAGACAAGTGCGAGTGCAGGCGGCAAGGGCCGCATGCGGCGCAGTGCATTGAACACAAATGTCGATTAATGCCAACGACAGTAAAAGCAAGCACAGATTAAATTCGGTCAATTTACTGGTGTAGTCATGGTACTGATCGCACAATGTATCTATCATGCCCTTAGCATTTCGTGTAGGCTCGCCAACTATATAGTCAGATATAGGCACCAATTCCATGGCACAACCAGCCATCCGTTCCTGCAGCTTCACGACAGGTCGATCACAAAAACTCCACTCGCTCACACAGTCATCACTCGCCAAACAAATAATGTATCTAAGGCGCACACGTGACGTGACGCACAGTTGCGTATCGCACTACCGCGTGACGCACTACGGCGTGACGCAATGACGACATAAGCAAAACGAAGTCGATTACGCTCGAGGCGGACTTCTGAAGTGTTATCTCAGGGGGGTGGGGGGGGGGTTATGTAATCAAGATAGTAGTATTTGTTCTTAAAAATGAAACATTCCGGGGTTTTCAAAATCCACCAAGAGGATAAAATGTTGCGTAACAGCCCGTCTATCTTCGCATCGGCCACTGGCGAGTTGAAGCAATGTCAACTTTTACCCGCCGACGTACGTCGTCTAAATGTGCAACAACGGGAGGATTAAATAATGAACGAGTATTTTATGCTTATACAATTTGTCGACATTAAACATGATAAGAAAAGAGGTGTCTTTGAGTGAGTTGAATTGGATAGTCTATTACTATTAGCAGAGAGGCTGTCAAAGAAGATGATACATTGGCATAATGGGGGTGTCCTCGGGATCTTTTAATGTATAGATTGTTATTTGAAGTAACTTACACTTTTGTCAACGGAAATGTTAACCAAGTTAACATGGTTCATACGGATTGATGTCCACACTGCAGCTGATAGTAGTAAGAAGATATATTTGTATAATATAAGAAGATATATTTGTATAATATTAAATGTTTACTCTAATTACTTTTTTCTTCTTTTCTATCTTTTTTTGTTTTATTTTTCCGCGATTTTTTTAATTTATTACCCTTTATACAAATATAAACATAATGTTATTGATTCATACAATCATCATGTTATCTTTAAATAGCATTACATAAATGTTACATAACAGAAATTGCAATATAAGTTATATTATACAAATATATCTTCTTACGTACAGTTTTATTTTATGACAGTTTATCATGGACATTAAATTACCTAACGCGTTCTTAATTCTGAATCGTAGAGAAATAACACATTTGGGTGGTTACCATATCTGAATTTATTTATACAGAGTTTAGCAATTATAGCACCCACATAGTTGATTGTTGTCAGAATTATTGAAGTTTTGTACCCCAAAAATAGCACTTTCAACATTAAATTGATATAATGACTTACTATTTACTCCCGATGGCGCTTAAAATGTTAACACGAAGATATGACTTTCTGTCCACTGCTGATAGCACATAAAATGTTAACACGAGGATATGACTTTCTGTCTACTGCTGATATCACATAAAATGTGAACACAAATATATGACTTGTCTACTGCTGATAGCACATAGAATGTAAACACAAATATATAACTTTCTGTCTACGGCTGATAGCACATACAATGTAAACACGAAGATATGACTTTCTGTCTACTGTGGATAGCGCATAAAATGTTAACACAAATATATGATTTGTTGTCTACTGCTGATAGCACATAGAATGTAACCACAAATATATGATTTTCTGTCTACTGCTGATAGCACATAGAATGTTAACACGAGGATATGACTTTCTGTCTACTGCTGATAGCACATTAAATGTAAGCACGAAGATATGGCTTGATGTCTACTGCTGACAGCACGTAAATGTTAACACGAGGATATGACTTTCTGTCTACTGCTGATAGCACATGCAATGTAAACACGAAGATATGACTTTCTGTCTACTGCTGATAGCACATAAAATGTTAACACAAATATATGACTTGTTGTCTACTGCTGATAGCACATAAAATGTAAACACGAAGATATGACTTCTCTCTACTGAATAGCACATAAAATGTTAACATAAATATATGACTTGTTGTCGACTGCTGATATCACATAAAATGTTAACACGAGGATGTGACTTGATGTCTACTGCTGATAGCACATAGAATGTTAACACGAGGATATGACTTTCTGTCTACTGCTGATAGCACATTAAATGTAAGCACGAAGATATGGCTTGATGTCTACAACTGCTGATAGCACATAAAATGTTAACACGAGGATATGACTTTCTGTCTACTGCTGATAGTACATAGAATGTAACCACAAATATATGACTTGTTGTCTACTGCTGATAGCACATAAAATGTTAACACGAAGATATGACTTTTGTCTACTGCTGATAGCACATAAAATGTTAACACAAATACATGACTTGTTGTCTACTGCTGATAGTACATAGAATGTAAACACGAATATGCTATTTACTCCTGATAGCACATAAAATGTCAACACGAAGATATGACTTGTTGTCTACTGCTGATATCACATAAAATGTAAACACGAAGATATGACTTGATGTCTACTGCTGATAGCCCATAAAATGTAAACACAAATATATGACTTTCTGTCTACTGCTGATAGCACATAGAATGTAAACACAAATATATAACTTTTTGTCTACTGCTGATAGCACATAAAATGTAAACACAAATATATGATTTTCTGTCTACTGCTGATAGCACATACAATGTAAACACGAAGATATGGCTTGATATTTACTCCTGATAGCACTTTAAGTGTTAACCCAAATATATGCCTTGCTGTCTACTGATGATAGCATAGTGGTTAGATTGTTTTACTGTTGATAGCGCATAATATAGAGTTTAAAATGTTACCACGGTTTATGCAGATTGCTATCTATACTGATAGCAGAATTTGTTGTCGGTGTTAGATATATAGAGTTTAAAATGTTACCACTGTTTTTGCAGATTGCTATCTACTCCTGATAGCAGAATTTGTTATGTGTTAGATAGGCTTTAAAATGTTACCCCGGTTTATGCAGATAATTTGTTGTGTATTAGATATAGAATTTAAAATATTATCACGGTTGCAAATTGCTATCTACTCCTGATAGCAGAATTTGTTGTGTGTTAGATATAGAGATTAAAATGATACCACGCCGGTTAATGCAGATTGCTATCTACTTCTGATAGCCGAATTTGTTGTGTATTAAATAAAGAATTTAAAATATGACCACAGTTTATGCAGACTGCTATCTACTTCTGATATCAGAATTGGTTGTGTGTTAGATAGTTAAAAATGTTACCACTCTTTATGCAGATTGCTATCTACTCCTGATAGCAGAATTTGTTGTGTATTGGATATAGAATTAAAAATATTACTACTGTTTATGCAGACTGCTATCTACTTCTGATAGCAGAATTTGTTGTGGGTTGATATAGAGATTAAAATGTTACCACTGTTTATGCAGATTGCTATCTACTTCTGATAATATCAGTATTTGTTGCCTGTTAGATAGTTTAAAATGTTACCACGGTTTATGCAGATTGCTAATATTACCACGGTTTATGCAGATTGCTATCTACTCCTGATAGCAGAATTTTTAGTGTATTAATTAGATATAGAGTTTAAAATGTTATTCAGATTGCTATCTACTTCTGATAGCAGAATTTTGTTTTGATATAAGCACATAAATGTTCATACGGAGATAAAAATGGCTATCTACTGCCGATAGCATAATTTGTTGTGACTTAAATTGTTTATAAATGTAAACACATTTAGTAGAGATGGCTGATAGCATTGCTTACTGCTGATAGCAGAGTTTGGATTAAATTAGATGAATTGTGATCTACTGCTGATAGCAAAGCATCTTATTAGACTGATATAATGTGCTCATTATTATTACCAATACAGAAAGCTCCTATTCGATGGTACGCCCCTGAATCTATACTAGACGATACCTTCACAACTAAGACCGATGTTTGGTCGTTTGGAATTCTTCTGTTTGAGATCATTACCATGGGTAAGTCAATGCAAAGATAAGTGGTGTAGCCAGTGGGGGTGGGGCCTGGGGGGGGGGGGGGGGGGTTGCACTTGGAACCCTTACCACCCCGGGTTGGGGTGCATGATCCTGCAAGTTAATAATCCATACAGAAAGTAAAATGTTTGGACTGCGCCGGTTAAGTTACTCTGCTACATTGCACTGTCGGCGGATGGATGCGCGAATAGGATTAAACTTCTATTCATTATGGGTCATCACAACATTGCCAGAATCAAGTGTTTCATTTGTGGGTGTAATAGATCCGAATTTGTATTTTCAATAACATTTTACTTAATGGGTACTTATCTAAATTTCGGTAAATTTACGTTACATGTTAAACTTTGAATAGTTCAAAACAATCATTAATGTTAAAGCTACGAGGATTTGGACCCTTAAGCCGCTCGCTACTTACTCCAAATGAATAAATGTAATCCGTTATGCAATTACCCAATGCAGCAAATGCATTTGTGTCACATTTTATTATATCAAGGAGTTATCATAGTTATTTGTTTCTTCTCTGATATCTTTAGGATATTTTCTACCTTACCACAAGGACCCATCCACAGCAGCAGTCAGACTGAAGATCGCTACAGGAGGTGTACCACCCAGACCACCATATTGCAACGATGAATTGTATGTTGGTGATACATGTTTAACAATTTAGGTTACAAAATGTTTTATATTTGAGTAAATTGCAAACAAAATGTTTTGATTTTAACCCATATAGCTTCAAAAATGACATTTTGAACAATATTAATTATGATGATATTAAGGGAAAAGTTGTGCAAAGCCTAAAAGTTGAATTTATTTATTCATTTGTATATATGTTCTTAAAATCATGGTCTAAAGAAACTTCAGTCGATCTTTTGACCGTAGACTGATATATCTCTGTTTGAATTGGGCTATTCCATTTTAAATCCATACATCCTCTATGAACAACATTACCTTATTCTTTCCCACAAGGAGTGTGGATTTTAAATGGGGTTACCTAATGGGTAACTCCATTTGAAATCTACCCTCCCTGTGCGGAATATCAAGGTAATGTCATCCACAGAGGGTGTACGGATTTGAAATGGAATAGCCTGATAGATGAATGTAACCAACCAGACTATTATAATAATAGTATTACACAGGAATGAAAATGAATTTTATTGAAAAAAGAGATCAAATGCATGAACATTTGAGTCAGAACGACCAAAAAATGTGCTATTTTTTAATGTGTAAATTTGGGCAACAAAACTCAACACTTCCTGCTTTATCAGGAAAAATATCATGCCTGTGTCCAAAATATATGTAGGTTTATTAAAGATAAACACATCCCTCCCACCCTCAAATATAAAGAAACAAGTAAATAAATAATTAAAAAAGGTAAAAACAAATAAATTTTAAATAAATAAACAAGCAAACAAAGTATACACCATGTTCCATATAACCACTATATATAATTGTTCTCGTACCACCATTTTCCTCATACAGATATAGAATAATGAAAAGCTGCTGGTCCAGAGACCCTGATGACAGACCAGAATTTAGTCAGTTGGTGGAAAAATTGGCTAGTCTTGAAGACAAATATAAATATGAACCAGTGTAAGTTTCATGATTACAATATTGCCAATTTATTATAGTGATTGCACTATGGGATATCTAGCTAGTTTTTCATGATGTAAGCATTAGACACATTTTAAAGAGCCTAATCAATCAAAAGGGAACTACAGATGCATAATTTTAGAAGTGAAAATGGCTGAAATCAGCTGAAACATGTTAATCATGATTCCAACTGTAGGTCTCTCTTTTAAACAAAATCAGTTTCTTCATTTACGGCATTAAAACATTTGAAAAAGGAATTATCTATGTGAATCTTGAACCTACCCTCATCCCAGGAAAATCAAAGATTAGAAGCCCCATCTCTGCCTAGCTATATTTTTGACTAGCGGCGTACCCTCGCTACGCTCGGGCACTCGCTAGCTGAGTATTATTATCTAAATTAGATACCTTCATGATTTGTATCAAAATGGCCATAGATAATGAGTTCAAAATTGTAGATCCCTGATATTTTTTTCTCATTTGAAATAGACTTTGTTCACAGAAATTGAGTTTTGTGATATCTTTGAATCTCTGACCCAATTTCAATACCCCATTAGGAAGGAAACAATGTTAGTTACCCCATTTGTTGGAAGTGGCTCTTTTTAATTCAGGCTTTTCTTCCATCTTTTCTAACTTTCATTTCATTCAGCCAGCATGCTTATATAGGCTTTTTAAGCCTGGCCCGAGCATTTCGCTTGAGCCTGGTCCCTTCAGGACCCAAGCGTGTGTCCGTACGGACCGACGGTTTAAACAAACAAACAAAAACAAAAACCCAAAATGTGCAGTACCAACCCCATACCCCATATAATAGTGTATACATGGTATAGAAGATAGTGTGCGGTTAGTCGTCAACATGATCAAAGCGTATAGGCTATTGTGCAATAGCAAGAGGTCCTTGATACTCAGGTGCCCTTAATCCTAATATCGGTGCCACGGCGCTCTTAATAATCCAGGAATCTTAATAAGGCCTACCCAGAAACGCTAACTATTATTAGGTATCCCATAATAAGACATGAAATAACCACTCTGGTAGCCCTACCCTATGCATCCTTAAAATCCAGTTATCACAGGTACACTTAATATTCCATACTCCAGGTACCCAGTATACCCTTATAATCCAGACAGGCCTACCCACCCCATGTGTTCATACACACGTGTAGGCCTAGATTTCACAACCCCCTTCGCGGACGCCCCCCCCCCCCCCCCCCCCCCCCCCCCTAAAGGTTGCCAAGTCTGTCATAGAACACGCCACCGCTGTATTAAATAAATTAGGTCCGCGACGCCACTGGGTTTTTTCAGTGGTTTTATTAAGTTTAATAGTGGGTCTTTCATAGTTGGCGGGAGGCGGGTTCTCACCATGATCACTTTGTACCCACCCAGTTCAGTGTTAGCCATCCGTTTATTTTATTTTTCGGCCTATTGACATTAAATTATTTCTCCAGTAGGACTATTTCTGCATGCATATTTGCTCTAACAGTTCCGTGTTTATTTATAAGCCTATCCCCCATGTATAATATGCTATCACGGTTTTCTGGCCTATCTATGTTTTTATATAGCGCGCCCTGCCCGTTGCCCGCATTGTGGATGTGTCCGCGATGGGACTGAGGCACTGTCGTATAAACGCATTTTCCCTGTCACTATTATTAACACATGTTATCCTGGATGCAGGCCTACGGTTTGCACCTTATACGGTTTGCGCCGGCCTTGCTCCCAGTGACCCAGTTCCTTCAAAGAGGTTCTTGTATAGGCCTACCCTGGCTATATGATTGACTTTTTGTTGTTGTCTCATCATGCCATTTTCTTGTACTATAGGGTTTGCACTATGGAGCAACGGATGCTTGCCGCCTTTAATCTACCACATAACAAACTACGCTTTGCGCCACTAACGCGTGTGCACCTACGCGTGTTCCGGTATCGCCCGATTACGCGTGCGCCGGCAATCAGCGCCTGACTACGCGTGCGCCGGCAATCGCCTGAATACGCGCGCGCCGATAATCGCCCGATTACGCAAGTTGTGCGCCGGCCATCACCATGGCGTGCTCAGCGTATACGCGGCGCATAGCAATAACGTAGCAACGGGCTAAAAAAGCCCACATTTCACGAAATCTAACCCTAAATAAGAAAATCAAACATAAACTGGACAATTGTGGGGCCCATACGCACTCGCACAGAAATTTTTTTTTTTTTGACAAATGAAATTGGGACGGATCTTTACCTTTGATTCAACTTCTCCCATAAACACAATAATTTGCACGAGGTGAATCTTCATTTCACACAATACAGAAAAGGATGAATCTTGACTTACTTTTTTCTGAAGGATTGAGAAGGTCAAGCTTGGTTCAAGATTCAAATCGACACCTGCATTAGCATTTAACAGTGAGGGCTTAAAAATGATACATTATGTAATTTATTGTAATTTAAAGAGAGATGAGAGAAAGAAAACACAACTTTTTTGTTTTTGTTATTAGATTATTGGTGACAGGCTTAACTTTACACATGACACCACAATTTCTCTTTACTAATTCATTGTAAATTCAACACATTCAAGTTTATACTCTGAAAGTACAAAAAAGAGGTAACATAAAAATTCATAATTTATTGGTTGGCAGGATATCCTTACACAGTGCATTACTTCATAATTACTATCACTCAACAGTCTTTGTAAGCACATGCTCCATGCATATCACACTTCTCAATCTATAGTTAATATCTTACATAGAAATGAATCCAACCCTCCCAAAGACCCGGTTTAAATGATGAATAGTTGTGTCCTTCTGGAAGGGCCATTTTATTGTATTATATTCTTTGTATGCCCCAGGGATAGCACTGGATAAAAAATGTGAGAGGTCCCATGAAATTTTTCAGGACCCCGTAGGACTTCAAAAAACCAATTTAAGGGGTCCCCCAAGAAATTGAGGGGTCCTAAAGTTTGGGTATTTGAAAATTTTACTTTTTTACGGACAGTTTTAATGAATTTATATTGTGAGCAAAGAATGGATATGTAAATTACAGAATTTCTAAAGGTTTCCATTTCCACACATTGTCAAATTTAAGGGTCCCTTCAATTTTGATCGGGACCCGCAAGTCTTTCCAATTTGAAACCTAACACGTCACTATAAGAAAGTGAGAGGTCTAGGACGCGCAGACGTGTCAGAATGCGACCCCTGGTATGCCCCTAACAAAGTAAAATTGGAGTCGCTTGGTTAGCTTATTAGTTAGACCAGGTTTAAGTTGTTTTGTGCATCTCGACTCACATAAACTTGATTGTGCTTACCTGTTCGTATCGTATTGTCTTATCATCTCATCTCGCTTCAATCTGTCCTCTTTTTCTCTTTCAAAAGGAATGCTGATGCTGATCATTTTGAATGAACAGGTACTTTTTTAAGGCTTTTTATTATCCAAGCAATGGCATGTCATATCATATTTATGTAGTTTTCTGCCAGAATCAGTGCTTTTAACATGCTGGTATCCTCCTACTATATACACAGAATCCTTAAACAAGACTTGATTTAAGTTAAGTTAAAGGAGGTGTCCAGCAATCACAACATTGTGCATTATATATTAGAAAAGTAATTGTTGAGCCCTAATTGCATATTTATATAGAATAACACATCATACTTAGGCCAAAAAAAGACCCTTAAGTGCTAAAAATGTCTTCTTTTTTTGGTTGAAAAATATATGGTTTATGTCAAGACAAAATTGGTATAGGCCATATGTCAATTTAACTAATGTTTCTAGTGTAATAATAGTCTAAAACATTTAGTAAAGCTAACTTTTAAGCAAGAACATTTAGTAAAGCTAACTTTCAAGCAAGAACTAGTAACATTTAGACACTTTAAGGACAAATTTAAATCTAAAAAATAGAAGGAAACAAATCTTTAAAAAAAACTGACCTTAATTTTTGCATTTTTAGGGTCAGTCGCTGAGGGCAACACAACTCTTCTTTTGATGGCCTTATTATAAAAACAAATAAAAATCTCTCAACATGCAACTTTTAAAATTTGCAGCAATCAAAAGTACCGGTATCCCGAAAAAAAGGAAATTACACACTCATCTTCATAAACACATTTCAAAACATATATTTGGATCTTTATAAAATTGTACTGATTCATGGCAAATCACTCATGCATATTGATCTATACTCAATAATATTAAATCTAATTTATGATTGATATGGTTTAGCACCCTGGACTAGCATCCTCTCCATTGATATGGTTTAGCTCCTGGTTTAGCATTCTCTCCATAACATTTTGTGCATGGCAGCATCATGGTTTAACATGAAACTAACAGTGTACCTATGGGTAAGATATTCATGAATGGACTAAAGCTCATCACCATTTAACTGATTAACCAATTGGTAATGTTAACTTTTCAATAGGTTTACTATTGGTGATTTCGTGAATATCTTCCTCATTTGTAGATCTTAACTAACGTCCTATAGTCTGTGTCAGATCAAGTTTTGAGGTAACATCTACCCAGTCTGCAACAACCTCATAATCTATAGTCTATTCAACCATCATGAGACAGTGACGTAGCCACATATTCTACTAATTGCAGCACATAAACATGTGTGCCTACTCTAGGCGCTGGCATATATACACGAGCGTAGAAAGCAGTGAATTATGGGCCTGTTAAGTTATGTCAAAGTCCAGAGGAAGACAAATAGAGTATAGTGACATGGGTCTGTCAACTATTGCACTGTACACATGACCACAAAACGGGTAATAAGGGTTGGGTGTGTTACACGGGAGACACATTATGGTTCTAAAAGGGGTCTCAAATCGACCATTTTAATTAAGATCTTGTCAATATTTTACTCCTTTATGATGTATTTTGGCTTCAGAGGAAATACCTGTCTGGAAAATCTTTGGTCAATGGTCATGTGTGCTTACAGCTTGATAGTTAACTGATTGAAAAATGTCTTCATTTGCTTTCATAAATTTTTGGTCTTCAATTTCACTGACTGTCTTAGGTCATAAGCCTTATCGCCAATCGGAGTAGTCATTGCCTAATAAATAAGCAGTCATAAGGTTTATCCCGAATCAGAAAAAAATCCATTGATTATCCTTTTCTGATGCATTGTGGGATCCACGATGGGGCAGATTTTGCATTTTTGCGATCCCACAATGCAACAGAAAAGGATAATCAATGGTTTTTTTCCGATTCGCGATAAACCTTATGACTGCTTATTTATTAGGCAGTCACCTGCCCGGACTGAGAAAGACAAGTCTTTGACTGCTTATTTTTGAATGACTACTCTGTTGACTGCCTAATTAACCAGTCAGTTGTTATTGACTGCTTAATGATTGTATTTGACTGCTTACTGATTGCCTTACTGATTGCAGTCTTTTATGGTAATGGTGGTCCCTTCTGTGTATATTGATAGGTGTGACACTTGACAAACAATATTCTTATCATGATGCTTTCATCATTCCCAAATGTAAACATGGTAAAGTGTTAACTCTTCAGGCATGGGCATTTCAGGCGTACATGGACCAGTGAACTTAGTGAAGTACCATCACAATAATTCTACAAGTTTTCCCTATCCAAATAAATGGAGATATCCAGCTTTAAAATGTATCAACAATTTTGGGACACACTGTAATATTGGTTTGTATATTAGAAAACTAATTGCATGTATAAAAATAATATACACCTGGAAAAAAGTATCGCACATTTTTTTGTTGCTCATAAATTCAGCATATACAAAGAGGTCACAGTTGATTTTTGTTGTTGAGCATGATTTGACCTACAATCATGTTCAAAACTGTTGGGACACTTCCTGCATGTCCTGTGAAAATGGTGGTCCCGCCCCCTAAACTCAATGTTGGTCCATATAAAAGCATCGTCAAGCAAAAGGCTGTGGTATAAATACGCTCCAACATTGGTTTGGGGGGAGGGGGCTTTACATAAACTAGTTTGGACTATTATACTTTCAACGGACAGCTTTTTACTAATTTTAGAAGATATTTCATGTGCACGTGTGTAGTGTCCCAACAGGTTTTGAACAAGATTGTAGGTCAACATTCCGCAATATTGCTTTTGTCATTTGAACTTATTTAAAATTTGACCTATTTTGACCTTTGACCCCATAACCGTTGGGCGTATGAAAACGGGAGTTTTTTCATGTTTGAGGACAATCGGGCAATTTTTGAAATTTGACCCCAGATGACCTTTGACCTTGGAAGACTTGAATGTGTTACCAAGGATTACAACTATAGAGATTAATCATCGGGCCTTTCAATATCGCTAATACCCAAACTTGTTTCATGCATGTTTTTGGACAAAAACATGCATTTTCCCCTTCGAAAAACATTACATCGATTACTTCACAAACTCAAATGTGGCCCTTAATATTGCATAACATTTTGCTGGACAGCTTACGCAAACAAATGATCCTTAATATCACCAGTGACAGTTAATAATAATATTCATATTATTAACTGTCACTGATATCACACCATGGTGGCAAAATTTGAGGCCACTTTTGCACTTTTCAACAACAAAAACAGTGGTGCGATACATTTTTCCAGGTGTATATATAGCTGCATGAGGATTATATATTATTTAATGTTATACCGTATAATATAATATAATGCATGAGGATAGTTAAAGATATTCTTGTGTTGAGGTTTAGCTGTATCATTTATTCCAGTTACTTGTAGTTACATAACAGTTAACCAAGGTATAGACTACTCCATAGTCCACTTAAACGAAACTTGTATCCGTTTCAACATCTACAACCTGCGGCCCGCCGGCCTCTAATCTGCGGCCCGCGAAGCAATCCCACAATTCCCATTGATGCGGCCCGTTTTAACTGGAACTCCCTAGGTTACACTAATGGCGAATTGATTTAGCCAGAGGGGGGCGAGGGGGCCAATTTCCCCCCCCCCCCCCAATATTGACTGTCGTGTCGGTTGAGATTGGCACTGTCGGTTAATTAGACAAGAGGAATCATGGAATTATGATGGTCAAAAGTGCACGGGATTCACTATGCGCCAACCGGTCAATCAGGTTTTTATATGACGTCATGAGACTGTGACTTTGAAGTTTACCGCCGATTGCTTAAATCATTGTAAATCAATTAAATAATCAGCTAATTACTTAATTATTCATATAATTATGCATATTTAATGTTATTTAGTTAATTAATTAGCTAATTAGTTAGTTAATTAATCATCTAGTGCCTAGTGGCACCAGCAAAGTCCCAATGTAGCACCAAATACTGATGCAGAGTAGCTGCAATTTAGATGATTAATTAACTAACTAATTAGCTAATTAATTAAGCAATTAATATAATTATATGAATAATTAAGTAATTAGCTGATTATTTAATTGATTTACAATGATTTAAGCCATCGGCGGTATTCTTCAAAGTCACAGCCTCATGACGTCATATAAAAACCTGATTGACCGGGTGGCGCATAGTGAATCCCAAAGTGCACAGACCTAATTGTTTCGCGCGCTACTTGCGCATGTGTACCCCAAATGGATTTTCTTTTGGTAGAAACTTGTTTAAAGCAGAAATGTACCTCAATCATAGCAAAAATAAGTGTAAAGTCGAAAAATTTCGCGCGCTCTGCGCCCATTTCTTTCATCAAAACAAACTTGTGATTGCGTGTTAAAATCCCTGGTTAAAATGGCGAAGAGAAGCGGGTATCCGGATGTGTTTTGGAATGTTTGACATTCACTGCGGCCCGTGAATGGATCTCAAAATCACAATGCGGCCCGCGTGGTAGAAAAGGTTGCACATGCTTGATCTACAACCTCAAGTGGATCCAAATTAATATCTGGTTCCTCAGGTCTGCTTTTATCCCCAGAATATACCAAACCTTGAAAACCACACATGGATTGTTTTGTCTGCTGTTATCAGTTACAGAATATAAACATTAATTACTTGTGGTTTGGTGTCTTGAAATTGCCATGCCAAACCAGTTTTTAAATGTTTGTGTTTTTAATAGTCTAAAATCTTTAATCTAGCTTTAATCTAGCTTTCCCCTATGTTACTGAACAATGCAAAGAAACAAAACTATAACATTTGCAGCTTGCGGGATTGAAGTTTACATGTTTATATAAATTATAGCATGAGAAAACACTAGCCCGATTTGGGATAGATTTGATTTATACAAAATCAAATGTAAGTAACTAAAATGTCAAACATCAAGTTCAAGTAATTTTACCAGGCAAATGAAAAAAAATATATTAAAAAATGAAATAATACAAAGGACTATGGCATAGTCTAACCAAGGTATGACGCAAATAGATAGACCGCCTAGCTTCCAAAATATGGGGATGACAATGGCCCTGTTTAAAAAATGGATGCTCAATTTATGTCGGCGCCCATTAGCAGTGTTTTCTAAAACATAAACACCTAAATAATTTAACGATAAACAGCGCCATAAAAATATATATCACTGCCCTTTCACCCAAGGGAAACCGGGAGAGCTGTTGAGTAACCATATATGGAGTAATCAAGTATTGTTGGTAACTAAACTCCTCACAAAAAGTATCGAGACACTTACGCATGATCCCATAATTAACGGCCCAAAAGGGTATGGATTAATCGAAACCAATAATTTTGTTCTACGTATTTTGACACCTCGATTGTTGAGATCCGATGTTGCGGAATGGAGTTATTGTCATTTCAATGGACGTAGATGTAGTTTCAAAAGTGACTATCGTCCCTATAGAAACAAGTTTACATTACTGTTTTGAATGATCAGGTTTAAGCTTTGCACACGCTGTTGTGGACAATGATAGTGGACACACAAAGTACTGAAGTTAAAGATAATGTCATGGCAAAATTGAAGTTGAATGAAAACAATAAATCTGTGTTGTGAAAGTAACACATTATCATCATTTTCTGAGAGTATGTTGCATTTTGTACACGTGTGTAAAGCATACACCTTATCATACAAATCAATAAATGCAAACCTGCATCTATCGTCTATAGGGATGATTGTCACTTCTAAAACTGGACCTACGAAATGACAATATAACCCTGAACCGAAACCTCAACAATCAAGATGTCAAAATATGCAGAACAAAATTATGCACTGGGTTATTTGCTTTGATTAATCCATACCCTTTCGAGCCGTTAATTATTGGATCATGATACGTTTTGTGAGGAGTTTATAAGGCCCCAATGCAAAACTAGTATGTATGGCTCATACGTATAAGAGACTTATACGATTGCCAATAAAAGCGGCCAAAGTAATATTTCACAACACCATATAGGTACAAGTATCCAGAAAAATTAAACTGAGACAATGCAAATATTTCATAATAATTTAGAAATATTGGCTTGTTCTCAGTTCAGATTTTATTTATGCTTGTTAGTGCGTACAAATGGCAATGTGAAATATTACTTTGGCCACTATCGTATCAGTCTTACGTACTTATACGCACAAGTCATACATACTAGTTTTGCAGTATGACCTAAGCATTATGGGTACCATATGCCACTGTTCATTCTCATTTTGTACGTTTTGATGCCAGCCTCTGTTATAGGCCCGTATTCCATAATCCAACCCTTTTCCTAACCATAACTCTAATCCTACTTAAGTACAAATCTAATCATACTTATATCCCAACACTAAGATGATTGTATTGGAAAATTGCCATCTTTTCACTAATTTGACCGTCATTATTCAATGATTCCCTTGGCAAATGAACCGACAGTGCCAATCTCCACTGAAAATGACCGGCGGACTCAAATATTGGTGGGGCATTTGCCCCCCTCCCTAATTCCTCTGGCTACACCACTGACGTGTCCTGAGCACAGCTACCAGGGGGACCTACAACCCTACTAAATTGATTTGTTAGAATTTCCGTAATTTCTCAATGGATATAATTTGCAATTTGTGTGTGCTTTTCTCCCATAGGTCCCCATTTGGTGAAACAGACGCGTAGGAGAACCAGAACCCCTTGACAACTACCTGCCGATTGGTCAGAACGACGGATACAGTACATCATTGATAGAATAAATGTATATAAAGATTGAGGTGAAATATTTTCAAAGCAGTATTTTGATTGGATATTCAAATGAGTATAACTAGTAATTAACCAATCATAGACACTATTATACAAGCAGGTACTGCTCAGGGAGTAAGCAGAAAAATGGACAAGGAATAAGGAACATTTGCTTGTTGTATATAATTGTAGTTTGTATATAGAATTTCAATCACAATATCTTGAAATTGTCAAAACACACACATTCACACATCGTTGTCCTGCAAGTGCAACAACAGCGTATCATCATCAATTTGCTCTATTTGCAGGAGCAGCATTTTTATGTTTTACATAATAATTGTGTTTTTGAGTAACCACATAATGTTATTGAAGTATAACAACAAAAATGTGTAGATAAAATTAATAGAAAATCGTGGGTTAAAAATAAGTAATTCAAAATAGATTGACATTTTTAGATATTGTATCTGCACTAGCAAATCTATTGCTATAACACCGTAAGGGGCAGATACGATGTTATTGCACTGAGAAAAACTTGAAAACAGATGGGAGAACAGAGTGCAACACCCGGGGGGTGACTTGGATATTTTTTTTGTAGGGATGTGCCGCCACATTGCGCATCAGTCGACGTCGACGGATAAAAGTTGACATTGCTTCAACTCTAGACTACTCTCTGTAGTCCGATTTTTTTTTCTATCTCAGTCTTTCTTCTTTTTCTCTTTTTTATCCTATCTATCCCATTTTCTGATTATTTATCAGCATTTCAGCGTATTTGTTAGTCCTAAATCGGGTCCTAAATGCAGTACCTAGAAGTGAGGGTACATGAAGGGTGCCCACACTTGTTACTATTAAATAACAACATGGATATTATATTATTATATAAGTGAGGGCGCTCCTACTTGTCACCGTTAAAGTTTTACATTCCCCATTCACCATTGGAGTTCGTAAGATTTCAGGTTGATTTTTTGATGTCATCTGGTAAATATGAAACCCGACACCCTTTGGATTAGGGTATTTTTGACTCAGTTGATAAGTCCCCTTGTCACCATTCACAGGGTGTCTGTGGTGTTGTGCTTACTCTCCCTGGATATAGAGTTTCAAGTTATATGTGTATAGGGCAATAAATGTGTATGTGTCGTTTTGAGAAGAAAAAAATGAAAAATCAATACATGTGCGGTCACGCCGTAATGTTGATATGTGGGGAGTACTATTGTGAGTGTATCAACATTTGTGCAAGTGCATTGATTTGTCAAATCTTTTGAGTAACAAAACTTGTTATGTAGGCATGTATTGACCTAATTCATACACATCAAAACAAATCAAAATTTTCAATTCTGTGCTTACTTTTAATCTCTTTAATAATGAATAAAAACATGTCAACATATTTTATATCACCAGCAGTGAGAATCAGCAAACCTGTGCTGCGGGAACAGTGAATCAAAACAACTAAAGCGTGTAGTGCCGAATGTACGGCACACACGGAGTACAATTAGATACTTTTGGGTATCTTAGTTTCCTATTTTCTGATTGATTTGAAATAAATATCCATGAAGATTATACCAAGAAACCTCTATTTAATTGGTATTTTTCATGAGATTTTCCCGATAAATTTAAGGCAACAAAAAAAACCTGTTCGCTACAGGCCCGACCGACCCCTTTTTGAATGTGAGAATTTAAAATTGATTTTAAACATTTTTTTCTAATTCTATTTTAAAAAATTGAAATTTTTTGGATTGTTTTTATTTTAAAACAACAACAAAACAAACCACCAATAAAATGCCTGACCCTGCCTGTGAGGTCCCTTTGTTCATAGAACAGGGTTTTTTGTCGCTTTATAAAAAGTTTCTCATTAAGTTTAGGTTGCAGTTACTACACCCACTATTCATTGTTCTAGATTTTATATTATTTTTGTAATGTTCGTTATAAATGAAATATATATTATATTTTTGTAAATGTATTCAGTATTGCAACAAAGTTGAAGCTGAAAAATATATTCCAAATGGGTATTTTAAAAGTGTACATTCATATGTATATTATGTTTTCAATATTTGATGCACTTAAAGGTGGCTGTTCCGATCATTTTAGCTTTTTTGCCCATTAACACATTTTGATATCAGAATAAACCCCATATTTTCTGCAAAATGTTTGGCGCAAGAATGTTCCATTTAGACATAAGCCAAAATGCAGTGAATTACTGCCAAAGGTGGTTAACCACCCAGCCAGTTTGTGTACTACTCAATGGGCAAATTTTATGTCACCTTGCACTTCTAAAATAAAAACCATTGGAGCTATGCAACTCAAACTTTGGAATATGACTATTTTCATGTAGAATTGAAAACATCAAGTTGAAAATCGGGCCAGCAATCAGAACATCTACCTTTAATTTGGTACAATACCACACGGTACCATCATTCACATAACTCCCATGCAATAGGGGTATATAATTAACTGGACATAAAAATGCATCGCCACGACGATATAAATCTAACAAACCAATGATAAGGATGGATTTATGCGTAAATACTGAAAGCAACAAGGTGTAATCTTATCATTCACTATAAACAAGAATACCGCAATTTCATTGGTTATTCACATTTTGATATATTTTTGTATCACCCTTTTGAAGTCCAACTATATGATCCAAAATTTTGTGTCACATATAGTGTGTATAGTCCATAGTCGTTTAAGGTAAGCGCCACGTTTCCAGATCGTGCCAGCATGAGCGTGCAGTATTACTGCGAGAGTTATGTTGCAGTGTAAATGTAAATTTCGAACATGTGTTAAACTAAGCACTGAATGATAAATTTGTTATCCCCGGTTTGTTGTTATGCAATACAAAAAATATTAATAGTTTGGGTTCGTAACATTCGGCCGAACCCAAACTATCTTTTCGTATTGCATGAACAAACAGAGGATAACTAATAGTATACCTATTAAATACAGGCATTATTTATGCCAAGTTCAAAATTCACCATGTTGAAAAAACTACTGCGTCTCAACAGAGGTTGCTTCAATGTAATCCCAGCATGCAGTAGAAAAGCACTGTGCACTGAGATAATTCAACACCTGACTAAGCGGATTTCCATTGAAATGTACAGAAACCTCATGGTCTATTATATAGTTGAGACTTTTTATATTTGTATCAATATATGAATTGGGATTCTATTCCTCAATACAATGATACCTAACAAGTGGAAAAGTCTCGATTATTAGTTCCTCTAATGGACCATGATGTTTCTGTACATTTCAATGCAAATCAAGTGTTGAACTGTCTCCTTCATCACAGTGCACAGTGCTTTTCCACTGCATGCTGGGATTACATTGAAGCAACCTACTGGCGTCTCAACAAGTTTATCTCCTGTCAACTTCTGCATGCTATTTAGTGAGCGTAATAAAAAAAATTAAAAAAACATTCATCAAAGTATGCAAGCAGGCATGTTCATGCAATTTATACAAGTACACATAACAAAATTGGAATTGTTCAAAATGTATTGTATTTCATATTTATTTCTTAATTACCTTATATTACATACTTGTATATTCTACATAATTACATATTGATATCATGGAGTAATTATTGCACTCTCGGCTTTTCATTTTTCATTGAAAAGTATGTCATGTCAAGCTGCATGCCATACACACAAGTACTAAAATGAGAAATATGAGGTATAAGTTTAGATAATAAAAAGCCCCATGGGTTATCATCATTTACTTGATGTGTAATTTTCAGACACTGTGATTCACTGTGCAGCAATGGTGCGTTCTCATGACTATGAATCTGAAAAGGGTCTCTATATAATTTGCCCAGGGGAGGGCACTCATGTATAAAAGTTGTAATCATCCGTGTGAATCCACTCTCAAAAACTACCCTTTACACAGACTCTCAAAAAAGGAAAAAGGAACCCTTAACAAGATTATAGCATGACGATAATACGCATAGCAACGGATATAGGTCCTCAAGACAGAGTTTAGACTGAAAAAAGTAATTGTGTGATTCCGTTTGATAGTAAATTTGTCTTGTAGGCCTAACCATTTTCAGCTATTTTTACAATGATGACACGTGACTATTGGCTCAAGCAATCTCACCGTGGATTCAGGTTAAAAAAGACTCCCTTATTCTCTGAAATGGTGATTTTGATAACTGTAGCATGGGTCCGCATTGTGGTAAAAAATAAGACCCTTAATCTGCGTTTCCATTCACACTGATGATTACAACATTATACTCGACTGCCCCCCTGGATAATTTGTTATATTAGCATGATCGAGTCCAACATCAATCTGAAAACTTGATAAATGTTTACTAATGTTAAACTTGACCAATGTTAAATATGATTTGAATTGACACGTATCATAAGAAATGAGTTGTATTTTGCTATGAAAGAGTATTTTGCTATGAAAGAGCATAAATTAACATCATGGTACGTATTCTCATATGTTTTCATTTAAACACAGTTTTAAGCTAAAAAGTTGTAGAATCAAAAAATAAAAACCTTCCTAGGGAATTTTATTAGGATTATAATAAAATAGTATGACAAAATTTGACAAAATATATTTTTTCCAAACCTAAAATGGGTCAAAAAACATGGTTTTTTTTATCATTTTTCTCCAAAATGGTCAATTTCATGATTATGGTCGGATTCATTGAACCCTTTTCTGCAAGAAAATGTTTACTTTAATTTATATAGATTAAATGAATAATGAAGGAGTTACAGCAGTTTTACGGACGCAATGCTGAGGGTCCACACCCTTAATTTAAACATGTGTCTATAACTTTGACTTAAACCACATCGCATTAACTAAACAAAATGTTTAACTTAAACACTTGTCTAACTCGCTGAAAAGAGTCTAACTTTAAACATGGATATGGGGGTTAACTCACATTTAACTAAATATTTTGCATCATGTGCATGTTGTGTTTTTCTTTTTCGCAACACCATGGCGCATATGTTGTGTGCATTTCGAGTTGACCAATATATAGATGTATATTTGATGCATTCCTTTAATTTGTATGGTAACCGGCCATTTCAATCACTAATAATTGAATAAATACCCTTTCATACATTGGCACGTTTCAACTTTTTAGTTCTACCTTCCATGTATGGGAATCACGAAACTAGTCTAGTGTGAAAACTTCATTCTGGGATCAAGCTTTATTCAGTATAATCCCTGAATGAAGTTTTTACCCTAGACTAACTCTGCCTCCCTTACATGAAGATAATACCCTTTTTGGGGATGATATTCATCGTTATTGAGAACCTGTTTTGTTAAACAGCCAAGAGAAAACTTGTGTTTATCTTAAACATGCGTTTATTATGGAGATAGTTAAAATTTGAGGCTAAAACTGCATTTAATAAGAGAATACCTCCCATATGATAAAACTTTTGCCATTACTTCATTGCCAAATACACTATTTGGCTAATTTGACACCTCAATATAAAAATGTTTAATGACAAACCTTATTCAAACTACTACAAATTGCATAAACCACTGAAGCATCACAGTATTCTGTCGCACTTTTGTGGTACAACTGCTTTGTGAAATACAAGCAACACTCTTTAAAAGCAAGAACCCACCTTTGGTTGCTAGCTAGCCAAATATGTTTATAAATACAATATATCTCCATATTAACCCATCAAATGAACAAGGTATGACCAGTTTGTTTGTAGCAGACACTTGTGGGTTCTTGCCTTTAAGAACTGTATTTTTCCTCAGCCACCTGTGCAACTGAGCATGTGTAAATAATGGATAACATGGAAATGAATATATTGATGACGGATATATGTTTTAAACATATGTGGCCCTCTATTACTTACATGTAGTAGACATAGTGCACATTAGTAACTCATGGTTACTAGATCCAGCCTGGGTCCATACACTGTTCCGAATGATTACTGCCATAGGATTTATGATCGCAATGTGATCAGTGGTTTGGAATAAAAGTAAGGGTGAGCCAGTTGAACTGGCAACGGTATATATATTTTAACATGCACTTCGCCAGCAAATTTATGTCTCTTAAAACTATTGCTCATGTAATAAACTACTGTATAAGTGGACATTTTCGAGCATGTACATTTTCATGCTTATATTGCTCATTTTAAATAAATTTGCTTGTTTTTATTCTCGCGATTTTGAGCTTCCTTACATAGACATTCATACAAAATGAATATATTAGCATGTTTTTATTTTCGCGTTTTGGTGATTCTAGCGTGGAAAGCACAAAAATAAATGTAGCGCAAAAATGTCCACTTTTACAGTACCGTATGTTAATGTCACATACGAGTTGGGTTTTAACATGTAATGTTAAATATGGTTATCGCACATGCCACATTGTTCCTCCCGTTCACTCAGCTTACAGGTGCCCATGCAGCCACCTTTCCCGATCGGGCAAATTGGTTTAAGGATATTACGTGGCAATTAGCTTAGCACACTTAAGTTGGTAGCTACCAATTAGATAGGCGCGAGCTAATAATGGGTTTTAACATGTAATGTTAAATATGGTTATTGGATTAGCCTACACCTCCTGGCATCCATCAGTACCATCACTCTGCGCTGCCCTCTCTTGTTAGGATCTGGCATATCTTGCTTCCATATTCTGCTATCAAGGTTGTTTTTTGATTCAGACCTGCTTTGTATTGCTTTCCCACCCACTGCCTCCCTTTTGATTAGGTTGCGCATATTATAGGAAAGGGGGCTGTATGTGGCGAACGGGTCAGCGACAGGCCTTGGCTAAGGCCATGGCTCATTCACTCGCACATGCCACATTGTTCCTCCCGTTCACTCAGCTTACAGGTGCCCATGCAGCCACCTTTCCCGATCGGGCAAATTGGTTTAAGGATATTACGTGGCAATTAGCTTAGCACACTTAAGTTGGTAGCTACCAATTAGATAGGCGCGAGCTAATAATGGGTTTTAACATGTAATGTTAAATATGGTTATTGGATTAGCCTACACCTCCTGGCATCCATCAGTACCATCACTCTGCGCTGCCCTCTCTTGTTAGGATCTGGCATATCTTGCTTCCATATTCTGCTATCAAGGTTGTTTTTTGATTCAGACCTGCTTTGTATTGCTTTCCCACCCACTGCCTCCCTTTTGATTAGGTTGCGCATATTATAGGAAAGGGGGCTGTATGTGGCGAACGGGTCAGCGACAGGCCTTGGCTAAGGCCATGGCTCATTCACTCGCACATGCCACATTGTTCCTCCCGTTCACTCAGCTTACAGGTGCCCATGCAGCCACCTTTCCCGATCGGGCAAATTGGTTTAAGGATATTACGTGGCAATTAGCTTAGCACACTTAAGTTGGTAGCTACCAATTAGATAGGCGCGAGCTAATAAAGTAATTTTAACCAATAACATTCATAGATTTCCGTTTGTTGGATTAGCTGCCATTTTGGAGTGAACACTAAATTATATTCAAATATCGTTTGGCTTAAAATATGTAACGGTTGTACCGGTTAGAAGGTTGTATTAAAGGAGGAGGGTTGTGGGAGATAGAATCGAGGGTTGAGCGTCAGAAGGCCGTAACTCAACTTTTGGGGCAAAATGAGATATTGGTACCAAAATAATCCATACAACCCACAGATTTTAAGAACCATAAAGACTTACTCATAAACACTCTCAATTGAAGATGATGGCCAATTCCACATAGTCCCAACTCATTGCAACAGGTAGGGTCCCAATTAATCATCTCAAAATAGCCTTTTTTGAGTTAAGGCCTTTTGGCGCTCAATCCACGACTGTGCTGCAAACATTTCATGTTCCCTTTGAAATGACAACTAATCCAAGATCCCTCTATATAGCTACACTTTACTATCATAACACTGACTCATATTACTATTAAAGAAATCTACAATGCACATTTTATTCATGTTTTTGTATGCAGACAAATACAATAAAATATATCAAGATAACTGTACATTTATAATGTGTCATTAATTCTTATAGAGTGTATGGTGTGATAGCCCATTCAAAAAGCTATAGTTATTGAAGGGTATACGAAAAAAAAATTGCAAAAATGGATGAATTTCAACAACAAGATTTTTTCTCTGTTTGCCAACCTTGTATCAGGATCATGCCTGATCAGTGGGAAAACGAACTTCTCAGGTAGGGTGGGCAGGCGTTTTGTTGTTGTTTTCAGTGAATTTTCAAAAAAATATCATATAAAAAGAATATTAAAAAATTCAAAGATTTCCCAAAAAATATGGAGAAACAAATGCCATTAAAAAAGAGGGCATATTTGAAGGAGAAAAATGGGTCGGTTCGACCCATAGAACAGGGTAATTTCTTTCTGACAGGTAATAAATATGCTCTCAACTCCAACGCTATAACTCCTACGTAAAAATATTAAATAATAAAATTGTAGGCAAATTTCTTTCCTTTAATTTGTGATATTACACGTGGAGATTAAATTAATATTAATTCAGTTATGTGCCTAAAACCAAAACAAAGTCCATTTTTCATTTTAACATTTTGTTTACCTACATGTACACACAGCCTCAGATTAGCAACAGGCTGATTATTCATTAACTGGTATTGACAACTCACGGGTCGATAGTTAGATGAATATCGAGATGCTTTAATTGATCAATGCAGCCCATACACATACCCTTTTCACACTGTCCTGCAAGTTAAAAACTTAAGTGTGAAACTGTAAACTGCCCTTTTTCAATCAATTTCAATGTAGTGTTCATAATTATTAACCGATCTTCCTGAACAATATCTCAAATTAAGGGAATGTTCATTATTTACGCCGGGGGGATGGAGGAATTAAGGGGGGAACACGAAAAAAAATCTGTAGAGACAGGGGGAACAATTTATTTTTTGTATTACTAAGGGGGGGGGGGGGGGGGAACACAATTTTTTTTCCCCACCAAAGTGAGAAAAAAAATATGCAGCACATCGAAAGGGGTGACTTTGTGACTGTGGGCTTACTAGACTTTGATAGATGAAAACATTCAGAAAATAATAAGAATTTTCGATCATTTTTCAATTGTAAAATTTAATGTCTAGATTAGTTTTGATAAATGAGGTATCATTTTTGAGAAAAAGAAGAGCTCTTTCAAAATATGAATGACGAAGAGATTAAGTCCATGACAAGGAAAGAATTTGAGAAGTACGATAGGAAAAGAATGGAGAGAAATGCTTGGGAAGTTGCAAAGGAGGTCACCAGGAGAATCGATGATGCTAAAGCACCATCTGGGTATATACAGGCATACATTTCTCAGCCATCTTTAATGCACTTTAATCAAGCAAACTTTACACCGGTAAGTGCACCAAAACCAAATCATCCTGGTTACCACTATCACATGAAGATCAAAAAGTTCATTGAAATACACCACAGAACAGGAGAACTCGTTATGGAATACTTGAAAGGAAGTTGCAGGGATCACTTAGACGGGCAGTTATGCGAAATGAGAGACAGCATCTTACCTACAAAGACTACAACTGGATGGAACTATTTGAAACAAATTCTCTGAACACTTTACGTGTTCATTCATGAATTGAACAAATACCTGGAGAAACACAATTTACAACGTGTAATGAACAAAACAAAACCTGACAAGATATTGGTTATAAAGAGGCATCTTGCAAGTGCAGCTCCAACTGCTAACAATGAAGGAGACTTGGGTAGCGAGAGTGATGATCATGTTGATAACACAAATAGTGACACTAGCAACGAAAGTGACAATGAAAGAAGTGAATATGACAGTAAAGATGAAATGGATGATTCTTCACAACATGGTGATGAAAATGATGATGCAAACGAAGACAATGATATAGTGCTAGCGGTAATTGACTCAGAAACGGATAGCGATAGCGAGGGCGAATATGATGATATGGAAGTGGTTACTACTTCTAGAGGAGGCAGAAGAGCTGTTTCATGGTAAAATGCATTGGCTAGAACTGCCGTAAATGACATGCTTGAAAGTATCAATGATGTCATTGAAAATGAAATTTTAGATGATGTAAGAAATAGCGAAGCATATGCCATTATGTTTGATGAAACGACGGATGTTTCTTGTATTGAACAAATGGTAATCCACGGCCGGTATATTGACTCAAGTTGGCAAGTGTGTGTCAAATATCTGAAAATCTTGGATGCACTGGAATTTACAGATATGAATGAGCTTGATGATCAGGTCATCAGCCTGAATGCAAGTAAGATTTCAAAGAAAGTAACAGAATTCATTGAACATAATAACTTGGATTATGGAAAGTTGTGCGGCATTGGTACTGATGGGGCACCTGAGATGGTTGGACGCAAGAATGGGGCAGTGAAAAAAATCATTGATCGTCAATGTGAGAAACAAAAAGACACTTCCCTTACGAAAATGCAATCACCAAAATTTGGTTGCAGCAAGGTGGTACCAGGTTGCGCAAGGTTGTCGCAAGGTTGCAGACGTCTGTCGCAAGGTTGCGCAAGGTTGTGGATGATTGCTGCAAGGTTGCGCAACCTTCTCAGAAAAACCAAACTGGTTGCGCAAGGTTGCTGCAACCAGTTCATAAGAACCAAACTGGTTGCGCAAGGTTGCGGATGGTTGCTGCAAGGTTGCGCAACCTTCTCAGAATTCCCAAACAGGTTGCGCAAGCTCCTACAACCAGTTCAGAAGAACCAAACTGGTTGCGGATGGTTGCGCAACCTTCTCAGAAGTACCAAACTGGTTGCGCAAGCTCCCGCAACCTCTTCAGAAACACCAAACTGGTTGCGCAAGGTTTCTTCTTATGTTCAAAGGTCAGGTCAAAAGGTCAAACATGTGAAATAAACATTGCTGTCATTGTAACCTTTACTAAAATTGTAGTGACTTTGATGATTAATTGTACCCATACTTTGTAATCAATTTCATAATGAAAATGAGGTATGCTAGAAAAACAAGTTGTGAATCATATATTAATTATTCTAATCTTTGAAGGAAACTGATGTTGCAGATAAAAATGCTGAAGAATAGTAAGTTTAAAACATATAAGCTTATTTTGGTATTGGTTCCGAATTTTGACTTCATTTTGACGCACGTTTTTGGTGGTTGCTAGCTGGTTGCAAACAGGTTGCACAAGGTTGCGCAAGGTTATATATTTTTCCAAATTTAACCAGTTGCTTGCGCAACCTTGCGCAACCTTGCACCACTAGCTGGTTGCGGCAGGTTGCACAAGCTTTATATGTTTCTGCAAGGTTGCGCAAGGTTATAATGTTCCAAATTTAACCAGTTGCTTGCGCAACCTTGCACCACTAGCTGGTTGCGGCAGGTTGCGCAAGCTTTAGATGTTTCTGCAAGGTTGCGCAAGGTTGTAATGTTCCAAATTTAACCAGTTGCTTGCGCAACCTTGCGCAACCTTGCACCACTAGCTGGTTGCGGCAGGTTGCGCAAGCTTTAGATGTTTCTGCAAGGTTGCGCAAGGTTGTAAGGTTGCGCAAGGTTATATATTTTTCCAAATTTAACCAGTTGCTTGCGCAACCTTGCGCAACCTTGCACCACTAGCTGGTTGCGGCAGGTTGCACAAGCTTTATATGTTTCTGCAAGGTTGCGCAAGGTTATAATGTTCCAAATTTAACCAGTTGCTTGCGCAACCTTGCACCACTAGCTGGTTGCGGCAGGTTGCGCAAGCTTTAGATGTTTCTGCAAGGTTGCGCAAGGTTGTAATGTTCCAAATTTAACCAGTTGCTTGCGCAACCTTGCGCAACCTTGCACCACTAGCTGGTTGCGGCAGGTTGCGCAAGCTTTAGATGTTTCTGCAAGGTTGCGCAAGGTTGTAATGTTCCAAATTTAACCTTGCGCAAGGTTGCGCAAGGTTGTAATGTTCCAAATTTAACCTTGCGCAAGGTTGCGCAAGGTTGTATTTTTCCACATTTAAAGTTGCGCAAGGTTGCGCAAGGTTGCAGAATTGGTTGCGATTTTCATAAGGGTTATGCCAAACTAAACTTGGTTGCAAAACAAGCAGCAAATGACTTTCCAGCGGTAAAGAGATTTAAGAGTATCTTGAGAGAGCTTCATTTCTTTTTTCATCGAAGTGCTGTAAGAAGTAAGGGTCTCTCTGCGGTTCAGAAAATTCTTCACGAGACACTGGAAGACAAAGAAACAGGACAAGTAGCCAATCCATCAGAAACAAGGTGGTTGGCGTTGGGGGAATGCGCTATCAAGCTCAGGGACATTTTAGTAACTGTTTTAATCAGTCTAGAGAGAGAAAGCCAAGAATGTGGTGATGTCAAAGCAGCCGGTCTGTTCCATCTCATGACTAAGCTAGATTTTATTGCCACACTTCTACTGCTATGTAACATATTACCATCAACAATCAACAGGATCAGTAAGATCTTTCAACTGGCTAAGTTGGACTTTGCCAAAATCAACATGACACTGGCAGCCTTGGTTACGTCCCTCAAAGCTAAGCAAAGTGAAGACATATCAGGAAAAGTGTCTGATTATGTAGACAAATGCCGTGCTCAGTCTATCAAAGTGATATGCAAGAAAAGCGTTGACGATGATATGAAGCTATTCAAGGAAAAGACACAGGTGCCTTTTTTGGAGGCAATTGTAGAAAACCTGAATGATAGGTTCCAGCAATTAGACCACATGGCCTCATTCGCCTACATCTTCAATCCCCTAAGCTACCAAGACCCACAGGAAGAGAATCAAGAGATGTACAATCATCTGAAAACACTCGCTGACAGATTTGCTCTTCCTAAAGACACTATCCTGCAAGAAATGCAGGATTTCATTCATCATGCTAATGCAATAGAAGCTTGCAAATGGAGCCGGACAAATTAGTTTCATTATTCAATGAAGAACCAGTATGTAGCTTATATCCAATGCTGTCAAGGTTGGCAAAGATATACATAGTCCAGCCCCCCCCCCCCCCCCCCCCCCCCCCCCCCCCCCCCCCCCCCCCCCCCCCCCCCCCCCCCCCCCCCCGTACCCGTACCGCTGATTGCAAGAGGGGTTTCTCTCGCCTGAACTTACTAAAAACTAAGTTACGGAATAGAATGGCCGAAACAACATTGGATTACTGCATGAGAATTGCTATCGAAGGACCACCAATCGAGACTTTTCCGTATGAGAAAGCAGTTAAAGTGTGGGCGTCTAAGAAAACGCGAAGATATCAAGTGAAAGTATATACTATGAACTTGAAGTTTGATCTTTCACTCAGGAGACGGGAATAAAGGTCAGCCACTGATGAAGAGAGGGTCACATCAGCTGTCACTGTGGATGTCCCTTCCATACCAGACACCGATGCAGAGAGTGTCACATCAGCTGCCACTGTGGATGTCCCTTCCATACCAGACACCGATGAAGAGAGTGTCACATCAGCTGTCACTGTGGATGTCCCTTCCATACCAGACACCGATGAAGAGAGTGTCACATCAGCTGTCACTGTGGATGTCCCTTCCATATCAGCCACCGATGAAGAGAGTGTTACATCAGCTGTCACTGTGGATGTCCCTTCCATACCAGACACCGATGAAGAGAGTGTCACATCAGCTGTCACTGTGGATGTCCCTTCCATACCAGACACCGATGAAGAGAGTGTCACATCAGCTGCCACTGTGGATGTCCCTTCCATATCAGCCACTGATGAAGAGAGTGTCACATCAGCTGTCACTGTGGATGTCCCTTCCATACCAGACACCGATGAAGAGAGTGTCACATCAGCTGTCACTGTGGATGTCCCTTCCATACCAGACACCGATGAAGAGTGTCACATCAGCTGCCACTGTGGATTGCCCTTCCATACCAGACACTGATGAAGAGAGTGTCACATCAGCTGCCACTGTGGATGTCCCTTCCATATCAGCCACTGATGAAGAGAGTGTCACATCAGCTGCCACTGTGGATGTCCCTTCCATATCAGCCACTGATGAAGAGAGTGTCACATCAGCTGCCACTGTGGATGTCCCTTCCATATCAGCCACTGATGAAGAGAGTGTCACATCAGCTGCCACTGTGGATGTCCCTTCCATACCAGACACCGATGAAGAGAGTGTCACATCAGCTGCCACTGTGGATGTCCCCTCCAGAAAAATATCTAACCATGCATGAATTGCACATTTTTGCACTAAAATTAACTTCACAACAAGGCATAAAATCATGAAAATAGGTACCTGAGAGCGCTAAGAATTGCATTTTACAGGTGTAGAAAGCTGTGAGCTTCGTTTATGAAACAATTGTGACTAATTTGTTAAAATTATGGTTTATGTACCCAAAACATAGAGCAAAAAAGTGACATTTTTTGCTAAAATTATGTGTAAAATTCACCATTCAAACAAATGTCAAATTTTCTTCAAGGGGACTCTGCCACCTTGGACCCCCGCCAGGGGCAGAGCCTCCTGGATGCCCGCCTGGGGCACAGGGGACCTACAACCGCGCCTTTAGCGCGGGACGGTGCCTTTGGCACCGGTTCATTGCTTTTTTAAGATATTTATATTTTTCAGAATTTTTTTAGCCGGCTCTCAAATTCTTCTAGCTACAACCCTGGCCGCTAGATTGTATTAACATTTTATTGTGTTGTAGAGGCATGATCAGGTATTGCTTACTTAGCTTTGGGTATATATTTTTGCTTTAATCGCATTCTGTGAAAATGCATTTTCATTTGATTTGCATACACTGTACATGTAGAGCCAGACAAAAACATCCAGGTCTTTTGTGACCAAATTGTTCTCAGTGTTGTTGGATCATTTTGGCCCAAAATGCAGATCCTTCTGACACTATAGCCCTTGATATCATTGATGTCTATCATTTCTTGACCATCAAACAATATTTGATGTGCGTTTATGGATATTGACAAATTTATGGATTGCATGAATTGATTTTTTTGGGGGGGGGGGGGAACATGAATTTTTTTCTACTAGTTAGGGGGAACCTGAATTTTAAAAACTTGAGATGGGAGGAACTTGGAAAAAAAGGGTTCAAAAACACTGAAATCCTCCATCCCCCACCCCCACCCCGCCTGGTGTAAATAATGAACACTCCCTAAAGAGAAGTAATTTATAACACAAACACAACACTGTTATTTTGTTAGATTCAGTGGTGCAGATAGCTACAATGTGATCTTTTCCAATGGACGCCCTCAATCTTCAACAAAAAATTGAAATCAGATTTTATTGCAGATTTACATTTCTGATCACAAATCAAGAATACATTCTAAGTTACAGAGCGATACTATTTCTAATTACCTCATAATCATAGTTTAAGAGTGAATTTAGAGTAAAAATAAGTTGTCGGCACAGACAGCGACAGTATATTTTCATTCAAAAGCCATGATTTTAAAGTAATTAAGAATCGTATCATCTTGTATCTTGGAATGTATGTACAATTTATGATAAGAAATGTAAATCTGCAAGAAAATCTGCTTTCAATTTTTTTTTTAGGATTGAAGGCGTTCCCTGGAAAAGATCACATAATATACCTTTAAGTAGCTAGAGTTATCTCGGAGTGAGAGGAGTTGGGTTATTCCGTGTCAAATCAACCAATGGTGGTACAGGTCACCTCTCAGATTCAGCTGTGATTCGGCTGTAATTCATTTATAATATACATCTATGGGTATATGAACACATTCAAAATATAAAATTTGTTTCAGAATTATGGCCCTTCAAAGTTCAGATGGTACCCCCTTAAAGAGTATGCGCTTCGTATGATTGAATATATTGCGTTTTAAAATGACCATTTGAAGTCCTTTGAAATAAGATACAAAGCTGGAAAGTGGTGACCAAATAGTCTAAAACTGCCTCAAAACAAATGTATCTCATCTCCGTTTCTCTCTTCAGGCAGCTTATTAGGGGTCGTCCAAAATTATCGCCATTTTCACTTACGTACAGAGCGTACGTAACTTTTTACCCCCCTCGAGTTACGTACGCAATAAATGGCGCAATTTTATTTTATTTTGTACTTTAAAAAAAAAAAATCCCGCCTCTCAAGATCGCCATTTAAGTTACGTACTGTTGGGGTATATTTCGACCCCCTCCACCCTCTTACGTACGCTTTGTACGTAACTGAAAATGGCGAAAATTATGGACGACCCCTAAAAACACCAAGTTAGTCCGTCGATCAAATACATTTTCATTTTAAGACTCCCAAAATCAAGGTTAATAATCAGAAAAAAACTTCATATTACATGTGTGTTACCCCAAAGAAAGGATAAAGCCCGACTCATTTAATAAATAATTGGCAAGGGTCTAAAGTAAGCTCCAGACAGAAAATATCGAACAAACACCGACATTCTTTGTGACCTTCCCAACAGTAAATCTCCATTTATAAACTCACACACCATTTGTTAATACATGTCTAACCATTCATATAAACCAAAAAAGGTTTTAAAAACTCTTATCCTTTATGGTCAGGCAATTCTTTTAAATTGGGGGTATTTTGCCCATTTTCTATGTATCATGGTTCCTGAATTTCAGATTTTGACTTTATGTCCCCAATCTGAGCCTGAGACAGAATCTTTGCCAGCTGAAAGGGCAAAGGAAACAGCTAACCAGCCAGGAATCATATCATGGGTAGAATTAGTCCTTGGTACCAAAATCTAGGATTTTGGTACTTATTCAGGCAAGTGTGTAAGGTGGAAGCTAACCATCTCTTGAAACACAGACTTAATCAGTCTATAAAATAAGTCCATGCTTGTAAAAAAAACCTAATCTGTGCAGATTGCATAATCAGCATCCATCTCATCTTGAAGGCATCATGTTTATGAAAAGAAGTTATTGCTTGCTCCAGAAATGCCAGAAAAGATAAGTTGGGATTAGGCCTATGTTAATCCATGCATGCCCAGCATAGGACAAACATGACAAAAGAATCAATAAACTTAATAAATGAATGAATAGAACAAGAAATTATTGACTTCACCAGGAGACCCAATTTCCTTAATAGACTATGCAATAAGTCTGGTCAAGAAAATGATTAGGTTATTAAATTGGTTCCCTTCACACTATGCCTTGAGTAAGTACCAAAATCATAGATTTTGGTAGCAAGGACTAGGGTAGAATAGGAGGCAACCATTTTTGTCAAGTGGTCCAGATGTGGAATGATGATTGAACGTCATGTGATATCCACTCAAATAACACTTGCGTGTGATGGAATTGATATTTCGTCATGAGCGATATTTTCTTCTTTGCCCCAAACTTCATATAAATCAGCCCAGGCAAGAAGCCTTCTAATAGAAGTTTTCGGTCACCAGATGTGCATTAGGAACACAGACTTTCAAGACATAATTAAAGGAAGGTCGACCCTAAAAGGTGTACATGGTGAGGTAGTTGGTGTTGTAAGCCAGGTAGCCTACACAACAACGAATGACATCGCAGCAATTAGCCCTACCATCAGACATGTCAAGTGTGACATGTTATTTACATCTGATTTGTAATCTACATCATGCAGCTCAATTTGCTTTGTGTGCCAGCAGTATAGGACCACACTGTTTGTATGCAGGAAGAAGCAAGGCACAATCATCATGGACAACCTAGCTTGACAAACGTGCACAAAAGGAATGTAGAAGCCAGGCATGAGAATGAAAAAACATGAAAAAAACTGAAAAACTGAAAATGTGCGTGAAATCGGGCTAAAAAGGCCAAAAACAGCCTGAAATTAAATGAAAGTGTGGAAATTTGGACCATAAAAAAAACTGAATTCAGTTTAAAAACTGAAAATTCTCATGCCTGAGAAGCCTGCTTGCCCAGACCAAATCATTGAGAGAACATATAAGGGGGTTACTGGAGATGGAATCAGTTGAACTTGAAAATAACCATGATGAACTGCTCAGGACAATTGTTGATGACAGGGGGGATGCTATCAAAAACCTATTGGGAATAATGAGGCATTTAATGAGGAGCAGAAGAAGGCATTAGCAGCAAAAGATGGATGACAAAACAGATGGCATCCAGCCATATTTCTATTTTGCATCGCAATATACCATAAGTTGCAACGCCGTCATCCTACAATTTAATGCGCGATTCATAGTTCATAAAACTACCTCATCAAGAAATTATGAACAAATACATGAACTTCACACGACACCATAATTAAGTAGGTATCAACCCAGATGTTCTGGAGTTTATCTCCATGGAAAGACTGAGGTATTGCAAACCTACCAGAATTTAACAGTACAGGCGCAATCCTCGTATTGTAGATATTCGTGAAATACTACGAATTTGTAGTATTAACAGATTTTTTCCCCCATATATATAGTCTGAAATTCTTGCCATTGCCGGAAAAAAATTATAAAAATACGCGAGCGGGCTATATCGTTTACTTCCTTGGATTCCTTACAGTGAGACCCCCTAGGTCACCGAAAGAAATAATTTTCTACCGGCAGAAACAAAAGTTGGACGTAAATTATCATTTGTGCATTGATTTTCCAATACAAATTAATTGTAAGAACAAGTAGTGGTCAAGTTTTAATGAAGGAATGATTATAACTTAAATTATTACATTGTTTGTCTCGTTTTTTAGATAGGAATTAAATACCTGGAGCTAACATGCAGTAAATAGCTTGTGAACAAGATATCTGACATGTCTGAAGATCCATTAGTTGCACGGCAATGCCATTTGTTGGAAGTGTGTGGGTTGATATACTCTTGAACTGATTAGATTTACAGTACCATGCATATTAAGTAACTAATTTGCATATTTAACAAGATCATTTGGAGCCTAAATGATTGTCAACAAAATATATATGGAGTTCCGCACATCTGATTAAGATGATACTTTGTAGGGGTGCGGGATGGTTAGTTGTTGTTTATTCTTTTTATTTGTTATCAACCTTATTTTATTTAAAGCTCAATTAAAGCCCTAATTTGCATAATTAATGAGGTAATTTGTACATTTATAGCACGAATGCTTTAATTTGAAAATAATATCTGAAATTCTGTAAGTGGGATTGTGGGACCCCTTACGAAAATGCAATCACCAAAATTTGGTTGCAGCAAGGTGGTACCAGGTTGCGCAAGGTTGTCGCAAGGTTGCAGACGTTTGTCGCAAGGTTGCGCAAGGTTGTGGATGATTGCTGCAAGGTTGCGCAACCTTCTCAGAAAAACCAAACTGGTTGTGCAAGGTTGCTGCAACCAGTTCAGAAGAACCAAACTGGTTGCGCAAGGTTGCGGATGGTTGCTGCAAGGTTGCGCAACCTTCTCAGAATTCCCAAACTGGTTGCGCAAGCTCCTGCAACCAGTTCAGAAGAACCAAACTGGTTGCGAATGGTTGCGCAACCTTCTCAGAAGAACCAAACTGGTTGCGCAACCTCCTGCAACCAGTTCAGAAGAACCAAACTGGTTGCGGATGGTTGCGCAACCTTCTCAGAAGTACCAAACTGGTTGCGCAAGCTCCTGCAACCAACTGGTTGCGCAAGCACCCGCAACCTCTTCAGAAACACCAAACTGGTTGCGCAAGGTTTCTTCTTATGTTCAAAGGTCAGGTCAAAAGGTCAAACATGTGAAATAAACATTGCTGTCATTGTAACCTTTACTAAAATTGTAGTGACTTTGATGATTAATTGTACCCATACTTTGTAATCAATTTCATAATGAAAATGAGGTATGCTAGAAAAACAAGTTGTGAATCATATTCTAATCTTTGAAGGAAACTGATGTTGCAGATAAAAATGCTGAAGAAAAGTAAGTTTAAAACATATAAGCTTATTTTGGTATTGGTTCCGAATTTTGACACACGTTTTTGGTGGTTGCTAGCTGGTTGCAAACAGGTTGCGCAAGGTTATATTTTTCCAAATTTAACCAGTTGCTTGCGCAACCTTGCACCACTAGCTGGTTGCGGCAGGTTGCGCAAGCTTTAGATGTTTCTGCAAGGTTGCGCAAGGTTATAATGTTCCAAATTTAACCAGTTGCTTGCGCAACCTTGCACCACTAGCTGGTTGCGGCAGGTTGCGCAAGCTTTAGATGTTTCCGCAAGGCTGCGCAAGGTTGTAATGTTCCAAATTTAACCAGTTGCTTGCGCAACCTTGCACCACTAGCTGGTTGCGGCAGGTTGCGCAAGCTTTAGATGTTTCTGCAAGGTTGCGCAAGGTTGTAATGTTCCAAATTTAACCAGTTGCTTGCGCAACCTTGCACCACTAGCTGGTTGCGAGAGGTTGCGGCAGGTTGCGCAAGCTTTAGATGTTTCTGCAAGGTTGCGCAAGGTTGTAATGTTCCAAATTTAACTAGTTGCTTGCGCAACCTTGCACCACTAGCTGGTTGCAGCAGGTTGCGCAAGCTTTAGATGTTTCTGCAAGGTTGCGCAAGGTTGTAATGTTCCCAATTTAACCAGTTGCTTGCGCAACCTTGTGCTTGGTTGAGATACAAACTTAAGGTTACACCGCCAACTGACATTGCAAGGTTGCGCAAGGTTGTAATGTTCCAAATTTAACCTTGCGCAAGGTTGTAATGTTCCAAATTTAACCTTGCGCAAGGTTGCGCAAGGTTGTAATGTTCCAAATTTAACCTTGCGCAAGGTTGTATTTTTCCACATTTAAGGTTGCGCAAGGTTGCGCAAAGTTGCGCAAGGTTGCAGAATTGATTGCGATAAAGGTTGCGATTTTCATAAGGGACTTGGAATGATGGATTAATATAATAGCGATGGTGGTGGTGATAGCGGTGATGGTGATAGGGGGTGATGGTGATAAGGGGTGATATTGATAGGGGTGATGGTGATAAGGCATGATGGTGACCTGTATGATTAAATGAATTAACGTCCTGTTTCTTTTTCTCAAATAGACGCTCCAATTGTAGCATTCGATAAATTCCTCCATGGAGAAGGCCAAGCAGGTGAACTTAATATCTTCAAAATAGCGGAGCAGCAGGAAGGGGTAAATACGGCAGAGTCGGTGATTCTGCCGCCGGAACTACTGGCGGTATCTGCGAGCGAGGTGGTGCAAGTGGCGGTAGCCGAGATGACAAAGGAGGCACAGTCGGCGGTAGCTGAGATATTAGAGGAGGTAGTAGATGATACGACAGAGGAGCCAGTAGATGATACGACAGTGGTGGCAGGCGGCCATAGATAATATAGCTGAGCTACATGTACTAGATGAGACACAGACAGCAAACACCAATGTAGTTAAGGATTTGGCCGGCACATCCATGAAATTCAGAGGTTCCATCAGCAGTGACGAGGGAGATGATAACAACTCTATTGGAGCAGATAATGATGAATATAAGGATAAAGGAATGTCAGTTTGGTGTTTGATATAGTAAAACTGAAAGCTGGCCTACCTGAGCTATGTGAGGGTGACAAATTTGCAAAAGGACGCAGAAAAGTGCGCAGCGCAAACTATCATATTTTACCGAAGTGCGCAGCGCACTTTTGATAATTCTTCAAAGTGCACAGAAATTTATTTCATAAAAATGTCCAAGTGCGCTGTGCACTTTTAAGAAGCAGATTTTCTCCTCCCAATTTGCTACATAAACATGTCGACAACTATCGATCTCTTTCCCCGGCGTCGTCTGTTTTGAGTGAACAGCATAAATTATACAGAAAACTAGGTTTAAAATTGAGGATATTTTATAAAGTACAATATGTCCAAACGTCAATGGCGTAGTGATGATGGGGCTTTTGTTGTCGCTCCTTCCTTCAAGAAGAAGAAACGTTTTCAACAACAAGAAGATTCATACTATGATGATTTGTCCGAGTCATCGAGTGAGTAAGCTTACAACGAAGGAATCCACAACCCAAATTAGAATTTCTGAATCGAACGAGTAAGTTACAACAATCATGACCATGTACATTTACACTTTCACTTCAGTTGAGGGGATGACAGAGAGTGAAGCAATGACAAGTTTGACTAATTTTGAATGAATTGTCGGGTCGGTGTTGATTGAATAGATACATACATAAGGGGCCAATTTTAAGGCTAATATGATCCCGGTGGTGTCTCTTGTATTCAGAGGGGCAACGCATGATTGTTCCAGGAGTTCAAAATACCCCTCTATTAATCATTATCATGGCATCCTTTACGTCACCTGTGCAAACATTATTTCTGAATTTTACCCTAAAACTGCACAATTAAACTCATCTTGCTCTGCTTCTCCCGACCCGTGCCTGAATTTTGTGCGAGTGGAGAAAATACAGTTTTGACATTTAAATCCCCAGGTATATTTAATACCATTTCATACAGAAAATAATATCAGTAAAGAATTACAGTTACCAATTTTCAACAACAATGCGTACGGATTGGATTCCCCGGTACTGTGGGTACAAATCTTTTTGGCTATTTTGGAAATTGTCAGTCAATTAATTATGACGTTATCAGTTAAGTCTTAAGAGAATATTTATCGGTAACATTTGTGTACACTCAGCAACAAGGGGGATTCCCTTACGCAAGATACATCCAGGAGTAGTGGGAGTTCCTGATGGTACCCTAGGATGAGCTTGGATGACATGTATCAAGAAGAGACAATCCACCTGTCAATAGACAAACACTTATGGCAGCACTACAGGAAGAATGGAACAATGTTCTCCAGGCTACCATCAGGAACTTTATTGGAAGCATGAGAAGGAGATGCACAGCTTGCCTGCAAGCTGGAGGTGGACATACCCGTTATTAATGACTTCATTGTTTGTTTGGATATGAGTTTGTTTCGAGTTTGTTTTTGTTTTGCTGAAATTGTTTGCTGTGACCTGTGATGCAAGACATTGTGCAAGTCCAGTGCACATTTCTCTTGTGTCATTGAAGCAAACAATTGGTTATTGACTGCCATTTGAAGCAATACATTGCAGTAATATTGTATCCAAATTTGGTACATTTTCATGCACAGAATTTTATTTGGTGATTTGTTAATATTTTATAAGTTTCTTTTTTTGGCTCAGTGTATTAAAGTTTCTGACTGTTTACACTTTCATTTTGGGCTATTTTAAGTCCCAAAAGCAAGTGATTTCAAAATGAAGAAGAAAAAAAAAATCCTGACCAACTTACTCTACAGGGTGACCCCAAAAAATGTTAACACTCCGGGCACATAAGATACATTAAAAGGACAGGAACACACGGGTCTAATCTTGATGTATTATGAAAGCTGAGTAAATAAGCTTTCATTTGCATTTTATTGCGTTCCAATTGGTTATTTAGAACGGGAGATATGCTTCAGCAAACATGTTTCTGTATGTTTTATTTATTGTCCATATTTTGTTGTTGTTTGTGTTAACAGATGTACCGTCCGGCCTGGGAATTCTCCTAAGGTGGCATATATGATACACTTGCAAAGCTCAGAGCGATACTTTGAAGAAGTCTCATTTAGTGTGGTTGCAGATTATAATCCAATTTCTGGAAGACTGGCTGCACGTTATATAGTTTTGTCAAAGCAGCTTTTCAAGAGCCCGTTGAACAGCTGCTTCAACCATGTGTCCTCAAGGTGTGGATACATATACAGGGTGTCCCAAAAAAATGTTAACACTCCGGGCACATACGATATCTTAAAAGGACAGGAACACACGGGTCTAATCTTGATGTATTATGAAAGCTGAGTAAATAAGCTTTCATTTGCATTTTATTGCGTTCCAATTGGTTATTTAGAACGGGAGATATGCTTCAGCAAACATGAGGAAGCAAAATCGGCTTGGTCCAATCCTCTCAGGTACATGCAGTATGAAAGTAAAGCTTTTAAAATGCACGAAGCAAGAAGCAACATGATTAGTCACACACACATCAGTTAATCTCTTCTTTGTTCTTTTCAACACATTCTTTCGATTCTTTTCAAGCTTAAAAGACATAAATAAATATATTCCACATAAATTATATAGGTATTTTGTCATGAGTTCAAGTTCTATACTCTTTTTCATGTGCAATGGGTAGCTGTCAGTAAAGCAGTCTTTAAAATTGAAATTGAAACATTTCATATTCTTTGTTGAAATGGTCCATCCAATTAAATAAATTAACTAATATTGCACTGAAATAAAACTAGTATTGCACTGAAATTAACCATAAATCAATTTAAGCTTGAAAAGAATCGAAAGAATGCGTTGAAAAGAACAAAGCAGAGATTAACTGATGTGTGTGTGTGACTTAATCATGTTGCTTCTTGCTTCGTGCATTTTAAAAGCTTTACTTTCATACTGAGAGGATTGGACCAAGCCGATTTTGCTTCCTCATGTTTGCTGAAGCATATCTCCCGTTCTAAATAACCAATTGGAACGCAATAAAATGCAAATGAAAGCTTATTTACTCAGCTTTCATAATACATCAAGATTTGACCCGTGTGTTCCTGTCCTTTTAAGATATCTTATGTGCCCGGAGTGTTAACATTTTTTTGGGACACCCTGTACACCTGTTGCTGTGAACATGGTATAAAGTATTTTTCTTATTTTTGAGAATCTTTCTTGAGTACGGTATATACTTTAAAAAAATCCCTTCGCTGATGGTAGGGAAAAGCTTTTCTGAAGTTCTGGAATTATCCTGCAAAGATGGTACATTTAGCTTGATTGGTTCTTTAGATATGGTTTGGTTCATTACAGAAAGCATTACAAAACTGCCTTTTGTTACCAGTACAAAACGCATGGCCATATAGGCATAGAGATTGGGATACTTTGTCAAGGTGGGCTTTTCAAACTATAAAGTGGCATCAATTGAAACCAAATCAATTGGTAAATAAGTGTTGCTCCAGTAACACGTGTTACCATTTTGAAAGGAAGACAAGAACAGTTTTTCATAGTAAGCAATAGCCAAATGTGGCAACAATCTTTTCCTGAACCTGTGCATGAGTTTTGAACAACATGAAGGTAAAAATAAATCTTTTGGAGCAATTTTCATTTGTTTGTTCCGTCACATTTTCATGGTATCGCCCATATACAGTAACTTTTGTATATAGATAGGCCTACCACGATTAAAACTATTATTAAATCGTGGAGGTAAACTATATCCATGCCTACCAACGGAGATAAGTCAAATTGGAGCATGCAGATATGACAATGGCTTGAATGAAAGCGCTTGAAGATGAATTTAAATGTTGCTTGCGATGTATACATGGACAGAATCAAGAATTCGCCGTGCATGGGAATGAAGTTGAAGGTGTTGAAAGGATGTGAAGATGAAGTTGCCAGTGAGTTACACTGAAAGGAACACAGCAGGCAAAGTGAAAGCTGCAAGAAACCAATCAGGCGCAGTATGAATATTTCGAGAGTATTTGGTCTGTCCGTAATCGTCATATGGTGAAAGATTTACCAGACGAGTACATATTTGCACTGTTGGTGTGCCTACAGCCTGACTGCCCCCACTCTGCATGTAAGAGTGGAACTTCCATTACACAGTGGCATCCAAATGGACCTACGTGCCCCTTCCTGTTCCAGATGTGGATACTTGGGGGAGTTTAAATTGTACTAAATGCAAGGAAAATAGAAAACCTGAATGCCATGGTCATTATATGGACCCAGAGAGGAGCATGCAGCACTGGGTTGAAGGGGGTGTGAATCAGGTCCGGGTACCACCATCACACGTTATTAAGGACTTTGTTAACCGCAGAAGTGATGAAGAAGTAACCCTATCAGATATGGAAGAACTTGGCAAGCAACTCCTGCTACCCAACAATGAAGTGGAGATGTATGTCAAACATCTGCAACACGTACGCAGACGGCGGAAAGCTGGGGCAAGAAAAGCAGCAGAAACAAGGAGGCAGAGACGTAAGTTCGGTTGTATAATTTATGAACTCAGGGAAGGTTACATTAATTATAGATTTCATATCGTAACCACAAACTGCCAAAAAGCAGAGGAGAAAAATGTTAAAAGAAATAATGACACTTTTGGCCTACATCTTTCGGACATGTTTAAACACTTTCTTAATAACATGAACTTTGTTTCAATTTGTTGTAATGATTTTATGTGCATGGATAACCATTATAGGATAGCAAGAAGAAATGGAGGGAAATAAAAAAAAATGAGGGCAAAGTGGGCAGTGGCACACTATTTCACTCATACAAAAGTGATTTGCATTTTCATGGGATAACTTTATTATAATACATGTATTGATAATTTTAATAAGAGAATTATTTTGCTTGTCAACATAATTCTAATTTGCTCGTGCAACAGGGTTGCCAGCATGTTTTTGTTCACGGCTTTTCAGATGGCCTTTGTTTGTTTTCTCCTTGGACCAATCCTAAGTTAGGATTTGCCAGCCCGCGAGTTTCGCTTTGTTGTTCAGTCGCGCGTTTCTGGCTTTGCGCAGCCCCCTTTTCCTTGATTCTCTTTTTGCTGGTCATATCGTTTTTCCGCATCATACTAGAAGGTTTATCAAAAATTTCGGCTCCAGGAATAAGTTTTTCACTTGCCTTTCTTTGACTCTATTTTCTTTATTTATATCAATTATTCGTTAATATACTAACCATTGATTGCCTTCGGGACTGACTGTTTCTACATCATCGCGAGCATTTTGTGAGTACTTTCTTTCAATAATAATATATTTGCAAGCGATTTTGGAGTCAAGATGCCTCCCAAACGCCCGGTAAACAAACGGAAAGCTGTGGACCAAGGCAACGTTCCCGCCCGAGATCGCCAAACAAGATCTCAGGCCAGGGCAATAAATGATTTGTTGCAGGCCCAACCATCTACAAGCGGCGGCGGTGCCAACAATAATAATGTTAGGCCTACTCATCAGGCAAATCAGCGGCCCGCTCCCCATGTTGAAATTCAACGGGGTAGGGGAAGAACCCGCGCCCGCGGGCGTGGTGGTCGCGGAAGAGGCGTTAGCCGGGGCGCTAACAGTAACAGTAGAACTTTTAATCGGGGAAGTAGTGTCTCCTTGCCCAGATCTTCATCTTCGCGGGTTTCGCGTCAAGTTCAAAATCGACAAAGCGAAAACCCAAACGACCAGGATCAAGAAGACGTGTTGGATGTTAGCATCAACGCCGACGATGACCTTCGCATCGAGTTGGACGGCAGCCGCGAAGATCAACGAGTGGTAATTCAGCCAGCGGCGTCTCGGCAACAACAACAACAACAAACTGATAACCGTCACCATGCCAACGCCGTTCCTATTTCCCACGGACCAAGCACATCCGGGTCATCTAGTTCTAGGGATTTCCCTTCTGGCAGCCACCATTTTGCAGGCCCGTCGGACATGAGTGGAGCTGGTGATGGACGACAACAACAGTCTCATTCCTTTCAACCGAGAGCTGATAATCTTCTCCAGGGATCAGCCGGTGAGCAATTTTTAAGTAATTTTGGGCGGGTTTTGTCTGGGGGGGGGGGGGTTTCAATCGACAATCCTGTCAATAGCCAAAATCTCGCTAGTTCAAATAACAATAACATGATTGATAATAATCTTATTCACAACCACAACGGTAACGCCATATTCGATCGTCAGAATTCTGGTTTTAGTAGTACTTTTAATCATAACAACGGTAGATTGGAAAATAATAATAATAATATTATGAGTCAAGAACAAATTGGCGATAGGGGGAACACATCTCCTTTCACCAGTAATTCATATCCTCATCCTCAAGCCCTCACTTCAATTTGTAGCCTGTTGGGCGAGTGCATCCCCCTGAGTTTGAAACAAAAAATGATTAGGGGTGAATTCATTGATTTTGGCCTTTTATTGGATAAGGTGAAGCTCAAGCCGTCACTATGTCCGGTCAAAGTGAATCGCCAATTCTTGAAATAAATGCTACTGGTCAATTGGTAAGGCTGGGTTCACATAGAAGTATACGGTATACGATATACGGTATACGGTATACGGTATACGGTATTCGGTATACGCTATACGGGCACGGCGAGTCACATAGGATAGCACGCGAGCCCTACTCGGTCTATTAAATTGCAATAAAATGAGTACAAAGGAGTCCTATTTTTCTAACTTACCCTATTCTACGCAATACATTGTTTATAAATCGTGATTGGGGAAATTCAGAACGCCTGTACACACGAATTGCAGCTGCTTCCTCCAAACGGGCCGGTATACGGTGCACGAAAATCGAACACGCACGATTCCCGGTATACTATACTATACTACACTATACGCAGGTATACGGCCTTTTCGAATAGTGCCCTCTTATGTGACCTGGTAGTATGAAATTACATTGTTTCGATTCAAGCTATACGCGTGCCCTGCAAAACGTGCACCGTATACCCGAATAGTATACTCCTATGTGAACCCAGCCTAATGAAGGAGGTAAAATCGCAGCAGAAAATCACTCCCATTCATTCATGGACAAGTGCTTTTCTTGTTTATACGGCAATTTATTTTGTCTGCTCATCCTGCTCGTACAGGAATTACTGAAATATGGTCAGATAATTAGGACAGCCGCTGCTAGATTTCAGGGTTATGGCTGGAGACAATATGATGTCCAGTTTAGATTACGTAAACAAATCCACCCTAACACCTCATGGGCTTCAATGGATGACGAATTATGGAACCTATATATAGCGGTTCCTTCACCATCCTTTCCGTCAAATTCTAGGGGGGGGGTAGGGGGGGTCATTCTTTTCGTGGCTCTGGACGAGGTCAATCGGGGTCAGGTCTACGATCTGCCAACTATACATCAGGGCTCTGTTTTGCATTTACCAAAAAAAGTTGGATGCTCCCGAAACCCTTGCAAATTCAATCACATTTGTCAAGGATGCAATAGTGGGGGTCACGGGGCGTCATCCTGTACCAGGAGGGGTGGCAAAAAATAATGGTGATCATTCAAATGTATGTAGAAAGAAAGGTCTCAATTTCTTTCAAGGTTCTGACACCTTTAACTGCCTTTGTTGCCCTTACCCAACGCCTATTGTTATTGATTCATTACGCCCTTTGTTAGCCATTTACCCTAACAAAAAGGCAGCCAATATTATAATTGAGAGGGTTTTTCGACTGGGTTCAAATTAGGTTTTAGTGGCGAGAGAAGTTCAAGGGAGGGTCCTAATCTTAAATCGGTTGATCTTAAACCTTCAGCAGCCAGGGATAAGTTAATGAAGGAGGTTAACCTCCATCAAATGGCGGGTCCATTTAGTTCTAGTCCACTGCCTAATCTCATAGTTTCACCAATAGGCTAGTTCCAAAATCTGAGGTGGGCAAATTTCGCCTAATTCAACACCTTTCCTATCCCGAGGGTAGTTCAATCAACGACGGCATTGATAAAGCATTATGTACAGTTCATTATGCCAAATTTGACGATGCTGTAAATTTAGTTTCACGCAATGGGAAGGGTGCTTTAATGGCAAAAAAAAGCAGATGTTGAATCAGCATTCAGACTTTTACCTATTTTTCCAGGAGATTTTGAACTCCTTGGAATTAAATTTGATGGTAAATACTTTGTTGACAAATCTCTTCCGATGGGTGCCTCCTGTTTTCCTTTTTACTTTGAAACCTTTTCTACCTTCCTTGAATGGGCGGGTAAGAGGAAGGCAGGTTCTAATAACATCAGTCACTACGTCGACGATTTCATCTTTGTTTCCTCCGCGGGGGGCGGGTTGTCATGCCAACACATTGTTAATAGTTTCAATAAGGTGTGTAGGGAGTTAGGGGTGCCATTAGCTAGAGACAAATCAGTGTCTCCCACTACTAGGTTAGTGTATTTGGGCCTTGAAATTAATTCAGTTCGTCAGGTTATTTCAATTCCTGCGGATAAATTAGAACAAATCATAAGTAAGGTCCAGAATGCTCATAATTCACCCAAAGTAACTTTACGCGACCTTTAATCAGTCATAGGCTCCCTCTCCTTTGTATGCAAGGCGGTTAACCCAGGACGAGCTTTCTTACGCCGTCTTATCGATTTATCGTGTGGTGTCAAACAACCTTGGCATAAAATTCGCATTACAAAAGGGGCTTTATGCGATTTGAAAATGTGGCTGGTTTTTCTAAAAAGTTTCAATGGTAGTGCAATTATCCCCGAGCAATTTTGGCTTGAAGATCGCGATTTACAATTTTGTACTGATGCGAGCGGCGTGATAGGTTTTTTTTTCTCAAGGCGATTGGTTTCAAGGTCGCTGGCCCGACGAATGCAAGTTGGCAAATCACTCTATCGCTTGGTTAGAATTTTTTCCGGTGGTTGTCGCAATAGTCAATTGGGGCAGGTTGTTGAAGGGAAAGCGCGTGATTATACGGTCAGATAATGCAGCCGTAGTTGCTATAATCAATAAACAATCCTCAAAATGTCCTGAGATCATGAAATTAGTTGGATTTTTTGTCCTTCAATGTCTCAAGGACAACGTTGTTTTTTTCTGCGCGTCACATCCCAGGCGTAAAAAATAACATCGCTGATGCCTTGTCACGCTTTCAGATGGACCGCTTTTGGGAAGCTGCACCGGGATCATCACTAATGGGTGTTCAAGTACCAGAATTCCTTTGGAACCTTTAGAGGCAGAAGCTCAGAAGCTTATTCATGCATCGTTGGCCAAGAGCACTCATGCGACTTACTGTCGCGGAGTCGAACATTTTGATTTTTTTTTTTCCGCACACGTTTAGGCGTTTCTTGTTTGTGGCCTGCTTGCATTTCTCATGTCATCGCTTTTCTCACTCATTTATCAGTTGAAGGGAAAGCCCCATCCACAATTTACACTTATTTGGCTTCAATCGCTTTTGTTCACAAGGTTAATGGGTGGGTAGACCCTACAGACAATTTTGTGGTTAAAAAACTGAAGGAGGGCTCCCGTCGGTTAAAGGGGCAACCCGATTGTAGATCTCCCATCACCATTTCTATTTTGAGTCATGTATGTCAATCCTTGAATGGGTTTTGTACATCAATGTTTGAGGTGTCATTATTTAAAGCTGCCTTCCTTCGAGCTTTTTTTGGGTTTTTGAGAGTGGGAGAATTTACTACTATTTCTAAAATTCTGACTCATCTCGTATCTTGAACATTGGATGTCAACATCAATAAGGGGGGCTTTATGACTGTGGTCATTAGGTTTTCAAAAACCGATCAAAGAGGTGAATCTGTAACTCTCCGATTCGAGCAGGGCTGTTCCAGCATGTTATGTCCTGTTAAGGCAATGGCGGGTTATTTAGCCGTTAGGCCGGCCGCCAATGGCCCCCTGTTTATCCATTCTAATTCGTCCCCTCTCACTTGTTATCAATTTGACGATATTAATAGAAGGGTATTAGGTCAATAGATTTGGATCCCAAGAATTTTTCTCCACACAGTTTTAGGATTGGGGCAGCTACAGCAGCTGCTATCGGGGGTATACCTATATGGACTCTATTAAATCAATGGGGCGGTGGCAGTTGTCAGCTGTTATGTTATATATAAGACCCATCGCATCATTCACTCCAGTGCTTTGTCTGGAGTTTTGTAGGTCTTCTTGTTCAATTTCTATATTAAAGGGGGTATAACAGTGTTTTACCTTTATTGTTTTGATTTATTCTAATCTTATTCTAATTCTTTTGTTCTCCCCCTCTTGTGTGTTTCTTTTTGCTTTATTTTTCAATAAACAACAATTTTATTGCACAGATCGCACCTGGATTGTGGGAGATAGTATTATCAAATGGGCCGGCTTTTACCATACGCAGCTCAATGGTAGTGGTTCTACATATTGGTTGGGTGAGAGTGGTGGGGGGGGGGTGGGGGGGAATCACAAAATCATTCTTTTTGTTCATTTTTATTGACTTTTCAGAGATCAATACATTTTACAAAATTTATTAATAATGTTGGCCACATAATGTCAAGTTTGGTGTTTCTGAAGAGGTTGCGGGAGCTTGCGCAACCAGTTTGGTATTTCTGAGAAGGTTGCGCAACCTTGCAGCAACCATCCGCAACCATGCGCAACCAGTTTGGTGTTTCTGAAGAGGTTGCAGGAGCTTGCGCAACCAGTTTGATACTTCTGAGAAGGTTGCGCAACCTTGCAGCAACCAGTTTGGTTCTTCTGAGAAGGTTGCAGGAGCTTGCGCAACCAGTTTGGTTCTTCTGAGAAGGTTGCGCAACCTTGCAGCAATCATCAACAACCTTGCGACAAACTTATGCAACCTTGCGACAACTTTGCGCAACCTGGTACCACCTTGCTGCAACTACATTTTGGTGATTGCATTTTCGTAAGGGTATTAAGGAGTTGTTGGGGGTTGTGCATGGTACTGAAGGCCCTATTAGCTGATACCCAAGAGCCATTGTATGTTGCTGGATGCAAGGTCTTGGGCATAGTTAATAAGGCGATCAGTGCTCCATTGTGGCGAGTTATCGAAAAAAATGGTCACATTTTGGATTTATGTACAGTATACACAGGCCTGGTTGAGTTTCTTGAAAAAGTTACTCAGGACTCTGATAGACTTGCTGACTTTGCATATGGTCGTATAAATTACTTTGAAGATGTGTATATAATAATAATAATAATAATAATGGCATTTATAATGCGCCGTCAATCTAGGTAAAACTATTCCGAGGCGCAAACATATAAAACAAAAATACAAATTAACATGAAAAATACACAAACAAGGATGATGTGCATATACATGTACATATGTATAATACAAAGAAATCAATTATAAACTGAGTCAAATAATCTTGTTTTTAACAAGTTCTTAAAAGAGTCAAGTGAATCACAGCATCTTAAATTATAAGGTAGTGAGTTCCAGAGAGTTGGTGCAGCAACCGAAAATGCGCGATCTCCAAATGAAGAAGTAGTCCGTGGAACAACAAGTAAAAGTTTATCAGTGGACCGGAGATGTGTATATTGAAAAAGATAAGGTTTATGATTCTGTATTAAGTCCTGGGCCATACGATGAAATTGTCTTCTCAATGTTACAACACACATTGCTTGTTACAATTATTCAAGCGTGTTTGTAAAGATTATTTGCCAGGAAGGACAGTTTATGTCATACAAGCTGTATCAAAATGATTTGTACTCTGATATGTTCCATTTTCAAAAAAGCATTAAAAATGTAAAATCTCTGATAAATACAATATTTTGATTTTAATAAATAGGGAATTATGTCAACTTATTGATCTGATAATCTGAAGATAATTGGCTGTTGTTTCTGACCGCTATTGTCATTCAAATGAAGATCGACGTAATCATGGTTTTACTCGCAGCAACGCAAATGTAATAGTTCACTGCACAAACGTCTTTATAAGTAGTGAATATATGAGTGCAGTCAGGAGGAACTTTGAATTGTGCGCTTCAGATCTAACGTTTCGATGAAAATGATAAAAACACCAATATTCCTTTAAAAGCTTGTAAATTCTGAAAAAAATGTTCGATTGTCGTAAATCAAAATTCTTAGAAAAGATGAAACTTCAATAATTTTGCATATAGAAGCAAAATGGTCTAAATGGTTCGTAACATATCAAAAAAAATTCTGAAAAACTGATCAGACCACGGTACAAATCTTTTTGATACAGCCTGTACAAGATGATGAAGAGAAGAGACAGGCAACAATATCTGCGCCTCTGCACAACAAATTGCCTGAACGAGTGTTTGGTTATTTTGATTTCCTTACAAAAAAAGACCGAATACAAGTGCTGCTGCAAATGAGGCACAGGTACTGTATACCTTCAACAAAACAGGTGATTATGTAGATATAGTAAAACTGAAGCTGAGCTTGAACAACTACAATCGCGGCTATAATTAGTTGGAACATCCATGTAATAATTACCCTTTCGTGCGTTCCCGTTTGCACAAAATGAACACTATCAAAACATTGCTGTCTTTGACGGAAGGCTTTAAAGCCTTTCCTAAACATTAATAACTCCCCCCTCCCCACTGGGCAATGTTGGCCCTTCCCAGTATCCTGTAACCCAAAAATTATGTTTCAACATTGATCCAGGGGGAGAGGGGGAGTTTTTAAACACACGTATAAAAGTGTTCCAACAATAAACATAGCGTCCACAAACAATCCAACTCCTCTTCAGGTAAGCTAACCATGTCCATCGAAAGTATTTGTTTTTCTTGAGATTTAAGAATATTGGCCGAGATTGTAGTTAAACTTGTAAAGTCCCAAAGGGGCAAATCAAAATCACTTGCAAAATCCAGACGAGATCAAATTCATGATTACTGGAAATCCAAACAAGACGCTTCAGCTAAAGCTATGGCAGAAAGCCGCCAATGTGCTCTCAATAAAAAAGAAAATCTAACTAATGATATCATTGGTACTGGGTTGTTTCAGACTGAGGAACAGCTTGACGGATATTTGCACTCTAAAGAAAGTGATAACAAAAAACAGGAGAAAGTGTCAGGGAAAGACCTGCTCAACTCATCACAGCCTCACTCTTCAATGACCAAAAAAGAAATAGAAGAAAAACAAAAACTACTGAAGGCAAGGGCAAGACAACTCCAACGAGAAAATCAGCGACTCCCTGAACGTCTACAGCAAGAGATTCATAAGCAGTCAATTTTGATGAATAAATCCAATTCAGCAGAAATCCATACTCTGGTGAAGGAGTGCACCTCCCATGTAGAGGAAACATTTCAAGAAGGATTTTCCAACGCATATTCTGGGAAGAACAATTTAAATTTCACAAACTGAATGCGAAATCATCTATGAGATGGCACCCTCTCATAATAAAATGGGCACTTCTTATTTTCAAATCGAAATCTTCCAAAGCGTACCAGGCTATGAAGGACTCTGGATTTATCAATCTTCCAAATGAGAGAACTCTATACGATTACAGCCATTGCATGCCCAGTACACTTGGATTTAATGCAGAAGTTCTTGAGATGTTAGTTAAACACTGCCGTGAGAAGGGCATGTTCAAGGAGTCCTGGGGATCGTACGTTGGATTACTTCAGGATGAGATGAAGGTTAAGAGTGACCTTCTATTGTCCAACAACTGGAGATCTAGTCGGTTATGTGCAACTGGATGAAACCAGTAATCAAATGTTGAATTTGCAGAAAACCTTGGATGAGAAAGAAAGTGAAATGGCAACAAGCGCGCTTGTTTTGATGGTGATGAGAGGAGCAACATCCAACCTAAGGTTTCCGCTCGCTCATGCATTCAGTACCAAGGGCCTCGACTCAAGTCAAATATATAACATAGTTTGGAAGGCAGTACAACTGTTGGAAGATAGTGGTCTGAAGGTAACATGTGATGGCGCTGGGCAGAATCGTGCTTTCTTTGAAATGCACCGGGATGCGGATTCAGATCCTAATGAACCATTGTTTTGCTGTCAAAATCCATACACTACTGATGATCGCATGCTGTACTTCATATCAGATGTTCCTCACCTATTGAAAACAGCACGTAACTGTTTTTCAAATTCAGGATCTCATAGAATGTTCCGTCATTTGTGGAAAGATGGACAGGATATTTCATGGCTACTAATAGTAAACCTGTATAAAGAAGACATTGAAGGTATTTACTGTTCACGGACAAGTGTTTCTACCAACAGAGCTTGAACAACAAGATGGCAACTTCAAAGTCTATGGAACATACACATTAAGAATCTTAGTTGTAACCCTGCTTACAAAGTTCATGCAGTGTTATGACCTCTACACAGCCAATGAGGTTGATATCTTGCAGTTCAAAGCAGGCGTCATTTATAAGACTATTGAGTATATAGATGCTCGCTGTGAAACATTTGCTAACCCTCAACTGTCGCTCTTTGATGTCTTTGATTGCCGTGAATGGCCAGCAACCAGAGAAGAATTAGCTGTTAACTTCCAGCCAAGTCACACCAACACCTGGAACAACCACTGTTAGCTGTCACTTACGGGTGGTACCACCACAAATACCAGGGGTTTCAAATGATTACGCAATGTACCTTCAGACACCTTCGTACCTGATTCATCAGGTAATGATGATTTGTTTAGCAACTATATTCCACCAATCAATGACCATGAAGATGAGCAACTTGATTTGCTTCTCTCAGATTTGCAGTCAATAGTTCAAACAGAGTGTCGTGATGATCTTGCGAATGATATCGCAGATGATGTTCTTCAGGCCGCAGAACATGAAACTGAAGAAATGCTTTATGAAGATGAAGACAAACAGGAGGATCCTCTTTTGTTTGATGGTTCAAAGCGACATTTAGGCGTTGTAATGTTTTAGTGTTTTCATGATTCGTTTTTGGTTATCCGATAAAACAATGCAATATTTGCTGATATTATTACAGTTAATGTTACCTGAAAACAACACTTTGTGGCCATCTTTACATAGCTTCAAGAAATATCTGGGGAAATTAATATCGTTCCCAAACTATTGTACCTATTCCTACACCCATGTTGAGAAGGAAGCAACAAGATGTACAAATGAACACTGTGTGAAAGACTTAACAGTATCAGGTTCCGTCGCCTGAAGAGTCTGATTATGATGGAAATGGGACCAGTGATGAAGATGAAAGTGAAGAGGGAGGTGGCAGTGCAGTCTAGGAGATGGAGATAGCAGAGAGGGAGATAGCGGAGATGGTGGAGGTGGAGATAACAGAGATTGTGGAGGTGGAGATAACAGAGATGGTGGAGGTGGAGATGAAAGTGAAGAAGGAAGTGAGGGGGAGGTGGCAGTGTGGCTGACACTAGCGGAGATGGAGATAGTGGAGATGGAGATGATGCAAGTGGAGGTGAAAGTGAAGGAGGAAGTGAAGAGGGAGGTGGCAGTGTGGCTGACACTATAGCAGAGATGATGCCAGTGGAGGTGATGATGCAAGGAGGTGAAAGTGAAGCCAAGAGAAGAGAGGATGATGTGAGTGACGAGGAAGGTAACAATTATGGCTGACATTAGCGGGGAATGTGAGAGTGAAGGGGGAGATGGACGCGATAGCAGCAGTGACGAGAGTGCTGTGGCAAGCGATGAGTTTATTGATATGGATGTATGTGGAAAGCACATCAGAATCTTCCACTTTTGATTCCTCCTCTTCCGATGACGGGAATACCTGGCCAAGAAATACACGTCGGAATCGACAACGATTTCGAGAAGCCAACTCGGACAATGATCCAAGCTTACCTGGCGATTCATCCAGCAGTGACACTGATGACATGGATCGTAGTGGGTGGAAGAGGTGATGGAGGCGTCTCCGCTTCAAAAACTACAAGGGGCAACCATCAAGCCCAACATTTGATTCGACTGGCATGAAACCCATGGATTTCTTCCTAAGATTTTTCCCACTAATGATGAAGATAGTGGGATGGTCCAACATTGGTATAATTACTGCCAGGAAAACAGCTACTTCCCTGGAAGAGGTGCGAGCCTATTTGGGCATCACATTCATCATGGGCCTTACAATAGCCAACAACATCGATTCGTATTGGTCATGCAAGCCGGGGCTACGAAATAATCTTATAGCCAGGACTATGACACGCATCAGATACCAAAATCTATCAAAATTGATGGCCTACGCTGACCCAAATGACAACCCGGACAAATGGCCCAAGAACACACCAGCAGAGAAGGAGCATTATTTCAACTATCGTATAAAGCACCCTTTGTATGCTGTCCAGACATTGTAGGATACCGTCCTCAAGAAGTGCCAGACTAATTAATTTCTATGCAGGTAGAAACCTCACTATGGATGAGGCAATGGTGCGATATAAAGGTTTCAAGGGCGCCATCCACAAGTTTTTTATGCCAGGTAAACCCATTAGGACTGGGTTCAATATCTATGCCCTCTGTGACAGCGCCACTGGATATATGCTAAACTTCATGACTCATCCAAAACTAAAGAGCACGATGTATGCCATCAGCAAGTCGGTGTTACGCCCATATTTTGGCCAGTGGCATCATGTCTTATGTGACAAGTTATACTCATCAGTTCAGCTCGCCCAAAAGCTGCTTACCAGGAAGATGTATCACCGGCGCCATCCAGGCCAACCAGTGAGTTTATCTGCAGATCCAAAGAAAAACCGAAGAGCCAAGTCGATACGGAACATGAAGAGGACGAGACGGGGTACACTGTACCTACGACAGAAGGGGCCACTTACATATTCAATTTGGCATGACTCAAGTCTGATGACCCTATTGTCGACTGGTCACCAAGTATGGCGCAATAAAACAACAGACACCGTGTCACAAGGCTTTTCCATTGATGGAGTAGCCCGCAAAGAATTACATGACGTGCCATCACCACGTCAAGCTCTCGACTATATTGCTAACATGGGCGGTGTGGATCGTCTGATCAGTTTCGGGCGTATCATACAACCACCCGAAAATCACAAATTTGGTGGAAGCAATTGGCATATTTTCTTCTGGATATATGCAGAGTCAACGCCTATCTACTCTACAAGATGACACGTCAGAATCAAATGGATCAGACGAAGTTTGAATATCAAGTTGCGGAGTCCCTCATCGACGGCTATAGCGAACAGGTTGAGAGGAAACATCGTCGTTACAGCCAACGCCAAGATATAAACGTTCGGCCCATGTCAGCTGCCAATATACTAAAGCATCGTTTGGAGAAACTGAAAGGACCAAAGGAATGGGGGAAATATTGTGTTGCGTGCAAGCAGGCAGGCAGAGTGTGTGCTGGTAGACTAGGAAAACCCATCGTCCCCAAGTTTGGCTGCAAGACGTGTGATGCCTTCTTCTGCTCTGTCAGCAAGAACCCAGAGTGCTTCCAAAGGTAGGCCTATACTTACTTATGCTAACATATTTTATTTATAAAATAAACTGAATAACACCCTTCCAGTTGTAGTATTTTAACATGTTCTTGTTATGTATGCTTTATATGTACACAAAATATTAATTGTTTTACTCAAATTGTAATTTCAGCTTCCATGGTGGAGTGGTTGGTGCAGGAGCAGCTGGTGTCGCTGGTGCAGGAGCAGCTGGTGTCGCTGGTGCAGGAGCAGCTGGTGTCGCTGATCCTACATCTCAAACCACATTAATCCATTAACCCTCGGTCCCGTGGCTTGTTTGGCATATACCGTACTCCATTAACCCCTACCCTCGTACCGTTTTTGGGGGTTTATAAAACAACCTGATGGGGGAGGGGGTAGGGGTTTAATTGTACTGATATAAGTTTATAACAACACCATTCAAATTGGGTTTTTTCTGGTGCAGTGATGATAGTTTTGGAAAAATTCCATAATTTCACAAATCTAGAAAAGTAAAATTCAGATACAACCATCTACTAGTAGATTTTGGCCAGATCGATATGATGGTAAAACGCCATGGGAACTTTATTTGGCCCACTTCCAGGCAGTGGCCGGAATCAACAAATGGACAACTGCAGAATCGGCCCAACAGTTGGCGGCTTGCCTAAATGGCAGTGCCTGCCGGGAACAGCAAGGATACATGGAACGCCCATTTACCTTTGACAAGCTTGTCACCCGCTTGCATAGAAGATACGGGCCAGTGATTTGGCTGAATCGTTTCTGACAAAACATCTGCGTCAGTCACCAAAACAAACTCTCCAGGAATTAGCTGATGAAGTGCAAGAATGATCCATTCAGGCCTATTTGGATGCATCCTATTCATTTGTAGAGAGAATGGCTATTGTGCATTTCAAGGATGCACTTGACGATGGAGATGCCAGAGCTGCAGTGCACGGAGAAAAGCAAAACCTTTGGATGGCGCACTCAATGCAGCCATGGACAAAGAAGGGTGGCTAAAATTACAGGAGTCAAGATATCCGTCTCGATCAGCCATCCAACAGGCTACCAATAGTCCCAATGTAATAACAACCTAGGAACTGGCAGAATTTTAGGGACAGGTAAAAGACCTGTTAACTGAACAACAACACATGATGTTCGAAATGATGAGGGGAATGAAGGTAAACTCCAATAATGATAAGGATACACGCTGGGGAAAAGGTCTCTGTTATACATGCCAGCAACCAGGCCACTGTGCTTCCAAGTGTCCTTTAAATGCCAACAGGCCTCAACCATCAAGGGAGCATCCACCACAACATTGGATGGGGCCACAGAAACCCTATACCACTCCACCATACCCAACCCCCAGGTTCCCATTACCGACAACATTCAACGCTCCACCTTTCCCTCCCCAAGGTTTCCATTTCCATCCCCGCCTGCAGAGTCCAGCAGGTACCATTAGAATTACGTCATAATGAACTACATGTCACAGTTGTAGTCATAGACCAGGATGACACTTTTCTAATCGACACCGGGTGTACAGAAACAATATTGGCAGCATGGTTGTTTAAAAGAATTTCATCTGAAAAGCACCCTCAATTGCACCAGACGCTTCAAACGATCCGGTAAGCTAATGGTTCTACTTTGACAAACTATACGGCTCAACATGGCTGACAATCACGATAGGAAATAATATCGCAGTAGAGATTAAAGTGATAGAAGAGGATAGACTACTTGGAATGAATTTCCTTCAAGCTGTGAAAGGACAGTTAGATCTGGACAGATGTGTCTTGGAAATTGATGCAGACAACGTCAATAGTCCCCAAGAGGTGGATGGTAAATCTTCATGCAACAGAGTAGAACTAAAGGTAGCATCACATGTTGAAAATCTATTCCAAAGGACAATAGCCACCCTTCATCAAGAAGACCATGGTAAAATATGATCACTTCTCTACGACTATTGGGATGTATTTTCCTCCGGGGAATACGATATTGGACGGACGGGTGTGATACAGCACAGTATCACAACATATCATACGGCACCTATCAAACAGGTGCCATAACGTGTTCCAATTGAAAAGAGGACAGAGATAGCTGTTAACAAGGTATGATACAAAGATGGCAAAGGCCACCCTAAATGTTTCAAAACTTTTCTTCTTGAAATAATCTTCCTAAAGGCCTTATCCCAAGATACAGGGGCAATAAACTGCATATTCTTTTCCACATCAGTGGAAAATTGTTCCACCACTACAAGTTCTTCAGTATGGATTCTGTGTCTTGTGGTGGTCTGGTAAAAGGACTTTTGTAGCAATACTGCGCTTGTAGAAATGCATGTTATAGGCCGTGTTGGAAAGAAATCTTATAAAGGCCCAGAAAGCGATCTTGGACATGTTGACGGGATAAAGATTTTAAAGTCTGTCACAGATCGGCTGAAGGATGCAGTTGCGAATATACAAAGTGTTCCGCATAAAGAGAAGAGTTGCTTTGATAGGGATCTTGCAATTGGCCATGATGAGAGCATTGGAGAGCCTAAGAAAACAGCCAAATGATATGGAATTTTGTTCCCAAATTATATGTAAGGCATGCCTTACAGTTATAGTAATTGAATTAGAGAGACAATAAAAAAGGTATTTTGAGATGACCGATGAGGAAATAACAAGAGTTAGAATCAGGAAGTGCATCAGCACGAATGCACAACATAGACTCGGAATCACTGATGGGAATGTATAGTGCTGGCATCGAAAGAACCAAGAATGCTAGTTTGGACTTTCTTGTCGCACATGTGCGTGCTAAGAAAAATGAAGTTGTACCTTGGCTCGATGAACTTATTTAGGACTGCGATCAAGTCTAAAAATTTGTTAATCACATGACATTATTATTATATTTCTTTTACCAAACAACCAAGCATTTGGAGCAAGGCTAGGCAATCCTCATGTACAGGCTATTAAGACTGGGATCAGTCTATTCTAGTCCAATCCATTGTAGCAGGCCGGTGCCACTGTACACAGTTTCCCATTGGCCGAGATTGAAGCCTCTAGTTTGATAATAGCGCCCTCGATTTGCGAGTCACATCGCGCTTCTCATGTGCGTCTCATGTGCCTTATAAAGATCGTGCTGTCAATCATAGCGTTCGTTGTCAAGATAGCACCCTCCCTTTACTAGTCACATCACGCAAACCCACGCCCATATATAGGATGCTTCAGTTTTGTGATTCGAATTTCCCCTCCCATTATACTCTCCCTGATTGTAGTGGATCTATTACTGTACTTTGCCTAACAATACATTGTGCAGGTGGGAATTTCAATGTGTGATCCTTTACATGTGATAATATTTTGTACTATCACACGCTCAGGCATTCAATATTTGTATACTAGCTGTTAACTAGCATTGCAATTTACTACATCGATGGTGAAGGTGTGTCTTGGTGGCACTCTATTGGGTTGACCTATGTTAAGTTACAGGATAGTGTGCGCCCACTATATGCTACATGGAAGGCCGGTGTTATGCTGGGCCTAATACATCATCATGCCACTACCATTTAATCTGAGACTACGTGGTTCACGAAGAGAAAATACTTCACCACCATCTACCTCTAAAAAGAAATCATCATCTCCCTCATCTAAAAACAAATCGCCATCTGCCTTGTCCAAAAAGAAATCACCTCCTAATATTATAAACTTCAGGCCAGGCTTATAAAAGGCATAAGAGTTGAGGAGCTAAATGGTCGTCGGATACCCATGGTGTTTGGTGTCGTCTGGAAAGGAATGTGTAACCAGGATACTACCTGAGAGTCAGCCATCTTACTGTCATTTTATTTAAGGAGAATTAACCCTTTCTGTTTGGATTTGAACCATGGTTTGCGTTGCTTTTCATTTTGATCCTATCCTTTTATGTGCTGAAACAGCTACGGATTTTGTATGAGGGAACAATCATGAACCATATGCTTTATGACGCACAGATATCAACATAGTAATAACGTAACTCCGATCTAGTATGAGTAATATAAAAATCCATGAACACTGAATCTTGAACAGTCCATGTACATCAGTATTTTCCTTAAATGGAACATTTTTGTGAATGGAAGCTTATCATCGCCAGAGAAGTTCGTTTGATAATTTCAACATCATTAATGCTACGAAGATTTGTGGAAGAATAAGATATAAAACCGCGGTTTCGCGTTTGAGCTCACGTTAATTAACAACGTTGCAGCGCATTATTGATAAATACATGTTATGTTATTATTCCTGTGAAAGTCAGATAAATAATTCCATTAGTGGTGAATATTAAAATTTGTCTTGAATGTATCACATAACATCTGAGATTCATCAGTAGAAAATAAGGAGAAGTTTTTGAAGGAAGAGTACACTCATCACTCATCCAACATCAAATCCAAAGCCAGCAGATGATGTACTGCTCGTAGAAGAACCAGCAGAAGCCCCCGGTGATTATCATGACAATACGATCACCGATGATGGATATGCCAGTTCTAATTCTTCTGTTTCACTTAACATGTTTAGACGGCACAGAGATACCAATTTACAAGATTTGTTAGAACAAGAAAGACAAGAGAATGCACATTTACATCAGCAATTGGAAGAAAGACGCATATAACACTTCCTCTCATGTGCATGCTAGATGATCATGAAATTTCAGTCATGGATAAGGACAAAGTACTACACACGTCTTCATGACTGCGTTCGTACCTGAATGACAAACCCACACAATCTTCTTGATGACAAACCCACATGATCTTCTTGATAACAGCGCAATATTGTTTGATGATTTTGCACCTGAAAACAATGACATCCATAATACATTATATGCTGATGTTGATGAGGAAGTACAGTTCAATACTGAACAGGCAATCAGTATCATTCTGCACAATGTTTGCATCACTCAGCAATGTGAAGACCATCTGCCTGGCGGCAAGTATCACAAACCCAAGGGGAATCTTGTCAGGGAGACCCAGACCTGTCCAAAGGATAATGTTGCTTCATAGCGTGTCTTCGCAGGGTTAGACTAGTCCTAACATTTCAGCTCTCGCCATGCAAGGGATCTTATTATGGAGTACTAACAAAACTTCAAGCTACCTGAATGCATGTGATGCAAATATGAGAGATGAGCTTGTGAAAAAAGCTGTAAAAAGTAGGAAGAATGTGGTTAAGTTATACCAAGTGAAAAGAAAGGCGATCAAACAAATCCGACTCAAAGCAAAGGAAGCAAGAATGAAAGCAAAGGAAGAAAAAGAGCTTTCATTGGTTTCACAAACCATTACAACACAGAAGTGGTATTGAAAACATGTGGATTCATTTGTAAGAGCATAGAAGATGTAGACAAGTTAATGCAGAATTACACAGATGATATGACAAAGAGAGAGAGGCATTGTTGTCACAGATCAGATACTTCAAATGTGTGAATCGAGGAACTGTCAAAGGGACGCTTTTTTGTCACATCTGGGGAGAAACTGATATCCACATCGCAGCATGATCTTCTTGATGACAAACCCACATGATCTTCTTGATAACAAACCCACATGATCTTCTTGATGACAGCGCAATATTGTTTGATGATTTTGCACCTGAAAACAATGACATCCATAATACATTATATGCTGATGTTGATGAGGAAGTACAGTTCAATACTGAACAAGCAATCAGTATCATTCTGCACAATGTTTGCATCACTCGGCAAGTTGAAGACCATCTGCCTGGTGGCAAGTATCACAAACCCAACGGGAATCTTGTCAGGGAGACCCAGACCTGTCCAAAGGATAATGTTGCTTCATAGCGTGTCTTCGCAGTTACACTACCTAAAGCGCAAAAGTCCCAATATTTCAGCTCTCGCCATGCAAGGGATCTTATTATGGCGCACTAACAAAACTTCAAGCTACCTGAATGCATGTGATGCAAATATGAGAGATGAGCTTGTGAAAAAAGCTGTAAAAAGTAGGAAGAATGTGGTTAAGTTATACCAAGTGAAAAGAAAGGCGATCAAACAAATCCGACTCAAAGCAAAGGAAGCAAGAATGAAAGCAAAGGAAGAAAAAGAGCTTTCATTGGTTTCACAAACCATAACACAGAAGTGGTATTGAAAACATGTGGATTCATTTGTAAGAGCATAGAAGATATAGACAAGCTAATGCAGAATTACACAGATATGATATGACAAAGAGAGAGGCACTGTTGTCACAGATCAGATACTGCAAATGTGTGAATCGAGGAACTGTCAAAGGGTCGCTATTTTGTCACATCTGGGGGGAAACTGATATCCACATCGCAGCATGATCTTCTTGATGACAAACCCACATGATCTTCTTGATAACAAACCCACATGATCTTCTTGATGACAGCGTAATATTGTTTGATGATTTTGCACCTGAAAACAATGACATCCATAATGCATTATATGCTGATGTTGATGAGGAAGTACAGTTCAATACTGAACAGGCAATCAGTATCATTCTGCACAATGTTTGCATCACTCGGCAAGTTGAAGACCATCTGCCTGGTGGCAAGTATCACAAACCCAAGGGGAATCTTGTCAGGGAGACCCAGACCTGTCCAAAGGATAATGTTGCTTCATAGCGTGTCTTCGCAGGGTTAGACTACCTAAAGCGCAAAAGTCCCAACATTTCAGCTCTCGCCATGCAAGGGATCTTATTATGGAGCGCTAACAAAACTTCAAACTACCTGAATGCATGTGATGCAAATATGAGAGATGAGCTTGTGAAAAAAGCTGTAAAAAGTAGGAAGAATGTGGTTAAGTTATACCAAGAGAAAATAAAGGCGATCAAACAAAACCGACTAATAGCAAAGGAAGCGAGAATGAAAGCCAAAGAAGAAAAAGAGCTTTTCACAAACCATTACCAACACAGAAGTGGTATTGAAAACATGTGGATTCATTTGTAAGAGCATAGAAGATGTAGACAAGCTAACACAGAATTACACAGATATGATATGACAAAGAGAGAGGCACTGTTGTCACAGATCAGATACTTCAAATGTGTGAATCTAGGAAATGTCAAAGGGTCGCTTTTTTGTCACATCTGGGGGGAAACTGATATCCATATCGCAGCTCGCAACAAACCTGAAAGAAATTGTAACTCAGTTGAATATAGGCCAACAAGTAGTTGAAAGTTCTGTCGATGAAGCAAGCTTATTGTCTAATTCAACCAAGGAAAAGAGCCGTGTGGAACTTAGAGAAAAACTCTTGGCAAAATCAACAGAGGTGTGAAAAGAAAATGTCCATTTCCATCTGATGATGTTGTAGGCAACCGTATATCCAGATTGGTCAAGCTTAGGAACCTACCATGGTAAAGTCCTTTGTATGAGTACAGCAAAAGATATTAGTGAATTGATGGAAGATGAATTCAAATATTTTTTTGAAAAGACTATCAATTTTACACAGTCATTTATGACCCTCCAATATGTTCAACTTTATATTTATCCACTCAAAAAAGAGTGGGATGATAATTTACTTTCAATCATAATCCATAAGTTTTTGCTTCTGTTGCTTTATCTCATGTATGTGTAACTGTCAGAATAAGCAATATGTTTCATGGTTTCATTTATGAATTAAATTTAAAATGGGTTGATGATATATACATGAACAATGTACAGTATTGCCAGGCCTGGAAACAATGTGGAATTCGGGAAGCTAAGACCGAGATATCAAATATTGAATGCACATGATAGTGTATCCAACCATTAAGTATGAAACATGGCGGTGGAAATACCAAAGCTCACTCCATTAGTGTGAAACTGTATGACACACAAATCAATTCAGACACACATACACCTTATTTGCTGTCTTATTTCATAAAAGGTCATAAATTCTTGACCCTATGAACCCTAGCTGTCCCCTGCCTGTTTGTACCACTCACCCTAGCCTTCACAATTCACACACACATGCTGATAAAAGCCCTTATTGTTGAGAAAAACGGACGTTAGAACTTTATCCCACTTTGTCTAGTTTGCCAGTTGTCTTAGCAATGTAAACAAACCCTTTTTGACATACTACACAGCGCCAGAAGACCGGCTCATCAGGTATATGGCACACATTGTTGAAGCCGGTTTACCGGCTTGTCTGGGAATTGGTAAACACACGGTCGCGCCAGTAAACCGGTTCTTATATAGGTTTAAGCTAAATAAATGTTGTGCACATCATGATCGAACATCGAAACAAGTTCAAATTTGGAATTATTTTCTTACAACATGTCAAAAACACCACCCTGTTCTATAGGCAAACAAACCTCTTTGTGTAGGGTCGGTTTTTAAAAAAAGAAAAGAAAAAAGAAAAGTGTTTAAAATTTGAAAGAAGAAAAAAAACAGTCGGGCCTGTAGAACAGATTATTTGAAAAAAATTGTCACCCTAATGATACACACTATTCATAGAAAGTAATAAGTTGTACCAAATGATGCTTGGTTCAGTGGAACTCACTTTTTATGTTAAAAAACTGATGGTACAACATTATGCAACAGAAAATTACAGCAGTACAAAACTGCTATCTAGTTTCCAAGAAATCCTCTATCAAACCTCTCAATCTTTGCTCTTTATCCACATCCATCAAGCTCTCTAACATATCGTCCAACTGCTCTCCGCCAGACAGGAAACCTGTCATGTTGAACACACTCAGGCTGGCTCGGTGATCTGTGATCCTGTCCTGATTAAAGTTGTAGGTGCGAATCTTCTCGGAACGACCCGCAAACCCTACCTGTTCCCGTCGCAGCGAACGCTCTTCCTTTAGAAGCCTGTCCATGGCCTGGTTGTAGAGTCGTGTATGTAGTACCTGCATAGCGACCTGTTTGTTGTGTATCTGGGAGCGACCTTGCTGGCACTCCACAGTTGTGCCTAGTAAGGGAAAATGGTAAGGAATATGGGTTATATTATTATAGTACTGTAAAACAACTTAATTTAACGGCAACTTAATTTAGCGAATTGGCATTTGGTCAACTTTTTGCGGCAATTTAATTTCACTAATTTGTATCATCTTCCTACATGTATGTATTATAACCATTATAACCATTATAAATAATATAATTGGTGGCAAATTTGATTTGGCAAATTGAATCTCCTAGCGAAATTAGAAAATTAAATTGCTATTGAAAATGCCAAGTGCACAATCATGACAGTGGAGGCAATTGACTTGACATGGCCACTTAAATGGTTATGCATTTAGGTGGACAAAATCATTTACCACAACCCAATTTGTAAATTTTCCCGAAAGCGACAAAAAACACACCCTGTTTTACGGGTGGACGGACCTGTCAAGTAGGGTCGGTCGGTCAGGTGTTTTTAACCTAAAATGTCACCAAAATCTGCACAAATCAGGATTTTTTTAAAATGTGCGAACAAAATTCTTTTGACCGATCTTCGGCCAAAGAACCAGCTGATTTTACATAATTTGAGAAGAAAAAACAATTCTTGAAAAACGCATAAGTGGGTCGGTCGGGCCCGTAAAACAGGGTGTTTTTTTCCTCGCCTAATCAACTACACAACACAAACCAAAACATGGCAATGTTTTTTATAGCTCTACATCATTATCAGAGACCTACTCCACACACTAACCAGAGTGGGATAGTGATATTGACTTCTAAGTATAAACTAACATCATCCAAGAGTCAAGGACCATCACCATACACCATGCTGTAGAACACTTACCACTAAACAACACAGCAACTGTGGTGAGTGGTTCTGTATGGTGTAGATGGGTATGTACATGTTACCACATATCTGAGAAAAGGTAATAATTGCCATTTTGAAATGGGAAATGGTTTCAAATTTCAGAATCCCTAAGAACATACTACAAGTAATCCCCCGTCCCCCCTCCCCCTGGCTCTATCCTTCTAAAATATCTAGAATGAACAAACCTGTAGGAAGATGAACAATCCTCACGGCACTGTCTGTTGTGTTGACATGCTGTCCACCAGCACCGCTAGCCCTCATGGTATCAATTCGCAGGTCTTTCTTGTCAATTTTCATGTCAATCTATAAAAAAATAATCATTCAAATTATTATAATTGAAAACCTCTGTATTATGAAATTGTAGTAATTCAAATTTCCATCGATTAAATGATTTTTTGACTCTCATATTTGGCACAAATCACATGCCATAAACCTTTGTCCTGAGATGAGCTGAAGCAAATTCGGATGATTTAATTTTATTTTATTTATTTATGCTTTCTTTATTGAGGGTAATATGCTTCAGTGACTTGCACTGCTTTCCAAGCAGGCCCTCATTTCGATACATCATAATTAAGTACATGCAAATAACAAATGTTACAGTGTTTAAATATACAAATTATAATACAAATTATGATACAGTGGAAATATAAGATTTGAATTGACCGAGTGACAAATTTTCTAAATCAATACGAATAGATGGTGATAAATTGTTCCACAGATGGCTAGATCTGAAAAGAAAAGTGCGCATACCAGAATTTGAGTTGATTTTAGGAATGATTAAAGTATTACTTGAATGATTCCTGGTAGTATGATTGTGATAGTTATGTACAAATTCAAAATTGGATGATAAATAGGTTGGACTTATATCTTTTAAACATTTGAATAAGATAATAAGTATTTGAATTTTCCACCTATCACTTAGTTTTGTCCAATGAAGTAAGTTCATCATATCATTTATTGGTGTTCTGATATCAGCAGATAATATTGTTCTGGCTAAACGGTTGTGTAAGACTTGAAGTCTTGCTTGATATGTATTTGAACAGTTGGACCATACTGAGCTGGCATAATCAAAATGAGGAATCACAAGAGCATTGGATAACATCAAAAGAGTTTGATGTGGAAGAAAATGCTTTACACGACGAATAACACCGATTCTTTTGGAAACATTATTTGCTAGGTAATCTATATGATAACCAAGACATGGTACTATCAAACTTGACACCGAGATATTTAAATTCTCTAACCATTTCAATCATATTATCATTATATGTGAGTGAAATATCATTAAACCTATCTAACATCTGTCTGGTACCAAATAGCATAACTTTAGTCTTATTGATATTCACTGTTAGTTTGTTTGCCTTCAACCAATTAGCAACTAGATCTAGGTTTGATGTCAAAGAAGTTGAAAGTTCATCAGGACATTTTGATCTAAATAGTAAAGTGGTGTCATCAGCATACATTTTAGTTTTACAATTTACAGCATTTGGTAAACAATTTACAAATAAAATAAATAACAGAGGTCCTAATATTGAGCCTTGTGGAACACCAATATTTATACGCTCAAACTCTGAAAGATTAGAATTAACATTTACAGCCTGTGATCTATTACTGAGATAAGATTTAAACCATAAAAGCTCAACACCATCAACACCATACCGTTTTAATTTATCAATTAGTACTTTATGGTTGTGTTATCCAGAATCTTGTTTTAGCGAAGTTTGTGCTGACTAAGTTTTTCATGTTGCGAAGATGAAACAATTCATTTTTTAAAGAGATCTAAACCCTTTACAAATGATAGCAATTTCGTTTTTAATTGCCTATCTTTCTTATATTTTGTTATGTCAATAGTGTCTCGCACTTATATAATGGTAAAAGAGAAGCCTATACCTCTACATATGGATGAGTTGGCACGGGGATCCAGGGTGCATACTTTTACGCTTTGAGTGACATGCCAGTGCATTGCAGGCACAATAATGAGGTGCGACCATTGGAATACGCTCTGACATCATTGGACAGAGTTAGATGAATGAACTATACTTACGTCTTTAGGCTGCGGTAATATAGCTACTGTCATAGTGCTGGTATGAATTCGTCCAGATTTTTCTGTCTTAGGGACCCTTTGTACGCGATGAACACCGCCCTCATACTTCATGAATCGGTTGACCTGATAACCGCTGATTGTAGCAACTGCATGGCGTGCACCACCTTCAATATGAAATAATAAAGAAGGGATATGTTATAATGTTGGTCTTACAATAAAAATAAAAAGGCATGTAGCTTTTATCCATATTCGACATAGTCCTTCAATGCTAATAAAAGTCCCTGTAACCTAGGAACCAGTGGCGTAGTCAGGTTATTTATAATGGGGGGCGAGAAATGAAAATGAACCGACAAGACTTGTGTGAGTCAAGAAATACGCGCGTAGGGCGCGAAATTTTTCGACTTTACACCTATTTTTGGCACGATCGAGGTACATTTTGCTCTAAACAAGCTTGTAGCAGAGAATAATGCATTTTGGGGACAAATGCGTGCGTAACGCGCGAAATTTTTTCATCTGTGTACTTTTGACCATCATAATTCCATGATTCCTGTGGTCAAATGAACCGACAGTGCCAATCTCAACTGACACGACGTCAAGACGAGAGGCTGACATGGTACCTTACTCCTCTGGTATTCAAAATTTGAGACTTGTGAACTGATCGACTAAACCTGTTTATGAATTTAATGATGAGTCAATTTAAAAACATCTGTGCACATCCCCGTATTGACTTCAATGTGAGTGCTCTCTCCCCGGATGTCATCCAACCCAATCAAACAGGTCGTGTCGGAATGATTTGGACCTAATTTGATAAAATTATTAAAAATTAAAAATATGTAAATCAAATATATAGTATAGGTTGGTATGTTGGAAATATTGGGTGACAAATTCAAGTATCCATATGGCACTGTTTTTCAGCATTGTTTTTCAGCACATGCTGAAATCACTTTTGACAACAATGAATGGTTCAACATAGTGCTGTTATCGAGATCTTTTTTTCATGTCGACATGTTGCTATTTGAGAATCTCGATATCGACATGATATGTCGACATATTATGATCCAAATACCAAGCCGATTGTCCCCGCAAATTAATGTCCGCGATAGTATAGAATATTACCGCAGATCGAAAATATCGCTAAGTCAATGTACACAAGTTAAAAATCCTTTAGTATAATACGCCATGATCATTAATTCGCCGATTTTCTACATTCTTTTATTACAAAATCATTTTGAAACAATGTCAAACTTAACGGACGATTTAATGTCAATTATAATCGACATCCCAAAGTTGATATCGACATGTCGGGATAATAGCCGATATCGACATAATGTCGATGACAGCCCTAGTTCAACAGGTTTGACTGAAATCGTATACAGATTTGACTCAGAAATGTTATACATCCTCGTTTCAGTATAAAAAATGAACTCAAACAGATTCATACTTCATTGAATAGTTAAAATGAAAACTTGACATAAACAAAAACGGTCTTGCAGTTTGGTTCGGTTTTCACGTAGATTCAAAGCTTTCTTATTCAAAACAATTGTGACCAAACCTATTTGTGTGCAGACTGAAAAATGAAACATTTTAATGAAAATAATATTTAAACCCCTCACCAGAATTATCAATTTCGAAATATATAAAACCTGTGAAAGAGAAGGTTTCAACCATTCCTATGAAATCAAACAGTATATTCTAACGGCCAGAAAACGACCTGTGAACTTGTATCCAAATTATTCTGACTCACCCTGTATGTATCACTTCATCTCACAAACCTACCTAAATCCGTCGTAGCATATTCCACCAACTCAAATTTCCAGCCTTTGTACATGGCATATTGTTGGTACATTTCAAACATCTCCGCTGTAAATAGCATGGCTTCTTGACCTCCAACGCCTGCAAACATTTCTATAATGATATCATTTTCATCGGTGCTCTCGGGTGGAGTCAGTAGAGATAATATCTGTAATTGAAAAAGAAAAATGAAAACCTCCATAACTCTTACACTTCTTTATCCCATAAAGTCTAACAGAAATGCTGTGGCGGCGGTTGGGCCCCATATCCCAATCTCATTGAGCAATCATAGGAAGGTATACCAGCACAAAGGAGCCGGCCGTAAAGTTGGCAGAACATGTACTGAGATATGGCCCAATGAACACTTCAATAAACAATAGGAATCAAAGAAATTCTTAATAATTATATTGATTTTGTACTGCTTATTTAACACTTTCCATGCGGCTATTAGTTTTACCATATAAAATTAGATTTTCAGAAACCATTCCCGATTTTTAAAGCCTATCTCACGGATTACTAAACCAATACTAGGCATGTTTGTTAAACATGATTTTTTTTTGCCATGAAAAATATAAAAAAATGTTCGCAAAATACTAATAATGATGTTCAGCAATCTCTAATGTGCCATAATAAATTTATTATTGGAATTGTTAAACAAATTAATAATGTTTGCATTGTAAATGTCAGGGATGTAAGAGAGTTCTTCACAGAGGGTCTGAAAATACCTGAAAAAGCCTGGTAATTTTGAATTTCTATACTTTTTAATGTACCATCAATTAGCTTGTTATTTTATTGAATAGTTTCAATAGATGTTTGACCTGTCACACGGACTATTCATGTCACACTATTTCCGTTCAGTAAGATTGGTGCTAATTCTTCAATCGCGGTTGTGGTAGAGTTTGCTCATTTTTTATTTCATCCTACTGGATAAACCCTATTCCTAACCCTAACCCTTACCCAAAACCTAACCCTGAATCTTACCTAACCCAGGTCGAAATTCCAGTTGATTCCATTTGAACATTTCCAGTTGAAACCAGTTGAAAACCTAGTTCAACACAGTTGAAAATCCAGTTGGTTCCATGACGGAAAATGGCCCACTTTCAACTAGGTTTTTGACTGAGTTTAAAACCCAGTTGAGCTCAGTTAAGACCCAGTTGAACACAGTTAAACACAGTTGAAACCAGTTGTTCCGTTATGGAAAATGGCCGACTTTTCTACTGGGATCAACTAGAATTTTGGAAAATTTTGACCTGGGAAACCCCTATTCAAGCGTTGGACATTGGCAAACTCTATACCATTGGCAAGCACTTGGCTCATCAGATTTATCATATTAAAATGCACCTACCTCTTGCTGCATATCTTCTATAGATGTTTGACATTCGCCCATTTCTTCCTTAGCAAGTACAAGCATCTCTTTGTCTTCCTTAGTGTCCTCACCTGATAGTGGAAAACAAAGGTGCAATGTGTGAGCAGGCCTGTGTGTGAGTGTTACTATGAAAATATTGCACCGACAGTGTTGCCAAATGAAATTTCTCCCAAACCACGAGGCAAGTGCCGCCTAGGCCGCAATCCATGCCCACAACAAAAAGAACCCTAATGGAAAAGCCCAGTTTTGCCAAAGGGCATAGCCCAAAAAGTATCAACCTTTCATTACTATCCATTCCAATGAAACAATATCTTGCTTTTTTCATCAAAATGTGCTAACAGTTTTGCCAAATGCAATATCTCCTAAACCGCAGGCTGCAACCAATGCTCACGACGCTCAGTTTTGCCAAAGGATATAGTCTAAAAAGTAGCTCAGTATGAGCCTTCCATTACTATCCATTATCCAATGAAATAATAACTTGCTATTCTCATCAAAATCACACTTTAGGTGGGTCATGCAATACATGTACAATCAAATTCACTTTTATTCATCAAAATTGAGATTTCAAAAAAAGAAACATATTTTTCTCATTACCTTGAAGACAAAAATAGGCCTGATGATAGACATTTCTTTTATATGTACAATGTATGTGAACAAGTAGTGAATACTAACCTGGTACTACCTTCGATAGAAGTTTGTACACAGATTTGAAATTACATTTTGCCTATAATGTAGATAATAAAACAAATTTTCAAACATGCCTGTATTCATGAATGTGCTTTCATATAAAATATTTAAAACCACATGAATCATTTTGGCAAAAATCTGGCTACCTACCAATACCATTAACCCTAACCCCCCTGAGTGCTAAAAAATGCTAATCCAAAGTCCCTCTCCAAATGCATGCGCCGTCGGTTTTCAATGACGTAGTCAACCGGGCCTATATAATGAGTGCAGTATACTGCACGAATGTGTAGCTGAGGGCCGTGGCTTAGTGGTTGGAAGGTGGGGCTTGAGAATGGAGGGTCCCCGGACCGAATCCCGGCAGGTTCCCGGAGATTTAGTTGGTGTTTTTTCCTCTAAAATTGTGATCCCGGTCAAAAATCTTAAACCGGGGTTAGGGTTAACACCCGGATGTCAAACAAGAAATATACAGAGGGCTTAGTCCTATCTGTGTTAGCTGCCTGTTGTTATTTTGGATTGTTTATAATGCTGAACAATTGGTATGTAACTCGGAGCAGCTATTGCCGATATGATCTTTTTTCAGATGCTTAGAGTTGGACAAGTGATGTGAAAAGTCCTTATCTGTTATAGCTGCCGATGTTGTATGCTTTTGGTGCTAAAAGGTGCACCCTAGTGAAAATGCAATCTTACACATGGCAGCCATTGTAGATAAGCTGTTTGGCTCTAAACACTCAATATATTGGACTGAGATACAATCAATATACATTACATTTTACTGTACTTTATTAAGAATGAGAAACACACACCTTGCATTAAATGCTCAATGTCCTTCATCTCCACCTTCTTCTGATCCAACTGCTGTATCTCATCAACAACGTGTCTCATCTCCAGCTCCCTCTGTCTCAACCGTCTCCTATCCTTATCTGTCAAACTCTCGTCTGTCTCTAGTCTTTGCGAAATATACCTGTACTCGTTCAGCAGGTGTACTAGATAGTCACAGAATGCCTGGCTATCTGGTGAAGCAGGGTCTTCCTTTGTCTTTGAGGTTGAGTAATATTTGCTGAGGAGTGTGGAGGCACCAGATTGATTGTCTCTTGTGCATTGATAAAGAATGCCATTTGATGCCCGGCTAGAATGACTTACAAGACAAGAAGAATGTGGAGGTAGATTGGAAATCGTCCTAGCGTAGCTCTCAGGATATCGGGTATGGCAAGTATGGATTGGCCTTACCGGGACTCCCGTAACTTGATGAGTTAGTCGCGACGCGGCGTGCCTACTACAGTGTAGATATTTGTACAGTTTTACAAAATGTCTGTGACTGCTTACTGATGGGCATTGTCTTAGGATCTGTAAGCAAAATTGTCTCGTAAATGCAGCATGGGTTTTTGTGAATAGCATGTTAATCGCAGTTGCTAGATGTGGATATTGTAGAATTAACTGACTGATTGGTTAAATACAGTAAACATCAAGCTGAAATCTGAAATGAGTAAAGATAATGAGTATTGAGAATTTGATACAATTTTCAGATGATTTTGAAAATCTCCTTAGCAGATGTGTTTATCGGGGAAAATATAATATAATATTTCAACCAAATCATGCAAGTTAACCAACATTATCATACTTGATTTTCCATACACAACAATGTGTGTATTTTACGACTGCTTTGTAACAGCACTGTGTCCTAACTTTCTACATTGTACATTATGTTGAATTTTTGAATGATGTCAATGGTGTATGGTTATACTTTCATAACTTTGTGCATTTATCACAACGATTTTGTTTCACTTTTGTTGTGTACCCAACTGGAGGTTTCAAAATATGTTTTTCTTTTGTTGGGATGTGCATGGCGCGCATAGTTATACTTATAGGGAACGTAGTAATCTGGGATTTTCCCTGAAATGTCGGTGATTTTTTACGACCGAACCAAAACTTTTAGGAATTTTAAAATTTGGCTATAGTACACTAGCAACCAAAAGTATTAGGACACCTTGCAAGCTGCAAATTGAGAAAAAAAACTACTGGGAATCTATTGAACTACTGTGTTAGCTTTTTGGTATTCTAGGGTTATAAAATGAATGGAAAGTTTGTTACAATAAATTTGGGATGATATTCCTACTTAAGACATTATTATTTAAAAGGAAAACATTTGTAACAATATTTCAGTGATTAAGGTATTTTTTTGCATTGATACATGTATATTTAGTTAATTTGAGTCAAATATCTTGACAACAGGTCACATTTTTTAAGTTGGTACACAATTGGTGCACATTTAACAATTTGGTGAAAATCACCTCTCTTGGCACCTTTATAACTGTATCACAAGCATAGTTCATCTAAAGTATGTATAACCATACATTTTTGTCAAGTTTAGCTCAGTTGGTAGAGGGACAGACTGGGGTGCGGATGGTCCCGCGATCGAATCTCGGGGGTGCTGGGTGATTTTTCGGGTCAAAAAGATAGTTCTTTTCCCCCCTCCCCACGATACGCACAAAAAACATAGCTTTACTGGTTAGGGTTATTGAATGTCAATTTTTCGTGTTCAATAACCCTTACCGCACTGAATCTCACTGCCAGAAACTATCTCTGCGCACGTGGTGCTGGCATTGCCTCGATGACGTCACCTACCCCAGGCATATGTCGACAGGATTTCTTAGTCGGCATATGCGCTGGGAGTTTAGCTCAGTTGGTAGGGGGACAGACTGGGGTGCGGATGGTCCCGCGATCGAATCTCGGGGGTGCTGGGTGATTTTTCGGGTCAAAAAGATAGTACTTTTCCCCCTTCCCCCCGATACGCACGAAAAACATAGCTTTACTGGTTAGGGTTAGCTAATGAAAGTTCGTTGACCCCTGTACTATCCTATGGAAGTGCTTTTAACACGTTCTTGTGATTTTAAAATTGATGCCACAGTAAAATGAAATGAGATAACATACTCACATCTTCAGACAATGTTTCTTGACACACTCTTAACATATTTCATGTATTCAAATTCATTTTTATTAATGCGATAGCTACTTTTTTGCAAAGCACCCTTACAGTCCAAATTTGACCAAAATCAGCTATTACAAGAAAATGAAGGGGTTATATGAGACGAAAACAGCATAGAATGATGTATCTTGTACCCTTAAACATGGGTATTGCCACCAAAATCAAATAAGTTAGACCAAAAATGACTGAGTTATGATCAAAATACTGTTTTTTCCAAAATGGCAGACTTTTTGTGGGTTTTTTGGCCGGGGCACCCTTGATTTCGCATTTTTTTTTCAATTTTTTTGTTGAAAATGTTGTCAGTACACATAAAGTCATCAAAAATCATGTAGCAAGCGTGATCTGAAACTATGACCTAAAATGACCCTCTATAGCCCACTCCTAACATTAGTGACAATATTGGGATTAGTTTTACTTTAGTGAATCCATTGACTAACAATTGAGAAGTTTTTTTTTAAAGGAAGTCAAAATTGTCAGACTACCCACCACAGGATTATATTGGCTATAACGAGGTTGATGAATTATTCATGAGCTATTTCCAATGGGAAATTTGTATGGGGATTTCAAGAAGACACATGTGTTCTTCAATTCCATGGAATTGAATCAGCAGATGTTGTAGGAAACATGAATTTATTAATGAGAAGAGATTCAACAACACATTTGTTCAACTTGTAGTGAAATATTACACTCCAAATTGAATATATGGGATGATTTTGACACCATAACCAAGTGTCCTAATACTTTTGGTTGCTAGTGTATGTTATTATGGCAATGTATCACTATTTTTTTTAAAAAGTTGATCTGAGGACCCATGAATCGCCACATGGTACGCCCTTACAGGCGGAGACTGATGTAAACGAATACCGAGCATGCACACTTGTAGTTGTCCCCAGCAGCAACAGAAATACCACCCGAATGGTCCAATTCAAATGCAGTGCGTCGAACGATCGTCACACCACGGCACATTGCGCACTCTATCGCAGTGCGTAGCCAGAGGGGGGCTACTGCCCCCCCCCCCCCCCCCACCCCAATATATTGATGTCATGTCGATTGAGATTTGCACTGTCGGTTCATTTGACCAAAGGAATCATGGAATTATGATGGTCAAAAGTACACATGAAAATGTTTGTCTTCCCAAAATGCAATATTCTTTGGTACAAGCCAAAATGTACCTCAATCGTGCAATAAAAAGGTGTAAAGTCCAAAATATCCATGCTCTATGTGCGTATTTTTTGATTAAAAAAATCTTGTCAGTTCATTTTCAGTTATTTTTAGCAAAGTTGCTGGGTATACTTCAATTAAAGGCCGACTTGTACTGTACATTGAAGTCCATATAACATAGTGTACATATTAACATGATTTTATCGATAATTCCTACCTTTGTAGATTACATACATTTTTAATCATTTTGCAACTGTGGGCTTGGTGTATTTCCTATGTACTCTTTCGTGATTAATGCACAGACATTGGGGTTTTTTTTCTGTTGAAAATATTGAAATTTATAAGAGATGCGCCACTCGTTCGAACTCAAGAAAATAGTGGTAAACAACAAAATATCACGTGCGTTGATCAGTCTCTGCAGATTTGTTACGTAAAACGCTAAGACGCTGCTGTTTCCAATTCATTTAGTACATGTGCAGCGTCCGTCTGAAACCACAGTCAAAGAGACTAAAATGACGCAATGAAACGGCCATTGCCATGAGGGGAAAAAAGACTTTTACGCTGCCCTCAAACATGCATCGCTACGTCGCGTCGTTAGTATTATTACTACACACGATAGCGGTTATTTTAGGATTCCGAGGACGTACCCTATGTTAATCACGCGTCATGGGATTCGAGAACTTTGACAGTTGTTGAAGAGAACACAAAGGAAGCCGCTATATATCTTAATTCGTTTAGACGACACGTATTCACAAATCTTCATACCTCAGATAATGCACTGTTTTTCTGCTTCCGTTGTTCGGTTTTAAAAATAAGGTAGGTAGGTATGCACTTTTGGAAAACGTATTACTGATACTCTTATTTGCAAACGTCTAACCTTTTGCGGTGTTCAAGAAACATTTTTACGAAACTGGTGACTCGGTTACACGCCTTTGCCAGCCAGGACCACTTTGACCTGGCTGCATCGCAGATCCAGCCAGGTAGTGAGCTGTGAGTTGCTGGGCAACAAGTAGTTCAAAAGCAAAACATTCCAGTCCACGCACGCACTCAACGCTGAGCATTACGCACTTGATGCGCAGTAGTAGGCGCACTGTGTGGTTGCCTTAATTGATTGATATGCGCAAGTTGTTTTCACCGGCATTTGAATTTGATTATTTTCACTGGCGTGACGTAGGTCCGCCCCAAAGGTTCCAAGTAATTCCCGGGTACCCACCCCCGTTATCTCCCGCCCGTTTATTTATTTTTAAACATTTTTTTCCAAAGTCTTTTTTAAGTAATTGGATGACCCATATTTTACCAAAAATGACTCTATTATTACCACAGAAAATATTTAGTTAATGTTTGTATAATGTATTTAAATTAAAAACATAATAACTAATTTTGAGTCGAATCAAATTATAAATGTTGTTTATGCCTGTTTGTTTGTTTGTTGTTTATTAGGCAAAACGACAATATACAAAATACAACATACAAAAAAATGCATGACACAAAAGATATAATCAAGAACACAGACACCAACATGCCGAGATGCCAGGATAACCCATAAAGTCTGCTAAAATTAAGCAAACTTATTTCCAATGGGGTCCCACAAAAAGAACAATAAGGCGCCTGGAACGAGGAATGAGACAAGAAAGGGAAAAGAAGAAAAAAAAGTTAAACAGTATCAGCAGACTCTCGTCTCTTGGGCCATCCTGGCACTTCTTGGTAGGTGTTTTTTCATTGAATTCTTAAACGTACATTTGTTTATCCCAGATTTAATATGAGATGGTAAATTATTCCAATCCAGGGTGGCTTGGTAATAAAAGGAGTGTTTGGTGTATGAACCAATCCTTGGAATGTGAAAATTGAATGAACTAGACCTGGTGGTATAGGAGTGTGTATCAGACACTTTGGTAAAGAATTGGTTAAAATATGATGGGCCAAGGGAATGCCTGTGATCTGGTAAAGAAAGATGTTTCATTTGTGTATGATGGATATAATGCATTTCAAATTCTTTAATACACAGATTTACCATTTTGTATTAGGCCATGCGTTTTGAACTGGGCCTGCAAAAAGGTGGAGTTGTGACATCGGCACATCAAAATTGACATTGTCTATTCAATTTCTTGTATAAAGATACCACCTACATAGCTAAATTTGGTATCAAAATAAAGCTCTTATGCAGGGCAAGAAGATAAAAGTATTAGCATGTGTTAAAATTTTGTCATTTTTTGTTAATTAATGGCTAATTAACCAACATCAGGGGTGGAGGAGAGTCCGGCGCAGGAGAGTCCGGCGCAGCAAATTTGGCATCTACAGTACAGTTCAGTGCAATTGAGTTAAATCATGTTTATGGAATGAAATTGTTGCATCTAAGTACATAAACTCTGGTAAATAGACTGATTTGAATAATTTAGATGTTTAATAATGGGTAATCACCTTAATTAATAAAGAATTAATCAATAATTACAGACCCGCAATGCATTGAAGAACTACATGTGTATGACTGGATGGATATGTACAGGCAAAGTGATCATGGTATGGGATGCATGAGTGATTCTATTGAGGGGATAATGTGATCAATACAAAGTATGAACCTTTGTCTTTCAAACAATACACTTTTGGATTGTTAGATACCTTTGGTTATGTAACGTCATTAACATAAACACAATAGGTTTCAGACACTGACTGAAATCTGCCAATTATTTGGCTGGATATGTAATATGTTGAATATGGGTTGATTGATACATTTGCGTATATCTCGGCAATGCAAGCATAAAAACAGATAACACTTGGCACATAGTTAGAATACACACTTATCTCTGTTTGACACTCTTTTTTAGATCTGAATGCCTTAATACGAACAAGAAGGGACCATCTCAAATACGCTTTTATTTAGCAAAATCCTCAATAATATACCTTAGAAAACAACAAAGGATAAAGAACAATAGAGGGATTATAATTTAATAAATTGTTGTGGGATGTAAAGCAATAATAGTGGGGATTTCAAAAGGAGCTGTTCATAAAATTTCCTCAAACCATTGAAATTATATGACGATTACTTACACAATACATATCTAGTAGCTCTAAAGATAACAGTAATAAGAGAGGTTGTGGCAGCCATCTTTGATTGATACATTCCTGTATATCTTCATTTTGACTATCACAATATGTTTACACATTGATTTAAACATTTTTCATTATTTCTGATTAGAATTTGAAGGCACAGTAAGCTTTTATCTGGTAAATTTCATGATTTTAGCCATTTTGGGCCCGTTTCAAAATTATCTGCCGTCTGCGCATGCGCATTTTTTCTGCAGGTTTCATGCGAATAAGTTCAGATAATTAGTTAACTATCATATGGAATCTTCCAAACTGGTTAATTGCTTGAAATTGTTTGATTTTCCGCCATATTAGTGATTCACTGACTGGGCATTTTTAAATAAAAATTAGCTATTTGAAATACTGATATTTGTATACCTTTTATTCAATTGCTTCTCCTTACTTTTTCCTCTTATACTACACATTCCAAATTACACAGGGATTAAAGTTATTGTCTTTACTATCATATTTATGCGAGAAAAAAAATCGGGATTTACCTGCTTCTGATGTCATGTTATGCAATCTTCTTACCACGTGTTTCATAAAAACAATTCAAATTTCCCGCCAAATAACTGATTTAGCAGTGTCCCAAGTGTACTTACTTTGAGACAGTGCTATGACGTCATAGTTCACATTAAAAAATCCAAAAGTGTATTGTTTGAAAGACAAAGGTTCTTACTTTGTATTGATCACATTATCCCCTCAATAGAATCACTCATGCATCCCATACCATGATCACTTTCATTATTTATTGACTGCCCCTCGTATGTCAGATTTTTTTCTTCGCAAAATGACATTTTTTCCAGCCCGGTGCAAAATACTGTAAACATTACCTAGATATAGAAAGTTATATATGCTTAGAAAGCTTGAACTGTCAGAAATTCAAATCTGCAATAATTAACCTTGTAGGGTATGCAGAATTTTTTATATATATATATATATATATTTTTTTTTCTCAGCAGATTTTTTTCATAAATTGTTGACCTTTTCAAATTCATAACCTTCTAGGGGTTCATTCTATGTTAATTTTAAGCGCATTTTTGAACTCCTAAGACAATTTTAATCAAGAAAATGTATACTTTTGTGGGGGAAATGCCTAGTATAGAAAAGTTATCGCCATTCAAATGAAAATACACGCGATATTCACCAATTTTAAGTTCGTCACACGAGACCGGCCCAACTTAAAACGCATGGCCATTACAACATCATGCATATTAACCCTAACCCCCCTGAGTGCTAAAAAATGCTAATCCAAAGTCCCTCTCCAAACGCATGCGCCATCGGTTTTCGATGACGTAGTCAACCGAGCCTATATAATGAGTGCAGTATACTGCACGAATGTGTAGCTGAGGGCCGTGGCTTAGTGGTTGGAAGGTGGGGCTTGAGAACGGAGGGTCCCCGGATCGAATCCCGGCAGGTTCCCGGAGATTTAGTTGGTGTTTTTTCCTCGAAAATTGTGATCCCGGTCAAAAATCCTAAACCGGGGTTAGGGTTATGGTAACATTTTTTAATTATTTTTTTTGTGTTCTATTAACCCTAACCCCCCTGAGTGCTAAAAAATGCTAATCCAAAGTCCCTCTCCAAACGCATGCGCCGTCGGTTTTCGATGACGTAGTCAACCGAGCCTATATAATGAGTGCAGTATACTGCACGAATGTGTAGCTGAGGGCCGTGGCTTAGTGGTTGGAAGGTGGGGCTTGAGAACGGAGGGTCCCCGGATCGAATCCCGGCAGGTTCCTGGAGATTTAGTTGGTGTTTTTTCCTCGAAAATTGTGATCCCGGTCAAAAATCCTAAACCGGGGTTAGGGTTAACAACAGTAATCATATTTTTATACATGAATTTTTTTTAAATCAAAATAAATTATACTAACAAATTAACAAATCTTGCTAAAGTATTTTAATATGTTACAGGCATCAGGGTTGTCTCCACGCCGGTTGGGTGTAGCCGGCACTCACGCTGGCCGACCGGCACTAACAAAAAACAACAAAAAATCGGCACTAAAAAAAAAAATTAAAAAAAAATCTTTTCTATTCTACATGGATAAAATCATTAAACTGCCTCATAAAAAAAGAAATTATGTGGCAGGAACCCCCAAATAGGCCAAATTGCATTACAAAAAACCTAAAAAACCCTAAGCAGGCCCTTTGACCCCGCGCCGTGATCCGCTGCGCTCCGTTCACTACACTCATTCCGCTCGCCATCAGATCAGTAAAATTAGCCGGCACTCAACTTGCCCTGACAGGCGCGCGGCAACACTTTTCTTCCCATATGATAAGTTATTGAATTAAGGTATTTTTTTATTGTTAGAGCATGATATGGTGTTACTCGATGGTCAGGTAAGAAGGAGTCACTCGATGCCGTTTAAATGGCCAGTTTTTACTCTGAAAATGAAAAAAATTGAAATACCTGTGAACTTGCAAGCCTAGATGACCAATAGGCAAGGGTGGACTTGAATTATTTTTAGCAAATTTCCTTGGCAATATCAACAAGTCTAGGCTATATTTACAAAAGCAAAACATTCCAAGAACACTAAATCATGACTAAGGCCAAATAAAAAAAACCATATGTTTCTCGTCCCCGCACGCTTCCTTTTTGGGGGCCGCCTCCTTTTATCTTTTATTTTTTATTCACAAAAAATGAAAAAGAAAAACAAAGTATATAAAACATGACCTTAGATGACCTAGATTTGACCCAAATAATTCACCTAATACCCCAACCCACACCATAGCTATGGTAATTTACAACTTAAGATCCTACCTTATAAGTACATTGGTATTTCATAATATTCTGATTAAAAGTATGACTTTTGAGAACCGTTTTCAGTGTAAAAAATACCATTAATTGTTTTATTGTAACAACATCTAACTAAATTTAGTAAACTACATGTATACATGTACATTTTGCTTGTTATGGCAATAGAAGTGTTGCCTGTAACATGATGCAGCATTAAAAAGATTTATAGTGTTTGAATAAATTATTTCAATTTTGTTTAAATTAATCCCGATAAATCTTGACTTTGGCGGATAACCAAAAATGTTGGCGGATAACCTGATTTTATATCATGGTTATCCGCCAACTAACCTGATTTTTTTCCTTAATTCGAACACTGCTCAGAAGTGTAAAACATGGTGCTAAACACTATTAAAACAATGTAATGTATTAACATGGTGCTAACACTATTAAAACAATGTAAATATGTTAAGTTCTTGTTTGTCTAACAATTGTCTCTTTTTCAATTGTCATTTCATTTAATAGGGAAAACACTATAGATTGCCAGAAATTTTAAGCGGCGGCCATTTTGAAAAATAAAAAATAAAAAATAAAAAGCCCCTCATCCTCCTTTTTTTGAAAAACCTGGACGAGAAACATGTTTTTTTTTTTTTTGGCCTAATAACACTAACACTGTAACACTCAAGCCTTTTGTTAAGCGGGCACCCAGGAGTTTTTTACCCCCTGGTTGCCAAGTTTTGGCTCCTGGTGTTTTCCAAACTTTGCACAGTAAAGTATAGGACCAGGAGCCATTGTCAAAATAGCAAAAAGTGGCTCCTGGTCAAGACCTGCTTAACAAAAGGCTTGGTAACACTAACGCTGAGCGTTACGCACTTTTACATTTGATGCACAGTAGGCGCACTTTACGGTTGCCTTAATTGATTGATCTGCACAAGTTGTTTTCACTTGATTATATTCACCGGCATGACGTAGCCCGCCCCGACCTATCATAGTCCGGACGGCACGCTTTATAAAGGGTGGGACTCCAGAAATCAAAAAATCAACTAAAGGGTGGGGGTCAGAATATTTCTGATATAAAGGGTGTATTTGTATAAAGTGTGGAGATCAAATAAAAAGGGTGGGGGTTAATTCCATGCGGAGCATAATTTCTCAGCGATTATCAAAATAATCAAAATACCGACCTTGTCGGCTCGCTAGCGCTAATAATATCATAAATATGTATCCGATATTGCGTCCGATATACTTCGAAATTAAAAAGTTGCCATCTTTAAATTGACAGATTGAGCAGGGATTGAGTTTGTTGTTATATAGCGCCATCTATTGTGGAAATCGTGACACTTTTTCAAAATGGAAACTCGCAACGAGTTAGGCATAGTAAAAAAAATTACAAGTTTCCCGTCCGGACTTTTTAAAAAAAGGAGGGAGGGTCTTACTATTTACAATTTTCCCATTTTTTGATATTTTTTTCAAGATGGCCGCCAAGTCGAAAGTGACCAACTGACTGTGTTGCAGACACCCCTAAACAGGAATTTCCACTCTAATTGCCAGAGGAATACAAATATGAAAAGGTTTACCTAATACATAGAGCCAAGTACACATTGTTTCTTTATGTTTTCTTCATTTTTCAGGTTGAATGAGGAACAAAACATCATTGATCGAAAGGATGTAGGCCTACGTGTATTGGTCCCCATGGTAGGCCTACTATTTGAGAAGCCATGTCAATAATTCCGTGTCATGCATGGCATGAACATGCTATGAAATGATACAGCATTTCTATTACACCTGCCATTTCTATGGGCAAAGGATCAATCACTAAAAAAAATTTAAAAAAAATAAATTAAAAAAAATAAAAATAAAAAGTTTCTTTTTTTTTTACAGAATTTTTGGAAATAGTAAATAGTAAAAAATAGGAGGCGGCGGCCAAAAAGGAGGCGGGCGGGGACGGGAAACATGTTTATTTTTTTACTAGGCCTTACGACAGTCAGTGTCGTACGCGGCGTAATATCACATTTTAACGAGCATGATAGGAGTACCAAAAAAGCACTGCTTTGATGAAATAAATCCATTTCAAATGAATCTCCTCTATAAATTTGCATTCAATAATCGTGATTTAGCCGACAAGATGTTTTTTTAAGTAAGCTTATTTAAAATTAAAAAAATTGATGAATAATTTCGAGCATCCCGGGACCCGTCCGAAAAACAAAACGGGTCCCGGGATGTTTCTGTCACTTTGACGTTGTCCTTTCTTCCAATAAGGTTTATCGTAGATAGAAAAAAAGCCATTGATTATCCTATTCTGATGCATTGTGGGTTCGCAAACGGAGCAGATTTGCAACCGCAATCCACCCACAATGCATCATAATAGGATAATCAATGGCTTTTTTTCTATCTACGATAAACCTTATGGAATGTGTGCCTTTTCAAATTTGAATGCACAGAAGAAGAATGATCAAAATGTCCCCTTTTCGGTATGGTGGTGGGGGTTGAACATTCCCCCCCAAAAAGGGTAGCTCTGTAAAAAGGGTAGGGCAAAAATAAAAAGGGTGGGGGTCTGACCCCTGTCCGGACAGTGCCTATACTTAGCCTATATAAGGCAGCTTAAAATAAAACTAATAATAAAAGTAAGTAAGCTTATTTTTATAAAATTAACTAACACGCGTGTGGTAATAGTACTATAATATACTAATACTATGCCCGGGTATATTTACTTTCAATGTGCTATTTGCGACCTTAAGTACTTGCAAGGACCTTAAATGTTATCGATGGTATACTTTTTTAATACTCTAAAGTAAACTTGCAAGTTGAAATTTGTGCGTCGAGTCAATCAAATCCAAAAACTTCTCGTCAAATGTCTAGTGTTGGGCGTCTCTGCAAAATCAGTCATAGGCTAGTCATGGGCGAGTTGTAATATTAAAAAAAGTTAACTTTAAAAAGGGAAGTGGGGGAAGTCGCTTGGGTGACAAGTCCACGCGGCGGCGGCCACGACACAGAGAGTCAAAACCAGAGTGTTGACTATCTGTGGCCCGTGGCATATGTTGCCGACTGGGCCCTTTGCTGACTGAGCCCAAAATAGGGACCATCTTGGCCCATTAATGTCTCGGCCTATATCCCTTTCAGTCCACTTGTGTGGTGGAGAAGTTTCTTTAGTTGCGTTATGCGTTATCGATACAGATTAAGTTACAATGATTATTTTGACAAAAACTTCATGAACATTCATGAACATGGTCAATCTAATTGCACACCGCGCACACACTGTGTCAGAGTCTAGTCTTTGAAGTATATTGAAAACTTCGGTGCATCTGCTCAACGCAAACCTAATCACTAAGCACGTAATTTTGAGCTTGTCCCTTGCCACATCGAAACTTCTTTGATCACCACCACTGCCAAGTGGGACAACTTAACTTACAATTACGCCCGGTATAGTGCAGTAAATAGTATAGGCTTCAATAAAATACCAAACACTTACAATTTAAAATTTGACATAAACCCGCGTTTTCCCAAATAAAAATTACACTTTTAGCAGAAAAGAATGCCACGCATTGACAAAATAGCCTGATTTAGGTCCATTTTACGAGGGTCGGTGTACTAAATTCAATGGCAAAATTTATGGAAGCGTCTGATCGAAATTTACGCTTACGTCAGAATACTAGACAACAAAATTCCTCAGAGATTGATGTAAAATATAATATGATTGGTTGAAAGGAACTACCCGCGTTTTTCCCACCAATCAGGACTATTTTAGGCAAAATCTTGGCTCAGCGGATGTTTTGGTCAGTGAATCAATACAACACATTGAACACAATACACATACAATACGACATCGATCCACATGCTTGGGTCGCGGAACTATCGCTACAGGGGTGTAAGAGTATATTACATTATCTATTCAGCTGTAGTTCGTCATTTAAAAATGGTCACAATACCTCACATTAATTGTTGTATTAACATTTGACGTTTCAATATTACTGAATTGTTTTATTGCTTACAAATAAATGTTTATGGTAAAATGTTCAAGCGGCATTAGTGTGTGTATTGTTAACTTCACCCCAATAAGTGCAATGGAAGAGTCCCAGAGTCCCGATAGTACACAGCGTGTGGTGAATTAGGATCACGAAGGGTAGGTTGATTTCATATCATGATATGGGACTTTTTGCGTATAATACCCCTAAAGTTTTCAATACTGCTTAAATGAGCTCATGCTGGCTCTTATCTTAATATAAGTATGGGCAATTCATTCATGTTAGCTGTACACTCTCAGAACAAAGGTTAACATCTTTAACCATGTTGGTTAAATTTTTAACAAACGGGAGTTTACCAGGTGAACCACACAATTGGTTGGTTTAAACCGTAACCAACAGCTGTTGGTTAAACCTTAACCTGTGGTTGGTTACAATTTGTAATCATTTGTTGGTTCAAATGTTATAACCAACAGTTAGTTGGTTAAACTTTTATTTTTTTTGCTAAACTTTAACCCAGACAACATTACAATATTGGCCCAATATTGATGTTTCATTGGCACAATATTGGCGCCAACCCGTGACCACGACCAACTTTGGCAAAGGGCAAGCCCAGGACAAGGGACAGGACAAGGCACGGGAAAAGGCACGGGACAAGACACAAGATCCTAGTCAAAAGGCCGGGAAGCGATACCTTGTAACAGCGGCCGCAATTTTTAGACCACGTCAGAATTTGTATATGAAATCAATGGTGTCATTTTCCGCTTCTGGTATATTGTGCCCATTATTGGACCAATATTGGTTGCCAACATGATGCCAATTGAAGAGCGCCAATGTAAAACCAATATTGGTCCAATATTGGTAGGCAACATGATGCCATGATTGAAGAGCGCCAATGTTAAACCAATATTGGTCCATTATTGGTTTGATAATATGCTCAAAATATTTTCCCGCCATTGAAATTCTTTGGCGGGAATCTTGTTATGACCTATTGTTGGTTAAAATTATGATGCCTTAACCAACGTTGAATAAACTAAAAATGAATTATATTTTTACTCTTTAACCAACGCAGTATTAAAAGTAATTTTTAACCAACGCTTTTAATTGTTGACCAATGTAGTATACTTTTTAATCAACATTCTTTTAATACATGGTTTTTTAATACCTGTTCTGAGAGTGTATAGTAGCCTAATTAGGTGTTGACTCATTCTTTTTTACTTTTAGGGAGTATGTTTATATCTGCTCCATTTTGCTTTGCATGTTTTGTTTTGGCCTCAACCCCTCAATCATCCGTCAACTGGTTTTATTATTCTAAATTATCTGTGTTCAGATAGTGGCAGGCAGCACTGCTGTCATCTTGATGAGAATACGCCATAGCTATATGCCTCCCACGACCGGTCGTGCGCCAATCCGGGATCATGCTGCCTCCAATCCATGACGTGATGTCATTCTGTCCATGCTGTTGTTGTAGACGTCTTCTCCAACGACGACCTTTCACTCCACCTTGGATAATCTGTTTTTCAACACTGTTCTCTTCTAACCACATGGTCAAAGTACTAACGGGGCTTTCTCTCACTCTGTTGTGCTTGTGCAGCTATTGAGAACCAGGGCCTAAACCCAGGTCCGGACTTACCTTTGGGCCAGATGGGCCCGGGCCCAGGGCCCACATATTTGGGGTCCCCAAATTCAGAAACAAATCAGATAATACCAAACCAAATCAAAGCCAAACTGTACCTCAATATGGCCAAATCAGGGTAAAATAACAAATTTTCTCGCGCCGCGCGCATTTGGTCGCGTTAGTTGCATTTTTCGGTGAAACTATAAAAATAAAAAAAACCTTCTACATCCTGGGTATCCCCTATATTCTCACGACTCTTTAGCCACTTGGGAGAACATGGTTCTACTGCATCTTTATTTGGTATCTTGTCGACCATGCAACTGCTCCCTATATCAATCTGAGATCTCCTCGCTGGAGAGACAAGATGTGATGCTCGGCTAACTGCCGAAACCCAACTCCTCTCCTCTACTTCTCCAACACAACTGTCACGTATCTAACTCTAAGGGACGCACCGTTAAGATTTTCAGGGGGGGCGTAGGGAGTTGGGGGTGGGGGTGCTCAGTGGTCATTACAAGGGGGTATCATGCGCGTCCAAGGACTTTAAAAAAGTACCCTAAATACGTAATCGTGTTAATGTGAAAAAGCACCCTCTAAACAAGTATGGCACAGTATTTTACATACCCTAAGCAATTAATATCAGTATTTCTAATACCTAAACAAGTACTCAAAATATTTTGATACCGTAAACATGTACTCAAAATATTTTGATACCCTAAGGGACCGTTCATTATTTATGGTGGAGGGCGGGGGTGGTTGGGTAAACTATAGGGGGTCATGTAACTTTCATATGTTGAAATAGGGGGGTTTTGTAACTTTTTATTTTTGAACAGGGGGGGTTGTGTACATTTGTTTAAACTATAAAAATGGTGGTGATTGGAGTGATTTTAGAGGCTATTTTGGAGTGTAAATGCCTTTTTTTCTGAGCTTCGCGCATATTTTCTTAAAACCTATCGAGTTCTGGACAGGAAATCGACGATACGGTGCAAAAACATTCTATATAGGCCTAATCATCAACGGTCGAAACATTAGAGTCACAGGGTGTATAATGTTACAAAATCCAATTTCATGATTTAAAAATGTGATTTGTTGCATGCTTTTCACCTCATCTCTGCTTTGCACCAATGCTCACAAAAGTAAAACGTTACACTGGATTAGGCCTATACGTTTCTGCTCTGAATGTTCTAACTTGTTCGGGTTATAAAGACTCACAAAAACCCAAAATTTATAAATATGTAGAAGAAAAAATCCAACTCGCTACGATCGCCATTACTAATTTCACACAATTCCAAAGGTAAAGACAGCCCCTTATCCCTTAAGTATGTGACAAGTTGATTTTTTTCGGGGAGGGGGTGTAAAAAGCTACTGGTTAGCAGGGGGGGTCATGTAATTTTCAGTTTCAGCTGTAGGGGGGGGGGGGGGTTAGGTAATTTTAACATACGAGTCTCGAATTTGTCGCCCCCCCCCCCCCCTCCACCATAAATAATGAACGGTCCCATAAGCAAGTAATTTGTATAGTTTAAACCATACCGTGTATGACACATTTCTAACCCTTTTTCTTTCCCTAATATTAATAAGCTAAAAGTATTATGAAACAATGCTGAGCTGATCTATCAGATCACTTGCGAAGGATACAATTTGAGAAACATATCTCGCCCATGTATCATGGCTATTTATAATCCTTATGGAGCAAATAAGGACCCTAATACGAAAGCCAATGATGTCAAAAGTGTACCCTTTTTCCTAATTTTGACCTGTTTTGATACCCTATTCACGTTACGTACGTAACGTGCCCCAGCTTGAAAAACTACCCTAATTACGTGATTTCGTGGACACGCATGATACCCCTCTTGTAATGACCACTGTTAACATGTTTTTTATTTGTTATTGAAGAGATTAAAAGTATAAAATAAGACCCTTAAAAGGAATTTGGATCATACTTACTTGAATCCGGATTTTCATTTTTAAGGAGGCTACGGGCGATAAAAGTTGAAATTGTTGAAAATGGTGACATTTTACCCAGAGGCACTCTCTTTGAAACCCATCTGGCTGTATGAAGACGTGTTTGGATACATCAATTACTCCGGCTGAGGTGTTTAGTATTAAATTATCTTTAAAATAAGACCATAAAAATGGAATTTGGATCAAATTTGAATCCGGATTTTCATTTAAAGGAGGTTACGGACGATAAAAGGTGAAATCCGGATTTAGATTTCATCCGAATTCCGTTTTCATGGTCTTATTTAGAGGTCTCATTTAGAGGATAAGTCCATGTTTGGATATATGGACTTATCCTCCAAATGTGTTAATACAGCCAGACGGGTTTCAAAAGGGGTGCCTTTAGGTAAAATGTCACGATTTTCAACAATTTCAACTTTTGTCGCACGTGACCTTCTTTAAAATGAAAATCCGGATTCAGATTTAAACCAAATTCCATTTTCATGGTCTTATTTTAAAGATAATATAATACTTAACACAGTCAGCGAACCCGGGCTGCATGAACAACGTTTCAAAACAACGCAGCCTGCAGGGTTGTGCCATTATGGACACATTAACATCATCGCGAGTGCATTGATTTGTCTAATTTCTCTCGAAACTAAACATACGCATTTATTGCCGGATTTATTGCCCTACAATTGATACCATTACAATTGTGTTGTTGCCCTTGTAGGCAAGACAATACACTAATTTCATTTATCAAAACGATGAAGATAATTGCAAGGCCAGGGCCATTGCAATTATTGTGACAAATTACAGTCATCACTGCAGAGTGAATAGATAGTTTATATCATCTGTTTTTAATGAAATAATTATTACTGACCTATAGTTGATTCAAATTAAGATACTAAAAGGTTCCCTTGTGATTATTAGCAAATGGCTTACTAATATTGAATGAAAAAATAATCAATAGAAACCAATGACCTTCCGCATAAAAGTTGAGAGAGCCAGTGTAAACATCCCCTTTAGGCATCATATAAATACACCCCTACACTACTTGCACGGTAAGATGGTGACACATTGAAAGCGAGGCACTCCCCTTACGAGTTTTGGAGATATTAAAACAGTTGTGGTTAAATTGTACCATTAAAAAAGAAATTTTGTTTGTGATATGGGGACCTGGTGATATCCAAACTATCACAAACAAGTTTAAGAGAGTTGTAATGAGATAATAATACGGTATTATATCAGGTAATCACTTAATGATAATATTCAGCTTTTATCGCCCGCCGATGATTTAAAGCGGGCGTTGTGATAATGACAGTTTTGGACTGTAAAGGAAGGAAAACAGAGGAGCTTATAAGATTTGAAAATGAAGTTGATGATGTGATAAATAAATGATAAAAAGACCAAACAAAGTGAGTAACCAAAGGAGCCTACTCCCCGACATAGCCCAACATAAAAAACAATAACAATTTAATGTAACCAAATATAACCTCTACGGGGACACGAATGGCCGTAAATGTTGAATCTCCGTTGGTGTTAATGTAAAAAAAGGATTTTAATGTTGGCACTAAATTATTTCATCCTGAAACCGCTGGAGTTGGATAACCAAATGGAGTTGAATAACCAACTCCAGATCAATATCAATTTTCGAATAATTTGTTTATAATTTAATTCGTCGTTAACCGTTAGTTTATCCTTCGTTCGTGAAAGAGCCCGTGTCCGGCATCGTCTGTAAAACGTGCAGCATATCGCCCGCCCTCACTGTTGTTGCAAACTTTTGACCAATATCATTCGGGTGGGGTAGGGATTACACTTATTCGGGGGAATGAAGAGGTTATATATAATTTATTCATTTAAATTTTCACGCGTCAATCGGGTCAATCGAAACGTCTAAAAATAGTATGAAAAATCATGGTCTGAAAAAAAAAAATAACGAACCTAAAGCGTAAAAATGCTGCATAAAATAGCTTTTGCTATACGGGTTAATAATTTATAAAAATGTATTTAAAAAAGCTTCCATTCGCCGTTACCAACCGCGAAACTGTTTTTCAACATAACATTGTTAGAAAATGTCATCATTATATGCACAACTTCCTTCTCGCATATAACGAAATAGCTGTCTAATTTTGATAAAAAGCCAATATTGATTGGAAATGAAGTGATGGCTTTTCAACCAAAAATCGGTCAAAAGTACACACCAAATCGCACCAAATGGGTTCGAAAACTGAAGAAAAAAAATCTAAACTATTACAAACAAGTTTTAATGAGACGATATAAAATCAGGTAATCACTTTATGATGTACAGCTTTTATCGACTTTTTACAGACTTGTCTACTTAAATTTCATACCAATAACTCCTGGTATATAGTACTAAAAATATTTCGTTAACTAAAGCACTTTTGAATGCCGGCCTTTTTGCCTAATGAAGAAGCTTCTTTTTCTTCTTTATGACCATATAAGGGCATTAAATCAGTGCGTACAACCACTAAACTGCATTGGTAGTTTGGATATTATACAAGTGAAGGGTAGTTAGCTCGCTGGTGCAGTGCGTAGTGTATGTGGTTGATTTCTACTGTATATTAAACTACACATGGTTTGGTAACTGTGATGGGCGTTGAATAGATCTCCTAAAAGTGTTGTTTGCTAACCAGGAATCAACATGTAATATTGAAACCGATGCTGTCACATCGTTGCGATCGTGTATGTAATGACAGTGTGGACATGGTGTTAACTGGTAACAACTGGTGTAATATGAGAAAACAGCTAGGTATTGATATTCAACCTGTATCATGTACATCATAGATAATAAACGCTGCTTTATCATTCTTGGAATAATGATATGACCATCAGATTTGTTCAATACAGAGCAAAAAATTACAGCTGACATAAGTTTTGGAAGATTTTTGCTGCGGATTGAGTACATTGTCACCAGTTGCGCGCAAAAGTGAATTAAGAAATTGCTTTTTTTATGTTATGGTCTGGATTTCGTTCTATTCGGAGGTCAATGGTGTGAATCGTAATTTGGAACTACTAAAATCATCCCAGCATGGAACCGAATATAGGTGAGTGTTAAATGACGCGTCTTGTTATACCGGGTGGTTCAAAAAAAAAGTTGACCCAAGTTCAAGGTAATTTTTCCAACCACATTTAAAGTTTGTGTTTTTAAAGAGTTTTGAAATTATCCTGATAAAATGGTACATCTATCTTGGTTGGTTCTTCAGATATGGTTCATTACAGAACGCATGCACAGAACTGCCTTGTCCACGGGGTCGTCCTTTAGCAGAAATGGAATGCACAAAGTCGACTTACACACGATTGGTCACAAATTGTAAAAAATGGAGAAAAAGAAAAAAGGAGACATTCAAACATCTGTATGGTGCTTGACATTACCTACTTACGTACCTACGTTTCTTTGTTGAATGTGGATGGCACATAAGCATAGAGATTGGGGTACTTTGTCAGGGCGGGCTTTTCAATTCTGAAACTAGAGCATGATGATTTGTTGAAGACAACAATTAAATGACGCTCCCGTGGACAAGTCAGCTTTGTACATGTTTTCTGTTATGAACCATATCTGAAAAACCAAACAAGCTAAACGTCCCATCTTTTCAGGATAATTAAAAAACTTACTGCCGATTAAGACAAAGTAAACACAAATTCTCTGAAACTTTAAATGTGGTTGAAAAATTACTTTGAACTTGGGTCAACTTTTTTTTGAACCACTCGGTAGTAACAATATGTAAACGGGAAATGAATTGTCAATTTTGGGAAATTGGAGGACCATCAAGTACCATCGATTCAACAGATATGGCATGTTCAAATGTAAGAGGAGCAGGAAAAAACCCAGTTTCTACAGGGCCCCAAAACTCTGAATTCATATACAGGGTGTCTCAAAAAAAAATTACAACGCACCTTTAGAGGATTGTAACTTTCTGAAAAAGTGTCAGAATAGAACATCTCAAACGACAAAATAAAGGCAAAATAGTTTGCTATACTAAACCGGATGTGATTTGGTTCAGTAATTCCAGAGAAATGAGCAATTACGTAACATTAGTGTGGGAACACTTTCGTCCAAGTTTGCTCATATTGAGTGATTCAGTACTTCTCTACAAAATGACATTGATTAACGTGTTTTTATGGTTCTAGATTTGATTTTACACCAAATAATATGCCAGAACAGTAACATTTAAAATTTGTACGATAAGTTCAATCTTTTTATAACAATTGGAAACAAAATTATAGTAATTTTAGTAAATATGAACATTGTCGTTATTAAACCAAATTCAAGAAATAATAACATCGCGCACACAAGTTATCAAGCTTCTAGTCTTCACATTTTCAACTTGAAGGCTGAAATCATGTATATTATAAAATTATCGTCAATTTTGCGCATGATGGTCACATTATTTAGTATCGCAATTGAAAACAATTGTTTTGTTTACAATAAAAGAGTATGATCATATCTCTCTCCTTACAATGAGTTTCCTGGGTGTTATGAGTGTTATGATCGATTATTCAGTATTCTTAGATCACAAGTTGAACTTGTTTATCATAGTATTAAACAGTGCTGGCTAATTGAACATTAATGAGTAAGTAACCAGCCGCGCAAGTGAAAATCTGTCAAAATATGCAAACTTGGATGAAAGTGTTCGTGACTATTCTTACGTAATCACAGATATCTCCGTATTTACTTAACCAAATTAAACGCTGTTTTCTTCCAATTGTAGAAAACTAATTTGGCCTCATTTTACCGTTTGAATTGTACAATTCAGATACTTTTAAGTAATTAAAATTAGGAAGTTATGATCGTCTAATGGTGCGTTGTATTTTTTTGAGACACCCTGTACATCCTTAACTAGATACTGAATTTGAAACCTTCGTTATTGGAGTATCTGTGTATGTAATTGACGCACAAATTCTAAAATCTGAGGTTTTGCAGACTCTAAAAATAGAAACATCCTTTTTACTGAATTTAAAACCTCCGAAATGGGAGTTTCTGCGTATATACGAAAAAATTCCAAAATTGGAATTTCTGCAGTGGATAAAAACATTGGTATACAAGTCACAGTATCACTATGATTATATTATATAATAGTATGGGATACCATGGACTTTAATAACGCACATCATGTTTTCATTTACGGGTTGGGGGGGGGGTATTTTCATTGGCAGCAATAACACTATAATGTAATCTCCAACCTCTTGACCCCCACCAAGGGCTCTAAGGTGGATCAAGGAAACGTAGGTAACTGAGGGAAATTTGAAGGGACCGCAGGAACAGGGAAACACACACTGAATGATCTTTCACGGGTGAACTAGACAAGCTGAAAACGCTCATTGAGAGATTTTTCACAGAAATGTATATAATTGTTGAGTAACATAGGTTATTCAGTAATTAGGTTATTCAGCAATTATAAAACGACCGCCAAAAATAGGGAACTTACACAATAACACCCTCCTCTTCCTCCCCCCTCCTCCCTTCTCCCTCTTCCCTCCTCCCCGTCCCTCCCCCTCCTCCCTCCTCCCTCCTCCTCCTCCTCCCTCCCTCCTCCCTCCTCCCTCCTCCCTCCTCCCTCCTCCCTCCCTCCCTCCTCCTCCTCCCTCCTCCCTCCTCCCTCCTCCCTCCTCCCTCCTCCTCCTCCCTCCTCCCTCCTCCTCCTCCTCTCCCTCCTCCCTAAATATATCAACATCTCCTTATATATCAACAACTGAAGGATCTTTAAAGGGATTGCTGTGGAACAGCAAAACACACATTTAATTATTTGCGCAATATTTCCTAGAACCGCTAGATCAAGAAAACGTAAGTAATCAGTGGATCGTTGAAGGTACTGCTTCAACAGCAAAACTAACATTGACTGGTGTAACGGGTGTACAGTGTACTATAGAAGATAGAAATATTAAACACTCTTTCCTAGAACTGATTGATCACGGAAACGTAAGTAATCGGGGGGTCGTTGACGGGGCCGCTAGGTCAGGAAAACAAACATTGGACGATTTTTAACGGAGTAACAAAAAAGCTAATCTAAAAGCCTATCTCACAATTTGTAACAAAAAACCTTATTGAACAATGTTTCCTGGAACCCCTAGATCAAGGAAACGTAGGTATTCGATGGATGGGACCGCTGAAACACAAAAACAAACATTGAACGATTTGTAACGTGAGTGCTAAAAGATAAAAATTCTTATTGGACAATCTTTCCTAGAACCACTAGATCAAGGAAACATAGGTAAAAGATGGATCGTTGAAGGACCCCTGGAACAGGAAAACACACATTGAATGATTTTAACATGTAGAAGATAAAAATCCTATTGAACAACCTTTCCTAGAACCACTAGATCAAGGAAACATAGGTAAAAGATGGATCGTTGAAGGGACCCCTGGAACAGGAAAACACACATTTAATGATTTTAACATGTAGAAGATAAAAATCCTATTGAACAACCTTTCCTAGAACCGCTAGATCAAGATTTCATACAATATTATATAAGGTAACCCTGACAGTTCTGAGAAATATACGCTCGAAATAGGTAATCCCTCTAATCGTTGAAGGTAATAAAGCGACCGTTGAAGGAATTGCCGGAACAAGAAAACTAACAGTGAATACTTTTAACGGGAGTACTATAGAAGATAGAAACTTATTGAACAATCTTTACTAGAACCGTAAGATCAAAGGAACGTAGGCAATAGAGGGAGTACATATTTGTTTTATATAACATTGATCCGATTTACGGCATATTTAATTTGCTTTTTCGTATTAGGCCAAAAAAGTAATACTTTGTCTCACCGAACCGCACGCACTGATTTTGAAATGAGCTTTCGCGCGTAGCGTTACGCGCGGCAGCTTTTTTTTTAATATTAATTTCTTCTTTTTTTCAACTAGTTTTGTTTCGGCGATACTCGGCAACTTTCTGACTGAGAACACATATTTAACTAACTTTGTGAAGTTAAGAGATAAAGAGTACACAAGCGTACAATTAGCATTGATTATGTCTGATTCATTTTATTTAAAAGACAAAAGCAAAACTATTGAATATATTTGGATTTTTTTAATTTTTAAATCGTATAGGACATAGCTCTTTTTTTGCCAAAAGGTGCTGAGACAAAGTATTACTTCGTCGAGTAATTGCTCCAATGCATTTTCACCAATGAGCTGAAACCCCAAATTCACCAATGAGCTGAAACCCCAAATTCACCAATGAGCTGAAACACCAAATTCACCAATGAGCTGAAACCCCAAATTCACCATTTTGATGATAAACGCAGGGACAACTAATATAAATGGAAACGGCACGAGATCTGATCGATTGACACATACGTGCCAAGGGTCAAATCAGAAGAGAAAGAAGTTCCTATACAAAATGTACTATTTCCCTTCTTTACCTCATAGTGCTTTTTATAGGACTTTTCTCCCTTCTGTGATGAATCATATGTATTATGACCGTGAACGGGAGCCCTCCATAGTTAGCAGGGACGAATATGGCTCCCTTCGTGATAACATAATGTAAACATGGCGTCGGTAAAAACATACATACAGTCTCCGTCTGTTAAATGGCGTAACTCTTTCCTCGAACTCTTTATTTCCCTCAAACTCGTAATGAATGGTACACCGCAGTATATAACATACCTGCTACGTATAAAACTTAAGCTCAACCATGGAACATTCAAATATGCACACGAAGCTCACGTCCGGACATTAATGTATTTATTTGTAGCTTTATTAGCTGAATAAACCTTAACCTTGTGTTGATATATTATAAGAAGCTACACACTTTTGTTGTTTAATATATTATTTGGTGACAATTTGACCTAAAAGGGGGCAAGTTTAGCACAAAATCATACCCTCTGTTCAGGGATTCTGTTCAAATTGACCCATTGGATATAGAAGCTTACATCTCCATGTACCATATACGTGAGTTCCTTCTCTGAGGTAGAAGATAGCAGCTACCACCTTATGAATAAGTTATTCTTTTTTGCGACTGTATCCAAGGCAATGACTAAACTACGCATTTGTTATTATAAGCCAATTCAAGTGTTAGCCGCGAATATGAGAGACCAATCTTGTTGTCTTGTGCAAGTCAACGTATAGTCATGGTTTTGCCTGATCATGTAGAAAAGAAGGTAATTCATGTCCTAACAACCTACTTCGAATGCAATCCGCCGATCTGCGTGATAGTTATTCATTTTGAGGATATTCGTCATATTATTGAGATATAGCATTATATATTTATTCATATCATACCAATCAACAAGAATAATGCTGTTCCTTGGAACAAGCCGATCTGATGTTGTGATTTTACAAATGTTGAAAGTGGTTTTAGGTGAGTACTTTAACTAACACTAACATGATTTTTAAAATAAATACGTTATTTTCAAAATATAAATTTGTAAATTGTCAATTAAAATAACATCTATTTCAAAACTCCAATATACTCAATTTTATTTCTTCAAAATATCTTGAAACATTTCAGCAACAGCAAATTGCCAAAAATATATCAACTATACCGCATCGAACTGATAGCACAGTTAAATAGAGAAACCCACATTATGTCGGGAATTTTTAATTATATTCCACTTTCCAAAATTATTTTAATTCAAGGACTTAGTTTGAATGGAATGACAACGTTTTTTGAACGGTGTTTTATTGCTTTTATTTCAATTGTATTGCACTCGATTTTGTTCGACAAATTTGTTCCGGATAAAAAAGCGTAAAGTAATATTTTTTCTATATAATGCATATGCGGCTAGGTTTGTTTGTCTAGGGTTTTTATTTTCAATTGGGTATCAGTAGCATGCGCAAAGGGGGTGGGGGTCGGTAGAGGGTTTTTGTGTGGCGAGGGGTGTAATCCAAATAGACAAATTGTCGGCAAACTTGTACATGTAGTCGACCAATTTAAGGTTGGTAAAAAAGGAAATGTTATAGATAAATAGATAAAAGTGATGAAAACTCTCATAATTGTCCCTTTAGTTGACTGTGCGACCCCCCCCCCCCCCCCCCCCCCCCCCCCCATTTACAATATCCTGCGCACGTCACTGTTGGGTATGCCATCGTGGGTCTGAAAAGTGGGAGCTCCAGAATTATTTCTTGTTGGGGGTATGTTTTCATTGCTTTCCCACGTTGTGTAAGAACAACCTTTAAGGTTTGAAACTTAAACTTGATTGACTTCATGAATATTGAAAGAATAGTGGTTTTAAGAACTTAATATGCAGACTGAAATCTGAAAGGGGAAAAGGTGTCTACTTGCTCATTACTCATATAATTTATTTGTCTGATTTAAAATGTATTGTAAACCTGATATGTAATACTAATGCTCTTATGTGATTAATGATGCTCTTATGTGAGTAGAGACTTGGCATTATTATAGACATTAACCATTTTAACACGACATTTTCATGTCAATGGATGGATCATGACCACGAAAATTAAGCGCTTTCTAAATTGTTAGTGTATGCGGTTTGAAAAGATATATAATTGATCTGATTTTCTAGAGTCACTACCAAAATTGACTAAAACCGTGTTACAAAGGCTGAGCCTGTAAATCAGTTCGCAAGAAGATCAATCCAAATTATTTCTAATCTACTATACTGACGTGGAGATCAGTTCGTGACAAATACACACGTTAAACATCTGGAAAGCTAACGTGAAAATTGTGTGGACGATTCCTCACGAACTTTCTCTGAAAGGAGTGAAAAGAATCTCGAAGGAAATCTTTCCACTCTGCTGGTGCCTTGGTTTTTAGGCCCACTTTTTAATACTCTAAGACCGCTCCCTCTCTTTTCTCTGGCTGATTCCTTGATACTAGCTGCGATGTAGAGCACGTGTGGCCAAGTGGTATCAGCACTGGACTCATAAACATAGGGCCTGAGTTCTAGTCCCGCTGTGACCAACGTCACACGTGTTTATGCCCTTAGGCAAGGCATTTTTAGATTAAAATCTACATTGCCTACATAAGGGGTAATTACTATAAGAGTTTGGATTGTTTGTACGTTATTTGTTTGTATTATGTTGTACCTTGCCGCTGATTTATCGATCTCAAACGTAGCTCCTGTATAGAGACGCTCTCGTTTGATCGATAGCTGCTGCCTGACATTGCATTATGTATGTATGTAAAATTTGTAATTTGATTTGTAATATTGTAGCAATTCAGCCGGTTGGCTGCGATGACAATAAAATATATACCATGATTATTTTTTGATTTTTTTTTTTATGTATCCAATACGATATCAATCCGTCTGGTTTTATGAAGCTCACGCTTAATGTAAGCTATAAATCCCTGACATAGGCAGCAAATGTAGGGGCTTCAGACAAGTTTCTTACATTACCTTTCAGAATAAAAATTTCTACTTGTAGTTTGTGGTTCAAAATCAAAAAATATATTATATAACTGCTGGTGTTAAACAAATTCTTCGAAAGCAGAATCAAATTTGTCATTGTTTTCCCCTCAAAACCTGGATAGCAATTACTTGATTTTGTTAAAGCATTATATAATGACACTACACGTGTCAATGAACCTTTTCATAATAATTCCGATTACTTATCCGTCATATTATTAACAATACACAAATGATGACCATAACAATTTGTTTTAAAGTGGTCGATTCTCCCCCTTAAAATGAAGAAATTTACTTTAGACATTTTGAATCGCATTTTATGTGTAATTTGTTGTAATCGGACGTTTGCCTTGTGAACTAAAGCAGTATGCAGATTGCTCAATGTCATTTTACGATGAGAACATTAGAAATGTTAAAAAAAACATGTATTTTGGCTTAAAAATATGTTTTTATATAAAAATATTATATAACAATGGACGTAATTTTTGCGTTTTGAGATTTTATTGCACTACACATATACACAAATACTTGTACAACACTTGGGTGATTGAAACTTATTATTTCATGTATTTTTGAGAATATTTTTTCTTCTTCTTTATAACTGATTATTTATCAATTATACATTTTCAATTTATTGTTCCAAAAGTTAAGAAACATAACCAAAAAATGATTCGCTTATATATTCTGTAATGTTTATTACACGTTAATGTCTGTAAGAAAACTCGGGCGTAAAAATGTGTTTATTATGTAAAAACACGATAAAAATGAAATATTTAAATTTTAAAAAATAAGAATAATCCAATATTTACGTTTTTTTACCTTTTTTGAGCTGTTTTGCCATTAATAACACCCAATTTATTGTAACAAAATTCAGAAGTTAAGTGATGTATGAAACTACCTCAAAACATGAAATAAGAAAAAGTGAGTTTTTCACCTAAAAACACACATTTCTGGCTTAAAACAATGTCTGAGTATCAAACAATTCCGTTTTCTTTGGTTTCCAATTAAACCTACAACATTTGTCAACATTTCCATCGTTTTAAGAAGCGATAAACAAGTTGTATCGTATTCAAACAATGACAATTTTGATTTTGTTATTTTACACCAAAAAAGGCGTTTTTGGCCAAAAAAGGACCAAGATAAACAAAACAAAATTGCGTCTTATTCCATATATATGTTAACCTATGTAGCGAATATGGCCGTTTTGTGAAATCTGTAACGATAATGGCATTCTAGGTCCTTTACAAACCGTACTATTTGTAACATTGTTCAAACGTCTCGTAATGAAAATATTGCCATGAGAGTCTCCAATTATAAAATTCCTATTACAACCAAATTTAGACGATAATTATTTAATATAAGCTGAAGTAAATAATGTACATCGCTAATCTATAATTAAAATATACAGTTTTCATGCAGCCCAGATATTAATTAATTACAATAATTGATCATGAATTATTCAAGTTAATCAATAATAATTACTATCCTTATAAATCATGCATAGAACGCCCTACAGACAGCTAATAGTCCTGCTCCGTCAGTATGGTACCTGGCGAAATTGCTGCTCCTCCCAACCCTAGATGCACTAACAATAGTAGCAATAATTCAAAATAAGTAGAATATAATAATGACTATGAGGTTTTCCCTAATATAAAAGGGGGGACCAACAAGTTTTGGGTAAGGCCCTTTGCAATTAAATGTGAGTTTACTGTTGCGTTTTTGAAAAGCAGGACGAGGTGACTATTTAATATTAATATTGTAATATTTTGGGGTAAAGTCACCTGATTTAATATTGTCGGCGTTGTTAACTATTATCCAAGGTACGAATACAATTCAAATGCTGTTAATTGTGTCCTACCACCACCTACTGCCTTGGCTTTGCATTTTGTTTCTTTTATACAGGAGTCTACTCATATTTGCATCCCTATTTTGAATATTAATGAGATATTCGATCGATGTTTGTAAAAAAAATTTCTCGTTACGCTAGCTCGGAGAATTTTAAAGATGGCGATCGTAAACAAACCTGAAATATTACCCAGAATGCACTAGGAAACTCCAAAGAGGTTTTGATGTGACGTCATGCGCTGAAGCGATTGCGCAGTATTATCAATTGCCGTGCCTACGAATATGCTTCAAATGCACACATTTCAATACAAAGCGACAGTTGCAAGTTTCGCTCAGAGTTTTTTACTTCCCAGAAATGTTTTCCTAACCCGGAAGTATTGCAATGCGGCTCATTGGCTAATTTTATCGTCAGAAAAGTGATAAAAAGCTTACGAAAAAGCTGTAAACAATGAAATAATTAAATATTTTAAAAATATTACATATATCACGCGGGTGACTTTTGGACGCGCGCGGGCAATTAACAGTAAACTCACATTTAATTGCAAGGGGCCTAATCAAGGGGGGTCAACAAAGTTTGGCCAAATGGATAGAATAACAAAATGTATGGCGCGCTTCGCGCGAATTATCTTTAATGATTCATTATTCAAGCTTAACAAGATGGCTTCAGGAACGTTTTTCTGGACCATTTTAGTTTAAAAAAAACCTGAAATTTCTTCCGCGCCTCGCTCACATTGTTGCTTCCGCGGTAACTTGTAGGGACTTGTAGGTACGGGGAAAAAGGTACGGAGAAAAAGTGACAATGACCCCACCCACCCCTGGATACGCCACTGTGATCTTGGGCTAAATGTGAACAATCAAGTTCACTCGATGAAATAGTACATGTTTAGTATATGCCAGTGGCTTTGTTCCTAATCCAACGATTCATCCCGCCCCCATCCCACGGGGATTTACTCCTATGATACAAACGCCTTTGGACCCGGGGGGGGGGGGGTCAAAATTTCACTTTGTTAAGGGGGGGTCAAACAAGTTTTCCAGTTTGTAAAGGGGGTAAAAAGTTAAGACACCGAAAAATGCAAATTGCCCGGCCCATCCCATACAAATAGGTCTATATCACTTATAACGAACTTAAATCCACATTGAAATCATGTTCACCGACTTATAACTCGGGCCTTAAATTCACGAACAAACTGACAGTTCATCAGGTGCTGATGGGGATTGATTACTCCTTTTTTCATACCTAAACCCCCCCCCCCCCCCCCAGATATGTCGCATGTTTTATTACAGTTACACCCATGACCAGTCTCCCTCTCCCACCCTCATTAATACAGTGTGGTCGATTTTCAAATCCCATTATTAAAAAAGGCCGATTTCCAAAAGCCTTTAATTTAAGAACGAAGAGCGACGTGTGCGACTCAGGATGACAGCGTGTACATATTATTATGTCGTATTTCGCGACTCTGACCAGTTCTGCGTTTATACCGCGTACTTTGCGACCTTTTCCGTGCCCTACCATAATGCGGCTTTTATTTTGTAAGGCTTTTGAACCCAAACATACGTCCATGATATATCTCAAAAATTAAGCCGGTGACCCCATTTTTTTAGTGCCTATCAATGCGCAACTTTTATTAAAATTACAACAAAATTGGCGGAGCAGGTGTTTTTTTTAAATACAAAAATGTCCGGCCTACAAATTCTATTTCCATAGGATTTTATAATCGTTCAGACTTTGTTCACAGTGTATTATAAGGAAGTTATATCGAAAAATTCTATCGTGGTGCATCCTCCTGAATTAATAAATGTATGGTCATCGCGTTTACACAAAGTTGCCGGCGTTATATTTCACTGAGAGCTACATGTTGTTATCCGATTGAAATCTCGCTTAAATAAATGGTGGACATCAATGCCGTTAGGAATCAAATACCGCCCTACAATATACGGCTGCCTTGAGGATTTTTTAGTAAGAAGATAACATGAATAATGTTATCATTGGATACTAAGCAATATGGGAGCTATTTAACTTGTTTTGGTTCTCTGGTTTAGGTCTAATGTTTGTAACCAAGTAGCCTTATGAATCTTACTTCCTCTAAATACGTTATTCTTATGATTTTTTAGACCATGTAAAGATTGTTTTATAAAATACAGTTATATACCAATCTTTATTGATATGCTCCGGGCAGAATCATGTGAAAGGTTCGAAATCTGTGCTCGGTCGGGCTTTATGTGCATTTGGTTTATCACGATCCATACACGCTCTCGCAGGTTTTCTCCGGGATCTCCGGTTTCCTTCTGCTTTCAAAATCTGTGATTAGTTGTTTCGGATATCAAAAAATTTCCTTGACCCAATGGTATTTGGGGAGCTGCATTGACAAATGATGGATGTTGTTCATGTGTGTTTTTATGTCGCAACTTGGCGCTGATTTAGCTGCTGCCTGGACGTTGCATTGTTTAGTACGATTCACCAGCAGCGAAATTACAGCGCTTTGAACCTTTGGAAAAGGCGCTATATAAATACTGATTATTATTAAAAAAGGAAAAGCGAATGGAAAAGCTTCAAATGGAGGTGATTGTAAAATCACAAGTAAATGCTCGTTCTCGTGAGTTTATATGAATAACCTTTCATGAATTTACTAATCTGTCTAGCAATTACTTATAAGAATTAGTAATTACTTTTGCTTAAAATGTCTAGATTTTGCTTATAAGTAATTGCTTATTTTTATGTATACAGATTCAAGTAAATGGTTAGTAAAAGGTTAGTAAAAGTAATTGCTTATTTTCATTGGAGCTGTTATTGTAAGTAAGGTATTCAGAACTTGCTAGCCTTGACAAGTAAGAGGTGTTCTCATAAGCAAGAGGTTATGAATACGTGTTTAGCAATTACTTATGCTAGACCATTTACTTATCTAGTAATTGCTTTTCTTATTCATTTTTATGAATACGGGCTATTGATCAAAATGTGAAAAGGTTATTGACCTTTGCTTTTGTGGTCAACATTTGAACATGTTCTGATTTTGACGAACGATATCTCAAATTGTTCGTCAGATCACAAGGATTCAAGAAATGGTAGTTTTTACCACCTGGAGTTGTTGTTGTGCCTTATACAGGGTCAAAAGGTCACAATCCTTGTATATGCCTATACGTGATTCTTGCACAGGCATTTTTACTGTTTAAACTTCATGGGGATAAAGATTTCTGGATCGATCTCCATGATTTGACCATGACCGGTTAAAAACCAGTTTTTCAGGTTAAAACCAGGTTTCGACAACTTTCCACGCAAAACAGGTTTTGTCCAGTCAACAGATCAACCCTGGAAAGCAGTAGTTTGTTTAAAAACTTAGTCCACACTGTGAGTACAGACAAATATTGAAGAAAATGTCAGATATTTTACACCTCCTTTTCAGACTTATTAAGAACTAGAGTACTTATCTCATTGACTCACTTGATACATTTTGTTTGCTATATGAGAATGTCTTTTGTCTTACAAATGTGACTCCAGATTGCATGTTTATAACACTTCTTTTTTACTTATCACTTCTTTGCAGTTCATGGTTTACCATCCATCAACAACTCTGTCTGTTAGACAACACTTCTATAATAAGCTGCCAAAGGGACTCATTTTATTCCTGAAGAATTCACCATTTTGCTTAAAGCAAAACAATTTTTGAGAGAATTAAAAATAGCAACTGCATAAAGATGGCAGTGAATTCTGTCAACCGATTGATTCTACGTATCGCTGTTGTCACCCTAGCTGTAAATGTACTCCTTCACTATAAACTACTGCAGAGTAAAGCTGCAGCGGAGTTGGCAGTGTCCCCTTTATGGCATAAGGAAGTAAATACATCAGAGCCTTGCGATATTCACGAAGACAATGAAAACCATTCCATTACCATACATGGTGGAATTTCAGCTACCATTTGCCAGTTTCATATTACAACAAGTAATGATTCCGCCATTTGGATAAAAATCCCTGACAAATTTGCCAAAAACAATTACCTATTGTATGCCCAATTGCTGGAGGGATTCGAACATTGTCCATATAGACTTGTAGTCATAGATGGACGCAACAACCCCTGTGAGGCTGTCTTATTTCACCAAAATTCTCTGCTCAATCTTCAAGGTAATGTCAGCGTTTTGATAAGGGAGATATCAGCTCAACAATCTGAACCAATTACATGTTTTGAAACTAACAAAATGTCCCGCTCAAAGGTAAGCTTGACATTGCCAAATTGCTCAGTTACCCCATACCATGATACCATAGTATGTGCCATAGAAGGTACTAAGACTTGCAATCTCAATTTCCCTGAAAATTGTAATTCCACACTTGGTTTCAGAGAGGTGACAAGGAATTGTTCGACTGAAAACACTTTTGATCAAAGAGTCTTAATTGTCTATCCAATCCCTACTCTTGTACTGGATGCTTCTGAAAACAACATTGTAGCAGTCAATGTTAATGCGTTTCAACAAATGTATCATTTGCAAGGACTGCAACTCGAATACAATGAATTACACACCTTGAATCATGGTGTGTTTAACGGTTTGGACAATCTCCTATATCTTAACCTTCAAGGCAATGCACTAAGAAATCTAGATCCAAGTTGTTTTCAAGGTTTGGATATGATTCTTAGTTTGGATCTAAGTTATAACAGATTAAGAGTTTTACCACCTGATTTGTTTCACAATTTAACTGAATTAAGCACACTTTGGTTGAACTCTAATGAATTGGTTATGCTTGATGTGAACCTGTTCAAAGATTTAAATAGTTTGAAAATACTTTACCTTTATGATAATCAACTTGTAACATTGGAAGCTGGTTTATTTCAGGGTTTGGGGAATTTGACCAGAATATCACTGTCATCTAATGAATTGGTTAATCTCAATGCAATCTTGTTCCAGGGTTTGGAAAACGTAGAAATACTCACCCTCCAATATAATAAGTTGAGTAATCTGGAGGGTGGATTGTTTCAAGATTTGAAGAGACTTACTGTACTGCAGTTACATTCTAATGAATTGGTTACTCTTAATGCAACCTTGTTCCAAGGTTTGCAAAGCTTGGAAATACTCACTCTCCATTATAATCAGCTTGTAACACTGGACGTGGGTTTGTTCCAGGGTTTGCAAAGCTTGGAAACACTCTACCTCCTTTATAATCAGCTTGTAACACTGGACATGGGTTTGTTCCAGGGTTTGCAAAGCTTGGAAACACTCTACCTCCATTATAATCAGCTTGTAACACTGGACGTGGGTTTGTTCCAAGGTTTGCATAGCTTGGAAACACTCTACCTCCATTATAATCAGCTTGTAACACTGGGCGCGGGTTTGTTCCAAGGTTTGCATAGCTTGGAAATACTTTACCTCACTGGCAATCAACTGGTGACATTACCCGTTGAGCTGTTTGAAGGTTTAAGCAACTTGACTGAACTGGGGTTGCATGCCAATGAATTGGTTAGTCTTGATGGAAATTTGTTCCAGGGTTTACAAAGATTAGAAGGACTTTACCTCCATTATAATCAGCTTGTAACGTGTGATTCTGGATTGTTTGATGGCTTGAGTAACTTGGCTTCACTGACACTTAATAACAACACGTTGGTCACATTATACCATAATGTATTTGAAGATCTCAATAACATGATAGGACTCTTTTTAAATTACAACCAACTCAACTCATTACCGACTGGCATATTTCATGGCTTGAATAATTTGAAGGCACTTGCTTTGAGATACAACCGTATCAGTAGTTTGGAAGCTGACATATTCACAGATTTAATCCATTTACATACACTTGAATTACGAGATAATAATCTAAAACATGTTGATTCTGGTTTGTTCCGAAACACAGTCAACCTACGTTTACTGTTAAAAAACAATAAATTACAAAGCATCCCAACTATCAACCATTTGATTAACCTAAATAGGATTCACCTGGAAGGTAATGATTTGCAACATGTAAATAGCCGTACATTTTCTGGTCTGCAGAGTGGAGTAACCTTGCTAGTAAGTCAACATGAAATATGTGAATGCTATGTGCCTCAAAATGTAACTTGCAGCGCTTCGTCTGATAGATCCCCATATCTTGCGTGTGAAAGATTACTATCAGATAGAGCATTGGTTATTGTAATGTGGCTAATAGGTATAAATGCATTGTGTGGAAATACTTATGTACTTTGTTGGAGAAATAAAAACAATAGTAAAGATAAATACAAGGTACAGTCCCTTCTCCTGAGCAATTTGGCACTGTCAGACTTACTGATGGGTGTTTACATGATTATCATTGCAATTGCTGATATTACATTTGGAAATGAATTTCCTATGAGAGCTGAATCATGGCGTACTGGCATCACTTGCAAGATTGCTGGAGCTTTATCAATAATATCTAGTGAAGCTTCTGTGTTCTTTGTTACAATAATTAGCGCCGACCGATTCATTAACATGACGTATCCATTCAACTCCACCTACAAGTTAGGAACAAGATCAACAATCAGAATGATTGTGCTGGCTTGGGTATTAGCTGCAGCACTTGGTATTATTCCATCAATCTTAGCCGGAAAATACCCCGCCTTTTATGATAATTCACATGTATGTATCGGCCTTCCACTGACCCTAACAGAAATGTTTTCAACGAATAGAACAACTCAAATATATCATACAGAATATGCAACCTCAACATTTCAAATATCACAATCCATGTCACATGGCCTAAAGCCAGGACTGTATTTTTCCAGTGCAGTTTTTCTAGGTATAAACTCTGCATGTTATATACTGATAGTTTGCTGTTACATAATAATCGTCCAAAAAGTTCGTAATTCATCAAAGCAAGTCAGACAAACCCAAAAAATGAAAGATCAAATTAAACTAACGGCTAAAGTTACGGTGATCGTGGCGACTGATTTCCTATGTTGGGCACCGATTATCATTATGGGGATACTGGTACAAAGTCAAATAATAACACTGCCTCCATCAGTATACGCATGGTCAGTCACATTTATTCTACCCATTAATTCAGCCATCAACCCTTATTTATACACAATAGCTGATATAATCAGCAGTCATGTAAAAGAGACTAAAAATGACGATAGCAAACATGTAAAAAAACAAAAACCTCCTCATGAACTACCGGTAATAGCAATTGAAATGCAATCAAAGATGGTATCAAATGTTGAGCAAGACCAAGAAACAACTATGTAACTAATGCCAGAGAGACGTGAACTAGCTTGAGTCAAATGTACAGAAGTCATGAATTATAATGGGGAAATCATGGCATTGTATGTGTACAAACAACTCATATGAAACCAGAGGCAAATGTATACCTATTTAGTGAAACACAATTTGCTAAGACAAGCTCAAATTTTAATCTTTTAAGATTAACCAACTGAATTTGTTTTTAATTTGCATTTAAAATAAATACATGCACAATCTGTGTACCTAAGATAAGATTTGGTCTCTATTAACCTCAAGGTCAGTTTGATGCATTAATACAACATTGCACTCCAGTAAGCTGTTTGCCAAGGTCATTGAGACAGAAAGCACAAATTTGTTATAGTTGCCTTTTTGCATGATACCCTTCAGTTGTGCTGTTATGTTGAAAAGTATCTAAATGAGGGTATAAGTAAGTGTATATACGTATATTAATGAGGTTCAGCCATAATATGGGATTTTCTCACTTAAATACACAATATAAAATCTCTTTATTGAAACCATCAATATCACTGTATATTCTACATTAAAACACATTTATATATGTAATTTAAGCTCATGTAAGTTAATGAGGACTTTTTATGTAATCTTATGACGTGACATTTTTGAACACGCACATTATAATATTTTTGACCATAATTTTATATCTGATATATTCTACACGTTGAATGATTCAAAATATATTGGTTTAACGGTAACAAGAATCATCAGGTGTGTTGAATAAACAATATTCTTGTCGAAACCAATAAATGAATATACAGGGTGAATCAAAAAACATTGTGCACGATTTGAAACGGCCATTTGACCTTGATGCGTGCATTGACCCATGGAATGTTTGTTGGCTGTATAATACGTTATTAATCTAGTTTATCCTCCCAAAAGATGAAAGTAATCGACTGATAAATAAGCAAACTTTGATCAGTTTTGTTTTTCGCCATTCCAATGAGATTTACACACAGTAAATTGGTTTTGCTAAAATGGTCATCATAATCACAACAATTGTCAAAATGTTCCTGAAATAATAATTCTTTAACTCTGGGATAAGCAGTTAATCTTCTGATACCAAAGTGTCAAATGAAAAGACAAATCTGAATACCTGCATCACTAGTCAACCTTCAAGAAGTGGAGGCACATGTCAGAGCCGAAGTGACATTCCTACGCCGCAACATGGGAATGGTTAGACGAGCTGTTCGCAACATGTTGGGGTGGACACACACACACATGTCTTCAGCAAAATGGTGGCCATGTCAAAGGAAGGCTTCATTAAAAAAAAACACCTAATATCAGCAAACATCTAACTGATTTATATTTCAAGTTGCATGAAAGCTATTTTTAATTTTATGTCTTACAAACAAACCTTTAAAAGAAGACCGTAACTCAGACCGTATACTCTTTTTTGATTCACCCTGTATACTCACGGTGAGATATTTCATCCTCATTCATCGAAGAATATAATGAGAATGGCGATGATCCACTTTGGCCTGACGAACCATCTTCAGAGTTGCCTGTGTCTTTTAGAGGACGTAATTAAGCAAAAAATCCCCTCTTCACGGTTAAGTGTCTGGTCCCCTATCTTTCTGATTTCCATCGCCATATTAGGTCAAGAGCAGATAAGAGAGATAGGTGAAGGGATTAGACACTCAACCGTGAAGAGGGGACTTTTTTTGCTTAGTCACGTCTATGATCCATTACTGGCAACGAGGAAAACGGAATAGAAATATACATATACTCACACATTTCTTTTTTCTGTTGTATTTTTATTGTTCAATTTCTTCTGATATGCATGTCTCTATCAAAGTGGCCACTGTTTCTCACATTTTAATGGTGATGTACATGTAACGTATAGATAGCAACATTTATGGAATATGTATCCATAAAATGGGCCAAGATGAAACTCTTTGGTGCCAAGAATTAGTTTTGACATTAGTAGTGGTGGTTGTCTGCTCATTATTGCTGAATATGATGCAGCCTGTAGAATACATTTAAATCAGTATGCTTTCATCTCATACATAAATGTTATAACATCTAGGCAATTGTTAACACTGATCTGATGTGTAAAATAAATTCACACTGGCAGGAATAAGACAACATTTGTTATCATAGTGTCATTTTAAAGTGAGCTTCAATTTCTCAAGGGAGTGATGTCAATCTGTACTTGTCTTTTTGCATTTGTAAATCAGATATATTGGCTCACAACACTGCCCTATACATATAATGTGAAATAGGGATGGGTTGATATACATTAATAAATGTTGCACAAACAGGAATGGACATCATCGTCTCACAATATGATTGACACCACTGTCCTAAGAAAAGGAAACGTACACTTCATGTCACCTCAAGTTGAGAGGTGATACCAGCGCGTATTCAACTGAAGGCATAAATATATATCATACCCAAGCGTTTAAATCCTTGACATAATTGCCTTAAGGTAAGAGAATGACCTTAATGTTTACATATCACTATATTAAGAGCTGGTGTCACTTTCTAACTTGAGCTGAAACAGTTTACACCTACCACACCTAACACAAACAGTTCCAGACAGGTAATTTGACGTTGGCTTATCCAAAATCAATAATAGGTACCGAAAATCTGAGATGAACATTGAATGAACAAATCTCTTCTCCATAGTTTGATACCTCATTCATAAAAATTGAGTAGGTAGTTTTGAAGTTATGATTGTTTTAATAAATAAACACAAACAAAAAAGAATTCCCCTAAAATTGGGTTTCTATGGAATATCATTGCTTTACGAGGGGGTATCAAAAAGTTTTTGAAATCACCCAGAAGTGAAGGAGCTATATCGATGAAATTTTGCAGTGTAATCACTGGTCCTTAAAAACATTATGGTGCAAAAATGGTCTCATAAGTATGTTTAATTTTTATACACGTGGCGCTAGATGCCAATGCCATGAAAATCACATATATCCACAGCCATGAGATTCCTTGGGAAGTTAATCTATGAAGACCTGAAGGATGATAAGATCTGGCAAATGGTTACCAGCAAGATGTCTGCTATGTTGGATTTAACAGATACAAGTGAATTGAATGGTATCATGAACATGTGGATCTACAATCATGTGATCATCCCAACAATGGTATGGGAATACAACTTCCCAATCACCTATATTGAGAAACTGGAGGCAACCTGCACAAAACATCTGAAGTGATGGGCAGGAGTAACCAGAAGCACTACCAACAGTGCTTTATACAGATACAGAAAACGCTACGGCCTACAACTAAAGCGACTCACCACCTCGGTGAAATGTATGCAGCTAACCAAATACCATCTCAACAAGCACTCCAAAGAGATGGAAAAACTCAAACACTATACCGAGAGTGTTTAGAGTCGAAAAAGAAGAGGTCCAGATGGAATGGAGTAAAGGAGTTGGAACAAAAAGAACGACATCTCATCCTTAATGAAATCGGCAGAGGTCAGACTGACAAAGCAGATTTGGGATTCAAGAAAAAATCAGAAACTAATTAAAGACATGACCCTGAAAGAACACAGTCAGTGCCTGACCAGTTTGGTTAAAGAAGTTGACGAGGATGAAATGCTGATCTACCTTTATGGCTGCGCAAAACAAGGACAGTGGCTGCGATTGGACTCTGCCATGCAAGTGGACACATCATGGAAGAAACTCCTGTATGTTTGGATACCAGAACTCCTGTCGTTCCAGATAAATGCCATCCATGACCAACTCCCGACACCAACTAACCTGAGACTCTGGGGTAAGACAAGTATGGGATTGTGCCAGTTATGTCACCACCGAAATTGTACTCTGCTCCACATCCTGAACTGTTGCAGCTTTTCCTTAGCAAACATGGAAGGTACAATTGGCGCCATGACCAAACATTGAGAGCAATTGTATCAGGACTGATACCATATGTCGATGAAGCAAACAACAACAGACCATCGACATCCCAGTCTCAAAGTTTCAGTCCTACCATAGCATTCCAACCAGCAGATGGCACAAAATACCGTAATCCAGTCTTGCCGTACAGAAAGCCAAAAGAGACAGACATCCTGAAAAATGCCAGTGACTGGAAACTCCTGGTAGATGAAGAGCACTCGCAGATAGTATTACCTCCAGAAATTGTTGAGACGGCCAAGCGACCTGACATTACTATTTTCTCAACTCAGACTAAAAATGTCATCATCATTGAATTGACAGTCCCAGCAGAAGAAACCCTTGCAAATGCTTTTGCCAGGAAGAAATGTAAATACCAAGACCTTGTAGCAGAATGTGAAAATAATGGATGGTCTGTAAACTACTTTCCCGTTGAAGTCGGAAGCAGGGGGATTTATAGTTCTACGATCAGCAAATGTCTGGCCTCACTAGGAATCCCCAGCGGGAAGAGAAAACCAGTCTTAGACACAGCAGCCAAAACAGCCTTGCGAGCAAGCTACATTATCTGGCTTTGCAGAAGAAGGCGTTCAGACAAGCGGAGTTGATTCCACCTCCAATCATATGCCATGAGGGAAGTGGGACGGTTGAGCGCTCACAAAACCGATTTAACCCGCCAACGTCTGGTCCGCAGCCCAGAGACCTCAGAGCATAAAAAGGGTGAAATTACGGCTCCGAAGTTGACTACACTGGTAATCTACCAATGAATTCTTCTTCTTCTTCTTCGGTGTTGAAAATTTTAAATTTTTGAAAATTCAACAACAACAAAATTGTCAATTTAATTCTCGCCAGTCTGTCCGAGTCTATATATTATTTATTCATTTCAATTACTCGGCTGGTAGTTTCGCTCGTCATAGATTCTTCTAGAATCATGCTTATAGGCCATCATTAACTCATGTATTTCGGCTGCTAGAGGCTTTCAATAAAGACTTTGTATACATAATAGCTCGTTCGTCTGGTATCCATGTAAGCACAGTCCCTGTAGCCCAGTGGAGTAACCAATCGCCGCGATAGCGAGAGGGACCGGGTTCGAGGCTGTGTATTTTTAAGGTCTTTGTTAATTTAATTCTCGCCAGTTTGTCCGAGTCTATATATTGTAAAAAAAATTTACTTCAGAATTCAAGATGAACATTAAAAATTGCTATTATTGTTGTTTCTATTAAAAAAAAACCACAGCAAAACTTGATTAAAACAATATCATCGCTATTTATTGAAAAACGCCCTCTATGCAAATATGGTTCGCATTATGTATCACGCGTACTGCAGGGGATACTGTCGGACGTAAAATGCTCGTTGTGGCTCCACGAGCATTTTTGAATTGACGTTTTCTTGTACAAAGAGAGCTGATTTTTCTTAATCCTTACAGGTGTAAGTTCATACATGTAATACAATTATAAAAATATACTAATCTCAGTTTTTATCATAATTGAGGGCGCAGCCTCCAACACATCTCTGTGCCCCTTTAAGTGTTGTAAGTTAAAAAATATCGCTACTTGGTCGGTCATGTGACCCGTTGCCATGGAAACGGCGGCCATCTTGGATCATCTTTTTTACTACGAGTACACCTTGCGCGCAAAATATCTCAAAAACTATTTATCGCAGAGTATTTGGGACTAAGAGCAAATGAAAGCTGATTGGTAAGGCTATAAAATGGGGTAGAATCTATCCAATTGGACAATATTAACTAGGGTGAGTATTTGATTTTGTGTTCACAAAAAAGGTTAGAGTCTACATTCTAGTTCATGTTAAAGCTTATCTTATTAACAGTATTCTGGCCAAATTTGAAGGTCCTTGCGCCTTTAGTTTTCCAGATATCCTGCGCGCACGGTCGCAAAATGGTCGAAATTAGTTACGGAGATATCGTCAGTTAAAGGTTGGGTCATTATTAAATGCGAATATTTTTGTATCAAAGTAACTAAATTGTCTCCTATGCACAGTAATTTTCATTACTTGTTCCAGTGCATTTCCATTATTTGTTACCTTAGGCCTATACCTGAGTCATTTTTCATTTCCATCCATTGTTATTATTTGTAGTCATCAATCACCATTATGGATTTTACTCACCATTTTTTTAAATTATTTTTTATATCCTATTTGCCTTTCACTTTTTAATCTCCCCTTTGTCAATATCATCCTTTTGTTACATTATCCACTTCATCAATCAGCTGTCAAGTTTGAATTTCCTTCCCCCATTCATCCATCTGTCACTTTACTTCCTGGTCATTGTTCCTCTGTCTATATATGGGCGATTCCATGAAAATGTGACGGAGCAAAAAAACCTGAAAATTGCTCCAAAATATTTATTTTTACCTCTATGTTGTGGAAAGCTCATACAAAGGTTCAGGAAAAAATTGTTACAACATTTGGCTAATGTTTACTATGAAAAAATTCTACTTTTCTTACCCCAAAAATGGTAACACGTGTTACCGGAGCAACGCACTTTTTTGAAAATATTTACTTTATTGATTTGGTTTTAATTTACGCTACTAATAATTTTAATTCTACTAGTTAGGCCCTATTTAAAAATAGTAAACAATTAGATAAATTCATAACCAACACTCTACAATAGGCCATCAAAATGTCGTAACGCGTGTTACCAAACTCATATTTAGGAAAACGTGCTAAAACCTCAATTTTTCAAGTGTTATTTATCACTAGTTATGGTTAATATGTTAGTTCAATTGCCAAAGTCAAAATTAATTTTAATTTAGAAATATAATAAAGAATCCAAGGCTAGTAAATTATGGCTGGACAAAGTGTAACGTGTGTTACCGTAACACGTGTTACCGTAACACGTGTTACCGTAACACGTGTTACCGACTATTTTGTATTTTACAAAAAAGTGAGAACTTTAATTCTTGTTATTATTCTAGTTTTATAAACCTTATAAATGTACTTGCTTACAGTAGTGACCAATTGATTGTAGGTTGGTTAGTTGAAATACACAAGCAAAACAAAGTTGGGATTTTTTTTAGTGCGTCTTTTTTCGTAACGCGTGTTACCGATATTCGGAGCGGTCTTACATTAACATTAGCTAATATTTCATATTGATGTTACTGTTAGCATTAGGATCTAGCCTAAGTCTTGGGTATTACAATACAAAAGATGAAAACTTCATTCAAATTACTTTTACAGTTATAGAGTGGAGAATAAAGAATGGCGCGCTTAAATGTAACGCGTGTTACCGTGGAATCGCCCATATATGTTGTGTATATTGTATTCTGTCATTTTACATTCGATAAAGATTCTGTTAGAATCGAAACGTCAGGTCCTCTTATATTTATTACATTTACTTACACAAGCTATTTTTGTGGATAAGCAGTTTGCATTCAGCATCAGCTTTTATATTATATAACTAAATTTGATTTTAAAATGAAGTTTTCACTTATTTAAGGCATCTTAGAACACTAAATGCATTAATTATTGGAGTAATCAAATAAAATATGACATTTTTGACCAGAAATGAGATACTTAAAACAATAGAATACATAAGAATTAAATGCATGTGTTAATATATCATGACTTTGCAGAGGAATATCCGATTGTGTTTATTTTTGAAGCAAATGAAAGCTAATTCTCTGGGCTGTGATTTAAAGCCAGAAAAACAAAATCCATAATATAAAACCGCTCAACCTAATTCCCCCTTAATATCTCCGAATGTCATTATCACAACGACCGTTATAAAACCTTGGCAGACGCTAAAAGCTGCAATATCATGAAGTGATTACCTGCTATTTTATATCATCTCATTAAAACCCTTTTAGGTGATTACCTGATATCATAACGTATATTATCTCATCAGCACAGTCTCATTAAACTCTTTGTAGTGTATGTGGTTGATGTCTCGTAATTGCATATGGTTTGGTAACTGTAATGGGCGTTGAATATAGACCACTTAGAAGTACTGCTTTGTAACCAGGAATCAACTGTGTAATATTGGAACCGACGCTGTCAAGTCGTTGCTATCGTGTATATACTCACAGTATGGACATGTTGTATAACTGGTAACAACTGGTGTAATATGAGAAAACAGCTAGGTATTGATATTCAACCTGTATCATGTACATCATAGATAACAAACACTGCTTTATCATTCTTGGAATAATGATATGAACATCAGATTTGGTCAATACAGAGTAAAAAACTACAGCTCTTGTAAGCTTTGGAAGATTGTTGCTGCAGCTTGAGTACATTGTCACCAGTTTCGCCCGAAAGTGAAATAAGAAATTGCTTTTATGTTATGGTCTGGATTTCGTTCTATTCGAAGATCAATGGTGTGAATCGTAACTTGGAACAACTCGTAATCATCACTGCATGGAACCAAATATAGGTGAGTATTAGATTTCTTGTTATCCAGCCCCGTAAGACACTTTTGCCCAAGGGGGGGGGGGGGGGCGTTTTCACCTAAAATGTTCGTAAAAGGTTGCCCCAAATTTTTTCCAAGTCAGTCACCTCGTGAATTTCACGTAAGTGGGGGTGGGGGTGGGGTGGGGGGGTGGGGGGGGGGGGGGGCTACTAGGAGTCAATCAATTTTCAACAGGGCATCGAAATTCTGAATTCATATACATTCTTAAATAGATACTGAATTTGAAACCTTTGATATGAAAGATTTCCAAAATTGAAATTTCTGCAGTGGATCACTTAGTTTAATTATTGTATTAATATTATGGAATACCATGGACTTTATTAATGCACATCATGTATTCATGGGGGTGGTCATTTTCATGGGGGGGGGGCGTTTTCACCTAAAATTTTCGTAAAAGGTTGCCCCAAATTTTTTCCAAGTCAGTCACCTCGTGAATTTCACGTAAGTGGGGGTGGGGGGGGGGGGGGGGGGTAGGGGTGGGGGGGGGGGGGGGGGGGCTACTAGGAGTCAAACAATTTCGCACGTCAAAATTTTTAACAAATTTCGCAAAATCAAGGACACACGTAAGTGGGGGGGGGGGGGGGTAGGAGTCAAAAAAATTCGCACGGACACACAATTTCGCAGTCCAAAAAGCACTGTTGTCAATGTTTTACTATCATTGATATTTGAAACTAAGAAAAACGTAATTTTTACATTAAAAAAAATAAAAAAATAAAAATCCGAGGGGGGAGGGGCGTTCGCAACCGTCTCCCCCCCCCCCCCCCCCCCCTCCCATCTGACGGGCCTGGTAACAATGTAAACGAAAAATTAATTTTTAATTTTAGAAAAATGGAAGAACATCAAGTACCATTCAAATCACAGATAGGGTCTGTTCAAATGTAAGAGCAGGAAAAAACCAAGTTTCAACAGGGCATCGAAATTCTGAATTCATATACATTCTTAAATAGATACTGAATTTGAAACCTTTGATATGAAAGATTTCCAAAATTGAAATTTCTGCAGTGGATCAATTAGTTTAATTATTGTATTAATATTATGGAATACCATGGACTTTATTAATGCACATCATGTATTCATGGGGGGTGGTCATTTTCATTGGCAGCAATAACCTTATAATGCAATGGTCATAAGAATGAAAAGTCCACCAATTTTGAAGTTGCATAATGGTGATAATTATTCTTTTGAATGTTATTTTTAATGGTAGTCCTTCTGAAGGTATTCAAATAAACTGCGCATGCCAATTATCATTTATAAAATTCTGCACATGGAGTTTTCCATCACCAGGTGATCTCAGTTGACAATTCACATAGCGTTACACTGCCGATAATGAGCTAATTGATATTCATGAGGTGATTTACTACAGCGATTTTACATTGGCATTTTGACTTGCCCGATAAAATCATGAATTGTAATGCTTTTAAATCGAGAATCTGAATAGGAAACATGAATTTATTGGTATAAAATGTACAATGAACACAATGAAATGGTAATTGGGTCTGATGGTTTAACACTATGTCGACAACACAGTGATAACTTGCAAGCTTCCAGGGGGAGAAATACTTTTGTGCGGCAGTGTATAGGATAGCCATACCCAATATTGTGACATCATCGTTACTATATAAAACCGCCTCATCAGCAACTGGTCGCTGCACATAATCGCGCAGGAATTCAATGCATAAATCGAAAATATCAATACATGTAACAGAGATGTGGAAATCTCGTCACTGTTTTGTCATAGCTTCGATCAATATCATGAATATGGCGACATCCATGCAGGTGGATTTTTTTCTTTCTCTCTAAAGCCGATTTTGTCTTAACGCGGCACTTTTTAAAAACATTAACCTACGGATGTGGTCTATACGAGCGCTAAAGTTCCATGGCAAGGATTTCCTTTATGTAAAGGTAAATAAAAAACTATTATGCCCATTATCCGATGATTGTACATGATAATACTATTATTACCAATTATATGACAAAACTGTCAAAAATACTAAGTTGAAACTGGTCGCAGTTAGCTACTCTAAATGTCTAAATGAACTTATTTGTAATAAATATAAGAGGACCTGACGTTTCGATTCTAACAGAATCTTTATCGAAGGTAAAATGACAGAATACAACATTACACAACATATATATAGACAGAGGAACAATAGGCAGGAAGTCAAAGTGACAGATGGAAGAATAGGGGAAGATGTCAAACTTGACAGCTGATTGATGAAGTGGATAATATAACAAAAGGATGATATAGACAAAGGGGAGATTAAAAAGTAATAGGCAAATGGGATATAAAAAAGAAATGATGAGTGAAATCAATAATGGTAATTGATGACTACAAATGAGAAAATGAGAAAACAAGAAAAAACAAAGTGGGAGTAGGACTAGGCCTATGGTAACAAATAATGGAAATGCGCTGGAACGAGTAATAAAAATTACTGTGCAAGGAGACAATGTTGAAAATAAAAACAAAGTATAATCAAGAAGTAAAAAATGAAAAATGGAGTGAAGAAAAAGTGGAGGAAAAAAATGGGTAAAAAAAATGATAGGTTTATCAGATACAAATGGAGGAGGTGGGGGGGGGGGGGTTGAGTCTAATCGTTCCCTTCCTGGATGTTTAGGCCATGTGGCTGAATAGTGAGAAGACGCTTCATCCATAACTTCTCTCTACTGAGACGTACCACTTCTGAATGGCTACCTAAAGATTCAATGCCCTGTAAGATCATATCAGACATAGTGTGGTTGGGAAGGTTAAAGTGGTGTCCGACAGGTAAGTGGCTTGTTGGTGTTGACCGTCGATCTGTGTCCATAGAAGCGCTTCTTCAGTGAGTTTTTAGTCTCACCAACATACTGGACTCCACACACTCTATAAGAGGCAAATGACATAGAACTTATTTGTATTATGTTTCCGTCCCAAAACCTCAGATTTTTTAGTTTTTGCAACTGACGCACAAACTCCAAATTTGGAATTTGATGCGTATCACGCGTAGAAACTCCATTTTCAGAGTTTGCTAAAAATTACTTTATTTTAGAGGGATTTTTAATTTAGAGTCCGCAAAACCTCAGATTTTGGTGTTTTTGTGACCAATATGCACAAACTCCGGTTTTGGAATATTTTGTGTATCATATGCAGAAGAAGCTGCATTTTTTTGAGGATAAAAATCACTATATAGATAGGGATTTCTTCATTTAGATTCCGCAAACCTCTGATTTTGGAGTTTTTGTGACCAATGTTCAAACTCCGGATTTGGAATCATGCATTTTCGGAGGATAAAAATCACTATATATATGTAGGGATTTATTTATTTAGATTTCCGCAAAACATCTAATTTTGAGTTTTTGCACCCTCCGAAGTTTCTGGATATAATAGGCCTACGCAAAATCTCCAAAACGGAGTACAAAGACACTCTGAAATTGGAGTAACTTCATACCATTGAGCTCAAAAGAGACCTCTAGTGCCCAGTGTTACGATCGCATTCTATATTATCTGTATATCCATTAATATGATTTGATCAAGGTCTCGAAGCACCTATATCATTTCTGTTCCGGTCGTCTGCTAATTATAAACAAACCAATGACGGTCGAAATCCCGGGGGGGGGGGGGGGCACTGACATTTGGAAAGGGTATAGGTATGTGCCGCGCTGAAGACCCCCTTTTTCACCCCCTGCTGCTAGTTCTTATGACCCCCCTTTTGAGCCTGCATCAGTTCTTAAGACCCCAATTTTATTGAAAATTCAAAAATCATGAAATTTTGCGTTCCAAAGCCCCAATATTGTGTTCCAAAGCCCCAATTCATCGATAATTTTGCGTTCTTAAACCAAATTAAATCGAAAATTGAACTATAGGCCAGTTCTCAAGACCTATTTTTTGGAAAAAAATCAGTTCCTAAGACCCTATTTTTCGTCTTAAAATCCACTCAGTTCAGTTCTGTAGCCCCCCTTTTTGAGACCCTGGGCGGCACACCCCTACCCAAAAAAAAGTTGAGTGCCCCCCCCGGGGTCGAAATGCACCTCTTAATTTCTGTTCCGGTCGTCTGCTATTTTAGCATACTAATGACCAAGGTCGAAATACTTATTACTTCTGTTCCGGTCGTCTGCTATTTCATGTATTTTAGCACACTATATGGCCAAGGTCGAAGCTTAATAATCTCATGTTCCGTTCTCCTGTTATAATTACAATTGACCAAGGTCGATCTACCACCTCATAATAGGGTTCACTCAAAAGGTGTAACCAAAATAAAAACAACAACAAGTGTGCCTGGCTTTAACTTTAACTACCGGTATATCAAAACAAGTATAAGGTTTATTCACGCTAAAGAAACAAACAAATATTCAGTTTTGAACAATAATCATGTCCTGGAATAATTAAGTAGAGTATTCTACTCACTCCAGATTATATCAATCGGTCATAAGTAAGCTTATTATTGCATGCATTTTGGGGAAATGTTCCATTTGTAGTGTAGCATTCTGCGTTGCAGGCCTGTAAACAGTGTTTAGTACATCAGTTACCGTTCATCAGCATGATCAATATAGGTTTTATAAATAAATGATTGAGGAGAAGTAAACGTCATTTTGCGACGGAAGCTGTTGTTTCTTCTTTTAGCTACCATATGTGCGTGTTAACATGGTGGCTGCCATTGATTCTCCTGTCTAATCACAAGCTGTCTCTAGTCTAGCAAAGCCTGTCATCTTTGGATGGACTGTCCAAAATATAGAGGGCAGTATTTCACTAATCCAGTCAGTCATCATAATGATTAGGAATTCATCACACCAGGAACTCTCACTACAGTGCCGAACCTGTGACCTGGTTAATTGGGAAAAACTGGTCTTAACCTGTCAGAAGTGGTCAAAACTGGAGAGATCAATCGAGAAATCTTGTAGAACCTAATTTGTTATACTAATAGCATATCCCTAGAAAGTTACGAGAGTGAAAATGCCTAATTGGATTTTTTTTAACTATACCTGCTTATTATTTGAATAGAAAATCCACATAAAATGTGTCTTTCTTCACTTCAGATATCATCTTTTATGTTCACATACTACCGGTATGTAACCCTTGGTCAAATGGCTGAAGCTCCATCAATTTCGGAGAAAACTGACTTGAAGAAATGTTGCTATATAGTCGCCGTCAGAGAAGATCAGCCCTTTCCCTACGAGCGCGGGATGAATAATTATCGTGTGGGCGCCATAGATATAATCGGGCCAATCGGAGGCGCGCGTTGGTCTGCTAAAAAAGTCACTTTATTTGACTCCACCAATGGCAACAGCACTGCCATGTTTACGCTTAGAACGCATTCGTAATTGAAAAAGTGCTGAAGTTCTTTTCAACCGCGCCTATAGCATCCCCGCTTCAGTGAAAATATGACGCACTTATGTGCAATATAGCTTGTAGTATGTGTATTAATTATAACTCGCCTGGCGTCGTTCTGGTGGGGACTTGGCAGGGTTGGCCACTGTGTGTTGGCCGATTAATGATCTATGCCTGGGTGAAAGCACAGACAGTGCCGTGAAACCCGGCAGAGATATTGTTCGTATTTGTTTTAGTTTTCTCCTTCTCGTCTCTAGACTCTAGCTGAAGAACTACAGTAGCCAGGGGGCATATATTTAGTGCACTGATACTCTATGGTCCTGAGATGTGCCTTTTGGTAGTATCGGCCCCTTATGTTTTGGTTAGGAGGTGAAAACGAGTTACCTAATTTCATAAATCAGTCGCATTAACTCTATTCACCCGACTTTGAAATTCACACATGAGTGGTCAAAAACAGAAATCAATTTTTTAGACCTAACTCAAGGATGAAAGATTTCATTACGCAGGTTCTATATAAAATGTTTCAGCAAATCCTGTGATACATATATTTCAATATCTCTCTAGAGACTCGTCTCACCCAAATTCATGTTTTCGTGGCATGATCAAAGGTGAGGCTATAAGATATACATTATTTGAAACTCCAGTTCGGAGGCTGAATATGAGTACAAACTTGATTCCTTTGTCTCAGAACTTCTCACAAGCATGAAAGAGGATGTAAGAAAGAATAAGTACTCTCATGCCTAGCAGACATATCATACAATCGAAGATATACAAATTCTAACATACCCCACACAAAGAAGTAATGCAAAATCAAAAAGGCACTTCTCAGGAACTGGCAACTTATATCATGATCAAAACCTGTGCAAAATCTTTCCTTGTCCATCCCCTATACTACTTTTAAGATGCACCAAAAACCTAGGGGAACATCTTATCCGAGCAAAAATAACTCAAAACCTAAACCCTAATACATCTTTCTCTCCGGCCACGCTAAGTATATAGAGAATGATAACTCCAAAATCGGAATTTACCCTATGTCTCCTACATGTTAGCCCTATTTCACGAAATTTAATTATCTACTATTGCTATATTATCCATGCATGTTTCTTTACGAGCTTTGTGACACTTTAGTTGGTTGAAACTAGTTTAAGTATTATGTTCTAAATATATACAGACCTAGATCCAAATTAATGATGTTATTTAAATATGCGCTAGAAATTGGCAGCACCCTAGTTGATGCGACATGATTCTGATGATTCACAGCGCTTTGAGCCATTTGGAAAAGGCGCTATATAAATACTAATTATTATTATTATTATTATTATTAGGATCTTATATGGAACCATACCAAAACCACGCCCAATCGGACATGCATATGCGTCTCATAGATAGGATATCCATATAGTGAAGAATGAAAACATAATAAATTTATAACACGCTTGTGCGCGTGATTATTACGCATCCGGCATTTTCATGATTTAAATGTCAACAAAAACCGTAGACAACTCAATAAGTTTAGTCTGTCCTAAATTGGACATTTATTCAAAATCAAGCCCAGCAAAAATTGCCTTGCAAATTTGTTCAGAAAAGGTATGTTCAATTTGTATATGTTCATTTTTTATGCAAATAATGTGTCATTTTAAAGAAGCCTTACAATTACAATTATATCCTACAATTTTAATTTATAATACGTGTCTTAAAACTTAAAGAACCTGGTGTGTCCTTCACATTGGTTGAGTGGAATTTCATTAAAAACCACATAAGGCCTCCACATGCATATTTTGCAAAAAGCAAAAAATGATAGGAAGTCTTGCACCAAAATGTTGTATGTACTTCAATAAAGTATAATAATCAGCTATCGTTTATCATGTTTCTCTACAAAAAGTCCAAAAATAACTAAATGGCAGATTAAACCTTTTAAACAATTATTTCTGAGTTTATGTTGTCTACTTAGTGGTTCTCTAATTAGTGGTTCTCTACTTAGTGGTTCTCTACTTAGTGTTCTCTACTTAGTGGTTTATTTATGTATAATCATCATTGATATGGTATATGGTACTATCGGGCCATTTAGTCATATTTTATCATAGACGGCAAATTCTATGATTTTATATAGGGAGGGGTTTTATAATAATTATATCGAAAAATAATATACGGTGCACCATTCTCTGCCAACATGCCAGAGAAGATGAGATGTAAAACAAACTATGTGCATATTAGACAATACAAATATTTTCCTCTCAATTACGTATATCGGGATATCGTATAGGCCTACATGTAATAATCGAAATGATCTGATATCAATAAAGAAAATTGAAAGCGTGTGGCTTAACCCTAACACTCTTGAGTACTACGAATGACTACGATGCGGTGTGCTTGTGTCACCCGACTCGGCAGTTTTCCGATGAAATAATGGCCCCAGGGTGGGTATATACAGAGCGGAATATACTCCACCATGTATAGTTCCCCCCCGTGGCCTAGCGGTAGATCGTCTGCCTCTGAACCCAGAGGTCCGGGGTTCGAGCCCCGGGGGAGCGGGGGCACCTTTTCCCCTCGCTATTTGGCCGCGAAAAAAATAATCTTTGGAAAAGGTGCATCGGGGGTTAGGGTTAAAAACTGTGAGAGGTGGTCAGTAGCCAAACCAGATCTGACATTGATATATTGTGGACCGGTGCAATCTGGTTGATGACATATAAACCAGCATGTGGTGAGATGGAATGTCAATATAGGTCCAATGAATATTGATGAGCATATTTAGGTCATGCTGATATTTATTGTTTATGCTTTCCCTGAATGTATACTTTCCTATATTTACTATTTTTATTTTTAAAACTACCACCATTGATCTAAGAAAACAGCATGTCACAAAAATGGTTCAACTTTAACCCATGACTATTTGTAGGTCAAACTATTCCTTTGTCGTAAAAACAGTTAGCATTTAAATGTAATTAAATGCCGAGAAATCAGGTGGATAATGTTCCTGTAATTTTGTTGGTTTTATTACTTTATTCTTGCACATGCATTTTTACTGTCTAAACTTCATGGGGAAAGATTTCTTGATCGATCTCCAGGTTTTGACCATGACCGGGTAAAACCAGTTTTCAGGTTAAAACCATGTTTTGACAATTTCCCGGACAAAACAGATTTTGTTTTCCCGGACAAAACAGGTTTTGTCCAGTCAACAGATCAACCCTGGAAAGCAGTAGCTTGTTTATAAAACTTAGTCCACACTGTGAGTACAGATAAATATTGAAGAAAATGTCAGATATTTTACACCTACTTTTCAGACTTAAAAAGAACTAGAGTACTTATATCATTGACACACTTGATACATTTTGTTCACTAGATAAGAATGTCTTTTGGCTTATAAATTTGACTCCAGATTGCATGGTTAATAACATTCTTTTATACATTTTTTCTTTTTTTTTCTTTGCAGCTCATGGTTAACATCAACAATTCTGTTTGTTAGCCAATACTTCTTTGATAAGCTGCCAAAGGGACTAACATTATTCCGGAAGAACTCACCATTTTTCCTACAGCAAAACAATTGAAGTCTTGAGATAATTTAAAATTGCAACTGTATAAAGATGAATTCTGTCAACGGATTAATTCTACGAATCGTTGTTGTGACCCTAGCTGTAACTGTACTCCTTCAGTATAGAATACTGCAGAGCAAAGCTGTAGCAGAGTTGCTAGTGTACCCTTTATGGCATACAGTTGGTAATACATCAGAGCCTTGCAATATTCAAGCAGACAAAGAAAACCATTCCATTACTATACGAGGTGGAATGTCAGCTAATATTTGCCAGTTTAATATTACAACAAGTAATGATTCCGCGATTTGGATTCAAATTCCAGACGAATTTGCAGAAAACAATTACCTATTATATGCCCAATTGCTGGAGGGATCCGAACATTGTCCATATAGATTTGTAGTCATAGACGGACACAATAAACCCTGCGAGACTGTCTTATTTCACCAAAATATTCTGCTCAATCTTCAAGGTAATGTCAGCATTTTGATAAGAGAGATATCAGCTCAAAATTCTGAAGCAAATACATGTTTCGAAACTAGCAAAATGTCCCAGTCAAAGGTAAGTCTGACATTGCCAAATTGCTCTGCTACCCCATACCACGATACCATAGTCTGTGCCATAGAAGGTAGCAATATTTGCAATTTAGATTTCCCCACAAATTGCGAATCCACACTTGGTTTCAGAGAGGTGACATGGAATTGTTCGAGTGAAAATACTTTTGATCAAAGAGTCTTAATTGTCTATCCAATCCCTACTCTTGTACTGGATGCTTCTGCAAACAACATTGTAGCAGTCAATGTTAATGCATTTCAACAAATGAATAAATTGCAAGAACTCGAACTCCAATACAATGAATTACACACCTTGAATCATGGTGTGTTTAACGGTTTGGACAATCTCCTATTTCTTAACCTTCATGGCAATGCACTGAGAAATCTAGATCCAAGTTGTTTTCAAGGTTTGGATATGATTTATTTTGTGGATCTAAGTTATAACAGATTAAGAGTTTTACCACCTGATTTGTTTCACAATTTAACCAAAATGAACACACTTAAGTTGAACTCCAATGACTTGGTTATGCTTAATGTGAACTTGTTCAAAGGTTTAAATAGCTTGAGAACACTTGGCCTTTATAACAATCAACTTGTAACATTGGAAACTGGTTTATTTCAGGGTTCAGGTTTGAATCATGGTGTGTTTAACGGTTTGGACAATCTTCTATTTCTTTACCTTCAAGGCAATGCACTAAGAAATCTAGATCCAAGTTGTTTTCAAGGTTTGGATATGATTTTTATTTTGGATCTAAGTTATAACAGATTAAGAGTTTTACCACCTGATTTGTTTCACAATTTAACCAAAATGAACACACTTTGGTTGAACTCCAATGACTTAGTTATGCTTGATGTGAACTTATTCAAAGGTTTAAATAGTCTGAGAAAACTTGACCTTTATAACAATCAACTTGTAACATTAGAATCTGGTTTATTTCAGGGTTTACATAGTTTAGTGAGTTTATCACTCAAGTATAACAGGCTTGTAAAATGTGATTCTGGGCAGTTTGATGGCTTAAGGAACTTGGATTCACTGGCACTTGACAATAACCAAATGGTCACATTATATCATAATTTATTTAATAATCTCATCAACATGATGGAACTCATTTTAAATCACAACCAACTCAACTCATTACCTGCTGGCATTTTCCATGGCATGACTAATTTAGAGTCACTCTTTTTGAATGACAACCATATCAGTAGTTTGGAAGCTGACATATTCACAGATTTGATCAATTTAAACACACTTACATTAAGAGGTAATAATCTAAAACATGTGGATTCTGGATTGTTGCAAAACACAGTCAACCTACGTTTTCTGTCTTTAAACAACAACAGCTTACAAAGCATCCCCAATATCAACCAATTAACAAAGTTAAAGCTGATTCACCTGGAAGGTAATGATTTGCAACATGTAAATAGCCACAGGTTTTCTGGTTTGCAGAGTGGAGTAACATTGTTAGTAAGTCAACATGAAATATGTGAATGCTATGTGCCACAAAATGTAACTTGCAGTGCTTCATCTGATAGATCCCCATATCACACATGTGACAGATTACTATCAGCTAAAATATTTGTTATTGTAATGTGGCTTATTGGAATAAATGCATTGTGTGGAAATATTTTTGTACTTTGTTGGAGAAATAAGAATAAAGAAAAAAACAAGGTACAGTCCCTGCTCCTGAGCAATTTGGCATTGTCCGACTTACTGATGGGCGTATATATGATAATCATTGCGATTGCTGATATTCACTTTTATGAAGAATTTCCTATGCGAGCTGAAACATGGCGGACAGGCACAATTTGTAGAATTGCTGGAGCCTTATCAATAGCATCGAGCGAAGCTTCTGTGTTCTTTGTAACAATCATAAGTGTGGACAGGTTGATAAGCATTAAGTATCCACACTCTACCTACAGGTTTAGAGCCAAATCAACCATCATAACTATTGTCCTGGTTTGGGTATTAGCAGCAGCTCTTGGTATAGTTCCATCAATCTTAGCTGGAAAATACACCACCTTTTATGATAACTCACATGTATGTATCGGCCTTCCACTTACCTTAACAGAAAAATTTTCACAAAATAGTTCTACTAAAGAATATTATCTATATACAAAATACTCATATCCAGTCATCATCCCTTTTCAAGTAACGCAATCTGTGTCACATGGCCAAGAGCCAGGATTGTATTTTTCCAGTGCAGTGTTTCTTGGTATTAACTCTGCATGTTATATACTTATAGTTTGCTGTTACATAATAATTGTCAAAACAGTTCGAAGTTCATCAAAACGAGCCGGACTAACCCAAGATATGAAAAATCAAATTCGACTGACAATTAAAGTTACTGCGATCGTGGCTACCGATTTCGTATGCTGGGCACCTATTATCGTACTCGGCATATTAGTGCAAAGTCACATAATAACACTGCCCCCATCAGTATATGCATGGTCAGTGACATTTATTCTACCCATCAATTCAGCCATCAACCCTTATTTATACACAATAGCAGATGTAATCAGCAGTCGTCTAAAGCAAACAGAAAATGACAATAGCAGACCACAGCAGGCAGTTGACCAGCAACCTTCTCATGTGGAAGTAACAAGAGGAAGGCATGAAATGCAATCAAGGATTGTATCAAGCTTAGTGCAAGACCAAGAGGCAATTACATTACCAAATGTAGTACCAGAGACGCATGAAATAGCAGAATCAAATGTATGAAACTTTTGAAATGAAAATGGAAAGATATCCAGACTGAATTTTAAGCAATTGTAATTGGGACACAGGAATAACTTTTGAAATAAAATTCCTTAGATAGAGGTCTAAATACATCAAACTACTAATGCCAGGCCCGTAACCAGCCTTTTTAGTTAGGGGGTTCGATTTACTGAATGCAATATTAAAGACTCAATGGTCGCGCAGCGACCATCGCGCCGCGTAAAGCGGCGCAGGGGGGTGTTTCAGGGGGATGTGGCCCCCTCAAAATTTGAAGAAATTTTAAAAATACAACCTTTAACGAAGGCATTTGGTGCACCATTTTTTCATATAATTACGATTTTTTGTGTTCAATATATGTATTGCAAATAGGCAAATTCGCGCAGGTTTTTTTTAATATCAATAATTTACTTTTTACCAATTCTAAAATAGAGCCTGAATTGAAAGCATTTGGTGCACTATTTTGAATTGCAAAATTTGTTGATAGGCCTTGAAAAATCAATTATTTTCTGCCTAAGCGCAAATAATTCTTCTCTTCTCTTCTCTCCTCTCCTCTCCTCTCCTCTCCTCTCCTCTCCTCTCCTCTCCTCTCCTCTCCTCTCCTCTCCTCTCCTCTCCTCTCCTCTCCTCTCCTCTCCTCTCCTCTCCTCTCCTCTCCTCTCCTCTCCTCTCCTCTCCTCTCCTCTCCTCTCCTCTCCTCTCCTCTCCTCTCCTCTCCTCTCCTCTCCTCTCCTCTCCTCTCCTCTCCTCTCCTCTCCTCTCCTCTCCTCTCCTCTCCTCTCCTCTCCTCTCCTCTCCTCTCCTCTCCTCTCCTCTCCTCTCCTCTCCTCTCCTCTCCTCTCCTCTCCTCTCCTCTCCTCTCCTCTCCTCTCCTCTCCTCTCCTCTCCTCTCCTCTCCTCTCCTCTCCTCTCCTCTCCTCTCCTCTCCTCTCCTCTCCTCTCCTCTCCTCTCCTCTCCTCTCCTCTCCTCTCCTCTCCTCTCCTCTCCTCTCCTCTCCTCTCCTCTCCTCTCCTCTCCTCTCCTCTCCTCTCCTCTCCTCTCCTCTCCTCTCCTCTCCTCTCCTCTCCTCTCCTCTCCTCTCCTCTCCTCTCCTCTCCTCTCCTCTCCTCTCCTCTCCTCTCCTCTCCTCTCCTCTCCTCTCCTCTCCTCTCCTCTCCTCTCCTCTCCCCTCCTCTCCCCTCCCCTCCTCTCCCCTCCTCTCCCCTCCTCTCCCCTCCCCTCCCCTCCCCTCCCCTCCCCTCCCCTCCCCACCCCTCCCCTCCCCTCCCCTCCCCTCCCCTCCCCTCCCCTCCCCTCCCCTCCCCTCCCCTCCCCTCCCCTCCCCTCCCCTCCCCTCCCCTCCCCTCCCCTCCCCTCCCCTCCCCTCCCCTCCCCTCCCCTCCCCTCCCCTCCCACTTATTATAGAATCCCTGATTGGAAGGTACTAATCACATATTATTAATTTATAGTTGTATTTTTGTATGATACTATTTAGTTGTGCTATTTGTTGAAAATGTATCTAAATGAGGGTTAACCATAATATGGGATGGGGGTTTACAAAGTGTTAAGAACTATAAATAAGATAATGAACTAGACAAGTCCACCACTGTAATTATAGCACAATGCCAGTAATAGATGTTGACTACTAGGCATCCAAGTTAACACACTGAATCGGTCATAAATCTGCTATTGAAAAAGGTGTAGCAACACCTGAAAATTAAAGTAATTATTATCTTGTACTGCTATCGAAAGTTCCATGTAATTAGTATTGTGTTTTGAGAACTTACAAAGAAATGTGTTTTTCATATTTAAGTTCTTATAAGAAATGTTTGCTTTTATACCTTAGACACAATATAAAGAAAAGTGCCTCACCTTACATTTCTTAGTATATTCTATAATATAAAAAAATTGCCCGCTTAGGAGCGCTATTAATTCGGTCTGGTATGTTATCAATTACTACGAGAGGATTGCCTGGTTGTATATTTAAATTCGGGGCGTGTACGAGCGGTACTTGTTAACTGCATGGGTGAGTTTCCATTATGTTGCAAATTACATCCACGCTCATGCGTTTGAACTACTCAATGGGCGTTGCAATACAGCCGGTTGGTTGCACGCGATAATTATGTCATATAGCAACCATGCAGCTTTGGTGGAAGGCGAATATTTAAATTTGGTGCCGGTTTTTAGGGCAGCAATTTATAGCGCTACTAAGCGGGCCTTGTAGCGTAATGATTCTGTCTTAGATTTCTTCAAGGTCATATGGCAATTCTTTATTCAAATGTCTCTATAAATGTGGCTACTATTTCTTGCGTTACAATGGTGATGTAGCATATTGGAAAATGAGCCAAGATTAGTTTTGACATTAATTCCCTCAAACTGGAATCAGATTGAATGAAAGTGTTGCATCATTTCACGATATTGTGCAGAGAGAGTCGGACTAGTTTCATAATGTTATAGAATAGTCTCATTCAATGCAGTACCAGTTCGAGACTCTCCTTGCAAATGGCGGACCGTGCAAAGGGCCAATAGTGGTAGGTGTCCATTGGCGGAGCCAGGGGGGCCTGGGGGGCACGTGCCCCCGGGTCCCTGGCACCAAAAAATAAAAAAGGAGAAGAAAAAAGAAGAAAAAGGAGAAAAGGGAAGAAAAAGGAAGAAAAAAAGAGAGATAGAAGATGGTATAGAGTTCTTTTTTTGTTACATAGTAAGTTTCCATGCCCCACCCCTTATTTTGTACGTTCCCGGCACAGATCCCGGCATATCAAGGCAATAATGGCGTAGCCAGAGGGTTAAGATGGGGCCGATCGCTCCTTCTCCCCTGTCCCCCAATTTTGCCATTGTCGCCTCAATTTTGATAAGACAAATCATAGTTAAATGATGACGTTCAAATACAGTGTTGGAGTCGAGTCCTCATCATCCGAGTCCGAGTCCGAGTCCGAGTCCGAGTCCTTGAGGAAAGGACTCGAGTCCGAGTCCGAGTCTTTGCCAATTTCTATGTCCGAGTCCGAGTCCGAGTCCGAGTCCTCAATATCCGAGTCCGAGTCCGAGTCCGAGTCCTTATGTATCAAATTCAAGACGCAGTTCACCAATACTATATCAACGTTTTATTAGTCAGAATTTCAGTTCTATACTGTTTACTTATACAAATATTATATACTGTTCATGAGGGAAATGGGGTGAACTATTGCCCCAAGGTGATGAGACGGTAAGCCTACTATTTTCCCGATGCCGAAAGCCGAGGGAAAATAGTAGGCTTAGGTCTCCAGATCACCGAGGAACAATTATATAGTTCACCCCATTTCACGAATAAAGAGCAGTCCATATTTGATTTATATAACGCATGAAAATATTTTTGTGTGCGATTTTGATCAAAACATGAAAAAGATCTTACAGGCGAGTCGATCCTCCATGCCATTATGGCAAAATCGTACGAGGCATGGCATTTTTTGCCCGGTCAATAGTACTTTTTGAAAGACAAAACAAGACCGGAAAGTTCCGTCAAGCATGAAATGGACCAAACTATTTTGTGTTATCTGATGTTAACATCCACCAATCAGATGGCTAGAATATTTCCATGCGTTATATAATAATTACTTATCAATAATCAGTCAGCTGGTCAGTTCAGTAACTTACTTTATTAGGCTTGTGTTGTCTTTGTGGTTGTTCTTTTATTTACTGCTTATTTGCAATTATTTGCATGCAAAATTACTTAAATTAGAAAGAGTGTATAGAGGAAAAGATCCGCAAGACGAGAGCAGCAACGCCAGATACTGATCACAAGGGCCACACATGTTGGAGTTGCTTCCTTGCCCGTATTGGTCTTGTTAGTCATCCTCTGACACATAGATCAAATTCAACTATGTAACTGTTCTTTGTTGTCATTGTCGTCTTTGCTTTGCGATGGACGAACAACAACAGATCGAGTTAAAGAAGTAAATTATTAAGGCTAATAATTCTGATAAAAGCCAGGATATAATTTAATGTTCTTTGTATTTCATTGTTTTTAAAGCAATACTAAATCGACGATATATTTGGAACTGGGAGTAGGCCTACTGACATTGAAAGAAGATGTCAGTAAAATAAGGCTATGAAAATTATCCAGGGAAGAAAATTGAATATTTCATTGCTTGACAACACCTGAGTTTTGACCTCATCAATCATCAAAAGCAGTTTTGAGTTGGCCTAATGTTTTATGTTGAATTTAAAGAAGATGCTCATTGCACTTCAGGAACATCAGCATCTGCACCATTTGGGGGATAATCTAGCGCGATGTGGTCGCATGATCAACCCCAACCCCCCTCTTCTGAATATGCGTTCCATGGTAGCGCTACTTGCTGGTCTGGTACAACAGCACCCTCTGTGTTACTTATGAAAGGTATTGTTTTGCTAGCGGCGGACTGCGAAATTCAGTCCCTCAGCAAAACAAAATTCAGATAAATTAATGAAAATAAAACACCTGAAAAAACCCAATTTTGCTGGACTCGATGAGGACTCGGCTTCGAGTCCTCGAGTCCTTGGGGTCCGAGTCCGAGTCCGAGTCCGAGTCTTTGAGTACTGGGACCGAGTCCGAGTCCGAGTCTTTGAAAAAAAGGACTCGAGTCGGACTCGAGTCCGAGTCCGAGTCCCGAGTCCTACAACACTGTTCAAATACAAAGGTAGCATTTTTCGTTGTATGTGCCCCTTCCCCAAAAAATAAATTCATTCCAAATTAAGAAGACCGTTTGAAGCCAAAATGTACCTCAATCCTAGCAAAACCGGGTAAAATAGCAAAACATTTAACAATAAAAGCAGTGTCATATAAGGCCAAAATATATCTCAGATGTGGCAAATAAGTATAAAGAAGCCAGGGGTTATCGTAAACAAAATAAAATAAATGACATTTTAATAGAAGCAAAAATGTATCTCAATCTTGGCAAAATTAATGTAAAGAAGTTAATTTTGCGTGTTTGGTATCGCGCGCGTCACATCAACTTTAATTTTGCCATCTAGTTTTATTTTGAGTTGGGCTCAAAATGAACGCTGCAAAGACGAAGTACATGTCCTTCAACCAGAGGCAAGTACCTGTAATCACCACAAGCGAAGGCATGCGCCTTGATAAAGTGGAGGACTTCAAATACCTTGGAGCCTGGATGAACAGCACTGAAAAGGACATCAAAACACGCAAAGCAGCTGCATGGAGAGCTTGTGGCAAACTTAATCAGTTATGGAAGGCTAAATCACTATCCAGAAAGCTCAAGGAAAGACTGTTCATAGCTACAGTAGAATCAGTCCTCCTTTATGGATGTCAGGCATGGACAGTCACCCCAAAGCTTGGTAAACAACTGGACGGATGCTACACTAGGATGCTAAGATCTGTGTTCAACATCAACTGGAGTCAGCATGTGACGAATAAGGACCTGACCTGTATGGGGACATGCCAAAAGTCTCGGACAAGATCAGAGAACGCAGAGCAAGATTTGCTGGTCACTGCTTCAGGGGGTCCAAGGAGCTTGTACACAAACTCATACATTGGATTCCAAAGCATGGAGTAAGAAAGCGAGGTAGACCAGCCCTGACCTACATTGACCTACTAAAACGTGATACAGGACTGCAGGTGGAAGAAATCAAGACAGCTATGTTAGAAAGGATGATCTGGAGAGGCATTGTGGTTCGGAAAAATCATCCGCCATAAGTCAAGTCAAGTAAGTCAAGTTTTAAGCCAAAATGTATCTCGATCATGACAAAATTAGTTAGTGTTGAGAAGCCAATATTTCGCGCGTTTTGCTCATGTGCCTCAAAATATTTGCTTTAGTTTTATAAGCTTGTACCAGCGAAAATTGGCAAAATATGTAAAATAGCAACAACAAAAATTGCGCGCTACGCCCGCACATGCCCCAAACGATAAGACTTGGGACCAGTCCTTGTGTGACTTCACTTCTTGTTGTCCGTTTCGGGAGGGCCGAGCGGATGGATGAAGGGTGTGTGGATGTTTTAGAACCTCAAACTATTTACATTTTTTTTAGAAGCTTGTTATCAGCAACAAAAATCGGTCAATTATGACAAAATTAGTTTAAAGTATCCAATTTTGCGCGTTAAGCTCGCATGAACCTTCAAACATTACATTTAGCTTCATAACAAATAAGTATCAAATTTTGTGCGCTACGCGATAATGTGACTTCAAACATTAATGAAGGAAGGCAAGCCTCAATCATAGCAAACTGTAAAATAGCACATTTTTGCGCCTATATAAAAAGCCAATATTGATCGGAAATAAAGTGATTGCTTTTCAATAAAATATAGTCAAAAGTACACACCAAATAGCACCAAATGGTTTCGAAAATTGAAAAAAAATCAAATTCTGAGGGGGGGGGGGGGCACATCACACCTCAGACTCTCCCCTGTTCGAGCTTTTAAACCATCTATACTTAAATCAAGAATATATTAGTATAATTATGCTCAACTTCATTCGTGCATTGATAAAACACAAAATATTTATTAGAAATGAAGAGGTGACTTTTCGATAAAATGTTGGTCAAAAGTATACACCAGATCACACCAAATGAGTTCGAAAATTGAAGGGAAAAAAATATAATTCGGAGGGGGACACATCCCCTCAGACTCCCCCCTGTTCGAGCTTTTAGACCATTATATACTTAAATCAAGAATATACCAGTAGCGCTCAACTTCTTTCGTCATGTTCGTGCATTGATAAAAAACAAAATATTTATTGGAAATGAAGAGGTGGCTTTTCGATAAAATTATGGTCAAAAGTATACACTCAGATCACACCAAATGAGTTCGAAAATTGAAGGAAAAAAATCTAATTCTGAGGGGGACACATCCCCTCAGACTCCCCCCTGTTCGAGCTTTTAGACCATTATATACTTAAATCAAGAATATACCAGTAGCGCTCAACTCTTTCGTCATGTTCGTGCATTGATAAAAAAACAAAATATTTATTGGAAATGAAGAGGTGGCTTTTCGATAAAATTATGGTCAAAAGTATACACCAGATCGCACCAAATGAGTTTGAAAATTGAAATCATTTCCAATTCTGAGGGGGGGGGGGCATATCCCCCTTCAGACGCCCTCCTGTTCGAGCTTTTAAACCATCTATACTTAAATCAAGAATATAGCAGTATTTATGCTCAAATACTTTCGTGCATTGATAAAAAACAAAATATTTATTGGAAATGAAGAGGTGTCTTTTCGATAAATTGTTGGTCAAAAGTATACACCAGATCGCACCAAATGAGTTCCAAAATTGAAATTTTTTCTACTTCAGAGGGGGGCACATCCCCCCTCAAACACCCCCCTGTCCGAGCATAGCTCGGAGGTTGGATGGTACCTCATCAATTTAAATTTTTGGGCAACACCCCCTAAACTTTTCTTGATCCGAGCCTGAGTGCCCCCCGGATAAAATAATCCTGGCTACGCCTATGGTGTCTGCTCATTATTGGTGAATATGAGGTAGCCTGTAGAATGCTATTTCAATCAGTATGCTTTCATCATGTGTAAATAAATTTTATCACATCTATATGAAATTGTTAACATTGATCTGATGTGTCAAATAAATTCACACTGACAGGATTAAGCCAACATTTGTTATTATAGTGTCACTCGTAAGTAAGTTTTACTTTCTTAGGTGAGTACTCCATACTATGATTGATACCACTGCCTCGATGAAAGGAAATGGCCTACATAAAAAAATCTACATTTCATGTCATCTTAAGTTGGAGGTGACGCCAGTACGTATTCTACTGTATGTATCAAGATATCGGACCTTTATCTACAATGCAACAGCATTTGCATCCTTGCAATCAAAGAAGAATGTCGTCTGAGCAGCAGAACGTGTTGCACCTGTCACTAGATTGTTTGCTGACATCACCTCCGAGCTTGAGCTGACAGTGTATTATACTCTATTCTCCTTCCCCTGGACAGTGACAGTAACTTAACAGGCACACCCTACGTGCACGTACATGTATGTTTATTCCATCTTTCCACGCGTGTGTTTACACCAGCGTGACAGGTATGTGCGCACATTTATTTACTGCAATCAGTGAATGATGCAGTGACGTCACTGTCGTGTGGAAGTGAAATAGACTACAGTATATCTAACCCTGAGACGATTATAACTAATTATAATCGTCTCAGATCTAACCTCTGTAGTATGTCTCCTCATCCGATGTCTCCCTGTCCAAGACTAAGTAATAGCCAGATTACAAGCGACATGATTGCCTTACTAAGGAAGAAGGTTGGGCTAAATACGGAATTGCAACATAAATATGCTAGGCTTCAGAATAAGAATGACCTATACTCTAAACTTAAACCATGATAATTGTCCATCAGTATTATGAAAATCATTGTGACAATTGAATTAAACCAATGCTAAAAAGGTTTACAAGATCCACTGCAATCCAGCCTACTACTCACTATATTTAGTGGTATACGTATATGTGCCTGCCTTTTGGGGTACCTTTTCGCGAAATTTGGTATATCGATTCGATAATCGATGGGTGGTAATCAGAAAGGTTTTTGGTATATTAATGCCCCCTTCATTCGTTGATGTTATATAGAAGGGTGTACTTTGTCAGATTTATTGATCCCCCCTAAAAAAGGCCTGACATATTCATAACCGCTGGATTTCCAATATCCCAAGCTCAAATGTTTCAAATACACTTTTGAGAACCCAATTTTGGTTAAAATACACTTTTGAGAACCCAATCTTCTACTTACCTTCTGTTTAATGTAAATACATGTATAACAAGGGGTATATATGTGGAGGACGTTTAAAACGTTATACTGTACCTTTTTAGTGTTAAAAAATCACAATTTTTGCGCGCTTCGCGCATATTAATTCAAATGTTGAAACATTTAAGCTTAACAAGATGGCTTCAGGGAATTTTTCTGGACCATTTTAGTTCATAAACTGAAAACTTTTGCGCGCTTCGCGCATATTTTTTAAACAGGTTTCAACATTATAATGGATCTCGAAACACCCTAATTCTTCTTGCTTCAGAATGCTGAATCTTTTCCTTAAAAATATCGGAAACCCAAGAGCTTCGCCACTGGACCCCACTAGGGGCCCTAATGCCGGCCCCATGGAACCCACACGCTGGTTGCTCCCCATCACGCTCCACTCACAAGGATACAACATTTGGCCCACCTCCGTCAAAACAGTCCTGGATATGCCATTGGACAGGAAACACGTACACCCTGTTTTATAGGTATCTTCAACGAGCATTCAAAATTTCAAATCCTTTTTTTTTTCATACTCGAAATTGGTTTCACTTTTTTAATTCATGCATATCAATGATAAGTCGATTTGTTGTAATTCTCTTTAAGCTAAAATGTAATATAGTACGATACAATCACTAAAATATGATAATAATTACTTTTTTAATGATTTGCTAGGTGTTGCATATTTAACAGGAGATCAAACATGATAGTCATAAGCAGATCAGCCGAACCCATTTTAAACATCTAACATAAAATTAGCAAGATATAACAAGTCTTAGGTATAAAAACATTTTATAGATGGTGAAAACAATTCCCTTTGCAATCCGTCATTTAATGGTTCGATCCGATTTTGTATCAAAATGGGTCAAATGTTAATTTAGGCCACCCAAGTATTTGAACTCAACAATGGGTCAACAATACATTTTAAACAATGTACACATTTCTGTATCTGTAGATTTGTCGCAATAATGGTTTGTATTAGAACAAAAATTAGTGTTTATATCAATTGTCTGACTTATAATAGTTGACAATTTTTCCGCATATATGATGAAATTCTTTTGTAATGCAATGATTGATTTTGTATAATATCTGACTCATTTGTCATACTTTTTCTGTGTAATCAAAATTTCAATTTAAATGTATTACTATAATGATAAACATGTACAGCATGTACAGGATGACTCAACCGATTAGCGAAATGTATAATGTCTGGTAATTTAAAGTTTGTCTTACACTTAATGATATTAATGATAGAGATTGGAAAATAAAGAAACCATATAGTTATACAAGCAAACCAATACAATATTCTTGTTAACATTGATTTGTTACAGATATGAGATAGATGCCGTATTCCGCATGAATAGTTTCGTATCGGAGGATGAAGCATTCCTATTATAATAACAATAAAGAGATACGAATAGAACCTTCAATAATATAATAATCTTTGTATAAACAACAATCACTTAATTTGATGAAGTTTGAGCTGGGAAAGTAATTGTGAAACTACGCTGTATCTGGTTACCATGGTAACATTGAATTACTATTAAATACTTATCCAAGATTTATTGTAGATTCAACGTTATCAAAATAGTATACGTCAACTTATTAGTTTATGTAAGGCCTCTAATGGGTTTAATTTAAATTACTCTTTTGTTTATCATAATATAATGCCACTATCAACGAAACGGTTCCCGGTGAATTGAGTAATATCTCAAATTCAAGAAGAGAAATTTCTCAACATGTTTATAATTTAATATGTTTATGTAGGAGTTATACTTTTAGAGTTATCAGCACATTTATTACCTGGTCAGTTACTTATTGTGATGACTGTATAATAGTTGTAGGTTAAAGGAAACTTCTTAATTTATTTTATAATGTATTTATTTCACTGACAGTATTGAGTTAAAATACTGCAAATCACGACTTGCGAATCCCCCTGGCTGGGAGATCAATAAATGAGGTCAAAGGTCACACAGGGGTCATGTTCCCCCGGTGTTCATGTTTCTTTTCTCCAAGTTTGACGTCAATCGGGCAACTTTTACGATTTGACCTGTGGATGACCTTTGACCTCAGATGACCTCTACTTATTTTTTGACATGTTGCACGAGTTAACCCCTTGTTGACCTTTTACCCTTGTTGACCTTTGACCTTGGATGACCCCCGGTGTTCATGAAGTCAATCGGGCAACTTTTACGATTTGACCCCTGGATGACATTTGACCTCAGATGACCTTATGCAAATTAGACCCCCAAACAATGAGGTCGGATGACCTCTAATTAATTTTAGACATGTTCACCCGGTGTTCATGTTTCTTTTCTCTAAGTTTTGACGTCAATAGGGCAACTTTTACTATTTGACCTCTGGATGACCATTGACCTCGGATGACCTCTAATTATTTTTTGACATGTTCCCCCAGTGTTCATTGCACGATTTAACCCCTTGTTGACCTTTGATGACCTCTAATGACCGTTGACCTCGGATGACCTCTAATTCATTTTAGACTTGTTCACCCGGTGTTCATGAAGTCAATCGGGCAACTTTTACGATTTGACCCCTGGATGACATTTGACCTCAGATGACCTTGTGCAAATTAGACCCCCCCCCCAAAAAAAAATGGAACCTCGGTAAGTGCCGCAGAAGGATGAAAGGAAATAACTAATTGCCGACACTTTGGAACCCGGTAGTATATTTTAACGGAATAAATCGAATTGAAAACTGGACACCATCGCAAACCATAGCTCATTCTTACGCTGCCCTTACTTGGATCCCAAAAAATGAGGTCGGATGACCTCTAATTATTTTTTGGCATGTTCCCCCGTCATTCATTGCACGATTTAACCCATTGTTGACCTTTGACCTTGGATGACCACTTAATGACCGTTGACCTCGAATGACCTCTAATTAATTTTAGACATGTTCACCCGGTGTTCATGTTTCTTTTTTCCAAGTTTGAAGTCAATCGGGCAACTTTTACGATTTGACCCCTAGATGACCTTTGACCTCAGATGACCCTTGCAAATTAGACCCAAAAAAGCAGTCACAGATTCTGACCATGGCCTTGCTATCGCTAACGGTTTAAAGTCAATCCGTCCATCCGTTCAAAAGATACAGCATTCTGAAAAAGGTTAACCAAAGCTAACCAAAAAGGCTAACCAAAAGGCACACACCCCACCCCAATGTGCGTGGTTTGTGACATGGGCCGGGGACGTGTCTTAGAAACGGAGATGTATTTGTATTACATTTTAGAGCATTTTAGACCCCGTGCCGTACGGAGAGGGAGGAGGGCGGAAGTATGCAGAACTTAATTCAACTTTAAATATTTGGTAAAGATCATTAGTGTCAATTCCACGCGTGTCTTAGAACCGGAGACGCTTATAACTTAGAACATTTTAGACCCCGTGCCAGGGGGGGGGGGGGGCGGATGTATGCAGAATTAAAAAAATTGTGTCTATCAACTCCACGTGTCTTAGAATCAAATAGGCCTATGTCTTTTTAAATACAATTTGGAACATGTTAGACCCCGCGCCGTTCGGAGAGGGGAGTTTACGGAAGTATGCAAAACTTGTATTCAAATCTTTTTTTTCTAATGAAGCGTAATTCGTGTAAAATTATATTTTTAATATTTAAAAAAAAAGAGGTTTTCTCCGAATTTTGTTCCTATTAGCGAAAATTAAACCCTCATATTTTGGCCATTTCGATAAATATACATGTTAAACTTTAAATCGTTTAAAGCAATCATTTATGTCTATGGCACGTGTCCGAGAAGCGCCAATGTCGCATAATCTTGCATTAAAAGACAGTGGGGTGGAGAAGATGTGCTTTTATACAGAGCTCTATGGAATAAAATTTACATAATCGTCGATATCTCGAAAAGAATCACCCCGCCCACCCCCACTTGTAAATACCTCCGACCGAGGACTTGTACTTTTACCCATACAACTGTGGACTTCATGAATATTTACTATTTATGGGCCAAAATATGAAGTATTCAAGTGAACCATTTATATTACGTTTAAATAAAAGTCTACCTTCATCCTATCTCACTTTAATTTTCTACATAATAACCGTGGACGTTGCATGCAGCTTGTTATACAAGGGCATTATTGTGAAATGATTACACACAGATACACCGTCAGATTTTTATCAATGAAACCGAGGACTTACCTCAGATTAGAATGGGAATAACATAGCGACCTCGTTTGGGTGGTTGATAACGGGAAATTGCAGTTAATCTAACCGAGGACGTCCTTGGTCGAAGGTGCGTCCTCGTTTGGAAGGTGTGTATCCACATTGAAGTCCTCGTTTGCAGGTATTTACAAACGCACGGACACACGGACTTTGACATGATCACAAAATTCCCATCTGGTTTTAAAACCAGGGGGATAAAAAGCAAGGTGAAGCCCTGTCAAAATATTTAGCGAGGACTTCTATATAGACCAAACCAGTTTGCACTGTCACGACTGCATTTCGCTGCCGGCGTGCCGCCCTGCACCTGACGACAGTGCTGGGCTCACTATTCATCCTGTCGTCCCTGTTGAATATAGGGCGTCCCATGCATAGCCCTGCTTTAATATCTTCTCAAATTAGCCGCCCGTTATCCCACAACGTCCTCTTTCATCAACCATTGTCTACCGCTTGTATTTTATTTCCATTCATTTTTGTTCTTATTTTTTCAGGATTCTTGTAAACGTTGATTTATTGGAGCTAGGATATATATTTCGCATGAATAGTTTCGTATTATCGGAGGACGAAGCATACAATATTATGATAACAATAACGAGATACTAATAGAATCTTTCAATAATAATATAATATTCTTTGTATAAACAACAATCACTTAATTTTATGAAGTTTGAGATGTGCAAGTAAATTTAAAAACTACGCTTTATCTAGTTACCATGGTAACACTGAATTATCAAATAATTATCCAAGATTTATTGAAGATTCAACGTTATCAAAATAGTATACAACTTATTCGTTTAGGTTACAGCGGGTTTAATTTAAATTACTCTTTTGTTTATCATAATAAAATGCCAATATCAACGAAACGGTAACCGGTGCATCAATATTTGTCCGATAACTTCGTCCCTGTGGATGGATTCTCGAAGAATGTTCTACGTTTAAAATTTGAAAACACTGACAATTTCCTTGTTAATACTTGATCTAAGGGCAGTTCTTGATGTACGCATTCATTCCGTTGGTGGTAATTGAAAGTAGGTCGAGGCCATATGTCACGAGGCAAAATTCCTAAAGTTTGGCAAAATCGACACATTTCCCCAAAGTTGCGATGAAGCTGACAATTTCGGCCACTTATACAAATCTTGGCCATTTCATAAACACTTTTAAGGCAAACCTAGTGACACTTAATATACCTTTTTTTTAAATAAATACTATTTAGTACATCCTTACAATCAACTTTTATGCTAGTTTTTAGTGTATCATTTATCCATAATTCAACATTTTGCCAAAAAATTGTTATAATTGGGCATAGCCAAAACATGTTCAATATTTTCTTTCTCTAAACACAAATGGCACTTGTCATCATAAATAATTTCTACAGACTTCAGAATGGAATTCCCTGATGTAGCAGTTTAAATTGGAAATACCTCATTTTTTCTTCAATTTGAAAGGAAGAGACCAAATACTTTCCCAATTGATTTTATTTGGGAGTTCCAGTACACGCTCGTGCTCAAAAAGGTGTCCCATGTGAAACATGATATTTTTTTGGCCATTAAAGACATACAAATTGTTCGCGAAATACTAGTAATAAATCATGTTCAACAATCTATGTGCCATAAGATTTTTTCTTCTATCCATTTTGGAGCTTCCGTTATCCAATTATGGCGGCAAATTTACTCGGGCATGTTCAAATTCAGCTTTGGCCACTTTTCAAGTGAAGAGAGCTCTTTTATTAGAGTCGTCATTCAGAAATTGAACATAATCAATGAAATAAAAAATTATAATCTACCCACTAAATGTTGATAGATAGTTGAATTTGAACAAAAAACATGTTTTCATCCATAGGCCTATTATCAATATTCAATGACATACCATGACATTTGACTGAAAATTATTCATTTTTGTACATTAAATCACGAAAATCAACAAAATCTGCATTTATTAATTTTCACAAGAACCCTCACTAGTCATGCTAGTCTGAAAGCCTTCAAGTCACACCTGCACCAACGGCCAAATCAGATTTACCCCGAAGCGCCGTAAGCAATCCACATGGTGTCGCAATAACTCAGAGAGTTGGGAGAGAGAATTTGAAATTTATAACAGCAAAATGAAATTCTTTTTCATAACATCGGATGCATAACTCCGAATTTGCTCGTTCGAAAACCAGTTTGTGGGTATGTTATGTCATTTATTCATATCTGTCCCTAAAATCACGAAAAATCAACAAAATCTGCATCCATTAAATTTCACAATGACCCCCACTAATGTGAAGGCCTTGCTACAGAAAACCCTAGTCAAAACCTGCAGCCAAACGGCCGGAGCAGGTACCGAAAGCGCCGTAGGCACTAACAGCTGGTGCTATAACTCACAAGAGTTGGGGGATCGAGATTTATAACCACGGATACAGCTTCAAAGCCGTGGTCAGGAAAGTTTTAAAATATACAGGTAACGGAACCGTAATGTAGAGTGTATCATTTTCAATGCAATACTGCGCAAATATTCGGTTTAATAAAATGTCCCATAGTGTGATTTGTCATATTAACGTAGCTTTAAAGGGGCACCGAGAGCGACGTAATGGAGTGCGCCCTCAAATTGTCTTTAAAATCAGGTATTTTGCACCTACGTAATACATATACTAACTACCATCCGAAACTGTTTACCTTGATTCGCTGTCTATAGTGTAAAATTTCAGGATTTGGTCATTTCGATGTACATCACATTGAAGTTATCAGCATCACTCACCACATAAATTGCTTCAACCAAATGTCTATCTAGCGACATCGATCACATCATTCAACCCTTATCCCACTAAATTATTACAATTCAGGGTTCCTACATACCTTATCTATTGAAACAATTCATTTTTTGCAAATTTAATTTTTCTCAGCAATCTCTCAGTACCCCTTTAAGTTGGATATAAATCTAAATATATTAGTAATAGGTGGTAAGGTATTATTTGACGAATCAAGCCATCAGTTTGAAATGTTCGTCTTTACTTCTGGTCATATGCCGTGAATTGGTGTATCAAATAAGGTGGAGTTGTCACACTTATCAAAATAATTGTAATTAGATATCAATTTATTTTTTAAGTACTTGACCTTGAATTAAGTAGGGTGTCATTTTGTTGCAATTACCCATCAAAACATAATGGTTGTCAATGGTAACTTGTTGAAATATACTATATCTAGAAGTAAACAAGCACAAACGTTTAAATTTCATATTTATTAGAGTTTACAACAACAAAAAAGTGGGTGGGGGTTGTATGCACCCTATCCTGATTTAAACAGCATTTTAGAATTCCCCTACTTGAGAGCTTTCCAAAAATGAATAATTTTGCTACCATCGGTTGAATACTTTTTTTTGTCATAGTCATGTATGTAAAACCGATGAATTAGGGCAAGTTCATTGTGTAGCGAAGGACGATGCAATCGATTCATGATTACAATTGTTACATAATAGTTGTCACGTTTGTTGAAACAGAATCTTATAGAATATAAAATAATCTATAAAATGAGAGCAAAATCATGTTTGGGTAGTGAGTTCAAAACACATGGCCATACATGTAGTCTACTGCAGCACAGCAATCATGCGGTTATCAACTCCAAAATTATGTATAGAATTTAGAGGTTTCTTCTCTTGGATTGTCCCACTCTACATTTTGATCACCCTGTATATTAAATTGTGGTCAACTAAATTCTGCTATATTGTCTTTCGTCATCTAGGTATCTAACCCAATGGTTCAAAACATAATTACTCTCGCAAAACACAAAATAGAGTTTATTTTGTCTCTATAAAGCATTGTTTTCAATTATTTTATACACATGATTTTGGCTACCCTGTATTTTTTTAACGGAGAACGATTGATCGATTTACTTTTTTTTTTATTGAAAGCCCTTCTTCTGCTATACTTGGGTTTTTTTGTGCCCTTCTTACTGCTATACTTGTTTTTAATGTAATACTTCAGCAAAAAAATAACCTGGGTTATCAAAACTAGTAAAAAAATGTGTGTTTTTCTTATGTTACACCCTGTATAATTAATGCACACCCTGTATAATATCACTTGGTATTTACATATCTGGTATCCTTGTAGTAATATGTTTCTAAATATCTTTACTCCGTGTAGATCGGATATATACAATATATTTTCTGTGGATTTGAATGAAAATTGGTGAATTTTCTCTCAATTTACAGAGTGTAACTTTTTTCACACCAACTTATGACATATGACATTCTATACAAATTTCTTTAGTTATGATCAAATCTTCAAGTTGATTTCTTATACTGTTATCAAACTAGCCCCACTATAGTCACATTTCCTGACCATGGCAATGAAATAATTCGGGTGAATTCTCAGGCCATAATCAAAATTCCATTGTCCTACAGTGATTAATAAATAGACATCCACTATTGCGCTATTGGAATGAAATAACAAATACATAACTCAACTCTTTTGTTTCATTTTTTATTGTTGAAATATGGCTCCTTCTTTCCTTTCTTATTTCGGTCAAGCATAACATATCTGTGTAAATATTACAAAAAGGTTAAATATTGTGAGTTGTGTGTACAGAAACATTAATTTTAAGGGATAAAGATTGGTTTGAATCAGATCGAATACAGTAAAGATTGTTTACATATCAATATTTGTCATATACCGTGATTGACCTCTTTTTTAAAACCTTTTTGCTTGACTACTCTTACTGTAAACTAACATGAAAATGCCCATTATTTTCGATGCATATCTGTTAGTTAACATTCACATAAAGAATCACAAGACCTTATCCAAACATGTCCGGTGTCTGAAGATAATGGGTATGTCTGCCTACTTTTCAACTCGGACATTGGCCTGCAGGTTTCATTAACGATATCTCCGGTTTGAAGTCAAGTTAGATCTTAAAACATATCTGATATTCTTCAGGATGATTGTATTCATTTGCAGAAATAGTTGAAAAACAATGTGCACTGGTTCCTGAGAAAACTCTTTATTTATCTATATTCCAACATAATAGAATAGATGTAATTATATTGTTTCCTTTCTATCCTGAAATAGCATAGATGTATCATCATGGAAAATGGAAAACTAACAAGGCAGCTATGTAGAAGTACTTGTTTGACAAAATGTGCGCAAACAGCTAAAAGCAATTTCATTTGTTCATATGCCAATATGCCCCCCCTCCCCTGACGTCCGTCCCAAATTCGAGACCCTAGTTACACCACTGCCAAAATACATTTGTAAGCCAATCTGTCCCTTAATGCATGTAGTCTTGACTAGATCCTCTTTCTTCTCAACGGGCAAACTGGAGTTGTTGCTTGATTCTATAGCAAAACACAGGCTGTGTTTTAGCTTCTTCAGGCTCCAAAGAAAGTGCAATAGTTTTGTTTTATTTTCCCAATACAATTTCTGTATCACTAACAATTATTGATCGATTTAATTATTAGAAACTAGTGTAAACTTTGTAAACATATGGAATAGAAGAAATAACAAAAAATTCTATTCACATTCACAGAAATAGTTATTCAAAATATTTGTGCACCAGCAGCTGAGAATTTTTCTGTTAATAGAACAGGTGTCATCAGGTTATCTCCTTTCTTATCCTGAAGTGATAGCTTGGTTCCTGTAGGCATCTATACGCCAAAATGTCCCTTGATAGTCTCGACTAGATCTCCTTTCTTCCCGGTAGCTGGCAGACGGGCCTGTTGGCAAAACTCTTTCAACACTGCAACGGTCAATTTGTTCAGCTGCAAAGATAAGTAAAATATTTGCTTTAAATATTATGGGATTTGTTTTAGGGAAGGGGTCTTGTTTGTCACTGTCTGCACAAACATACTTGCAAATATGGATGAAATGCAACGTTCGCCGTCGCATAAGAGTGACCTTGTGATACTAAGTACTCAAGGTCCTCCCGCCCTCCACAAAAGTCAAAGAAACGTCTGTGGTAAGCATTTAGGGGCGTAACCAGAGGTGTGTTTGGCTGGAAGGCTCGCCCCTGATACCGCCCAAATCGTTTATATTAACCAAAATATTAACTAATACACATCAGTGCTGCCAACATTTGCATCTTGCAAGCAGTGATATTATGTACAACAATCAGGACGGTATTTAAAACTGCTTTTTAACATATTAGGGGAAATAATTCCAGAATCAGGGATATCTTCAAATTCTGTCATCAAAAAACATTTAGTGTAATCAGGAAGAGTTGGCAGCTCTGTTTCTAACCGTACGTAGTGACCTCAAGCATGATGGTGAACGGAATGATGGTAAGTTCGCCCACATGTAGCGAGCTGTGATCAAGAGAAGTTTATCATTCACAGCAAAATAAGGTTTGTTCAATGAATCATCTGTTATAATATCTCCTCAGTAAACAGGTTGTGTGAATATAACTTAAGGTAAATATCAAAGCGGGAAAGGCATTGTAAAAATTGAAATATCAGTTCTAAAGGATATTTGACATCAAAAGATAGTACAGATGAGATTTTAGGAGCCTCATTGTCATCATTCTAACCTCTTACAATATCTTAAAAAGAATCCCCACCTCGGTCAGTTCAACCTTTCACTTGATGATAGACGGATCAACAGGAGGAATTACAACCTAAGGAGCTGGTTTTCCAGATCGAGGTTGACTTTTTATCAGAATACTGTACACACCAGTGACTGAAAATATGAATTCACAAACTTTGTTCTTTACATACCTTTCCCTGTTGTGCATACTGGTTCATATCAACATCTTCTGTCTTGGCTTTCTTAGCAGCGCCACCGTCAGCACCAGGGGCCTGTAATACATAATATCACATAACTTGCCTTAACACTATAACTGGGTATGATCAATTAGGCAAAATGAAACTGAAGCCAACACTGAACTGATGGGTTAATCTATGGTTAACATTACCTCCATTAAAAGCCGGGAAAAGTGAGTAAATAGTCTGAATTTTTATAAAAGGACAACAACATCTATCCCAACTTTGGTTCACATATTTACAATTGTGAAGTGACGTCAGAGTGTATTTCAACAATTGACACAGAATCTATGTTCATTTCAGTATTGGGCACAATACTTATCCCCTTTTCCAGAGAATTGTAGGACCGCATTTTCCAATTTATATAAACATACCTGCAAAATACTATTGTAAATATACCTATAGTCTATTTATCCATCACGAGACAGTGACGTAACTGCATATTCTACTAAATTGCAGCACATAAAAATGTGTGCCTACTTGAGATGCTGGAGTATACACGCGAGCGTAGAAAGACGGATGATACATACACGTGCGTAAATGCTGCGTCTGTAAAGTTACGTCACTGTCCAGAGGAAGACAAATAGAGTATAAATATGCTGTGTAAAAAAACATCTAGAATAACTATTGTATTGGAATACTTTATCTGCAAATACTACTGACTGACATAAAACTCCATCTGAAAACACTAGTGCAAGATTAAATTTTCTTTTGCTGCTAGTAAGTAGTTTCCTTTTTGTTGTCAAGTAAAACAAGGCACTTAACTATTATATCGTCGCTGTTCTGACATAACGACACATCACAACAGAATTAAGTAAAGTGATGTGTCGTTATGTCAGAACAGCATCGATATAATAGTTAAGTGCCTTGTTTTACTTGACAACAAAAAGGAAACTACTTACTAGCAGCAAAAGAATTTTTTTATATCGTTGCTGTTCTGACATAAAGACACATCACAACAGAATTAAGTCAAGTGATGTGTCGTTATGTCAGAACAGCAACGATATAACAGAAAAGGTCTTCTTCAATTATTACCTTTCTTTTTGCAGGTGGTTTAGTACTCGGTGTGTAACCATCAGGGAATACTAGCTCCTTGAAAGCCTGGATTTTGGCTCCTGCTCGGTTGTTTATCATGTCCACATCCGGAGCTATCAAAAGGAAGAAAAGAAGTGATATTATAAAAATTACTATACAGGATAGATACAGGAATAGAAGCATTTTTATAGCACTTTAGAAGTGGTTTTGTGATATTACTCTCCTCTCAAGTATCCAAAAGTAAACTTTGCACCTCATTTTACTACTTAATTTTTTTATATTGATCATGTTGGTAACTCTTGGTCATCATTACAGTTCCGAAACTTTAACAATCACCATTTCATCTATCTGAAAACTACCATAGTTATGCCTCACATTCCATCATAAACAGAACTGGTTTGAGTAAAATTGGTTGCCATAGAGACCTTTAATACCAAAATCCATCTTTTTATCTTTCTTATCCCTCATCTTCAAGTTCAACCTGATCTACTTCCCCAAAATAGACTGTGTTGAATAGAAATGATGCCACGCGTGCACGATAGAATTATTAAGGCAAAGATTCTGTATTGTGCGATTTGTCATAGTAACGTGGTTTTACCTTGGATATAGATCTAAATATAATATTAATTAGGACAGTGTATTGTTTGATGTTGAAGTGAGTCAGGAGAAGGGAGGAGTTTAATATTATATTTTTGACTCAATTCATTTCTTTATATAAGAATCTATCAAATATAGGCCAGTATGAATATGATAGCCCATTTTTTCTGCATGCCCATATAAGGGCATTAAATCAGTGCTTACAGCCACTAAACTGCATTGGAAGTTTGGATATTATACTAGTGATGGGTAGTTGAGATCGCTGGCGCAGTGCGTAGTGTATATGGTTGATGTCAATTATAACTATATGGTTTGGTAAATGCATATTAAATCGACCACCTAAAAGGGTTTGGTAATCAGGAATCAACTGTGTAATACTGAAACCGCTATCACATCGTTGCTATCGTGTACATAATCACAGTGTGGACATGTTGTATAAAATAAGTGGTAACGATAAACTGATGTAATATGAGAAAACAGCTAGGTATTGATATTCAACCTTGTATCATAGATAACAAACACTGCTTTATCATTCTTTGAATGATGTGACCATTAGATTTGTTCAAAACAAAGTAAAAAACTACAACTGTGGTAAGTTTTGGAAGATTTTTGCTGCGGATTGAGTACATTGTCACCAGTTGTGAACGTTTGGGTCTGGATTTTGTACTATTCTGAAGTCAATGGTGTGAATCGTAATTTTGGATCAACTCGTAATCATCACTGCATGGAACCAAATAAAGGTGAGTGTTAGATTTCTTGTTATAGTAATAATATTTATTATAAATAATATATAGACTCGGACAAACTGGCGAGAATTAAATTAACAAAGACCTTAAAAATACACAGCCTCGAACCCGGTCCCTCTCGCTATCGCGGCGATTGGTTACTCCACTAGGCTACAGGGACTGTGCTTACATGGATACCAGACGAACGAGCTATAATGTATACAAAGTCTTTATTGAAAGCCTCTAGCAGCCGAAATACATGAGTAAATAATAACAATTGATGATGGCCTATAAGCATGATTCTATTTATTATACTTAGTGGTATAAATATACTACAGTTTTGAGTAGCAAGAATCTACACTTTGCTTGTTTCTGAGATATATTGTTCTACTCAATATTGGTCAGTAGATATAGATAAATTATGCAGTCTAGACAATGTTATGACATGCCAGATGACCAAAACAAAACATCAAGCTCTATTTTAAATCACCTCTTTCAAAACAAATGTAATTGTGACCGGTCAAACCCATAAAACACTTGTGATAGCAAAGGTTGCAGCCTATCTATCACTATTGGCATATGACCAAAACAGAACATCAAGCTCTATTTTAAAACACCTTTTTAAAAACAAATGTAAGTGTGACTGGTCAAACCCATAAAACACAAGTGATAGCAAAGGTTGAAGCCTATCTATCACTATTGGCATGTTTATAAAAGTCTCAGTTCCTCACAAGTTTAAATTTACAATTATATAGTACTGCTCAATTGAGTCCTTGTCTATACGCGTATAATAAATCAGATATTGACCTCATTGGCTGCGCCAATTCGTTCACTCTCTATTATGTAAGCGGGAAATGAATTTTCAATTTTAGGAAATTGGAGGACCATCAAGTACCATCGATTGAAATCACAGATAGGGTCTGTTCAAATGTAAGAGGAGCAGGAAAACCCCCAGTTTCTACAGGGCCCAAAACTCTGAATTCATATACATCCTTAAATAGATACTGAATTTGAAACCTTCTGTTACAGTTTCTGTATATTCAATTTACGCACAAATTCTAAAATCTGAGGTTTTGCAGACTCTAAATACAAACATCCTTTATACTGAATTTGAAATATCAGAAATGGGAGTTTCTGCGTATAGGTCGGCACAGAGTGACATCACATTTCGTTGACCACAAATCAAAGAGGTAATTAAAGCCTCTTACACAGCGTACACAGCGTGATGCGATCCCTTGGGTATGGGCGCGTAGAGTGTAAAACTGATAGGTAGTTAAAACTTCTGGTTTGTTGTCAACGGCAAAATGTACAAAGTACCCCGATGATCGGGCCCACCTGCATACTAAGTAACCCTTGGTTATATGGCTAAAGCTCCATCAATTTAGGAGAAAACTGACTTGAAAAATGTTGCTACAGTCGCCGGGACATGGCCGTCAGAGAAGATCAGCACTTACGAGCGCGGGATAAATAATGAGCTTGTTGGCGGTAACATTCTTGACGCCATAGATATAATCGGGCCAATCGGACAGCTAAAAAAGTCACTCTATTTGACTCCACCAATGATAACAGCACTTCCTTGTTTACGCTTAGAACGCATTCGTAACTGAAAAAGTGCTGAAGTTCTTTTCAACCACCTATAGCATCCCTGCTTCAGTGAAAATATGATGCACATGTGCAGTGTAGCTTGTAGTATGTGTATTAGGTGGGGACTTGGCAGGGTTGGCCTATTAAATTATCTATGCCTGGGTGAAACCCGGCAGAGATATTGTCCTTATTCGCTTTAGTTTCTCCTTCTCCTCCTAAAGACAGTTCATAAAATCTTCTCTAACTACAGTAGCCAGAGGGCCTATATTTGGTACACTGATACTCCATGGTCCCGAGATGTGCCTTTTTGTAGTATCGGCCCCAAAGGTAGAACGTGAAGGGCCCCAGGTAATAAAAGACACTAATTGCACTATTTAAGGCAATGTAAATAGGCTTTGTCTCCCTTGAAACTGTCTGAAATTATTACTATATGCGAATAAAAGATATATCATCTTTAAATGTAATTCTTAAGTTTTCTTGATATCCTGAAAATATGAGGAAAATTCATCAAAGAATAAAATAGTGCGGCATTTGTGTACACACACTATCGTGTTTCTTTTTCCCATTAAAATAACAGTTAAAAGAATAATTATCATGATTATGCACCTACAAAATGGGTGGAATTTTCATTCTAATAACCATTACATTATATTGCTGCCAATGAAAATGAACCCCCCCCCCCCCAAATGAATAATACATGATGTGCATTAATAAAGTCCATGGTATCCCATATTACACCACTGCAGAAAAACAACCATTGTGCCAAATGAATTATATCTATACTTTTTTATTTTGAGACCACATTAAAGACAAGTCTTTGCTCTACCTATTTGAGAACTTTCGGAGTAATTTGGATATTTCTTATGTTTTTCTTTATTTTTTGAAAATTCCCTAAATTCTTGGACATTTGAATATTTTCAGCCAAGTAGGAAACTGCTATGGGTCTGTCACTTTGGGGCATGGTTAATAAGCACATTGCCTAAATTCTCTCGCCAGTTTTTGTGAATAAAGTGTTTACTTTTTGAGAAAATTATTTTTTTAGGGATTTTTTAAAGGCAAAAGTTCAAATTGACACAAAAAATACTAGAAACACTTTAATGGAAAATGCTGGCAAGAGAATCTTCTAAATTGAACTACCTTTCATATGACACCTTGTTTGTTGAAATAGGAGCTATACTTCTCTTTAAAAATATTCACAAAGTTTGACTATTTAGTGTTTCTAGAAAAAATACAATTTTTTTGTTAAGTACTAACATTCCCACTCCATTCAATCCATGTTATGATTGTTAATATGGAAATAATTACACTAAATATTGTGCATTGGTATCTTGGCAAAAACATAATATAACAAACAAGTTCATCCTAAAGATACAAAGGGTTAAAAAAAATCATTTATAAATAGAGTGTGTTTTGAGAAAAGAAAGCAATTTTGGGAATTTGGCAACGTGCCAAAAACCTAACACACAGTAAGTCTATGGGGTTTTTTGAAGACAAAAAATTGCGCCGTTTGTAAACGGCTTGATGGAAAAAATTCAATATTTGCATGTGAGTTTATCTTGTCAATATACACATCCTGTATAATTTTGAAGCAAATCTGAGCATGACGCCGTAGCCGATATAGCTACCTTAATATAATCATTAAGCTAAGTGATACTGACATGCGACTTGAATATAACGATGTTTTTATCCACTGCAGAAATTCCAATTTTTTAGCATAAAAATCTCTCTCAAATGTATGCAATGTTTAAGATTCTGAGCTAGGAGAAGAGAGCCCATACCATGTAAAAATTGAGTTTAGTTTGTAGCATAGACCCTGGAAAAACAACAATCTGGCACTAATTAAGATTCGAAAAGGCGGTTTAAAAATACAGGATTATAATGCGTGAAAAACGTCACACAAATTGGATTTTTTTTCTCGATTTAATGCTCCACTGTAGATTCAAAACTTACTATCACTTTTGGTTTTTTCCTACATATTTGACATTTTGCTAAAATTGCTGTGAAAAACAGCAAATTTAATGATTTGAGACCCATAAATTTACCAAAAATGGCTATGAAAAGGAATCATTCATTTACCAGACGGGTGAAAATGGTGACCCTATTTGGCGGCACATCCCTGTGACCTCATATCCACTAAATACACCCCCTCCACTCACGATGCTCTTTAAGTTTTAAGAAACTCATAATTAGCTATAATTGTAGGACACGTTTCGATTAACTGTGATCAAATTAATTTGATATTTTTCGTTATTCTCATCAGCTATATTTTGCTGCACTTTATTTTGAATAAATGCCCCATTTAGGCTGATTGTGTACACATGGAATAAACTTATTGAGTTGTAAACATGATAAAAGATAGCTGATTATTATACCTTATTGGAGTACTTAGTAAAACTTGCTATAATATTTGCTTTTTTTTTCATTTCCCTTAGTATAACTCTGTTACCGTGACGATATTCTTATGTTTTGGTTAGGAGATGAAAACGAGTCATCTAATTTCATAAATCAGTCGCATCAACTCTATTCACCATATTCACCCGACTTTGAAATTCACACACGAGTGGTCAAAAACAGGAATCAATTTTCTAGACCTAACTCTATATACGAGGATGAAAGATTTCATTATGCAGGTTCTATATAAAATGTTTCAGCAAATCCTGTGATACATTTCAATATCTCTCTAGAGACTCGTCTCACCCAAATTCATATTTTCGTGGCATGATCAAAGGTGAGGCTATAAGGTATATTTGTAACGCCAGTTCGGAGGCTGAATATGAGTACAAACTTGATTCATTTGTCTCAAAATTTCTATCTCACAAGCATGATAAGAGGATATAAGAAAGAATAAGTACTCTCATGCCTAGCAGAAATATCATGCAATCGAAGATATACAAATTCTAACATAGGCCTACCTCTAGTTTTCTGCACGCATCACTTCACACAAAGGAGTAATGCAAAAATCAAAAAGGCACTTCTCAGGAACTAGCAACTTATATCAAATAATCAAAACCTGTGCAAAATCTTCCCTTGCCCATCCCCCTATACTACCTTTAAGACGCACCTAAAACCTAGGGGAACATCTTATCCGAAAAATAATTCAAAATCAAAACCCTACTATATCTTTCTCTCCGGCCACGCTAAGTATATAGAGAATGATAACTCCAAAATCGAAATTTGCCCTATGTCTCTTAGGCCTACATGTACATGTTATAGCCCTATTACATGAAACATAATCATCTACTGTTGCTATTATCCATCCATGTTTCTTTACAAGCTTTTGTGACACTTTAGTTGGTTGAAACTATTTATTATGTTCTTAATATTATAGGGACCTAGTTCCAAATAATGTTATTTAAAACCTTTAGGCCTTATATGGAACCATACAAAAAACATGCCCAATCGGACATGCATATGCGTCTCATAGATAGGATATCCATACAGCGTGTCCCAAAAAACTGGGTTCAAAAGTTTGCGAGCTTATAAATAAAAAAGTTGGAAACATGGATAGTTCATATTTAAATATATCAAACAAAATATACCTGACCTTAATTGGTTAAACTCTGTGATTAATCCAATATAATGTTTTTGAAATACAAAGATTTTAATAGAGCGTGGTCAAAACCCATTGTCCCACTTTTCAAGGAACACCCCCGATGTGTTGCAATTGCGCATTGTTGTGACTTTATCAAAGTTTTGACTTGCATTCTTCACACAGACTTTAAGCAGTAAACAAAATTATCTTGGTCATATTGCAATAATACAAGTTCATTATTTCCCTAAACATTAAAATAAATGTTCTTTGTTACAGTCCGAGTTATTGTTAAGTTCTTTTGGAGAATAAACCCCATGCCGGGAATACTGCACATAGCGCAGTTTCATGCATCGCACGGATGGTTTATTCCTTAAATCGGGACAAATGGGTTCTGACCTTGCTCTATTCAAATCCTTGTATTTCAAAAAGTTTACATTGGATTGGTCTCTGAATTTACCTAATTAAGGTCAGACATATTTTGTTTGATATCCTTAAATTAAATATAAACTATCCATGTTTCCTACTTATTTCGTTATAAGCTCGCAAACTTTTGAACCCAGTTTTTTGGGACACGCTGTGTAGTGAAGAATGAAAACATAATATAACACGCTTGTGCGCGTGATTATTACGCATCCGGCATTTTGAATGTCAACAAAACCGTAGACAACTCAATAATTTTAGTCTGTCCTAAATTGGGCATTTATTCAAAATCAAGTACAGCAAAAATGCCTTGCAAATTTGTTCAGAAAAGGGTATGTTTAATTTGTATATGTTCAGTTTTTATGCAAATAATGTGTCATATAAAAGAAGCCTTACAATTACAATTGTAATCTTAAAATTATAGTTTATAATGAGTTTCTTAAAACTTAAAGAACCTGGTGTGTCCTTCACATTGGTTGAGTGGAATTTCATTAAAAACCACAAGGCCCGGGATAAGGCCTCCACATACATGTTTTGTAAAAAGCAAAAAATAATAGGAAGTTTTGCACCAAAATGCACCAAATTGTTGTATATTATGTACTTCAAAGGTATAATAATCAGCTATCGTTTATCATGTTTCTCTACAAAACATCCAATAGATAACTAAACGGCAGATTAAACCTTTTAAACAATTATTTATGAGTTTATGTTCTCTACTTAGTGCTTCTGTACTTAGTGCTTCTCTACTTAGTGTTCTCTACTTAGTGGTTTATTTATGTATAATCATCATTGATATGGTATATGGTACTATCAGGCCATTTAGTCATATTTTAACATACACGGTAAATAGAAATTAACCGTCTATGATTTTATACAGGGAGTCGATTTATAATAATTATATTGAAATATAATATACGGTGCACCATTCTCTACCAACACGCCAGAGAATATGAGATGTAAAACGAACCATGTGAATATTAGACAATACAAATAATGTCCTCTCAATTACGTAAATCGGGATATCGTATACATGGTGTAGGCCTACATGTATAATCGAAATGATCTGATATTATAATAAAGATGACCACCGTTTTGGCCGGAGAGTTACTTTATGCATGATCGGGGCGATGCGTGTGAACTTTTTTGGGCCTGACCTTATGTGAACACATTTAATTGAAAGCGTGTGGCTTAAGCTGTGAGAGGTGGTCAGTGGCCAAATCATATCTGACATTGATATAGTGTGGACCGGTGGAATCTGGTTGATGACATATAAACCAGCATGTGGTGAGATGGAATGTCAATATAGGTCCAATGAATATTGATGAGCATATTTAGGTCATGTTGACCCCTATGCTTTCCATGAATGTATACTTTCCTATATTTACTATTTTTATTTTTAAAACTAGCGCCATTTATCTAAGAAATCATGTTTTTCACACATGAAAACAGCATGTCACAAAAATGGTTCAACTTTAACACATGACTATTTGTAGGTCAAACTATTCATTTGTCGTAAAAGCAGTTAGCATTTAAATGTAATTAACCCTAATCTACAAACACTAAAATGGGGGTTTTCAGAAGCTAATAGTAGGCATAGCACAATGCACACACACAGAGTCTGCCACTGGGAGCATTACACCAGTGAACAACAACATATGAAGAGCTGCGTTGCATAAAGCCCTACATCCACTTCTACCTGTTACTCATTTTGCATTATTGAATGGATGGCTATTCACGATGTGGAATGTGGTTTTGTATTGTTGCCTCAATTGGCGTGCATGGATGCATTAATCCAAGTCATGAAGACAGCCATACAATATTTGGATTAATTAATCATGCAAAATGAGTAACATGTAGGAGTGGTCTGTAAGCCCTTATGCAAAACAATCTTTTCATATAATGTATGCAGCTCCACTTTGAAAAACATCCCTATATAAAATTAATTATCCTCACATGAGGCACTCCCTGTAGGGCAGTGAGCTTGCCATATATGGTAGTCATGACCTTGATCCAGGTATAAATACTTATCATCAGGTTTTTTAGTTAATATGACTGTTTTTACCAATTTTTGAAATTGGCTCTGAACTTGAATATATTGGGCCGATTTAAATAAACCTAACCTGAGATATTGTACTAAACACTTCAATCAATTTAGTGATATGCTCAGTTTTTGCATCCTTTGAGTGCCTCGTGTGAGGAAAAGACTGAGAATTTGAATATGGGTATTTAAGAAATGGAAAAGCTTGTTTAATTTCTAAATCCATCAATATTTGTCAATCAAATTGGGTATACATGTTATATATCTATTACCGATCACTCTTATGTGGGAAAAAAATTGTCGGAAATTGCTCATTTGCATATCAATGACTTGAATAGATAATTAGCTAATTTGCATATTTAATGAGCTTATGAAACTAAATTATAGTTTAAAAGATTGGGTATCGTACAATTAGCCATAATACCAAGTTTGATTGCAATACACCATTCACATCTGGATTTATAACATTTACGCATATTAATTAGCTGGACTTAGTCACTTTTTTGATTGCAGTCAGTAAAACTGGTCAAAATGACCAATTCCACTAGGTTATTTTAGCTTAATGCAATATAATTTTACCATATTTTTTAATTTAACATGGTATATAGATATTCAATTGTTAAAGAAATATGTGTAAATGGTGTTTTGAATGTTACATTATTAACAAATTGAGCTCTCTAAATCCTGATAAATTATATTTGTGGGCATTGTTACTGTTTTTGGCAGGTTTTTGGCCATTTTCCGAGTATCTCAAAACACCGTACCACAAGAATGCATTGACCGATTGTCATAATTCTTTTTGGAAAATAAATCTTTCATTGCAATCTTTCATTTGAATCCAATTTTGTACATGTCTCAATCATTTGAATGTTATGTGTGCTATGCCTACTAATAGACGCCTCTCTTGATCACTGTATCAATTCAGCGCGGTATGGATAAAACCACGCAAATAGCATATCAATGGATAGATTAGACTTTAAGCTTCCAGAAAAATATAACAAATAATCAATTATGCAAATAATATGTTAATTAGCTCATGAATAGTTAATGAGGTTTGATTACAAATTAACAAAAATATTCAATTTTCAATGAATATTGCAATATTTCACATCATCAAGAACATTATTTCTGTGACTTTTACTCAAATTAGCATACAGTAATTAGTTTCTTACTTGATGCAAAAGTAATCTGAATAATATTATAATATTTTGGATGATTTTACAGGCATTTTATGGTTAAATTTCATGTCAAATTTAGTCTATTTTAGCAACAAAATTTAAAAAAGGACCCTTTAGGATGTCCTTTTATTTATCAATTATAGTATTATTCCCAATCCCCATCAGTTTCACATTTGCAATAATCTCTCAAGTGGATTATCATACCAAGCAAAGTCTAACAGATCGCATTTTTCCCCCTACCCCCATGGTGATACCAATTATTTCTCCCAGTCCCCATCATGGCAACCGCATTAACGTGATAAAAACTGGCAACACTCCAAACACCCTCTAAATTTCTCTTTGGAGAAAACGTATACGAGCAAAGGGCATCGTGATAGGCCAGGGGCGGTGGCGGGTCCAACTGATGGGGATTGGGAATAATACTATAATTGATAAATAAAAGGACATCCTAAAGGGTCCTTTTTTAATTTATTACATTATAATTATTCCCAATCCCCATCAGTTTCACATTTGCAATCGATTGACACGGCGATTGGCGGCGAAAGGCCAATTATCAAATGCTTAAAAACTGACAGGGATTGGGAAACAAGTGTACACAAACACGAGGGGTCAAAACGATAGAAACCCATTAAACTATAAAACCACCTTGATATAAATAAATAACCGTATTAACCTGGTATACCGGTTCATTAAGCTTACTTAAAACGTAAATAGTGTAGTAAACCTTATAGGATAAGTTAAAGATACCATCTTATACCAACCTGTCTAAAAGACGTCATAAGTGATGTCGTAAAAACGGGAATGTGTCGCAAAAACGGGTGTTTTGTCTAGTTGGTATTGTGTGTCTAGTTGGTATTGCTTTCCCCGTCCAAGACGGCAGAAGCGTACCTGCCTCTATCAGTTCTGAGATGGATATCCTTCAGATATGTAGAGGTAAATGTCGTGTCGGATTTCCATGATACCGTATTGAGGATTTCGTTAATAGAAATCCCTTTAGCGTGTGTCCAAGTCGCGGAGTATGCTCTCACACTGGGGCCTCGTGGTATGCCTTCGTTATTCGTGGCTTTCGCTAATCGAATTGCGTCAACCAACCAACCTGATAACGTGGACCTTGCGACAGCTTTATACGGCTTTTTGCTAGAGATAAACAGACGTGTTTCCTCGCCTCTAATGCTGCTGGTTTTATCTAGATACCATATAAGCGATCTACCGGGCAACTGAGTCTCTGATCCTTATTGTTCTGCCTTTTGAGAAAGGTAAGAACAAGGGTGCCGCGGAGTAGTCGCTTCTCTCGTTTTTAGCTAAAAATCCTGGGCGAAAAAAGAGTGTAAACTCCCGCCTTGCTGAAAATCGTAAACTTCCCTACGCTTAAGGAATGTAGTTCCGCGCAACGCTTGCCTGACGCCATGGCTAAAGAAAAGGCGTTTTAATAGAAATCAGTCTTAAGGGGGCTGCCTGTAAAGGCTCAAAAGGAATATGATTGAGATAATTCAAACCAGTAGGGAGG
>CM069448.1:21520748-21698661 GCA_035610835.1 Ophiura sarsii | reverse complement strand
CTTTCCCACGTTGTGTAAGAACAACCTTTAAGGTTTGAAACTTAAACTTGATTGACTTCATGAATTTTAAATGAATATAGTGGTTTTAAGAACTTAATATGCAGACTGAAATCTGAAAGGGGGAAAGGTGTCTACTTGCTCATTACTCATATAATTAATTTGTCTGATTAAAAATGTATTGTAAACCTGATATGTAATACTAATGCTCTTATGTGATTAATGATGCTCTTATGTGAGTAGAGACTTGGCATTATTATAGACATGAACCATTTTAACACGACATCTTCATGTCAATGGATAGATCATGACCACTTTCTAAATTGTTAGTGTATGCGGGTATGAAAAGATATATAATTGATCTGATTTTCTAGAGTCATTACCAAAATTGACTAAAACCGTGTTACAAAGGCTGAGCCTGTAAATCAGTTCGCAAGAAGATCAATCCAAATTATTTCTAAACTACTATACTGACGTGGAGATCAGTTCGTGACAAATACACACGTTAAACATCTGGAAAGCTAACGTGAACATTGTGTGGACGATTCCTCACGAACTTTCTCTGAAAGGAGTGAAAAGAATCTCGAAGGAAATCTTTCCACTCTGCTGGTGCCTTGGTTTTTAGGCCCACCTTTACTCTAAGACCTCTCCCTCTCTTTTCTCTGGCTGATTCCTTGATACTAGCTGCGATGTAGAGCACGTGTGGCCAAGTGGTATCAGCACTGGACTCATAAACATAGGGCCTGAGTTCTAGTCCCGCTGTGACCAACGTCACACGTGTTTATGCCCTTAGGCAAGGCATTTAATCTACATTGCCTACATAAGGGGTAATTATTATAAGAGTTTGGATTATTTGTACGTTATTTTTTTATATTATGTTGTACCTTGCCGCTGATTTATCATTATGTATGTATGTAAAATTTGTAATTTGATTTGTAATATTGTAGCAATTCAGCCGGTTGGCTGCGATGACAATAAAATATATACCATGATTTTTTATTTATTTTTTATTTTTTATGTATCCAATACGATATCAATCCGTCTGGTTTTATTAAGCTCACGCTTAATGTAAGCTATAAATCCCTGACATAGGCAGCAAATGTAGGGGCTTCAGACCAGTTTTTTACATTACCTTTCAGAATAAACATTTCTACTTGTAGTTTGTGGTTCAAAATCAAAAAATATATTATATAACTGCCGGTGTTAAACAAATTCTTCGAAAGCAGAATCAAATTTGTCATTGTTTTCCCCTCAAAACCTGGATAGCAACTACTTGATTTTGTTAAAGCATTATATAATGACACTACACGTGTCAATGAACCTTTTCATAATAATTCCGATTACTTATCCGTCATATTATTAACAATACACAAATGATGACCATAACAATTTGTTTTAAAATGGTCGATTCTCCCCCTTAAAATGAAGAAATTTACATCTAAAAATATGATACTTTAGACATTTTGAATCACATGTTTTGTGTAATTTGTTGTAATCGGACGTTTGCCTTGTGAACTAAAGCAGTATGCAGATTGCTCAATGTCATTTTACGATGAGAACATTAAAAATGTAAAAAAACATGTATTTTGGCTTAAAAATATGTTTTTATATAAAAATGTTATATAACAATGGACGTAATTTTTGCGTTTTGAGATTTTTATTGCCCTACACATATACACAAATACTTGTACAACACTTGGGTGATTGAAACTTATTATTTCATGTATTTTTGAGAATATTATTTTTTTCTCTTTATAACTGATTATTTATCAATTATACATTTTCAATTTATTGTTCCAAAAGTTAAGAAACATAACCAAAAAATGATTCGCTTATATATTCTGTAATGTTTATTACACGTTAATGTATGTAAGAAAACTCGGGCGTAAAAATGTGTTTATTATATAAAAACACGATAAAAATGAAATATTTAAATTTTAAAAAATAAGAATAATCCAATATTTACGTTTTTAACTTTTTTGAGCTGTTTTGCCATTAATAACACCCAATTTATTGTAACCAAAAAAAAAAAATTCTGAAGCCTTATCTGTAAAATAAAGCCACTTCAGAAGTTAAGTGATGTATGAAACTACAAAACATGAAATAAGAAAAGTGAGTTTTTCACCTTTTTTCACCTAAAAACACACATTTTTGGCTTAAAACAATGTCTGAGTATCAAACAATTCCGTTTTCTTTGGTTTCCAATTAAACCTACAACATTTTTCAACATTTCCATCGTTTTAAGAAGCGATAAACAAGTTGTATCGTATTCAAACAATGACAATTTTGATTTTGTTATTTTACACCAAAAAAGGACCAAGATAAACAAAACAAAATTGCGTCTTGAGAAAATCTTATTCCATATATTCATGTTAACCTATGTAGCGAATATGGCCGTTTTGTGAAATCTGTAACGATAATGGCATTCTAGGTCCTTTACAAACCGTACTATTTGTAACATTGTTCAAACGTCTCGCAATGAAAATATTGCCATGAGAGTCTCCAATTATAAAATTCCTATTACAACCAAATTTAGACGATAATTATTTAATATAAGCTGTACATCGCTAATCTATAATTAAAATATACAGTTTTCATGCAGCCCAGATATTAATTAATTACAATAATTGATCATGAATTATTCAAGTTAATCAATAATAATTACTATCCTTATAAATCATGCATAGAACGCCCTACAGACAGCTAATAGTCCTGCTCCGTCAGTATGGTACCTGGCGAAATTGCTGCTCCTCCCAACCCTAGATGCACTAACAATAGTAGCAATAATGCAAAATAAGTATAATAGAATAATGACTAGATGAGTTTTTCCCTAATATAAAAGGGGGGACCAACAAGTTTTGGGTAATCAAGGGGGGTCAACAAAGTTTGGCCAAATGGATAGAATAACAAAATGTATGGCGCGCTTCGCGCGAATTATCTTCAATGATTCATTATTCAAGCTTAACAAGATGGCTTCAGGAACGTTTTTCTGGACCATTTTAGTTAAAAAACTGAAATTTCTTCCGCGCCTCGCTCACATTGTTGCTTCCGCGGTAACTTGTAGGGACTAATTGTAGGTACGGGGAAAAAGGTACGGAGAAAAAGTGACAATGACCCCACCCCACCCCTGGATACGCCACCGTGTGCGACTCAGGATGACAGCGTGTACATATTATACGGTCGTATTTCGCGACTCTAACCAGTTCTGCGTTTATACCAGTCCTACCTTTAGGACTACTCTATATATAATCCTAGAAAAATTGCTCCCCATCCGAGAACCGACCAACCCGAGAACCGAATTTGACTCAGCTGGAGGATGGCTGACTCAGTGTTTCTATACTCTATCTTAGTATAGTATTTCCCTGGATAGTGGCCCTACGAGGAGGGCTACGTTTATACCGCGTACTTAACGACCTTTTCCCGTGCCCTACCATAATGCGGTATTTACTTTGTAAGGCTTTTGAACCAAAAAATACGTCCATGATATATCTCAAAAATTAAGCCGGTGACCTCATTTTTTTTAGTGCCTATTAATGCGCAACTTTTATTAAAATTACAACAAAATTGGCGGAGCAGGTGTTTTTTTAAATACAAAAATGTCCGGCCTACAAATTCTATTTCCATAGGATTTTATAATCGTTCAGACTTTGTTCACAGTGTATTATAAGGAAGTTATATCGGCAAATTCTATCGTGGTGCATCCTCCTGAATTAATAAATGTATGGTCATCGCGTTTACACAAAGTTGCCGGCGTTATATTTCACTGAGAGCTACATGTTGTTATCCGATTGAAATCTCGCTTAAATAAATGGTGGACATCAATGCCGTTAGGAATCAAATACCGCCCTACAATACACGGCTGCCTTGAGGATTTTTCAGTAAGAAGATAACATGAATAATGTTATCATTGGATACTAAGCAATATGGGAGCTATTTAACTTGTTTTGGTTCTCTGGTTTAGGTCTAATGTTTGTAACCAAGTAGCCTTATGAATCTTACTTCCTCTAAATACGTTATTTTTATGATTTTTTAGACCATGTAAAGATTGTTTTATAAAATACAGTTATATACCAATCTTTATTGATATGCTCCGGGCAGAATTATGTGAAAGGTTCGAAATCTGTGCTCGGTCGGGCTTTATGTGCATTTGGTTTATCACGATCCATACACGCTCTCGCAGGTTTTCTCCGGGATCTCCGGTTTCCTTCTGCTTTCAAAATCTGTGATTAGTTGTTTCGGTTATCAAAAAATTTCCTTGACCCAATGGTATTTGGGGAGCTGCATTGACAAATGGTGGATGTTGTTCATGTGTGTTTTTATGTCGCAACTTGGCGCTGATTTAGCTGCTGCCTGGACGTTGCATTGTTTAGTACGATTCACCAGCAGCGAAATTACAGCGCTTTGAACCTTTGGAAAAGGCGCTATATAAATACTGATTATTATTAAAAAAGGAAAAGCGAATAGAAAAGCTTCAAATGGAGGTGCTTGTAAAATCACAAGTAAATGCTCGTTCTCGTGAGTTTTTATGAATAACCTTTCATGAATTTACTAATCTGTCTAGCAATTACTTATAAGAATTAGTAATTACTTTTGCTTAAAATGTCTAGATTTTGCTTATAAGTAATTGCTTATTTTTATGTATACAGATTCAAGTAATTGGTTAGTAAAAGGTTAGTAAAAGTAATTGCTTATTTTCATTGGAGCTGTTATTGTAAGTAAGGTATTCAGAACTTGCTAGCCTTGACAAGTAAGAGGTGTTCTCATAAGCAAGAGGTTATGAATACGTGTTTAGCAATTACTTATGCTAGACCATTTACTTATCTAGTATTTCCTTTCCTTATCCATTTTTATGAATACGGGCTATTGATCAAAATGTGAAAAGGTTATTGACCTTTGCTTTTGTGGTCAACATTTGAACATGTTCTGATTTTGACGAACGATATCTCAAATTGTTCGTCAGATCACAAGGGTTCAAGAAATGGTAGTTTTTACCACCTGGAGTTGTTGTTGTGCCTTATACAGGGTCAAAAGGTCACAATCCTTGTATATGCCTATACGTGATTCTTGCACAGGCATTTTTACTGTTTAAACTTCATGGGGATAAAGATTTCTGGATCGATCTCCAAGATTTGACCATGACCGGTTAAAAACCAGTTTTTCAGGTTAAAACCAGGTTTCGACAACTTTCCACGCAAAACAGGTTTTGTCCAGTCAACAGATCAACCCTGGAAAGCAGTAGTTTGTTTAAAAACTTAGTCCACACTGTGAGTACAGACAAATATTGAAGAAAATGTCAGATATTTTACACCTCCTTTTCAGACTTATGAAGAACTAGAGTACTTATCTCATTGACTCACTTGATACATTTTGTTTGCTATATGAGAATGTCTTTTGTCTTACAAATGTGACTCCAGATTGCATGTTTATAACACTTCTTTTTTACTTATCACTTCTTTGCAGTTCATGGTTTACCATCCATCAACAACTCTGTCTAAGCTGCCAAAGGGACTCATTTTATTCCTGAAGAATTCACCATTTTGCTTAAAGCAAAACAATTTTTGAGAGAATTAAAAATAGCAACTGCATAAAGATGGCAGTGAATTCTGTCAACCGATTGATTCTACGTATCGCTGTTGTGACCGTAGCTGTAAATGTACTCCTTCACTATAAACTACTGCAGAGTAAAGCTGCAGCGGAGTTGGTAGTGTCCCCTTTATGGCATACGGAAGTAAATACATCAGAGCCTTGCGATATTCACGAAGACAATGAAAACCATTCCATTACCATACATGGTGGAATTTCAGCTACCATTTGCCAGTTTCATATTACAACAAGTAATGATTCCGCCATTTGGATAAAAATCCCTGACAAATTTGCCAAAAACAATTACCTATTGTATGCCCAATTGCTGGAGGGATTCGAACATTGTCCATATAGACTTGTAGTCATAGATGGACGCAACAACCCCTGTGAGGCTGTCTTATTTCACCAAAATTCTCTGCTCAATCTTCAAGGTAATGTCAGCGTTTTGATAAGGGAGATATCAGCTCAACAATCTGAACCAATTACATGTTTTGAAACTAACAAAATGTCCCGCTCAAAAGTAAGCTTGACATTGCCAAATTGCTCTGTTACCCCATACCATGATACTATAGTCTGTGCCATAGAAGGTACTAAGACTTGCAATCTCAATTTCCCTGAAAATTGTAATTCCACACTTGGTTTCAGAGAGGTGACAAGGAATTGTTCGACTGAAAACACTTTTGATCAAAGAGTCTTAATTGTCTATCCAATCCCTACTCTTGTACTGGATGCTTCTGCAAACAACATTGTAGCAGTCAATGTTAATGCGTTTCAACAAATGTATCATTTGCAAGGACTGCAACTCGAATACAATGAATTACACACCTTGAATCATGGTGTGTTTAACGGTTTGGACAATCTCCTATCTCTTAACCTTCAAGGCAATGCACTAAGAAATCTAGATCCAAGTTGTTTTCAAGGTTTGGATATGATTCTTATTTTGGATCTAAGTTATAACAGATTAAGAGTTTTACCACCTGATTTGTTTCACAATTTAACTGAATTAAGCACACTTTGGTTGAACTCTAATGAATTGGTTATGCTTGATGTGAACCTGTTCAAAGATTTAAATAGCTTGAAAATACTTTACCTTTATGATAATCAACTTGTAACATTGGAAGCTGGTTTATTTCAGGGTTTGGGGAATTTGACCAGAATATCACTGTCATCTAATGAATTGGTTAATCTCAATGCAATCTTGTTCCAGGGTTTGGAAAATATAGAAATACTCACCCTCCAATATAATAAGTTGAGTAAACTGGAGGGTGGATTGTTTCAAGATTTGAAGAGACTTACTGTACTGCAGTTACACTCTAATGAATTGGTTACTCTTAATGCAACCTTGTTCCAAGGTTTGCAAAGCTTGGAAATACTCACTCTCCATTATAATCAGCTTGTAACACTGGACGTGGGTTTGTTCCAGGGTTTGCAAAGCTTGGAAACACTCTACCTCCTTTATAATCAGCTTGTAACACTGGACGTGGGTTTGTTCCAGGGTTTGCAAAGCTTGGAAACACTCTACCTCCATTATAATCAGCTTGTAACACTGGACGTGGGTTTGTTCCAAGGTTTGCAAAGCTTGGAAACACTCTACCTCCATTATAATCAGCTTGTAACACTGGACGTGGGTTTGTTCCAAGGTTTGCATAGCTTGGAACAAATTTACCTTCCTGGTAATCAGCTGGTGAAATTACCTGTTGAGCTGTTTGAAGGTTTAAGCAACTTGAATGAACTGGGGTTGCATGCCAATGAATTGGTTAATCTCAATGCAACCTTGTTCCAGGGTTTGGAAAACTTAGAAATACTCACCCTCCAATCCAATAAGTTGAGTAAACTGGAGGGTGGATTGTTTCAAGATTTAAAGAGACTTACTTTACTGCAGTTACATTCTAATGAATTGGTTACTCTTAATGCAACCTTGTTCCAAGGTTTGAAAAGCTTGGAAATACTCTACCTCCATTATAATCAGCTTATAACACTGGACGTGGGTTTGTTCCAGGGTTTGCAAAGCTTGGAAACACTCTACCTCCATTATAATCAGCTTGTAACGTGTGATTCTGGATTGTTTGATGGCTTGAGTAACTTGGCTACACTGACACTTAATAACAACACGTTGGTCACATTATACCATAATGTATTTGAAGATCTCAATAACATGATAGGACTCTTTTTAAATTACAACCAACTCAACTCATTACCGACTGGCATATTTCATGGCTTGAATAATTTGAAGGCACTTGCTTTGAGATACAACCGTATCAGTAGTTTGGAAGCTGACATATTCACAGATTTAATCCATTTACATACACTTGAATTACGAGATAATAATCTAAAATATGTTGATTCTGGTTTGTTCCGAAACACAGTCAACCTACGTTTACTGTTATTGAAAAACAATAAATTACAAAGCATCCCAACTATCAACCATTTGATTAACCTGAATAGGATTCACCTGGAAGGTAATGATTTGCAACATGTAAACAGCCTTACGTTTTCTGGTCTGCAGAGTGGAGTAACCTTGCTAGTAAGTCAACATGAAATATGTGAATGCTATGTGCCTCAAAATGTAACTTGCAGTGCTTCGTCTGATAGATCCCCATATCTTGCGTGTGAAAGATTACTATCAGATAGAGCATTGGTTATTGTAATGTGGTTCATAGGTATTAATGCACTATGTGGAAATACTTATGTACTTTGTTGGAGAAATAAGAAAAATAGTAAAGATAAATACAAGGTACAGTCCCTTCTCCTGAGCAATTTGGCATTGTCAGACTTACTGATGGGTGTTTACATGATTATCATCGCAATTGCTGATATTACATTTGGAAATGAATTTCCTATGAGAGCTGAATCATGGCGTACTGGCATCACTTGCAAGATTGCTGGAGCTTTATCAATAATATCTAGTGAAGCTTCTGTGTTCTTTGTTACAATAATTAGCGCCGACCGATTCATTAACATGACGTATCCATTCAAATCCACCTACAAGTTAGGAACAAGATCAACAATCAGAATGATTGTGCTGGCTTGGGTATTAGCCGCAGCACTTGGTATTGTTCCATCAATCTTAGCCGGAAAATACCCCGCCTTTTATGATAATTCACATGTATGTATCGGCCTTCCACTGACCCTAACAGAAATGTTTTCAACGAATAGAACAACTCAAATATATCATACAGAATATGCAACCTCAACATTTCAAATATCACAATCCATGTCACATGGCCTAAAGCCAGGACTGTATTTTTCCAGTGCAGTTTTTCTAGGTATAAACTCTGCATGTTATATACTGATAGTTTGCTGTTACATAATAATTGTCCAAAAAGTTCGTAATTCATCAAAGCAAATCAGACAAACCCAAAAAATGAGAGATCAAATTAAACTAACGGCTAAAGTTACGGTGATCGTGGCTACTGATTTCCTATGCTGGGCACCGATTATCATTATGGGGATACTGGTACAAAGTCAAATAATAACACTGCCTCCATCAGTATACGCATGGTCAGTTACATTTATTCTACCCATTAATTCAGCCATCAACCCTTATTTATACACAATAGCTGATATAATCAGCAGTCATGTAAAAGAGACTAAAAATGACGATAGCAAACATGTAAAAAAACAAAAACCTTCTCATGAACTACCGGTAATAGCAATTGAAATGCAATCAAAGATGGTATCAAATGTTGAGCAAGACCAAGAAACAACTATATAACTAATGCCAGAGAGACGTGAACTAGCTTGAGTCAAATGTATAGAAGTCATGAATTATAATGGGGAAATCATGGCATTGTGTGTGTACAAACAACTCATATGAAACCAGAGGCAAAGGTATACCTATTTAGTGAAACACAATTTGCTAAGACAAGCTCAAAATTTAATCTTTTAAGATTAACCAACTGAATTTGTTTTTAATTTGCATTTAAAATAAATACATGCACAATCTGTGTACCTAAGATAAGATTTTGTCTCTATTAACCTCAACGTCAGTTTGATGCATTAATACAACATTGCACTACAGTAAGCTGTTTGCCAAGGTCATTGAGACAGAAAGCACAAATTTGTTATAGTTGCCTTTTTGCATGATACCCTTCAGTTGTGCTGTTATGTTGAAAAGTATCTAAATGAGGGTATAAGTAAGTGTATATACGTATATTAATGAGGTTCAGCCATAATATGGGATTTTCTCAATTAAATACACAATATAAAATCTCTTTATTGAAACCATCAATATCACTGTATATTCTACATTCACACATATTTATATATGTAATTTAAGCTCATGTAAGTTTTCGAGGACTTTTTATGTAATTTTGCACGACCGTATCTATCTTATGACGTGACAGTTTTGAACACGCACATTATAATAATTTTAACCATAATTTTATATCTGATATATTCTACACGTTGAATGATTCAAAATATATTTGTTTGCTGTTTTGTAAAGAGGTTAGTTTCAACGATGTACTTAATATTTTCGTAAAGCATCCCGTATGCGCATATCATAACAATCAACACAAATCCTACAGACTTTTTATAATTTGAATATAACAACGGTAACAAGAATCATCAGGTGTGTTGAATAAACAATATTCTTGTCGAAACCAATAAATGAATATACAGGGTGAATCAAAAAACATTGTGCACGATTTGAAACGGCCATTTGACCTTGATGCGTGCATTGACCCATAGAATGTTTGTTGTCTGTATAATACGTTATTAATCTAGTTTATCCTCCCAAAAGATGAAAGTAATCGACTGATAAATAAGCAAACTTTGATCAGTTTTGTAAGCTGACCGCGTTTTTCGCCATTCCAATGAGATTTACACACAGTAAATTGGTTTTGCTAAAATGGTCATCATAATCACAACAATTGTCAAAATGTTCCTGAAATATTAATTCTTTAACTCTGGGATAAGCAGCTAATCTTCTGATACCAAAGTGTCAAATGAAAAGACAAATCTGAATACCTGCATCACCAGTCAACCTTCAAGAAGTGGAGGCACATGTTAGAGCCGAAGTGACATTCCTACGCCGCAACAGGGGAATGGTTAGACGAGCTGTTCGCAACATGTTGGGGTGGACACACACACATGTCTTCAGCAAAATGGTGGCCATGTCAAAGGAAGGCTTCATTAAAAAAAAAAACCTAATATAAGCAAACATCTAACTGATTTCTATTTCAAATTGCAAGTAAGCTATTTTTTAATTTTATGTCTTACAAACAAAGCTTTAAAAGAAGACCGTAACTCAGACCGTTTTTTTTTTTTATTCACCCTGTATACCCACGTTTAGATATTTCATCCTCATTCATCGAAGAATATAATTAGAATGGCGATGATCCACTTTGGCATGACGAACCATCTTCAGAGTTGCCTATGTCTTTCAGAAGACGTAATTAAGCAAAAAGTCCCCTCTTCACGGTTGAGTGTCTGGTCCCCCATATTTCTGATTTCCATCGCCATATTAGGTCAAGAGCAGATAAGAAAGATAGGTGAGGGATAAGACACTCAACCGTAAAGAGGGGACTTTTTTGCTTAGTCACGATATGATCCATTACTGGCAACGAGGAAAACGGAATATAAATATTCATACTCACATATTTATTTTTTCTGTTGTATTTTTCATGCTTTTGCGCTTTGTATCCCTAGGCAAAAATGTTATTTATTATTATTATTATTATTATATACTTCGTATTTATCGTGCCTGCCATTGGTCATTTTTAACCTCTGCAAAACCCCACACGAACAATTTGCTCATTACGCATTCATCCCAGTTTTTGGATGTAGCGAAGTGTAACAGTATACGGAGGTCGAAAGGTCAATTGACCCTTTTTCCGGGGTTAGATCAGAGGATGGGGAATATAGTCACAGTGAGTGAGCCCTCTATCGGTTCATACAGCGCCCATCACAGACCAGAGAGTGTGTTGTGTTCAAAGAGTGACAAGGAAAAGGAAAAGGGTCTAACGCAGCATCAAGTGTTAAACTTTTGAAGTTACAATACAAACATTACAACATTGGCCTACATCTAAATAATTTCAAAATTTGATTTGATACAGCACTCTATTGCACATTTATGGACATGTGCCCTTCATCTCATACATCTATTAATATTCTGGAATCTTCTACAATCCTCAAAAAAAGTAACTTGCCAGGTAATAAGGATGCTCACAACTCCAAAACAATAGCTTCATACATACAAATATATATTATAAAATTGCAATGAAATGTCTTCATCAAATTTGAGATATTGCGTGAGAAGATTGACTGAATAATAACACAAAGATATATGTCAAAAACAAAACAAAGTCCGCGGTTCATTTTAGCATTTAGTTCTATACGCAGCCTCTGTGTAGCAATAGGCAGATTATTGATCAATCGATGAGGGCAACTCACGGGTCGATAGTAAGATGAGGACCGGGGATGCTTCAATTGATCAATGCAGCCCATACACATACATACCTGTCACACTATCCTGCCTGTTCAAAACCCATATGTGAAAAAGAAAATTGCGCATTTGTCTCATTATTTAGTTCACCGATTTTCATAAACAATATCTCAGACATACAGAAACGGGCACTGATATTATAACTCACCTTACATTTCTAAGTCTAGAATATTCTACAATATAATAAAGGTCTTATTTCTGTCTTCAATTTCTTCTGATATGCATGTCTCTATCAAAGTGGCCACTGTTTCTCACATTATAATGGTGATGTACATGTAACGTATGGATAGCAACATTTATGGAATATTATGTATCCATAAAATGGGCCAAGATGAAACTCTTTGGTGCCAAGAACTAGTTTTGACATTAATAGTGGTGGTTGTCTGCTCATTATTGCTGAATATGATGCAGCCTGTAGAATGCATTTAAATCAGTATGCTTTCATCTCATACATAAATGTTATAACATCTAGGCAATTGTTAACACTGATCTGATGTGTAAAATAAATTCACACTGGCAGGAATAAGACAACATTTGTTATCATAGTGTCATTTTAAAGTGAGCTTCAATTTCTCAAGGGAGTGATGTCAATCTGTACTTGTCTTTTTGCATTTGTAAATCAGATATATTGGCTCACAACACTGCCCTATACATATAATGTGAAATAGGGATGGGTTGATATACATTAATAAATGTTGCACAAACAGGAGTGGACATCATCGTCTCACAATATGATTGACACCACTGTCCTAAGAAAAGGAAACATACACTTCATGTCACCTCAAGTTGAGAGGTGATACCAGCGCGTATTAACAACTGAAGGCATAAATATATATCATACCCAAGCGTTTAAATCCTTGACATAATTGCCTTAAGGTAAGAGAATGACCTTAATGTCTACATATCACTATATTAAGAGCTGGTGTCACCTCCTAACTTGAGCTGAAACAATTTAAACCTACCACACCCACACCACACCTAACACAAAAAGTTCCAGACAGGTAATTTGACGTTGGCTTATCCAAAATCAATAATAGGTACCGAAAATCTGAGATGAACATTAAATGAACAAATCTCTTCTCCATAGTTTGATACCTCATTCATAAAAATTGAGTGGGTAGTTTTGAAGTTTATGATTGTTTAAATAACCACAAACAAAAAAGAATTCCCCTAAAATTGGGTTTCTATGGGATATCATTGCTTTACGAGGAGGTATCAAAAAGTTTTTGAAATCACCCAGAAGTGAAGGAGCTATATCGATGAAATTTTGCAGTGTAATCACGGGTCCTTAAAAACATTATGGTGCAAAAATGGTCTCATAAGTATGTTTCCTTTTTATACATGTGGCGCTAGATGCCAAGGGCATGTAAATCAATGACTTCTCCCAACGGTGCTGTGTACATGGTAAACGATAATGGTCCAAAAACTGATCCGTGTGGGTAGCCTTCCAGAGGAGTATGAGGCTTAGAAATTATTCCCAATCCCCATCAGTTTACAATTAGCAATCAAGGACATGGCAACTCTTCAGAAGGATGATATGGCGGACCGGAAGGAAGCCGCTTCTCATCCCCACGACCGATGATTCGATGTCCAGCGGTCACTGCCCAAAGTTCCAGCATATTGATGTGGAAAGTCGTCTCCTCCACAGACCATGTCCCGTGGGCTGCAGAGTGATGTATGAATCCGCCCAGCCCTTCATCGTTGCGTCAGTGGTCTAGATCATTTAAAGGAGTGGAGGTGGACAAGGGATCCCGACCTCCAGGTTTGTGAGATGAGTCCACCAGTTGACCTCTGAACTAACTTCCGGAGAGATGAAGATATGCAGGGTTTGAGGCTGAGATATTGCGTCGTAGTTCCTGATGAAGTAGATTTGTGTCAGCCTCATGTGTAGTCTGCAGAATGGAGCTAGGTCCACCATGCTTGCCATGAATCCTAGTATTTGAAGCCATTCTGAGGCGGGCGCTGTCTTCGTTGATAAGAATGAGCGGGCGTGTGTCGCGAGATTCGTAATTCTCTCCTGCGTTGGGTACACTCGACCAGCGGTTATATCCAGGCGGGTTCCAAGGCATACTGGGTCCTGGGAAGGAGTGAGGTTCGACTTCTCCAGGTTGATGATGACTCCCAGTTATGTGATTTCTTCCATTACCGTTGCCACTGCGCGGACGTCGCCTCCTCGTCCTGTCTATAATAAGCCAGTCGTCGAGATACATAAAGATCCTGATGCCCTGTCTGCGAAGGAAGGCTCCTGTCTCCTGAACCACCCGCGTGAAGACTCTCGGAGCAGTAGACAGGCCGAATGGAAGGCATTTGAACATGTAGGCCTGTCCGTTGATCATGAACCGTGGCCATTTTCTGTCTGAAGGGTGAACGGGGACGTGTAAGTACGCGTCCTTCAGGTCTATGGAAGCCGCCCAGTTGCCCCTGATGGGTGCCTTCAGGATGGTTTCCAGGGTTTCCATCCTGAACTTTTCTGGTCTGATGAATTGGTTGAGTGGCTTCAGATTGATGATAGGTCTCCACTCCTCGTTCTTCTTGGTGGCCAGGAAGAAAGTAGACCAAAAGCCCGGGCCGAAGGGAAGGTGAACGAGTTTGTCCACTTCGCTCATCAGTGTGGATCTTTGAGATGCGTCCCTTGGAAGAGGAGTCTCCCTGATGGGACCGAATTCCGGGATGTCTAACTGGTAGCCGTAACTATCTTGAAGACCCATGTGCCTGTATGAACTGATAACCACTTCCTTGTGAAGTGGGAAAGGCGGCCACCCACCTCCCAGTTTCCCTTGTGGAAAACCTTTGGGAGTGGAGGGGACACGTTGTGATTTTCGTGTCCCTGAGTGGCCGGTGATGTTTCAAAAGCCCTGAAGACCGCGTCCCCTGCCTCCTCTGGGTTTTCTGGGCGGACTGGGGCTAGATCGGGAATATGATTTGTCTTCAGCCGGAGCGGTACGGGACGATGAAGAGCGGGACTTGTCTCCTCCTCTGCCTCTCCCGCGTGAACCTCCTCTGCCACCTCATCCTCTGCCTCGAGGCTTAAATGGTTGATGGTGATCGTAGCCGCGATCCCGATCACTGGATGACGGTTGTGCGCGCGGAGCGTAAGCCGGTCTAGCGTTGGCAAACCTTCCGCGGCTCTCGCCCCGATTAGAACTAGCTGGGCGGGGTTTCTTGATTGACTGTTCCGACGAGAGAACGTCTTCCCATTTCTTCATGAAGGTGCTGGCTGGTGCAGGTTTCCCCTTCATGTACTCCATGACTCTCTTGTCGATGGTTGACACACCAAAGCGCTCGGTTTCATCCGAAGGGCTGACCTTGAATGCCGAAGCGGCTTCCTTCCGGTCCGTCCTGGCATCCTTCTGAAGAGTTGCCATGTCCTTGATTGCTAATTGTAAACTGATGGGGATTGGGAATAATTATAATGTAATAAATTGTACCCTTGGCATTTATTGGTTTCTTCAAGATAGGTAATTGGGCACTTGTAACTGTTGGTAGAATTCATCTCAGCTCTGCTAAAGTATCATCTCTAGTAACTTTCTTGTTCGCCATCATTTTTGTAATAGTGTTCACAAGTTTTCAAGAGGGTTTAGGTCTGGCGAATTTGGTTGCAGCTTTTTTGGCAAATTGACGAGTCTTGATTTGCAGACGTAACTCTTGGTCGTCCTGATCTTGGTTGATCTTGAACGTCTCCTGTACACAGGAACATATCCCGCCACCTCTTCACAGTATAACAGTTTCACTCACAGAAAGTCCTCCTTCTAAACCACCTGCTATTATTATCCTTTCACTTGGAATTGATTGAATCGCAATATGATTGGTCAATGCTAACAATAATTCCCCCCCCCCATCCCCCACCCCTCCCCCAATTTCCAAATATGGTATCAATGCAAATTGCTCGACCCCAGGTCTATTAGTGCGGAAGTTTTCAAATGAACAGGCCCAGCTGGAAAGAAGAAAAACGTCTTTGGTGTCGATGCCGAGGATTTGTTTATGGCCTGATTTGATACTAAGCCTGGGTAAGATCTGGATCTGGATCTGAATGAATTATAATACGATAACAAAGGTGAATCCGCATCAACATCAGAGTTTGTGACATATATGACTAAAATGTGTGGGTTTTTCGATGTGTAAGTTTGGAGCTTGGTTTTGTCAAGAACATCAAATCTTGGTTATCGTTGTGAAGAAACCGAATTCTTAGTTTTTTTGTAGCTTTTTGCTGATAGGTTAGGTTATGAGTGCTTTTTAACTGTCTAGTTGGCTTGGTGAGATGATTTTGCCACATACTCAAGGAAAGTATAACATGGATATGGATCCGAGGACACTGTATTCAACAGCAAACACAATGCCACATGAGTATTTTCATAATCATGTAAATTGAGATCAAAATATGCACGCACCATTTGGCCTTGTGAATGCTATCAGCAGTAGATAGCAAGTGAATGTATAATGCTAGAAGTACATAACCTATTTTCAACGGTAAAATATGATAGTGGTAAATTAGCTTGTACATTTACCGGTAATTTACCCGACCTACAACGCACGTAGGACATAACAAACCTACAATCGCTGTTGGGGAGGTAAACTCCAAATCCACCGATTCAGTATTAATTCTAATTATGAATATACTGACAGAGGTATTCTTGATTTTTAAAGCATAATTTCTCTTCTAACAAAATTATGGATAGGAAATTGTTCCTTTCCCTTTCCTTCTCCCCATCTCTCCCATCAGCCATCACGGTCAGCCATCACGGTAATTGTTTATGAAAGGGGAGAGAGAATAAAAAGGAAGGAAAACGGGGGAAAAAACAAAGATATGTGAATATCATACAAATGGTTTCCACGGTGTTATTACAGTATAGTATGATAATAAGCTATAATATGCAGCCTGCCACTGAATTAAAACTTCGACAGGCGATAAAAGATGTACATCATAAAGTGATTACCTCATTTTATATCATCTCATTAAAATTGTTTGTAATAGTTTGGATATTACCCGGACCAGGTACCATCTCGCAGTCGAACGGTTTTTTAATGGCATGATTTAACCATAACTGTTTTAATATCTCCGAAAGTCATTATCACAACGACCATTATAAAACTTCGGCAGACGCTAAAAGCTGCAATATCATTAAGTGATTACCTGCAATATTATATCATCTCATTAAAACCCTTTTAAACTTGTTTTTAATAGTTTGGATATTACCAGGTCCCATCTCTCAGGCGAACCTTGTTTTAATGACGTGATTTAACCAAAACTGTCATTATCACAACGACCGCTTTAAGTCATCGGCGCCGGAGCGATAAAAGCTGAATATTATCATTAAGTGATTACCTGATATCATAACGTATCTCATCAGGACATAAAACTCTTTGTATAGTGTACGTGTGGTTGATGTCTACTATAACTACATAATTATGGTTTGGTAATAACTGTAATGGGCGTTGAATAGACCACCTAAAAGTGCTGCTTGGTAAACCAGGAATCAACTGTGTAATAATATTGGAACCGATGCTGTCAAATCGTTGCTATCGTGTATATACTTAGTAATCACAGTGTGTGTGGACATGGTGTATAATTGGTGTAATGTGAGAAAACAGCTAGATATTGATATTCAACCTGTATCATGTACATCATAGATATTAAACGCTGCTTTATCATTCTTGGAATGATATGACCATCAGATTTGTTCAATATAGAGAAAAAAAATAAACTGTCGTAAGCTTTAGAAGATTTTTGCTGTGGATTGAGTATATTGTCACCAGTTGCGAGCAAAAGTGAATTAAGAAATTGCTTTTATGTTTAAATGGTCTGGATTTCGTTATATTCGGAGGTCAATGGTGTGAATCGTAATTTGGAGCAACTCATAATCATCTCTGCATAGAACCGAATATAGGTGAGTGTTAGATTTCTTGTTATAGTAACAATGTAAACGGGAAATGAATTGTCAATTTTGGGAAATTGGAGGACCATCAAGTACCATCGATTCAAATCACAGATAGGTATGTTCAAATGTAAGAGGAGCAGGAAAACAACCCAGTTTCTACAGGGCACCGACACTCTGAATTCATATACATCCTTAAATAGATACTGAATTTGAAACCTTCGATATTGGAGTTTCTGTGTATTTAATTTAGGCACAAATTCTAGGTTTTGCAGACTGTAAATAGAAACATCCTTTATACTGAATTTGAACCTGCGTATATACGAAAAAAATCCAAAATTGGAATTTCTGCAGTGGATAAAAACATCGGTATATTCAAGTCGCAGTATCAGTAATGGCATGTTCAACAACTCCCCCATACCTTAAGTACAGTAACAAAGCGTTGTTGATTTGAGATAAACCCACTGTTCATATGCAAATTACTAGGATAGCGAACCTTATTTGGAAACCGCAAATGTGTAAACTTATTTGTAAACAAACAAAAATGTTCGCACAAATTTGTTCATTTTTTCGGCGTATAAATGCATTTCGCCATGAAATCCTTAAAGTTAGCAAATAGCTTTATATACCGAAATGTAGCTATACCCCTGAGGAAAATATTCTTGGCGAGGGCCATATGTAAAGGTTCACTTCTAAAGCCACAATTTTAGCCGAACCGTCGCTACCTGAGCGCAAGAGAATCGCAATTTTTGCATCATCGCGGCGAAATGTGTTCGCTTTGATCTCCAGGACCGTATCACTATTGAAACGGAGGGGTGTGTTTTGATTTTATACAAATATTCTATAAACATGTATCAAAATGTGTTGTGTAAATTAAACGCATTCTTGATTTAATTTTTCTCCGAATGTTAAAGGTGGTGTGTGAATAAAATGCTATTTACAAAATATTTTTAATTCCACAATTACTTGCGAAATAATTTGTCTTCTCTCATGTTTACCTTTTGTAACCCAGCCCATTCTGAAGTTCGATCGCCCATTTACGGGGAACGGACGATGTACAAATAAGGGCCTAATTATAATAAACGTAAACTTTTTTTTCTCGATTTTTAAAGAGCAGCTATTTTTTTAATGTCAAATTAAGCCTATTAAAACAAGTTTTGTACTTGTTTTCATTAATTATCCAAAACGATATTCACATTTGAATGATGTAAATATGTTTGGTCGTTGTTGAACGGGGTTCAACAAGGTCTTCGTCGTTGTTTATCTTGAATCGACAACGGTAAGACGGGTTTATTTTGCTCGGGCAGCTAAAGCTGCCCTCGCAAAATAAACCCGTCTTACCGTTGTCGATTCAAGATAAACAACTCCGAAACCTTATTGAACCCCTAAATGTAGTAAGCTTACAAATAATTGCACTTTTTTACGCTGTTGTTGATGATGACAAGACCACTTAGCTTAACCCTAATGCACTTATCAATTGCAAGCCCTGCCCCCGGGTACCCGGGACATGGCGGGTACCATATGCGGGGACTGAACACGAATGTACAAAAAACGGTGCCCGGCTATGCTGGGGAGTGTACAGGAACGTACAAACGGTGTCCCCGCTACGCCCCGCGGGGACGTACACTAGGGTACAAAAATGTACACCCCGGGCGTAGCTATACATAAGCTAGAGATGCGATGCGCTTGACGGAATAAGCCTAATAACAAATAGGGAACACATACAAATGCATCACACTATGGTTGCAGACAGAAATTAAGCGACCCGCCGATTTTAGCCGAGCGTACACTTTGTCCTGGGAAAGGGGGCCGGGACTGTACACGCTGTCCCGGCCTCCCGCCATGCGGGGACCGTACACGACTGTACCCGGGACGTCACATCGGCAATTTGTACGTCCCGGCCCTAATCCCCGGGTCCCCCCGGGGCCGAGGATGCAAAACCCCCGAGGCACCTTTTCCAAAGATTTTTTTTCACGGCCAAAAAGCGAGTGGGAAAAGGGCCCACGCCCCCGAGGCTCGAACACCGGACCTCTGGTTGCAGAGGCGAACGACTTACCACTGGGACACGGGGGAATCCATACTTGGCTCAGTATACTTCGCCCAGTATATAGCCTGGGGCCATTATTTCATCGAAAAACTGCCGCGCCGGGTGGAACGAGCATATCGCATCGTCAGATCGTAGTAATTTGTAGTACTCAGGAGTGTTAGGGTTAATGATTATGGAATACCATGGACTTCTATTAACGCACATCATGTATTCATTTTTTGTTGGGGGGTCATTTTCATTGGCAGCAATAACCTTATAATGTAATAGTCATTAGAATGAAACGTCCCTCAATTTTGTAGTTGCATAATGATGATAATTATTCTTTTGAATGTTATTTTAATGGGTAAAGAAACACTATTTTTATTCTTTGATGAATTGTCCTCATATTTTCAGGATATCAACAAAACTTATAAATTACATTTTAAAATGACCTATCTTTTATTCGCATAGAGTAATAATTTCAGATAGTTTCATGGGAGACAAAGCCTATTTACATTGCAATTAGTGTCTTTTGTTGCCATGAATACCATTCTATTTAATACTTCTATTGTTTTCTGTCAATTTATTGAAATTCCCATCATAATGAACATTTTTAACATTATTTTTGAATGCACAAGTTTCAAAAACTTAGCTTTGGTTATAATTAAGAATGTAAAATTAACAAAAATCTAATATTTGATAATTTTGCCCCAAATGTGGTTGGTTAGTACAGGGTGTCCCAAAAGTGTTGATATTTTTTTAAAGCTTTATATCTCTGGTAAAATAATTCACAATATAAAAATGAAAACATATTTGCAGAGAGAACCTGTAGAATTATCCCGAATGTAGAAGAAGCGTTCTGCACTATAAAATCGCACTTTCATGTAAACGCGTAAAGTAAGTGAGTGAGCTCACTTACTTTACGCGTTTAATGAATGGAGCTAGAGAGGGGGCGAGGTAGTCAAAACTTGCACAAAAGAAATGGGTTTTTTGTGGTGATTTTTGTTAAATTTTAGAGTGAAATAATCCTTATAATGATGTTGCGCACAAATAATAAGTAAAAGCTTTTCTTTTTGCTAAAGCCACATTAATGAAATTTACGGAACACGCATGCAGCATGTGATTACATTTATGCAAACCTGGCGTCCTGCAAGTTGAACACATTTATGGTATAGAGACCTTCCGTGTTTGGGATATAGAGATATTGTCCTTATTCGCTTTAGATTTCTCCTTCTCCTCCAAAAGACGGTTCATAAAATCTTCTCTAGCTGAAGAACTACAGTAGCCAGAGGGACTATATGGTACACTGATACCGAGTTCAAACAATTTCGCACGGTCAAAAAATCGCACAGTACAAAAAACAGCACAGTCAACAAATAATGGCCAATCCTCCGGGTTTGAATCAGTTTTTTCTATAACATTTTCCTTTATTTATCAAAACCCGGGCGAAATATTGTCATTTTTAAATGGTTATAACGCATATAAGCCCTACGTCCGGAGAGTGGGGCGGGGGCACAAAGGGGGCGGGGGCACAAACAATTCTGTCAGGGGGGAAATTGCCTCCCCCTTGAGCTACGCCATTCCCCCCCCCCCCCCCCCCCCCCCCACTATAACTCACGATGCTCTTTAAGTTTTAAGAAACTCATTATTAGCTTTAATAGTAGGACGCGTTTCGATTAACTGTGATCAAATTAATTTGATATTTTTCGTTTATTCTCATCAGCTACATTTTGCTGCGCTTGATTTTGAATAAATGCCTCGTTTAGGCTGATTATGTACACATGGAATAAACTTATTGATTTGTCTACGGGTTTTTTTTTACATTCAAAATGCTGGATGTGGTGATTGAGCAAACTGCCGTTTTATAGTTATCTCTTGGACCCTTTTTGTAGAGAAACATGACAAAAGATAGCTGATTATTATACCTTATTGGAGTACCTAGTAAACCTTGCTATAATATTTGCTTTTTTCCATTTCCCTTAGCGATAAAATCTTCAAAATTTATAGCTCTGTTATCGTGACGATATTCTTATGTTTTGGTTAGGAGATGAAAACGAGTTATCTAATTTCATAATTTAGTCGCATCAACTCTATTCACCCGACTTTGAAATTCACACATGAGTGGTCAAAAACAGATATCAATTTTTTAGACCTATAACTCTATATATACAAGGATGAAAGATTTCATTAAGCAGGTTCTATATAAAATGTTTCAGCAAATCCTGTGATACATTTCAATATCTCTCTAGAGACTCGTCTCACCCAAATTCATGTTTTCGTGGCATGATCAAAGGTGAGGCTATAAGATATATTTGAAACTCACGTTCGGAGCTAAATATGAGTACAAACTTGATTCCTTTGTCTCAGAACTTCTCACAAGCATGAAAAGAGGATAATAAGAAAGAATAAGTACTCTCATGCCTAGCAGACATATCATACAATCGAAGATATACAAATTCTAACATACCTCACACAAAGAAGTAATGCAAAAATCAAAAAGGCACTTCTCAGGAACTGGCAACTTATATCAAATAATCAAAACCTGTGCAAAATCTTCCCTTGTCCATCCCCCTATACTACTTTTAAGATGCACCCAAAACCTAGGGGAACATCTTAAAAAATAACTCAAAACCAAAACCCTAATACAGCTTTCTCTCCGGCCACGCTAAGTATATAGAGAATGATAACTCCAAAATCGGAATTTGCCCTATGTCTCCTACATGTTAGCCCTATTATTACACGAAACTTAATTATCTACTATTGCTATATTATTAGGCATAGCATCATTGAATGTATGGCTATTCACGATGTGGAATGTGGCTTGTATTGTTGCCTCAATTGGCGTGCATGGATGCACTAATCCAAGTCATGAAGACAGCCATACAATATTTTGATTAATTAATAATGCAAAATGAGTAACATGTAGGAGTGGTCTGTAAGCCCTTATGCAAAACAATCTCTTCATATAATGTATGCAGCTCCACTTTGAAAAACACCCCTTTATCAAATTAATTATCCTCACATTGTCCACTCCCTATAGGGCAGTGAGCTTGCCATATATGGTTGTCATGACCTTACACTATATAACCTTGATTCAGGTATAAATACTTATCATCAGGTTTTTAGTAAGGACTGTTTTTACCAATTCTCGAAATTTGCTCTGAACTTGAATATATTGGGCCGATTTAAATAAACCTAACCTGAGATATTGTACCAAACACTTCAATCCATTTAGTGATATATATGCTCAGATTTTGCACCTTTTTAGTGGACAATGTGAGGAAAAGACTGAGAATTTAAATATGGGTATTTAAGAAATGGAAAAGCTTGTTTAATTTCTGAATCCATCAATATTTGTCAATCAAATTGGATATACATGTTATATATCTATTACCGATCACTCTTATGATGGGAAAAAATTTCGGACATTGCTCATTTGCATATTAATGACTTGAAAATATAATTAGCTAATTTGCATATTTAATGAGCTTATGAAACTAAATTATAGTTCAAAAGATTCGGTATCATACAGTTAGCCAGTATACCAAGTTTGATTGCAATACACCATTCACATCTGGATTTATAACATTTACGCATATTAATTAGCTGGACTTAGTCACTTTTTTGATTGCGGTCAGTAAAACTGGTCAAAATGACCAATTTCACTAGGTTATTTTAGCTTAATGCAATATAATTTTACCATATTTTTTAATTTAACATGGTATATAGATATTCAATTGTTAAGAAATATGTGTAAATGGTGTTTTGAATGTTACATTATTAACAAATTGAGCTCTCTAAATCCTGATAATTCTATTTGTGGGCATTGTTACTGTTTTTGGCAGGTTTTCGGCCATTTTCGGAGTATTTCAAAACACCGTAACACAAGAATGCATTGACCGTAGTCATAATTCTTTTTGGAAAATAATTTTTTTATTGCAATCTTTCATTTGATTCCAATTTTGTACATGTCTCAATCATTTGAATGTTATGTGTGCTATGCCTAATATTATCCATGCATGTTTCTTTACGAGCTTTGTGACACTTTAGTTGGTTGAAACTATTTATTATGTTCTAAATATATACAGACCTAGTTCCAAATAATGTTATTTAAATATTGTAGGCCTTATATGGAACCATACAAAAACCACGCCCAATCGGACATGCATGCGTCTCATAGATAGGATATCCATATAGTGAAGAACGAAAACATAATACCGTTAAACTTCATCTATAAGCACCCATTGACTAATAGTTAATAAGCAGAGAATAGATAAAAAGGTATGAGCGCCCTCTTTTGATCTAGAGAAATTAGCACGAATTTGTTTAGTGTATTCAATATTCAATACTATAAAGTTGTATTACTCTCTAAACAATTTCATGGACAGACGAATTGCTCAATTGGTAAAGCGCCCGGTAAAGCGTCAACTTCAGTATCACGAGGTTGGTGGATCAATTCTCAACTACACCTTTTGCAATTTCTTTTGAAATCCAAGTGATATAGAAATTGATGCAAACTTGAATGTAAAATGATTACTCAATTATACTAGCTTTATTGTTATTTTTCAAAAAACAAGCGCATAATTAATTTGATTGTATAAAGTAATGATCTTTAATAGTCCAACCTTTTTATAAGCTAAAACACATTTATACTACAAATTAACTACAGCAAAATGTATTCATTGGCTTATTTTAAATGTTTCACACAGTAATCTTAAACGTTTCCTTCATCATGATTTAAGGGCAAATTATGATGATGCATATTAGGTTGGTAGATCAAGTTAAGCAACAAAATGAAAGTAACTATGCAAACCACTATAATCCTGGTCTCACAATGAATGAATAGGTGAATGAATGGATGGCTATTAAATCAATTTATTTCCAATAAGATAGAGGGCCGTCCATTTATACCGACCCATCAATCATACATGTAGTTATAAAACAGTATCTGACACAGCAGTCTCGTTTAGATCAATTGGTTAAGCCGGCAGTTAGGGCAATTGTGATCGCGGGTTCCAGATGACAATTCCTGGTTCGAATCTCACTTCAAGACTTCTTCTTTTGGAAAGGTCATAATTTTCAAATTCTTGACAGTGTTTTATTTTTATCATGAATGAACAAGGAATCTATCTTTTTCGTTGGTTTTTTTATATATATATTTTTTAAATGAAACAAAATTTAATCAAACTGGACACGCAAGCCATGGCCAGTCAACGTTTTGACTGTTTGCCTGTTGTCCTCATTGATTCGAAACGCGATATTACACGTTTGTGCCATACCTATTCTTGGAGAAACACAAAGCACAAAACAAATAAAACAAAACTGAGTGGAAATAATAAAAGAAATCACGCGAAGGACTTATTTACGGCTCCATCCATCTTTTTAAGTCTGTTTAAGTTTTTCGGAACTATAATACACACGTTTGACGGATTGCCTTTAAATTGCACGCCTAATGCACATGTCATAGTTTGAGCAGCTCACGTGGTATTGAAGGTCATGCATTACATTCATGTAAATGGTAGTATAGTGGCCACGTGTTATTGATTTATAACGGATTAGTTTTAGAATTACGAAACTGTGTCTATATCACTAAAGAAGTCCTCTGCCCCAAATTCGATAGACATGCTACATGCTTGTATCGATCAACTGTGAACCATATACATGTACATGTACATGTATGTGTCTCTATAAACTCAATCAGGAATTGTCATCTAGAACCAACAATGGCCAAAACCATAAGTAGCAGAACTGAAAAGCAGTGAATTGTAATCAACGTATTGTCTCATTGTACTCCATCCATGCATGTCTTCACAAAAATACTAAGTCGTTGAGGTTGATTTAAATGTTTGTACTATTTATAAACGATTGTGATAACATTAAAATTAAAATTAAAAATAGTAGAAAGAGAGGAAGAAAAAAAGGGAAAACCCACATTAAAGACAAAGATAGATTCACTATTTATTCATGGTAAAAACAAAGTTAAGAATTTGATATACACCGTAAATATTTATAAACTTTCCAAAAGAAGAAGTCTTGAAGTGAGATTCGAACCAGGAATTGTCATCTGGAACCTGCGATCACAATTGCCCTAACTGCCGGCTTAACCAATTGATCTAAACGAGACTGCTGTGTCAGATACTGTTTTATAACTACATGTATGATTGATGGGTCGGTATAAATGGACGGCCCTCTATCTTATTGGAAATAAATTGATTTAATAGCCATCCATTCATTCACCTATTCATTCATTGTGAGACCAGGATTATAGTGGTTTGCATAGTTACTTTCATTTTGTTGCTTAACTTGATCTACCAACCTAATATGCATCATCATAATTTGCCCTTAAATCATGATGAAGGAAACGTTTAAGATTACTGTGTGAAACATTTAAAATAAGCCAATGAATACATTTTGCTGTGGTTAATTTGTAGTATAAATGTGTTTTAGCTTATAAAAAGGTTGGACTATTAAGATCATTACTTTATACAATCAAATTAATTATGCGCTTGTTTTTTGAAAAATAACAATAAAGCTAGTATAATTGAGTAATCATTTTACATTCAAGTTTGCATTAATTTCTATATCACTTGGATTTCAAAAGAAATTGCAAAAGGTGTAGTTGAGAATTGATCCACCAACCTCGTGATACTGAAGTTGACGCTTTACCGGGCGCTTTACCAATTGAGCAATTCGTCTGTCCATGAAATTATTAAGAGAGTAATACAACTTTATAGTATTGAATATCGAATACACTAAACAAATTCGTGCTAATTTCTCTAGATCAAAAGAGGGCGCTCATACCTTTTTATCTATTCTCTGCTTATTAACTATTAGTCAATGGGTGCTTATAGATGAAGTTTAACGGTATAACACGCTTGTGCGCGTGATTATTACGCATCCGGCATTTTAAATGTCAACAGAAACCGTAGACAACTCAATAGGTTTAGTCTGTCCTAATTGGGCATTTATTCAAAATCAAGCCCAGCAAAAATGCCTTGCAAATTTGTTCAGAAAAGGTATGTTCAATTTGTATATGTTCAATTTTTATGCAAATAATGTGTCATATAAAAGGAGCTTTACAATTACAATTATATCCTACAATTTTAGTTTATAATACGTTTCTTAAAACTTAAAGAACCTGGTGTGTCCTTCACATTGGTTGATTGGAATTTTATTAAAAACCACACAAGGCCCGGGATAAGGCCTCCACATGCATGTTTTGCAAAAAGCAAAAAATGATAGGAAGTCTTGCACCAACATGATGTATGTACTTCAATAAAGTATAATAATCAGCTATCGTGTATCATGTTTCTCTACAAAAAGTCCAAGAAATAACTAAATGGCAGATTAAACCTTTTAAACAATTATTTCTGAGTTTACGTTCTCTACTTATAGTCATGTTAGTGGTTCTCTACTTAGTGGTTCTCTACTTAGTGGTTCTCTACTTAGTGGTTCTCTACTTAGTGGTTCTCTTCTTAGTGGTTCTCTAATTAGTGGTTCTCTACTTAGTGGTTCTCTACTTAGTGATTCTCTACTTAGTGGTTTATTTATGTATAATCATCATTGATATGGTATATGGTACTATCGGGCCATTTAGTCATATTTTATCATAGACGGCAAATTCTATGATTTTATATAGGGAGAGGTTTTATAATAATTATATCGAAATATAATAACGGTGCACCATTCTCTGCCAACACGCCAGAGAAGATGAGATGTAAAACGAACCATGTGCATATTAGGGCTGATATCCAAACTCTCAGCGGTGTTACACCGGTATTACACCGATGTTATACCGGTATTACACCGATATTCTATACAAATATCGGTGTAATACCGGTGTAACACCGCTGAGAGTTTGGATATCAGCCCTTAGACAATACAAATATTGTCCTCTCAATTACGTATATCGCGATATCGTATAGGCCTAGCTACATGGATAATCGAAATGATCTGATATTAATAAAGATGACCACCGTTTTGGCCGGAGAGTTACTTTATGCATGATCGGTGCAATGCGTGTGAACTTTTTTGGACCTGATCTTATGTGAACACATTTAATTGAAAGCGTGTGGCTTAATCTGTGAGAGGTAGTCAGTAGCCAAACCAGATCTGACATTGATATATTGTGGACCGGTGGAATCTGGTTGATGGCATATAAACCAGCATGTGGTGAGATGGAATGTCAATATAGGTCCAATGAATATTGATGAGCATATTTAGGTCATGTTGATCCCTATTGTTTATGCTTTCCATGAATGTATACTTTCCTATATTTACTATTTTTATTTTTAAAACTACCACCATTGATCTAAGAAATCATGCTTTTCACACATGAAAACAGCATGTCAGAAAAAAAGGTTCAACTTTAACACATGACTATTTGTAGGTCAAACTATTCCTTTGTCATAAAAGCAGTTAGCATTTAAATTTAATAAAATGCCGAGAAATCAGGTGGATCATTTTCCTGTAATTTTGTTGGTTTATTACTTTATTCTTGTACAGACATCTTTACTGTCTAAACTTCATAGGGAATAAAGATTTCTTGATCGATCTCCAGGATTTGACCATGACCGGTTAAAACCAGTTTTCAGGTTAAAACCAGGTTTTGACAACATTGCGGACATAACAGGTTTTGTCCAGTCAACAGTTCAACCCTGGAAAGCAGTAGCTTGTTTATAAAACTGAGTCCACACTGTGAGTAAAGATAAATATTGAATAAAATGTCAGATATTTTACACCTCCTTTTCAGACTTAAAAAGAACTAGAGTAGGCCTACTTATATCTTTGACTCATTTGATACAGTTTGTTCTCTAGATGAGAATGTCTTTTGTCTTACAAATGTGGCTCCAGATTGCATGGTTAATAACATTCTTTTTTCATATCACTTCTTTTGCAGCTCATGGTTATCATCAACAATTCTGTTTGTTAGGAAATACTTCTATAATAAGCTGTCAAAGGGACTAACATTATTCCTGAAGAACTCACCCTTTTGCCTACAGCAATACAATTGAAGTCTTAGAGAGAATTTAAAATTGCAACTGCATAAAGATGGCAGTGAATTCTGTCAACGGATTAATTCTTCGAATCGTTGCTGTGACCCTAGCTGTAAATATACTCCATCACTATAAACTACTGCAGTGCAAAGCTGAAGCAGAGTTGGTAGTGTCCCCTTTATTGCATACGGTTGCTAATACATCAGAGCCTTGTGATATTCACGTAGACAAAGAAAACCATTCCATTACCATACATGGTGGAATTTCAACTAATATTTGCCAGTTTCATATTACAACAAGTAATGATTCTGCGATTTGGGTTCAAATCCCTGAAGAATTTGCAGAAAACAATTACCTATTGTATGCCCAATTGCTGGAGGGATTCGAAAATTGTCCATATAGATTTGTAGTCATAGATGGACGTCCTAAGCCCTGTGAGACTGTCTTATTTCACCAAAATGCTCTGCTCAATCTTCAAGGTAATGTCAGCATTTTGATAAGAGAGATATCAGCTCAAAAATCTGAAGCAATTACATGTTTTGAAACTAGCGAAATGTCCCAGTCAAAGGTAAGTCTGACATTGCCAAATTGCTCTGCTTCCCCATACCATGATACCATAGTCTGTGCCATAGAAGGTAGCAATATTTGCAATTTAGATTTCCCCACAAATTGCGAATCCACACTTGGTTTCAGAGAGGTGACAAGGAATTGTTCGACTGAAAATACTTTTGATCAAAGAGTCTTAATTGTCTATCCAATCCCTACTCTTGTACTGGATGCTTCTGCAAACAACATTGTAGCAGTCAATGTTAATGCATTTCAACAAATGAATAATTTGCTAGAACTCCAACTCCAATACAATGAAGTACACATCTTGAATCATGGTGTGTTTAACGGTTTGGACAATCTCCTATTTCTTAACCTTCGAAGCAATGCACTAAGAAATCTAGATCCAAGTTGTTTTCAAGGTTTGGATATGATTCTTATTTTGGATCTAAGTTATAACAGATTAAGAGTTTTACCACCTGATTTGTTTTACAATTTAACCAAATTAAGCACGCTTTGGTTGAACTCCAATGAATTGGTTATGCTTGATGTGAACTTGTTCAAAGGTTTGGATATGATTCTTAGTTTGGATCTAAGTAATAACAGATTAAGAGTCTTACCACCTGATTTGTTTCATAATTTAACCAAATCAAACACACTTTGGTTGAACTCCAATGACTTGGGTGTGTTTAACGGTTTGGGCAATCTCCTATTTCTTGACCTTCAAGGCAATGCACTGAGAAATCTAGATCCAAGTTGTTTTCAAGGTTTGGATATGATTTATTTTTTGGATCTAAGTTATAACAGATTAAATGTTTTACCACCTGATTTGTTTCACAATTTAACCAAAATAAACACACTTCGGTTGAACTCCAATGACTTGGTTATGCTTGATGTGAACTTGTTCAAAGGTTTGGATATGATTCGTAGTTTGGATCTAAGTTATAACAGATTAAGAGTCTTACCACCTGATTTGTTTCACAATTTAACCAAAATAAACACACTTTGGTTGAACTCCAATGACTTGGTTATGCTTGATGTGAACTTGTTCAAAGGTTTGGATATGATTCGTAGTTTGGATCTAAGTTATAACAGATTAAGAGTCTTACCACCTGATTTGTTTCACAATTTAACCAAATCAAACACACCTTGGTTGAACTCCAATGACTTGGGTGTGTTTAACGGTTTGGACAATCTCCTATTTCTTGACCTTCAAGGCAATGCACTAAGAAATCTAGATCCAAGTTGTTTTCAAGGTTTGGATATGATTTATTTTTTGGATCTAAGTTATAACAGATTAAAAGTTTTACCACCTGATTTGTTTCACAATTTAACCAAAATAAACACACTTCGGTTGAGCTCCAATGACTTGGTTATGCTTGATGTGAACCTGTTCAAAGGTTTGGATATGATTCGTAGTTTGGATCTAAGTTATAACAGATTAAGAGTCTTACCACCTGATTTGTTTCACAATTTAACCAAAATAAACACACTTCGGTTGAACTCCAATGACTTGGTTATGCTTGATGTGAACTTGTTCAAAGGTTTGGATATGATTCGTAGTTTGGATCTAAGTTATAACAGATTAAGAGTCTTACCACCTGATTTGTTTCACAATTTAACCAAAATAAACACACTTTGGTTGAACTCCAATGACTTGGTTATGCTTGATGTGAACTTGTTCAAAGGTTTGGATATGATTCGTAGTTTGGATCTAAGTTATAACAGATTAAGAGTCTTACCACCTGATTTGTTTCATAATTTAACCAAATCAAACACACTTTGGTTGAACTCCAATGACTTGGTTATGCTTGATGTGAACTTGTTCAAAGGTTTAAATAGTCTGACAATACTTGACATTTATAACAATCAACTTGTAACATTGGAAGCTGGTTTATTTCAGGGTTTGCATAGTTTAGTGGGATTATCACTCAAGTATAACAGGCTTGTAAAATGTGATTCTGGGCAGTTTGATGGCTTAAGGAACTTAGTTTCACTGGCACTTGATAATAACCAAATCGTCACATTATATCATAATTTATTTGATAATCTCATCAACATGATAGAACTCTTTTTAAATCACAACCAACTCAACTCATTACCTGCGGGCATTTTCCATGGCATGACTTATTTGAAGGCACTCACTCTAAATCACAACCATATCAGTAGTTTGGAAGCTGACATATTCACAGACTTGATCAATTTAGACATAATTTTATTAGGAGACAATAGTCTAAAACATGTGGATTCTGGATTGTTGCAAAACACAGTCAACCTACGTTTTCTGGCTTTGAACAACAACAGCTTACAAAGCATCCCCAATATCAACCAATTAACAAAGTTAAAGCTGATTCACCTGGAAGGTAATGATTTGCAACATGTAAATAGCCACAGGTTTTCTGGTCTGCAGAGTGGAGTAACTTTGTTAGTAAGTCAACATGAAATATGTAAATGCTACGTGCCTCAAAATGTAAGTTGCCGTGCTTCATCTGATATATCCCCATATCTCACATGTGACAGATTACTATCAGCTAAAGTATTTGTTATTGTAATGTGGCTTATTGGAATAAATGCATTGTGTGGAAATATTTTTGTACTTTGTTGGAGAAATAAGAATAAAGAAAAAAACAAGGTACAGTCCCTGCTCCTGAGCAATTTAGCATTGTCCGACTTACTGATGGGCGTATATATGATAATCATTGCGATTGCTGATATTCACTTTTATGAAGAATTTCCTATGCGAGCTGAAACATGGCGGACAGGCACAATTTGTAGAATTGCTGGAGCCTTATCAATAGCATCGAGCGAAGCTTCTGTGTTCTTTGTAACAATCATAAGTGTAGACAGGTTTATAAGCATTAAGTATCCACACTCTACCTACAGGTTTAGAACGAAATCAACCATCATATCTATTGTCCTGGTTTGGATAATTGCAGCAGCCCTTGGTATCGTTCCATCAATCCTAGCTGGAAAATACACCACCTTTTATGATAACTCACATGTATGTATCGGCCTTCCACTTACCTTAACAGAAACATTTTCACAAAATAGTTCTCCTTTATATTATACAAAATACTCACATGTATATGCAGCCATCATGGTCATCCGTTTTCAAGTAACACAATCTGTGTCACATAGCCAAGAGCCAGGACTGTATTTTTCCAGTGCAGTATTTCTAGGTATTAACTCTGCATGTTATATACTTATAGTTTGCTGTTACATAATAATTGTCAAAACAGTTAGAAGTTCATCAAAACGAGCCGGACTAACCCAAGATATGAAAAATCAAATTCGGCTGACAATTAAAGTTACTGCCATCGTGGCTACTGATTTCGTATGCTGGGCACCTATTATCGTACTCGGCATATTAGTGCAAAGTCAAATAATAACACTGCCCCCATCAGTATATGCATGGTCAGTGACATTTATTCTACCCATCAATTCAGCCATCAACCCTTATTTATACACAATAGCAGATGTAATCAGCAGTCGTCTAAAGCAAACAGAAAATGACAATAGCAGACCGCAGCAGGCAGTGGACCAGCAACCTCCTCACGTGGAAGTAACAAGGGAAATGCATGAAATGCAATCAAGGACTGTATCAAGCTTTGTGCGAGACCAAGAGGCAATTACATTACCAAATGTAGTACCAGAGACGCATGAAATAGCAGAATCAAATGTATGAAACTTTTGAAATGAAAATGGACAGATATCCAGACTGAATCTTAAGCAATTGTAATTGGGACACAGTAATAACTTTTGAAATAAAATTCCTTAGATAGAGGTCTAAAAACATCAAACTACTAATGCACAACCATTATTATGTAAGATCAGATTTTGCCTCAAATAATACGCGTTAAGACAGCGTTGCGCTACAGTAAGATCATTTTGTTCCCTTCCAGTGTGTACTTGGAGGTCAATACAGGCCCATGCAACTACACTTTCACTTGTCATTACAAAGAATGAGGTTTCAAGTGTGATGGCGCCATAAAATTAGCAATTCATTAAGAGTCACATCGCAACCTTTAATCTGCCAATCATTTTGCATCGCGACGCAATGCCAAGAATAGCGCCACTCTTGGTTGATATTCAGAGGCACATTGCATCAATATGCCCACATATGGGAAGCTCTTGTTTGGCAATGCAAATGTCCTATCCTAATTATTATAGAATCCCTGATTGGAAAGTACTAATCACATATTATTAATTCATAGTTGTATTTTTGTACGATACTATTTAGTTTTGCTATTTGTTGAAAATGTATCTAAATTAGGGTATTCAGTATATAAATGAGGGTAAACCATAATATGGGATGGGGGTTTTACCATCACAACCATATCTATCTTGCGACGCAACATTTTTGAATATGCGCATTATAATAACACTAACTGATATATTCCACACATTACAATTAAATGATTTATCTACATGTTCGTTTGCGGTTCAGGTTATTTTCAACAATGTATTTAGTATTCTACGAGAGGCAGTCAATAAATAATGAAAGTGATCATGGTATGGGATGCATGAGTGATTCTATTGAGGGGATGATGTGATCAATACAAAGTATGAACCTTTGTCTTACAAACAATACAGTTTTGGATTTTTAAGTGTGAACTATGACGTCATAGCATTGTCTCAAAGTAAGTACACTTGGGACACTGCTAAATCAGTTATTTGGCGGGAAATTTGAATTGTTTTTATGAAACACGTGGTAAGAAGATTGCATAACATGACATTAGAAGCAGGTAAATCCCGATTTTTTTTCTTCGCATAAATATGATACAAAAGACAATAAATTTAATCCCTGTGTAATTTGGAATGTGTAGTATAAGAGGAAAAAGTAAGGAGAATCAATTGAATAAAAGTATTACAAATATCAGTATTTCAAATAGCTAATTTTCATTTAAAAATGCCCAGTCAGTGAATCACTAATATTGCGGAAAATCAAAAATTTAGGAAAAATTCAAGCAATTAACCAGTTTGGAAGATTCCAAATGATAGTTAACTAATTATCTGAACTTATTCGCATGAAACCTACAGAAAAAATGCGCATGCGCAGACGGCAGATAATTTTGAAACGGGCCCAAAATGGCTATTGATATTCTGGAATCTTCTATGTATTATAAAATGAATTTAAGAGTGAAAGATCATCTGCATTGGTTATAAAATAGTTTGAAGTTAACTTTCCATCTCAACACAAGAAATTAATAACCTGGAATTGTCAGTCATTACAAAACCTTTCATCAGCAGATTTATGATTGGAATTTATTAATGTGATCTTGTGGAAATGTAACATCAGATTTTAGCAAGCCATCACGTATTAAAGACGGGCCAATACAAATTACCAAGCAATTCTGTATTCACATTTCTAAAAGGTCAACTTCACTGAATCGAGTCATAAATCTGCTTATGAAAGGTATAGCAACACCTTGAAATTTAAGGTAATTATTATCTTGTAGTGAGATCGAAAGTTTTATGTAATTGTTACTGTGTGTTGAGAATGACAGTTTATATTTAAGTCCTTATAAGAAATTTTGCTTTGATACCTTAGACACAATATACAGAAACGGGCACTAATATTATAAATCATCACCTTACATTTCTTAGTCTAGATATTCTATAATATAAAAACGGTCTTAATTCTGTCTTAGATTTCTTCAAGGTTATATGGCAATTCTTTATTCAAGTTTCTCTATAAATGTGGCCACTATTTCTTGCATTACAATGGTGATGTAACATATTGGAAAATGAGCCAAGATTGGTTTTGATATTAATTCGCTCTTTGCACGGAATTATTAAAAAACACTTTTTTGACCCAATTTAGGTTTGGAAAAGATAACTCAAAATATATTTTGTTAAATTTTGTCATACAAGTTTTATTATATTCCTCATATAATTCCCTAGGAATCTTTTTTTTAATTTTAAATCTTTATTTTTTTTGAATTATCGACCAAAAAGTGCCAAAAATGTGATTTTTTTACCAAAAATGGTGATTTTCACGATTTTGGAGGTAAAAAAAACACTGAACTTCACTGAATCGAGTCATAAATCTGCTTATGAAAGGTGTAGCAACACCTTGAAATTTAAGGTAATTATTAACTTGTAGTGAGATCAAAAGTTCCATGTAATTGTACTGTGTGTTGAGAATGACAGCTTAACTTCAAATTACAAAAGAAATGTGTTTTTTATATTTAAGTTCTTATAAGAAATGTTTGCTTTGATACCTTAGACACAATATAAAAAAAGTGCCTGACTAATAGTATAAATCATCACCTTACATTTCTTAGTCTAGATATTCTATAATATAAAAACGTCTTAGATTTCTTCAAGGTTATATGGCAATTCTATATTCAAAGTTTCTCTATAAATGTGGCCACTACTATTTCTTGCATTACAATGGTGATGTAACATATTGTAAAATGAGCCAAGATTAGTTTTGATATTAATTCGCTCTTTGCACGGATCCGCCATTTGCGAGGAGAACCTCAAACTGGAATCACATTGAATGAAACTGTTGCATTATTGCACAATGCCTCACTGCATGACTAATCATATTGTGCAGAGAGAGTCTGGAGAGTCAAACGAGTTACATAAGGTTATGGAATAGTCCCATTCAATGCAGTACCAGTTCGACGCTCTCCTCGCAAATGGGGGACCATGCAAAGGGCCAATAGTGGTGGTGTTTGCTCATTATTGGTGAATATGAGCTTTCATCATGTGTACATAAATTATATCACATCAATATGTAATTGTTAACATTGATCTGATGTGCAAAATAAATTCACACTGACAGGATTAAGCCAACATTTGTTATCATAGTGTCACTCGTAAGTAAGTCTTACTTTCTTAAGTGAGTACTCCATACTAAGATTGATACCACTGCCTCGATGAAAGGTAATGGCCTACATACAAAATCTACATTTCGTGTCATCTGAATTTGGGAGGTGACGCCAGTACATATTTTACTGTATCTATCATTATATCGGACCTTTATCTACTATGCAACAGTATTTGCATCCTTGCGATCAAAGAAGAATGTCGGCTGAGCCGCAGAACGCTTTGCCCATATCACTAGATTGCTTGCTGACATCACCTCCGAGCTTGAGCTGACACAGTGTATATACTCTATTCTCCTTCCCCTGGACAGTGACGTAACTTACGTACACGTATGTATATTCCATCTTTCCACGAGTGTGTTTACACCAGCAATGTCCAGCATGTCAGGTATGTGCACGCGTTCATTTACTGCAATCAGTGAATGATGCAGTGACGTCACTGTCTTGTGGAAGTGAAATAGACTACAGTATACTAGTCTCTGTAGTATCTCTTCTCATCCGATGTCTCCCTGTCCAAAGACTAACACCTCCAGATTACAAGTGACATGATTGCCTTTAGGAAGAAGGTTAGGCTAAATATGGAATTGCAACTTAAACATGCTAGGCTTCAGAATAAGAGTGACCTATACTCTAAACTTAAATCATGATGATAATTGTCAATCAGTAATATGAAAATTATTGTGACAATTGAATTTAACCAATGCTAATGCTAGGTTTACAAGATCTACTATAACCAATATCCATGAGTACATGTATTGTTCAGTAAGTGATGCAAATTGGTTTTATCATAATAGTCAGTCTATATTAAAAGTGACTTTTTCACTGCAATCCAGCCTACTACATTTGCAATCCCACCTAGCAACTAACCTTATCTGATGTCTTCCTTTACAAGACAAACATCTTTCGATATCACTGCCTTGCTATAAGAAAATGTCTTTAACATCTACTAACCTCTATGGTCTGTAATCTCACCTGGTGTCCTATCTGATACTATACTCAGCGTATACACACCCAAACAGAATAATAAAACATAAATATACACGGGTCATTCAATATGTTTTGTTACAACATTAGCTCTATAATAGATCCAAATTTTCACTCCATACACTCAAAATACTACTTGTCCGAGAGGAAATGACCGATGATTGTCAGAATTAGTCAAGATGTTATATAAGGTCACTAGGGGTCATTGAACTATACAGGGGTAAAATTTAAGACATCCACTGATTTTGACCAGACTTGTTGCATATTGTGCGCATTGATGAGCCAAAAAAAGGTTAAACATACAATTGGTCAAAGGTCAAGAAAGGGTCACAAGAGGTCAAAATGTCAATTTTCACTTCTTTCACTGAAAATGCAAGAGGAAATGACTGATGTTTGGCAAAATTGGTCACAAGATTCCATACGAATAAGAGCATACTGTCATCAGCAGGGCAAAGGTCAACGCGCCCTCGACTAATATCCGTGATCTATGATCACAATTTATCCCTAGTTAAATACTTCATTCATCTAACACTGTGCAGTGACATCAATATTCCAATGATCACACTTTATTTCCTCACGCTTGATTGTAATGCACTGATACACCATCACGATCAACGACTCCACGATCAACGACTAATCCCTGCACTCATGTGTAAATGCTGTGTTGATCGCTGGAATGCGCCTTGACATCACTGCATAGAGTTAGACGGACAAAGTATAATATAAAGGCTTTTCATTTGATGACCCCTAACCCTAGCCCACTTGAACATCTCCAAGCCAATAGCTACTTTCGTCCAGCCTAAACCAAGCTGAATAAAGAAGTGCGCTACTTTTACACAATTACCTTATTGTTGTTCAGCAAATGTGAGTTTTATGAGGTCATCCCTGAATGGTTGAAATATTACATGGAAACCTGGAGGTGAAATCTGGACATTCTGTTCATCTAATTCTTCCTCCTATTGAAGAAATGGAAAGGATAAAAAGAAAATGTAAAAATATTACTCAGTGAAACGAGAACTCCAATCATAGCTGTGCATAGTGGCTTTATCTGTTGGCAGTGTCGCCGGATGATCAATTGACAGCAGACCAGACCAATTTACTTCTACTGCCAAGGAGATTGCATGATCATATACAAAGGTACGGTATACTTTTGTTGATTGTGTTAAAAACTCTTCACGCTCTCACCGAAAGCACTTGAACTCTTCACGCTCTCACATATGAGCATTGCTTTCATGACACAACTTGAATAATGTCTGATGAGGAAAACATTTACCGATAATTTGATCAGTATGTATAGGGCGGACTTTTAATCAGTGAATCATTATATAATAATAATAAAAACAACAGGACCAGTCTGCAGGTTGCCAGTCTGATGAAGACTACAGATCACTAAAGGAGTCGAAATTAGATTCGTCAAAAGAACAATTTATATTCCAGCTTGTATATAATCTGCCAAAATCCCACTCTCTAATGTCACACCTACGGAGATCATGCCAACAATTGCACTGCGCTGAAAAAGTATTAAAATATGAATAACACGCATGAAAAGCATTTAAACAACTGTCCGGATTGTCAATTTTTAAATCAAGGTGACTAAAACCCTTTAACGTTCTGCTGCGATCAGACCTGCCATTACATTGTACTGAAAGCTATTCAAAACGCCAAGCCAAACGCATCAAGATATCCAAGAACGCATTGGTGGCGCAGTAGGCACTGGCTAGGACGGGAGAGGGTCCCCATGGTGGCCCCTAGTGAGCACCCACGCTTGTTTAGTGCAGCCAGAAGGGCGACCATGGAGACCCTCGCCGTTATATCTCATGTCCACTACGTTACCAGTCGATTCTTAGAGACCTTAATGCGTTTGGCTTGGCGCTTTGATACTTATTGATACTTTTTTTAGCGCAATGCAAGCGTAAGGCCTGATCGCCATAGGTGTGACTGCCCTTTAATGCACATAAATCTGTCACAAATCATATTATAATGTTTTGTCCCGTAACAGCACACCATTCATTAGAGCAAAACCAAACCACATTGTCTGATTTAACATTGGCACTTTTTTTTAAACATTAAACCTGTTGTGCAATTCTGTCAATATCATTAGTGTTTTACCACTGTATATTGTATGTTTGAGTGTATGCTTGCTGGGTATGCGGGTACGGGTGTGGGGTGTGTGTAGGGCACAGCCATATGATGGGTGTGCTAGAGCGAGGGGTGGGTGGGGGTGCAAGTGGTGTGTGTGGGGGGGGGGGGGGGGGGGGGGTACGCGTATCATCTATTTTATTGTATTCTTACTACTTACTGTCATTTTTAATGTCCAATTTTTCTATCGTTGTGTTTTATATTTTGTACATTACTTGGTACTTTTTATCGTGTGTGTATTTTATCTCTGTACAGCGCTTTGGTCTTTTTTAGGAAAGGCGCTATATAAATGCTGTTTAATAATAAATGCTGTTTAATAATAATTGGCACTGTCTACCCTTATAACCTCTGATAGCCAATTGCACATGGAATAAAGCTATTCACCTTATGCAAGTTGTGATATAAGCTTAAGCTTAAGGGGGGTCTAGGTTGGTCAGATATTACAATTCAGTGCTTCGGACAAAGATGAGATATTAGCACAGTAGATAACTGCCAAGTCTCTGCTTTAAAATGCTTTTGTTTTAGTTAAATTTTCGGTTCTGACGTTATGGTCAATTAAGTTTCGGGTATCTCAAAAAATCGGTGGTGTTTTGTATACATTTGTATGTAAAACGCGATTTTTAGCATTTTCAGTTTTAATTGTTTTTTGATCAAATGATTGTAACATTTTATCAAATTTATGTATTAAAATATTGAAATAATTAATTGCACATCATAAATCATCAAAATTTAAAGGTCAACATAATTTCTTATGTATTTCTTTATTTTTCTCACCCGGCTATTTTTAAGCCATTTATCTTTAAAAATGCTAATATAATTGCGATTTTCACCCATAATGGCTCAAAATGTGTCTAAATTCATGCTCTTCCATAATTGAACAACTATTTTTATCCCAAATGTCAACTTATTTCTTTCTCGCCAATTTTAATATTTGTCAATACGTTTTGCACGATATCTCATAACTGTAAAACACGCAAACTTGCAATATGGGAACAAACGTAACTTAAAAACAAAAGCTCATATAACCATGGGATTTGGACCAGATGTTAAGCACACAAGGGGCTATGAAATCATGAAGCCGTTTTTTAATATCTGTTTTTTAATTTGAATTACGATACAAAATTACCTAATTGGTCGGTTCACGGTTGCCAAAACCGTATAAAAAAATCTGGCTTCATGGTGTCATGCGCACTTACCGATACAGCATCTACCCAAGTATGGTGTATATGCAACATTTCGTTTTCTAGTTACGTTTGTTCTCGTGTTTAGCCAATCAGAGGCCTTGCATAGTAACCATGGCAACCAGATCAAAATAACACGCTTTTTCTGAAAAGTCTTGACCTAAGCTTTAATTTGATATATAACACTAAGCGGTAGGTCTACGGTAACATAGAGAAAATGTGTTTTCAAATTTAGGTCAAATCAACCTAGACCTCCTCCTTTTAAGCGTATCCAGGACTGTTGTATGATTGGGAGCGAAGCGTGTGGAGCGTCCAGCGGGTTGGGTCCAGGGGCTCGGGGGCCTAAGGCGAGCCATTTGAAGCTCATGGGTTATCGGCATTTTTAAGGCATATATTCAGCATTCTGAGCAAAAAGAACTAGGGCGGTTCGCGATCCATTATAATGTTGAAACCTGTATAAAAAATGTGCGCGAAGTGCACAATAAAAATCAGTTCATGAACTAAAATGGTCCAGTAAAAATCCCTGAAGTCTATCTTGTTAAGCTTAAATGTTGAAACATTGTAACTAATACGCGCGAAGCGCGCAAGTATTGTGATTTTAACACTTAAAAGGTATAGTTTGACATTTTAAATGTCCTCTACATAAATTTAGAATATTTGGTGAGTTTCGAAAGCCATTAAAATGTTGAAACCTGCAGAAAAAAGGCTCAGTGATATATTTCACTAGAATATTTGGTGAGTTTCGAAAGCCATTCAAATGTTGAAACCTGCAGAAAATATGCTCGCAAAACGCACACAATTTTTTATTTGAACTAAAATGGTCATGGAAAACTTTCCTGAAGCCGTCATGTTATACCGGTGTCCCTAAAAAATGGTGCACGTGTTTACCCAACTTGTTGACCTTGAAGTTCTAACATTTGGTGTAAGATGTTTACACATATTAAAAGATTAAACAACTGGCTTTCAGATGCTGCTTATTTCATCTGATTCGGATTTGTCAATCCTGAGATATGGGCAGTTAACTAGAGCTACCCAGAATCGATGTTGTGCCACTTTATAGTTTCCAAAGGTTTACTTCTAAGATACAACTTCCACTTGTACGATTGCCCTTCACCAGTGTTATGCAAAATAACATTTTTGTATTGAGATTGAATAGGTTTAAATAATAGAATGAGTGCCTGTGTATCCAAGCAGAACTGAATATAAAGATGTTTGTTACATGATTCGAACCAGTCCTTTTGACGAGGTTCCACAAAATGTTTATTGGGCCTACATTTTCAAAACAGGACAGACGTCCATATGGCTGGGTGCGGCCTCAATTTTCATTAGAAGAGGGTGTTCATGGTCTTAAAATATCTTGAAACGAGAAGTCCAGCAGAAGTCACCAGAGAGTTTGCCATTCATTTCCCAAACACTCACGTACCATCTAGGAATACACCTACAAAGGAATATTGGAAATACTTGGTAGATGGTACAAGCACCAATATGAATAAAGAACACTGGAAGACTAAGATATGAAAAGTGGAAGGACACAGTAACACATTGATAATGTGCGGCGTGCACTTCAGAGGGATCCTAGAATAACTGCACGTCGAAATCCCTTACCACATTATTCCAAGGACATCATTTTTGTTCCTCAGCCTCTTTTAAACAATTCTGGTCAAATGCCCACCCCAATGTTTCATGACGATTGATGCCCATAGATAGACCAATGTTAGTATCGTTTTGACGCTCATAATCATTCTTTCTGTAAAAGTGGCACAACGTCGATTTTGGGTAGCTTTGATAAGCCAAGTATATCTCAGGATTGACAAATCCAAATCAGATAACATAAACGGCATCTGAAAGCTGAGTGTTTTCCCGTTTTGTGTGCATAAACATATTACACCAAACTTTAGGACTTCATGGTCAACAAGTTGCGCAAACCTTTTCGGGACACCCTGTATAAGCTTAAATAATGAAACATTGAAACTTTGACATTTCTAACACTTGAATGGTCCAGAATGACGTTTGTAACGTCCCCCACATAATATTTGGTTTGATTCGAGACCCATTATTTATAATGTTGAAACCTATAGAAAGAATGCGCGCAAAGATTTGCAGTTTTTAAACTAAAATGGTCATGGAAAACTTAACCGAAGCCATCTTGTTCAACTTGAATAATGTAACATTGAAACTAATACGCGCGAAGCGCGCAAAAAATGCCATTTTTAACACTTAAAAGGTCCAATATGAAGTTTTTGACGTCCCCCACATAATATTTAGAATATTTACGGTGGATCGAGACCCATTATAATGTTGAAACCTGTAGGAAAATGAGCGCGAATCGAGCACACAAAAATCAGTTTTTAAACTAAAATGGTCCAGAAAAAGCGTTCCTGACGCCATCTTGTTAAGCTTGAATAATGAAACATTGAAACTAATACATGCAAAGCGCGCGAAATTGGCCTTTTTAACACTAAAAAGGGTCCAGTTTAACGTTTGTAACGTCTCCCACATTAACATTATGGGGACGTGACCCATAACACCCCCACCCCCATTTGCGCCGCCTATGCCCCTACCCTTCCTCCTCCCCTACCTTCTTCTCTTCCCCCTTCTTCCTTCTCCTCTTTCATCTCCTCTTCCTTCTTCTTCTCCTCTCCCTCCTTCTCCTCTTCCTTCTTCTTCTCCTCTTCCTCCTTATTCTCCTCTTCCTCCTTATTCTCCTCTTCCTCCTTTTTTCCTTTAACTCTTTTGTCAATGGGGGCATGGCCTGCTGCCCCTGCCCCCCCCCCCCCCCCCCCCCCCCCTCCTCCTCCCCCTGGATACGCCACTGATTACATTTGGAGCGTTCATGTAGAAATTGCCATTTGGCAACGAAAAAACAGGCACCCTGTTGTACGGGCCCGGCTGACCAATTTTTTTGGAAAATTGGTGAAAAACATGTTCACATGCAAATGAATACTGTTTTTTTTGCTTGTCGAAAAAACAGCAAATTGTGTTTTTTCAAGGGAAAATAAGGGGGGAAAGAATTAACCTGAGAGGTCCGTTTGCCCGTACAGCAGGTTTGGGTTTTTCCGTCGCCTTACTCTGTGTCAAGTTGAGAGGTGACATATATGGCAAGTATTTTGCGCAATAGAATAGATAAACCAGGTTTATCGTCGAAAAACCTGGTTTTATTGTTCGGGAAACCTGGTTTAACGAAGAAAAACCAAGTTTATCGGTCGAGAAACCTGGTTTTTCGAGAGAAAAAAACTATGACAATCGACGATAAACTTGATTTTTCGATTTGATAAACCTGGTTTTTCGCATCGATTGTCATAGTTTTTGATAAACCTGGTTTATCGGTCGAGAAACCTGGTTTTTCGAATCGATTGTCATAGTTTTTGATAAACCTGGTTTATCGGTCGAGAAACCTGGTTTTTCGATAGGGGCAGCTGACATTCTTCTTTGATAACGCGGATACAAACATAGTCGCATTTGAGTTACACGCGTGATCATGATGCGTTCAGTTGAATAATAATAATAATAATACCAAGCGCTTATATAGCGCCCTTAGCCCAAAGGGGCCTCAAGGCGCTTAACAACATATTATGATAGCATATAACACAATAAACACAAACAATATATCGTCAGCCTGCTTCGATAATTGCCTAACTCACTTTTCAGCATAATTGAGTTTTTTGCATAAATCATGACTTCATTACATTATGCACATGCTGTTATAATACCTAAGTCATTGACCAATGAAAAGTGTTGATAAATGAAGAGCTTTGTTGCAAAAGGGCCCCCAGACCACTCCAACATGTTACTCATTTTGCATTATTGAATTTGCATTGACAAATCCATGGAATTAATCAAATTATTGTATGGCTGTGTTCATGACTTGGATTAGTGCATCCATGCACGCCAATCGAGGCATCAACAATACAAGTCACATTCCACATAATGAATATCCATCCATCAATAATGCAAAATGAGTAACAGGTACACAGGTAACAGGTTTCATACTTTTGTTGTTTTCTAAGAACTAGAAAAAATGAGTTAGGCAATTATCGAAGCAGGCTGACGATATATAAAAAGGTCGCTAAAATAGTGGGTCGAGCATCAGGACACATGAGAAAGACGGACACGACCAAATGGTCTCATACATTTCGACTCGCTATCTCGCAACCTATGATCAGGTCGTCATACATGCACATTATGCGTGAGAGGGAAAAGACAGGAGGTCGAGCAAACAACAAAGGAAGAGGATAAACACGCAAATGCATGGATGGAGAATTGAACATAGTATGATATTACACAATTTTGATTAAATTACAACATTAAAATCTAAGATACAATAAAACTGTGTGAAATACTAAAAGAGTAAAAAGTATAATATATAGATGTATGCAAAAGCAGTATAATATACAGCAATAAAAAAGAGATTGATAGAGGTATGCCAAATTCAAACTGCTCGCTGATATCACCCCTGACTTGACATGTTTGAGGTGATGCAAAGTTAGACATACATTACCCCCCGGGGGCCAGTCAGGTACAATGTTGTAATCATCTGCGTGAACGAAAATGCGGAATAAGGGTGCTTTCTCGACCACATCGCGGGCCCGTGCTGGGGGTATAAAAATCGCAAATTTTAGAGAATAAGGGTGTCTTTTTGAACCTGAATCCGGGATAAGGGTTGCCTAGGCCATTAGTCATGTGTCATCTTTGTAAAAATAGCCGAATGGTTAGGCCTATATAAGAAGACATTTACTAACAATACTGAATCTCCCAATTACTTCATACGTTTTTTCCAGTCTAAACGCTGTCTTGAGTATGACTTGGCGAGCTATAATCCTTAAAGGGTCACTTTTCCTTCTTTTCGAATTCGCGTTAAGGCTAGTTTTTGAGAGTGGATTTACACAGATGGTTACAACTTTTATACGGCCATGCGTTTTGAACTCGCCACCCAAAAATGGTGGTGTCGTTACGGATTTTCAAATGGTGATCTGTTTAATTCATCATATCTCAGCAAAACAAAATGCTATAGTCATGTTTCTGGTCTCATTTAAAAGCTAATTAATACCACTAACAAACCTGTAAATATGAACAACATAGCTTCTCAATTAACAAAGTTATGGTTGATTGAAGTGCGAACAGTCGAGGTGGAGGAGGGAGGGATGCGGAGGGGGGGGGGGGAATGCGGTACACACAATCTCTATGGGAACGCCGCGCTTCGCGTGTGCAATCTACTACTACTTAAGTACTACAGGGACTACAACCTTGGTTTTGGTCTTAATTTACAGCTAAACAATTCTGCTAATTGTTTTTAATCATTTTGAACTCTTTATGATTGGTTTAGTCTATAAAATACGAACTTTTACTTATGAAACTACCCGTTTTCATATTGAACACTGTATTAAGTAATGCGGATGTCTTTAAAATCTAAAAATTGCTGTATTTTTTTAATTACTTATCCTATCATAGTCAAAGTATACATTTTCTGAAAGGGAATTTGAAGAGGAATCCAAATATGGACTTATTTTTTCAGTTATGGTTAGGGCTAAAATGTTTCAGTTCAAAATAGGTTGAATTGTAAAAAAAAATTAACATAATTTGGAACACCCTGTATTCTGAGATTAACAAGCAACTGTGATTTTTCTTTCTCCATGGTCAGTAGGCTTCACCCATTCTCTAACCAAATACATATTGTTTACTTTCAGTTTATTACTGTAAATTAGTAATAAGCAATGCATTAAGTAACCCACTTTTTATCCGGAATTTATTTTTTCCACCCTGTATAATTTCAAGGTCACCCTGTATAATGAGTTGAAATGTGTATATTTAGATTGCTTATGCCTTCATCTTTCCAAAAATGTATACCTTTGCTAGTTTAAGGTTGATAGTTGTGGAGATATTCCGATTTGAAACTCAATTGGTGTAAACATTCATAATATTTGTAATGTAACGCTAAGGGTGGCGAGTTCATAACACATGGCCATACAGGAGTGGCCCTCCGGGACATTACACTCTAAATGTGAAAGAGTGAACTCTAATCGAGTGGGTTTTAGCTCTGAAAGAGCGAACAAAACGTTCCTGGCCAGCTATTCATTCCCACATCAGAGTGATGTCCGTAATTATTACTGACCCAGTTGATTCAAATTAAGACAAAAATGGTTCACTTAAGATTATTGTAGCAAATTGCTGACTGAGATTGCTTACTTGGAAATATTGAATGCGAAAACCCCCATATCAAAATATTCAGGGGCAGCCCTTGAAACTAATCTTTAATAAGTATTCTTGGGGGACCCTTGTAACTAATTTTTAAGCATATCAGTACAAATATTTAGTGACGCATTATTACTTTGCCCTAGCTATCTAACCATTTCTGATATCACAAGACAAACACCACTTGATTATGGGTATTGATACGACTGTCTTAATAGGAACATGGTCTTTTAAGACATTTTTTAACATGTCTTAAAAGACCACGTTCCTGTTTAAAAACAGTATTGACCTATTAGACAGTAGGTATTTTCACCCTCTTCTGCTAGCTCTTAAGAATCCTTTGCGATCTAATCTGATCCAAACCTGACACATTTAATATAATGATTGACATAATTGTGTCAAGTACCACCTATCAGACCAGGGACAATCGAATGGAGGGACTAGAAACGGCCTATGGTATCGTTACATCTTCTTCTTCTTCCGATAAAGTGCAGAATTCATTATATGAATATAGTCGCACTTCGTATCCCTGGAACCTAGGAATACATATTGAATTTTGTGTACAGGCAACAGACCCGGGATGATCCCCTACTCTTTACGATGAGGTCTGCAACTATTTAACGTGTTCAGGGTGAGCGTCTGAATACACGGGACCAACGGCTTAACGTGAATCTCCGAATCACGGCGACACTGACACTCACTGTAGGCCTATAGACCTGCACGTTGAACAGAGTGAATGGGGTAGAGGAGAAATACTACGGAAAGAAGATCCGATAACTATACCTAACTGAATTAAGACTTCATTGTAGAATTTCCGACCTAGATAGGAACTATTTGGGATGTACAAAGAATCCTGGTTTCAAGGCGACTTGAACCCACGATCCTGTGATTGAAAGAATATTCCCGACCGACGATCAGCGCGCTAGACCGCTCGGCCACCTCTACCTCATTGTATTCAATTACAAAAAAAGAACAAAACATGCGTGTTGCGGGTTAGCTCTAGTAGTTGCGGTGTGTTTTTATTCAAAGAACTCAAAGGTTGCCCTATAATCTTTCGAAAATGATCAAAATATAATTTTCCAACAATACTTGGGCCTATGTCAAACTGAATACAATTTATACGTGATTTGTTCAATAAATAACGTTCTAGTGTTAATAATAATCGGTATATTTGAGAAAAATGTGATAATTTTAGATTTATAAAAAAATGTGAAAACATGCTAGAACAAAGAAATTAATATTTTTCCTGGGAAGTTTAAACTATAGACATTTTGTTCCTATTGAATCCAATATCCAAATTAATCGGAAAATGATGTTCTTTGATGATATATATTTCTAGAGTATAGTAGTTCAGTAGGAATTGCACAGGTATGTAGTCAAGTGGATATCTTCACAATTATGACATGACCGTGAAGTAGGGTACAAATGCAATTTTATTGCTGAAAATGTTACATGAGGGGGAATGTCTAGATTCAAAAAAAATGTTAATGACGTCAAGCCACGCCCTTTGCGATAATGTTATATTTATGACAAATATAGTTGGTCTTATAAACAAAATATCATGTTTGGTATCAAATTTAAGCTGTTGACTCCTGGAATACATATACAATTATATAATAAATACATACAAAAGTCAAAAGAGGTCAAACGTGATTAAAATGTATTCATACATGTCATTTCACCTGTAATTTCATGTCACCTGTAATTTCATGTCACCTGTAATTTCATGTAACGTACATAAAACGCTATATCCTGCCTGTCTATTTCAAGATGTGATACTTCATCCATGGTACAAGTCAAACTGTCAAACTGTCAATGCCTGTCTCCATACACATCAGGTGCTTGTTAGTAATATATTTGGAGTTAGAGGCACATCAGCATACTGATAATTATTTCATTTGAAAACGTTCAAATATTTAATACAAGTAGATTGAGACCATGGTCTTCATTATTTGTGGTTATTTTGTTTAATTAAAACCGTGCCTTGTTGAAGGCAACAGTATATAATACTTCACAATTCCACCCTCAGAACATAAGAAACCCCTATAGGCTACTGCAGTTACCGGTATTCTCATTATATTACTTCTCCACTGATTTTCTGAAAGACATATGAATAGTTGCGTACAGGCATGTAAAAACAACATTAGGCCTCATTAATTTGGAAACACTGTGAGATAGCATAATATTGCGGGTAAAGTGATTCAAAATAAGCTGGAAATAGAAGCAAAGACTTATATTTTGAAACTAACAACATTGAGAACAGCTAAGACACTAAAAATGCTAAAATAAAAACGATTGCGTCATTAGCCTGAATTTGAATCTATAGGCCGTGCTTTAATTTCATACCAAACACAAGATGTTTGTGTTGCAAATATATTTGTCATTATTATGACTGTCATTATTATGGCTTAAGACGTCAATAAAAAAAAGTTGCCCAAGAGTACCATTTTGGCACCCGGTGGTGTGAATCTAGACTTACTCATCCATGATTTTCAGCAATAAAATCACATTTGTACCCTACTTCACGGTCATGTCGAGCTTTCACCCGACTAAGGGTCCATCCGTATCGAGCAAGACACACGGCGACTCGTGCAGTATGATTGCTGAGATTTGTACCCGTGCCCATTCATGAATGTATTGTGTATGCTTGCTCAACTGATGATATTTGTACCCCCGCAACACGCATACTTATATAATAGTACAATAGTTTCTTGTCCCTCCATTTGATTGTCCCTGATCAGACCAAACATTCACCGAGATACACTCAGGTTTTTGTGGAGCACTAGTCGGATTAGATACTGTAACGGGATTGGACTGTAGTAGAGATTTAGAATGTATTTGTTGTATTTTAAATGTATTCATCATATGTATTGTAACGGACGTCGGTTTTGCCACCTAATCCGTCCCCTGGGATCCTTGAATAGTTAAATTCAACACGTGGCAACACAACTTTATGACAACAACAGTACCATCAGGAGTGTTTATCTAGAATAACAAATGACCAAATCAACAGACATTAACCTTAAATTAACAGGTACCACTTGAGCACCTGCGGCTACAAAGCTATGGGCTTAATAGCACAATATTCTTTTCGGTACATGCATAATAATAAGCTTACACACAATCATGGTCTATAAGGTACAATCAACAACCCAATGTCCCCCAACTGGTTAGATCCCTATAATTACTTCGTACTTGAATCTGTACCCAAATTGGTACACATGCAGTACATTTTACCCAACACTTACTGACTTGTCTGGCTCACTTAGTCCTGGTAGCGCTTACTTACTCACTTAACTTTAATCAATACTTGGTAACGTGGGAGTACTTTCTCTGACGTTAAACTTGGCATGAGAAGTACTGACTTACTTTGACTCTACAGTCCTTTATTTCCGCACTTGCTCATACCCAGCACGGCACTAAATATTTAGTACGGTACCCAGTACTTTCAATTAATGACTTGATCATTAAAAGTGACACTTCAAAGTGACGCGTTAAAACATGAACCTTGCATTCAACACGAGCCCTGTATAGTTACTGTGTTGAATAACCATTTACCCTGTACCCTATATTGGTACTGATTAAATAACCCTTATACTTATAAAACATCATAAATCACATGCAATAATTCTTTATGTCCGTACGTATCGTGGTGCCAAGTGCGTTCTTGTGAGTACTTGAGAGTGTATAGTAAAACGGCGCAAACCCCAAAAGTCACGCAGCATCAGTGTCTGTATAATAATTGAACCCTACTCACAGTCACACGCTCTGCACTTTCAACTGGATAGAAACAACATCATTATCAATAATAGAACACAATGTATGGGACACATTCATAACATTATTCAATAGTTATGCGCGCGCATTATGACGACAAATCCTCCTGATCATGATGCATAGGCTATAGTTCAAGTTCATATCTTGAAGGGACATCTACGTACGCCATATCATACACACTTTACCATGTCCACATATGGAAGTTCAACATTGTTCACATCCATGTGGGGGTGTGTATTGTGAGCCCTTTCTGTCACTCACTGTGTGTTCATTCATCTTAGCGGGTCCCGTGCGAATCGCGGGCCCGCTGGTCATTTCACCAGTCTACATTCTATCGGATAGGCCTATCAATTCATCACTTCGCTACATTGCTACTACTTGCTTACGCTTCCATCCTATTTGGCGTAGGAAAGCATCATCATATGCTCTCGATCCTGTCCATATTGAGCCATAATGTTAGGTACATGTAGTAATCTGATCACTACTCCACCATTCACGACCTACATTCCATCAGCATCGTCATAATCACGATATTATCCGTTAACCTGAACCACACACCAATAACGATGCCTTTAGAGCATCCACTTGTCTCTTGTCATATTTATTCCGAACACAACGTCAGAATATCACAGCTCTTGTCCATATATTCCTATGTTATCGACGAAGAAAGCCATAAGAATTCTTGAGACGTCATCTTGTCTCACGCAATCCTTTCCAACTTCACAACAAGTCACACGAGAAACATCGTTCATGTTTGTGTTACAGTCTCCTCGTATCAGCGGAGAATCAACAGGTTTTCACGTGTAGCATATCCCGTACACAAACGAGTCTATCCAATTGTCTATACCATTAGTTTAATTAACTAATCCCTTTATATTCAGCTTGAACACTTCAGCCATGGCCAATAATATGATGAATATTATTCTGGCGAACTGGCAATGTAATACATCTGAAAATGGGTCTCTATCATCCCATGCAGACAATTATTTTGGTCAGACGATAACAGTTTCGCAGCGAGGACCGTATGACCCCATGAGGTCACGAGCTGTCACAATGTTCAAGGCTCGCAATCAGCTGATTGCTGTTGACATTACCGTGCACAGCATTCTTACGATGAAAATCCTATACAAGCAAGTATATGAGTGCATGTGAAGCAAGTAGCGGTAGCATTTTCACACCTGTATGACTACTTTTATCAATGTTGGATGGCATTTGACAGCCGATGCAGCGATCGTCAATAAGGTATTTTTAGAGTTATGGGACTTTTGACAGTCACGAAATGGTAAACAAACCAATAAGCATACTTGCGTTAATACATAGTAATCAAAAATACAGTTCCGTTACACTACCCCCTTCTTTCTTGAGCGCTGACCCAGCGCTAACAAAAAATAACTGAACATATTAAATTTATTGATTAGGTTAAGGTACTTAACTACCTCAATCTAATACTGGTATGAACAATATGATATGATACCTACTCTCTACGGTACATCTTAAAAGGGTTTACAAAAACATTATTATATGACCATATGACGCTCTCGACGTAATAGATGAACGCTGTTCTCCATATCTTCCAACCGGTGCGATACACTGGCAATCTGGGACAGATGCTTAGCGATTCCAATCACTCTATATAATCTCGTGGTTACTTATGCTAGGATGTTACGATCAACGTCCTTCGGCTATAATGATCTACCACATAATACGGAGTTAGGAGTCTCCACACCTCGAAGCTTCACGTTCTCCATCATCATCATCGTATGGTTACTTATTATGCTAGAAGGTTATAATCAACAGTTACTTTACAAAATACATGTATGGTTGAGATTGTTGCCTTCACCCAGCAGCACTGTGGATTGATAAATTAACCGGTCTGTATCTGCGAAGTTATGCGACGACTTCTATTTATTGTGCCTCTTTGCAGGCACCACAATATCTGCACTATACAGTCTTCATACACTTTACAGCATGTGCAACTTGACTTCTGGTGGTGATTCCATTCTGCTATCAGCCACTTTTCAGTTTGCTCTGGCACAGATGCTTAGTGATTCCAATCACTCTATATAATCTCGTGGTTACTTTATGCTAGAATGTTACAATCAACATCCCTCGGCTATAATGATCTCCCACATAATACTGAGTTGAAGGAGTCTCCATACTTCTGACGCCCGACCATTTCGCTCACGTTTAGTTCATCTTATTGGAATGTCCTCCCTCTCCCAATCCTCTATTGTCTTCGCCCCGCGAGACCAGCTCATCTGTTTTCTTCCAACGTTGTACTGTGGTCCGTACCTGGCATCTGCCCATGGTTCTTTCTTCTCTTGACTCCGAAACACACATTGCTCGGCAATCTGATTACAACCCTATGATTATCTGATAGTTTATCTTGTCATGGGCTAGTGGTATTCGTCCACTTGCTCAACTCGTGGCATCCAGCTACATCACCTTATCAAATCCAGAATCCTTATGTCATTGTGGTCCTACGCTCTTCTATTTATTGTCGCGTGTTAGTATGTTTATGTAGCCAGTTGATGAACGGTGTAATTGAATGATGGGTTGCTGCTGTGCTGGGACACGGCACTTCTTAAAGCAATATATATTTACAAAATGTCCAACATAGTCTCTTATCTTGGTTTGCCATCTTTGCCACGCAGATCCCACCGCTGCCACCACTGTAACGGACGTCGGTTTTGCCACCTAATCCGTCCCCTGGGGTCCTTGAATAGTTAAATTCAACACGTGGCAACACAACTTTATGACAACAACAGTACCATCAGGAGTGTTTATTTAGAATAACAAATGACCAAATCAACAGACATTAACCTTAAATTAACAGGTACCACTTGAGCACCTGCGGCTACAAAGCTATGGGCTTAATAGCACAATATTCTTTTCGGTACATGCATAATAATAAGCTTACACACAATCATGGTCTATAAGGTACAATCAACAACCCAATGTCCCCCAACTGGTTAGATCCCTATAATTACTTCGTACTTGAATCTGTACCCAAATTGGTACACATGCAGTACATTTTACCCAACACTTACTGACTTGTCTGGCTCACTTAGTCCTGGTAGCGCTTACTTACTCACTTAACTTTAATCAATACTTGGTAACGTGGGAGTACTTTCTCTGACGTTAAACTTGGCATGAGAAGTACTGACTTACTTTGACTCTACAGTCCTTTATTTCCGCACTTGCTCATACCCAGCACGGCACTAAATATTTAGTACGGTACCCAGTACTTTCAATTAATGACTTGATCATTAAAAGTGACACTTCAAAGTGACGCGTTAAAACATGAACCTTGCATTCAACACGAGCCCTGTATAGTTACTGTGTTGAATAACCATTTACCCTGTACCCTATATTGGTACTGATTAAATAACCCTTATACTTATAAAACATCATAAATCACATGCAATAATTCTTTATGTCCGTACGTATCGTGGTGCCAAGTGCGTTCTTGTGAGTACTTGAGAGTGTATAGTAAAACGGCGCAAACCCCAAAAGTCACGCAGCATCAGTGTCTGTATAATAATTGAACCCTACTCACAGTCACACGCTCTGCACTTTCAACTGGACAGAAACAACATCATTATCAATAATAGAACACAATGTATGGGACACATTCATAACATTATTCAATAGTTATGCGCGCGCATTATGACGACAAATCCTCCTGATCATGATGCATAGGCTATAGTTCAAGTTCATATCTTGAAGGGACATCTACGTACGCCATATCATACACACTTTACCATGTCCACATATGGAAGTTCAACATTGTTCACATCCATGTGGGGGTGTGTATTGTGAGCCCTTTCTGTCACTCACTGTGTGTTCATTCATCTTAGCGGGTCCCGTGCGAATCGCGGGCCCGCTGGTCATTTCACCAGTCTACATTCTATCGGATAGGCCTATCAATTCATCACTTCGCTACATTGCTACTACTTGCTTACGCTTCCATCCTATTTGGCGTAGGAAAGCATCATCATATGCTCTCGATCCTGTCCATATTGAGCCATAATGTTAGGTACATGTAGTAATCTGATCACTACTCCACCATTCACGACCTAAATTCCATCAGCATCGTCATAATCACGATATTATCCGTTAACCTGAACCACACACCAATAACGATGCCTTTAGAGCATCCACTTGTCTCTTGTCATATTTATTCCGAACACAACGTCAGAATATCACAGCTCTTGTCCATATATTCCTATGTTATCGACGAAGAAAGCCATAAGAATTCTTGAGACGTCATCTTGTCTCACGCAATCCTTTCCAACTTCACAACAAGTCACACGAGAAACATCGTTCATGTTTGTGTTACAGTCTCCTCGTATCAGCGGAGAATCAACAGGTTTTCACGTGTAGCATATCCCGTACACAAACGAGTCTATCCAATTGTCTATACCATTAGTTTAATTAACTAATCCCTTTATATTCAGCTTGAACACTTCAGCCATGGCCAATAATATGATGAATATTATTCTGGCGAACTGGCAATGTAATACATCTGAAAATGGGTCTCTATCATCCCATGCAGACAATTATTTTGGTCAGACGATAACAGTTTCGCAGCGAGGACCGTATGACCCCATGAGGTCACGAGCTGTCACAATGTTCAAGGCTCGCAATCAGCTGATTGCTGTTGACATTACCGTGCACAGCATTCTTACGATGAAAATCCTATACAAGCAAGTATATGAGTGCATGTGAAGCAAGTAGCGGTAGCATTTTCACACCTGTATGACTACTTTTATCAATGTTGGATGGCATTTGACAGCCGATGCAGCGATCGTCAATAAGGTACTTTTAGAGTTATGGGACTTTTGACAGTCACGAAATGGTAAACAAACCAATAAGCATACTTGCGTTAATACATAGTAATCAAAAATACAGTTCCGTTACAGTATGTAGGATAACAGCAATTGATGAGGCCCTAGCAATTGCGGAGTCCCTATTGACCCGATGGCTAATTGCTTTAGGCGTGCGCAGTGAGTGGGAGGAAAACAAAGTGTCGCGTGGTGCTAATTGGGATCACATGGACGGAAAGAGCTAGCGGAAAATAGTACAATTTGTGTCAGAATTCGGTGTTTGGATAATATTGGAGGCCGTGTTGAGGATTGTACCAAAGAATATTTATCCGTGGATGAACTGTGTTGGGTACTGTAAGCTAGGTGCTGGATTTTGAAAAGTAGAGCAATTTTAAGGATACGTGTGTGTTGTGTATACAAAATACTGTGGAAAAACTCGGGCTGTCTGTCGAGACTGCTCACGGATTCTCCCGGAAAATCTTATAATTACCTGAAAGGAGCCTGATGTGTGCGCTTTGGGCGTGGGTATCCGCAAATATATTCGGGTACTATATAAAATAATTTGGGCGGCATATTTCCCCGGCCCCCCAACTCAACACAAACGTTGGTAACCATGACTGTTCTAAAAATCGCGGAAAAGGGGTATATTTTCAATTGTCAGCGCTGACAGCGAAATCATGAAAATAGGGGGTATTTCAAGAATTAGTCTCCGCGAAATTCAAAAAAAGGGGTATTTTACAAAGAGGAAAAAACTAAAAAAATCACAGTATGGATTTAATCATTTGATTAGAACATGGTAACAACCCAAATACACCATTTGGGGTACACCAGTTTATAACACAGGACAATAAACGCCTATTACTGTTGGGAGCAACAAGTTTTTATATTTAATGTATGTATAAAGTGTCTTTGAAAAGGGGTGTTTGAAATGATAGTCAGTGAAAACCAAAAAAAGGGGGTATTTTTCACCCAAATTTTGTCCTCGTTTTTGCCAAAAAAGGGGGGTTAAATTGTTGAAAAATCCTTGCAAAGGGGTACTTTGAAAAAATGAAGAACAGTCATGGTTACCAACTTTTGTGTTGAGTTGGGGGGCCGGATATTTCTGTTGAAATTAATTATAAGTGACAAAATCGACGGCAATGTTGGTCCAGATTTGACCAGATCACACAAATTCATACATCAGAGATACCCTGTGTTTGTAATATTTTTCATGACTAATCTATCCAATTAAATCTCTCTGATAATTTGATATGAGGTCCCTAGAGACCTATAGAAGACGGAAGACACCTTGTGGCGGTTGTGATTTTCAATTTGGGGTCATTTTCGAGTCATTTAAGAACCCGGAAGTAAATGCGTTTTATAAAGAGGCCAATTTGAGATGATGACGTCATACGGTCTAGAAGATTCTCGGAAGGCGCGAAGTGCATTCTGGGTGTTGCCATAGTAACTCGGACGTAAGAAATACGATTAATTGTAGACGGTAGGCTTATTTTGGTTGTTTTTGTTCAGAAGTAGAAATCACTACAGAGTGTACCAAAAATAGTATGCTTTACCAAATTACGCTGTGTTATGTGGTGACCTTGTATGGTTGCCGTATAATAATCATGTTCTATCAAATTTTGTATGACATGCTGTGATTTTGGAATTATTACAGTGTGTTTCCAAATTGTGGTATCAAATGAATGCTTTGTCAGTAGAGATTGAGTACAACTGTGAAATACAGTTGCACTTTTCTGATAATTAAAATGTTATTGATATTTGTCAGGGTTGTTGCATGAAATCAGTTGTTCCTGATTTCTATGTCTAATTTGGATTGGAATTCATTCCCATGCTAATTGCCGGTCTTATTTATTTTTGATTAGTTGTTCAGGCTTGCATGCCAATAGTAGAGTGCCTGATTATAAATTACCAGTGCACACAAAAATATTATGGATGTAAATTTGAGTCATTGTTTTATGCATAAATGATTACTCTATACCAAATTGTCACCCTATCATGATTTAGTACTGGATTGTGTATACATGTAAATTGAGGCCAGAAATGGTAGGAGCGATTAGTAAATTTGTTTATTGTTACTTTTGAATAACTAAAGGGTAGGAGTGCTGTGCAAAAATTGAGGTACTTTAATCTTTTTATAATATCACAGCTATCTAATTCAGTATTTTTGGGTAGACTTTTTGTGACAATTCCTAACATTCCATGCGCGTTGAGATATATAAACCAAACCATCAGAGATGATTCATGATCACTGTATTTTAAATACAGAGAACTTGCATGGTCAAATTGTACTTTTTACTTGTGTAATGGATGACAAGTGACTCACATGTTCGATTACTATTTTGATGTTATATTTGTATTTTTATGCTAGGGGGTCCGGTTTTCGATATCTTCGGTTGGTCCGATTATTTTCGGTATTTTCCGATATTTTCGGTATATGATTTTTAATCATTCCAAATTGCTTGTACTGTTAAATGGTTGTCATAAGATGTGACACCCTAATGGTGCTGTGGTAAATAAGCAGCACGTTGTTTTTGATATTTCAGACTGTTTTGGAGACCCATGGCATTTTGTAAATGTCCTAAATTGTAGAATACTTAAGAAATTCCTATGATCTATTTGGTGTTTTGTAAAACTCTTAGGAGTTTTTGAGTGATCCAATTTTTATCACTCAGCCAAAATACTTAGCTTGTTTTGAGAACATTTAGTTTTTGGATACGTTTTTATGTAGTTAATTACCTTGTACCTGGTGACACTGTGTCATGCTGCTGTGGGAGAGGCCGTGTGAGATCATCCTTGTCGTAGTCCATTTACGCATACAATTGAATGCCATGACCATATTGTGTATATGTTAGATTAACTGTTAGTGGACCTATTCCATTATTTGTATATTTGTTGTAGAGGTGATATAAAGACGCAGCAAGGAACAAGATTAATCTGAGGTATCCGTGGAACCACGAAGATATCACAGGAGTTAGGTGGGTGTTGACCTTGATAAATTATTAAAATGTGAACCAACTGCTTGCAGGACGGGTAAGAACTTTATGAATTAGTGCGCGTGAACATTTGTGGAAGGGGAGGTAGGTTGACGGAGATGGTGCAGTAAATACAGCGAGACGATGTCCCGTTGTTTCGTTAGGTACCTTTTATTGTTTTGTTTTTGTGTTGCTCTGCGATAATCGTCAGTAGCGCGCTAGTTAACACACATACGAACGCTAACTTGGTGCGTAAATTGTTTGGAGATTTAGTCATACCTTATTAATTCAGAGTCAGTAGGTTGTTGTTCCTAACTGATTTGACTCTGTGCGCTTTCGGCGAATCTCATTTATTTTGTAAGTTGATGTGTAACTCTTGAATTGGTCTGTTCCAAAATCTTCGGAATTCGTACCGCTAGGCTTTGGCTGTACATAAATTGCACGAGTAGCAGCGGGGATTATTGTAATATATAATGTAATTCCAACAGACAGTGTTGGGCTTCTTCATTGGTGAAATAGTTAGGTTGGCAGGCGGTAATGCCACAACCTGATGATCATACCCTGTTGAGGATTCATCGGTTGCCAGGCGGTAATGCCACAACCTGATGATCATACCCTGTTGAGGATTCATCGGTTGCCAGGCGGTAATGCCACAACCTGATGATCATACCCCGTAGAGGATTCATCGGTTGCCAAGCGGTAATGCCACAACCTGATGATCATACCCCGTTGGAGATTCTTAGGTTGGCAGGCGGTAATGCCACAACCTGATGATCATACCCCGTTGGAGATTCTTAGGTTGGCAGGCGGTAATGCCACAACCTGATGATCATACCCCGTTGGAGATTCTTAGGTTGGCAGGCGGTAATGCCACAACCTGATGATCATACCCCGTTGGAGATTCTTAGGTTGGCAGGCGGTAATGCCACAACCTGATGATCATACCCCGTAGGAGATTCTTAGGTTGGCAGGCGGTAATGCCACAACCTGATGATCATACCCCATCCCCGATTCTTAGGTTGTTGTCGATGGTATCCAGGGGCCATATCCCTGCGATAGGCGGAGTGACAACGACCTGATAATCATGATCCGGGCATTGCTTCAGCCCATTCCCTTGCCGATGTTGTTAACACCATTATTGTTCTTTATTTCAGCTAACGCTCCACGGAGTTGTGATTTTTCACGCAGGGGTGTGATTTTTCAACCGCGGGTTTATTTTTCAAACGGAGTTGTGATTGTAACGCTAGGACGATTAAGTAGTGCCTGACTTAAACCAGGGCAATCCAAATTAAGACGGGATAAATTGACATTGGGTGTACGCGTGGCTCTTAAAGCGATAGTGTATTTTGGTTCCTTAAATTGTTTTGATAGTTGAAGTTGTTGCGTAAGAATACTTGTTAAAATATATTATGTGATATGCGTCGATAAATAAATACATGTGATATACCCTAGAAGGCTCCGTGCTTGTCATTAGTATAAAAGACAGGTTAATACCTGTAAACGGATCCACGTGGCGTACAGCATACAAATTCCGGGTTTCCAAATTCAATCCTCAGCCACATAGAAATTTGGTGGTGTCAGATGCAACATTCTCTGCACACTTGGAAATCGCTGCGAGTGCACGCTAAACATACAAACGCTATAGAAAGCGAAGCCGCCCCGCCCCGCGACAAGTGGTGTCAGATGTGGGATTTTTCATTTTTTTTTATTGACAAGTGATGGGTTGGTGATTTTGGACTTAGGACTTTTGACGGACATTTTTTTTCTTCTTCTTCCTTCACATCTAAAGCGTTGGTGAAATACATTTTTTTTGTGTGAATTGTACCACTTCTGGTTAGCGACAGCTGGACCAAAGAAATGATGAGCGGTGCCGGAAGCAGTAGTGATGAGGAAGGTCGTGGACGTGGCGGTGGCATGAAAGGTCGTGGACGTGGCGGTGGCATGAAAGGTCGTGGACGTGGCGGTGGTATGGAAGGTCGTGGACGTGGTGGAGGTGGCATGGATGGGCGCAGTGGTGGTAGCAGTGGAGGTGGCATGGATGGGCGCAGTGGTGGTAGCAGTGGAGGTGGCATGGATGGGCGCAGTGGTGGCAGCAGTGGAGGTGGCATGGTTGGACGCAGTGGTAGCAGTGGAGGTGGCATGGATGGGCGCAGTGGTGGTAGCAGTGGAGGTGGCATGGATGGGCGCAGTAGTGGTAGCAGTGGAGGTGGCATGGATGGGCGCAGTGGTGGCAGCAGTGGAGGTAACATGGATGGGCGCAGTGGTGGTAGCAGTGGAGGTGGCATGGGCGCAGTGGTGGTAGCAGTGGAGGTGGCATGGATGGGCGCAGTGGTGGTAGCAGTGGAGGTAGCATGGATGGGCGCAGTGGTGGTAGCAGTGGAGGTGGCATGGATGGGCGCAGTGGTGGTAGCAGTGGAGGTGGCATGGATGGGCGCAGTGGTGGAAGCGGTGGAGGTGACATGGAAAGGCGTGGTGGTGGATACGAGAGTAGTGATGAAGCTGGTCGAAGAGTAGTGAGGAGGTGATGGTTGAAAGTGAACGGGGCCCGTCGGGACCGTCGAATCTCCACGAACCCGAGAGGTATGAGAAGGAGTATATCAGTAGTGGCGACTCGTTCAAAGAGGCTAACACTCCCGTGATCAATGCCCAATTGAGGTGGGAAGAGGAAAGGGGATGGATGCAAGGTATGATCGGAATAGGACGGCATGTGAGTGAACGGATAGAGGATGAGCCGAGGAAGGCGGGTGGTGCTGGAAAGATAAGGAAAGCGGAAGAGCGCGAAGTACAAGTTGCGGCTAGAGAACGTGTGGCGGAAGAAAGGTTGGAGGAGGCGGAAAGGCGAGAAAAGTGGACAGAGGCGAAACAGAGGGAAGTGGAGTACAGGGAAGGAGAGGTGGATGCCGAATGGGGAAAGCATAAAGCTATAGAAAGACAGATGGCTGTTGAGCGAAGGAAACATGTAGAGAGTATGAATGAACGAGAACAGGGCGTGGAGGCTGAGCAAAAGCGCTTGGCGATAGAAAGAGTTGAGGTACAGCGGGAGAAAGAGGCGATAAAGAAAAGTAGGCACGAGTTGGCGAGTCGAGATTACGAATGCAAGAAGAGGGTGGAAGATGACCGAATATGAAAGGAGTTCGAGAGAGAGAGAACAGAGTTTCTGCGCTAAAGCGGAGGCTGAGCAGAGGCGTTTGTCGAAGGAGAGGGGGGAGGTGATGCGGGAGAAAGAGTGGTTGGAAAAGACTAGGTGTGAATCAGTGAGGCGTGAACACCAAAAGGAGAGTGATCGAAGAATGGACGAGGGATTAAAGGAAGTACGGTTCGACAATAACAGGGCTGAACAGGTACAGGGTCCCGTAGAGAAATGGAGATCGTGGAGGTGGCGATCGGGAGTTATTGCAAGGAGGAAGGCAGGATGTCTTGGAGAAGGAGATGGGGCCTACGGTCCCGGAAAGGAGTGGGATTCCCGTTATAGAAGCCGAGAAAGAAGAGAATGCGATCGAAATGTGCCTCAGAAGAGACGAGTGGGGAGAGAACAGAGTGAAGATTCAAGGCGAAAAAGGGGGCAAAGTCCTCGAGGCGACAGCGATGTTGAGGATGTGACCGTCGAGGAGGGTGATGACGCACCTCGACCAACTTTGCATCGGATAAAGAGGGTGCGAAATAGAGCTGAATATGAAGCCTATACTAGAAGAGAGGAGAAACCCAAGCGGGAGATGAATCCACACCAAGTTTGAGGGGAAGGGGAATTGGAGAGCGTTTCATAGGCATTTCGAGGTGTGTAGAGAATACAACAAGTGGACTGATAAAGAGGCTGCCCTGTGGTTGTATTCAAGCTGCCAGGGTAGTGCTTTAAATGTACTGGCTGCGAGTGATACAGACCCTCAAGAAGTGGGTTACGGAAGGCTAGTTCGGCTGATGACGAAGGAATTTGAGCCGCGGGAAGACCCAGATAATTGGTACGCCGAGTTGCAACTACGAGAGCAGAAACCAAACGAAAGCTATTATGATCTAGCACAAAAGATAAAGAGGTTGACGTTGCTGGTGATGCCGGATTCTTCGAAGGGAGAGAGAGATAGGGCAGCTCGTTGCCATTTTGGGAGAGCCATATCCGATTCAGATATGAGGAAGGAGGTACATCGGTTTTCTTCGGGCACCTTGGAAGAGATGTTAGATAGGGTGGAAAGGAGTAGTTCGTTTGAAAAGATGGAGCAGCGGAGAGGACGGCCGCGTAAGATTAGTCATACCCGCACGCTCGGGGCGCAAAGTCAGTCTCCGAACGGTACCCAGATGCAAATGAAGGACGGGTTTGAGAGAGTAGTAAGAGCGATAGAAACCCGGAATGCACCCAATGTAAAGGGAGAAATAGAAAGGAGGGAGAGGGCAGTTAATGCCCGGGTAGAAGGCGTGAGGTCAGAGATGAAGTCAGGGATGAACGAGTTACGGTCGATGACACAAGGAGTGTTGGATGCCTTGAAGTCCAGTCGCCCTACGGGAGGACCGGTGCGGCCAGTTGTAGACCAAAACTCGTGGGGAAGCGGACCACCGATGGGTGACTATAGTATACCACCACCAGTGATTTATAGCGGGCCGACCCCCGGTGGCGCTGGGCCACTTCATGGTCCTACCTCTATGCCGGTTCAAAGAGGTCCAGAGTGCTACAATTGTCGGCAGCCGGGACATTTTGCAAGGGAGTGTAAAGCGGAGGTACGGTTGAGTTGCTTTAAGTGCGGGGAGATAGGTCATTTTGCCAGAGATTGCGGACACCAAGGAATAGTATGCTTCCGGTGGAAAGGAGAGGGGCACATTGGACTGCATTGCCCGGTGCGGGGTGCAGGTGTGTTGTCGGGAAACGAGACTGGACCAACCCGAGGGCCCGGGGATCGGTCGCCAATGACAGGAGGGCCCAGCAAAGGTGGGAAATAGGAGGAGAGGAGAGAGAGCGGAGGAGAGGCGAGGAGAGAGGGGTGTTGGCGAGAGCCGGGGAAGTAGGTGGTGACAGGGATCAAAAGTGGGGGTATCACAAACAAAATGGCTGGACGAGTTATCAGATGGAGAATGGGTGGCAGCCGGATACTAATGACTGCCGCTACTGTAAGGAGCCAGGACATTGGAAGCGAGAATGTCCGATGTTGCGCGCCAAGCGGGAGTTGGGGGGAATGCAGAGTGGACGGAAGAGGAGGGAGGAATCTGAGAGGCGTGAACGAGGTCGTATAGAACAACAGAGGCAAAAGCTGTTAGGAAAAGGGAGTAAAGAAGCTTCCAGAAAGAAGGAAGAAGAGAAGGTTGGTGGAAAGTCCAACGGACAAAGTGAAAGGAAAGGAGCCAGAGGAAAACAAGGAGGAGAGGAAAGTTCCGGAAGTAATTAAAGTGCATGGAGTCAGTGCAAGTCAATCCGGGGCGTGATTTTTATGCACCGGTGACCATCCAGGGTGAGGACATGTTGTTGTTAGTTGACACAGGGAGCTCAAATACCCTATTAACTAATGAGCAGTATCTCCGTATTCCTAAAAACGTAAGGCCGGAATTGAAACCAGTGGGAATTGAGTTGATTCAAGCAGATGGAGGAGGCGTGAAAATCAGAGGTGGAGCGAATGTGGAGGTGAAGATTGGGTCAAAGTCTTCAAGTGTGGGTGGTGGTGGCGGATGTAAGAGGCGGCATGTTAGGAATGGATATTCTCGAACGAGTAAAGGCTGTCGTGGACTTTGGGAAGTGTCAACTGGGAGTTATGGGAGGAGTAGTGCATTTACAGTCAAGAGAGGGTGATGCATTGCATGTGCGGCTATTTGCCGAGAGCGATATGACGATACCGGCTGGGACCCAGCTTCGGATGATGGCACACATAAAGAACCCTGGAGAGGAAAGGCTGGGACTGGTGGAGCCGTTGGACGACAATTACTTGTTGGGAGAAGCGTTGCTGGTGGGAAGGAGTATAGTATCGGCTGGTGGTGGCGCTGTTCCTGTCTCCGTTATAAACGTGAGTAAGGATTCCCGTACTGTGAAGCAGGGTACGGTGCTGGCTAGGATGGTGAATGTGGCGGAGGGAGACGTGACGGAGGGAAAGGTTGACGAAGGGGAGCAGCCGAGTGAAGAGTTACCCGAATACTTGAGAGAGTTGGCGGAGAGGAGCGTGAAGGGAATGGTAGGTAGGAGAAGATAAGGAACGAGTGTTAGCGTTGTTGACTAAGTATCAATATGTGTTTTCAAGTGGTGAATATGATATTGGGAGAACTACCTTAGTCAAACACTCCATAGACACTGGTGATGCTCGTCCCATACGGCAGGCACTTAGGCGTTCGGCACCACTACAGAGGGAAGAGGAAAGAGTTATTGGATAAGAGGATGATCAGTCCATCAGATAGTCCATGGTCAAGCCCGGTTGTACTGGTAGCGAAGAAGGATGGCTCCAAGCGCATGTGTCTGGATTATAGGAAATTGAATGAGGTGACTGTAAAAGACGCATATCCGTTGCCCCGCATAGACGACTCGTTACATGCACTGGGGGGGGGGGGGGGGGAGGTGCTAAGTATTTCTCGGCGTTAGATTTGACGTACTTCCGTTTGGGTTGTGTAACGCACCTTCGACGTTCGAGAGACTGATGGAGAATGTGCTGACTGGGCTTAGATGGGAGACCCTTCTGGTGTATTTGGACGACGTGATTGTGTTTGGTAGTACGATACTGGAGGCGGTAGAAAGGTTGGAAGCTGTATTGATTCGGTTCAGGGAGGCTAAGCTGAAGTTGAAACCGTCCAAGTGTCATTTTTTTCAAGAGGAGGTGAAGTACTTGGGCCACGTGGTCTCGGCCAAGGGAATCCACACCGACCCCGAGAAGATTAAAGCCGTAAAGGAGTGGCCGACGCCTCGAACGCCCACGCATGTTAGAAGTTTCTTGGGGCTGGCATCGTACTACCGTCGGTTTATTAAGGGCTTTGCAAACACGGCAGCACCGCTTCATCGTCTGACGGAAAAGAGGGCGAAAGCTACTTTCGAGTGAACGGAGGAGTGCGAACAAGCTTTCAATACCCTGAAAGAAGCTCTAACTTCTGCTCCGATATTGGGGTACCCCCATGTAGAAGGTCAATTCATACTAGATACGGATGCCAGCAACTCTGCGTTGGGAGGAGTGTTGTCACAGGAACAAGACGGGGAAGAACGCGTGATTGCATACGGGAGTAAGGCATTGTCGAGACCCGAGAGAAACTACTGTGTAACCCGTAGGGAACTTCTGGCGGTAGTAGTGTTCCTCAAGAAGTATAGGCATCATCTGACGGCTACTGTTGTGAAGGTGCGGACGGATCATGGGTCCTTACGGTGGTTGAAAAATTTCAAGAACCCGGAAGGCCAGCTAGCCCGGTGGCTAGAGGTCCTGTCATCATTCAATCTGTTGATAGAATATCGGCCGGGCGTGAGGCATCAGAACGCAGATGGGCTGTCCCGCGTCCCATGTAAACAATGTGGGCGAAACGAGGCGAAGAGGATAGCAGAGGTAGAGCAGGAGGAACAAGAACAATGGGAAGAAATGAAGTTCGTAGCAGGTAGTGACGATGAGGTGGAAGAAGAAAGGGAGAAATGTGACGCTGGTTGCCAGACTGAAGAAATAGCCGAGATGTCCGAGGTCGAGAAGGGAGGAGTGAACGTACATGTAGTCACAGTAATGGCACCCAGGGAGGACGAAGAAGTCGGAACAGGAAGCGGGATGGAAGAAGAAAATGGGCAGTCGCCAGGGATGGAGCCGACAACCGAGGAAAGGACACCGGAGTTGGAGCACCAGTGGAAGGAGTATCTGGCGGTGAGGCAAATCGGAGGGGAGCCTGGAGTGACCCTGGCCGGTATTCGGGAAGCACAGTTGGAGGATGAAACGATAGCGTTCATTTTGAGGAAGAAGGAGGAAGGACAGGTTAGACCGACGGCAGAAGAGGTGTCAGGGCTGTCGTCGCGCGCAAAGACGCACTGCGGCTTCTGGGACATCTTGGCAGTAAAGGAAGGAGTGTTGGCCAAGCGATGGGAGAGTGGGGATGGAACAGAAGTTAAGTGGTTGATAGTGCTACCAAGAAGTTTAAGAGATCGAGTACTAGATGAATTGCACGCGGCTAGGTCAGCTGGGCACTTGGGGAGGAATAAGGACAAACCGAAGGTTGCGGAGAGGTACTATTGGGCGGGAATGCATGCGGACATAAGAGCGTATCTCCGCCGGTGTACTGGTTGTGCACGAAAGAAGAATCCCCAACGGAAGCATCGGGCGCCGCTGAAGCTGCATCGGGTGGGGGCACCAATGGAGAGGATTGCGATTGATGTACTGGGGCCTCTGCCGGAAACTCACCACGGGAACAGGTATATTCTGGTAGTGGGAGATTATTGGACTAAGTGGATGGAGGCGTATGCCATCGCGGATCAGCAAGCGAAGACGGTAGCGACGAAACTAGTGGAGGAGTTTGTGTGTCGGTTCGGGACCCCAGTAGAACTGCATTCTGACCAGGGGCGGAATTTTGAAAGCGGAGTGTTTAAGGAGATGTGCCAGCTGCTGGGGATAACTAAGACGCGCACGACACCGTATCACCCCTGTTCGGATGGTATGGTGGAAAGGTACAATCGAACCATTGTTAATGCTATGTCCTTGATCTAGGACTGGGATATACACTTGCCTTTCGTGGGGATGGCATATCGAGCCGGTGTGCACGCGACAACAGGGGAGACGCCGAACATGATGATGCTTGGCCGGGAAGTTCGGCTGCCAATTGACTTAATGATGGGAAGGGTGCCGGACGAGGTGGAATATGATACGCTCTATGCAGTCGATGTCCGGGAGCGGTTGCGGGAGATTCACGAGAGAGCTAGATTAGCACTTGGGTTGAATCTCAGGCGCCAGAAGCTGAATTATGATAGACGCAGGTTCGGGCCGGAGTATAGAGTGGGGCAATTCGTGTGGCTGCATCACAATACAGAAGACCAGCCGGAGCAAAACTATGGTTGTACACGCGAACCGGTTGAAATCTTATGAGGGGCCTACGTTGGTAGCGTGGAAATACGGGACGCCGGAAGTGGTACAGGACCGTGGCCTGGTTGGGGGCGAGATGGGAGGCAAGAGTGCGGAAGTGAAGCCCGAGGTGGAAGTGGAGATGGATAAGGACGAGGAGGTGGATGATAATCTCGGGGAAGTAGGCGAGACCCCGGTAGAACCCGAGGTGGAAGTGGGGACGGATAAGGAGGAGGTTAATGATAATCACCAGGGGGAGTGCAGCCGAGACGAGGAGGTGGTTGAGCAGGATGAGGAAATTAGGGAAGTTGTTCCAGAGCAGCCGGATGGCCTAGAGATGGGGGAGATCGTCACCGTGCAGGGGGAAGCCAATGACGGTCAGGAGGAAGAAGAGGAGATGGGAGAGATCCTTCCGGAGCGACAAGAAGAGGAGGAAGATGTCAGTATTGAACATAAGGAAACCAAGGGGAAGGAGGACCCGGTAGCGAAGGATGGTCAAGCGAGTAATGGGGATGATGAGGAGGAAGGAGAGGATGACTGGGAGGACGTGGAGGAGAAGAAGGAAGAGGAGAGACCTCGGCGCAACCGACATAAACATGTTCGATATCGATAGGATTAGGACGCGAGACGCTGGTCGCCGAGAAGTTGCGGATCGAGCAGAGCATGGGGGGTTAAGGATGGAGGAGGGTAGGCTACTTAGTTGGATAACGTAGTTGTTACTAATGTTGTTGTATGTGTCTTGTTTTCTAGAGCGCTGATACAACCAGAGTTGATGATGGAGGAACTAAAGCGGTTTGGTGGGGAAAGGACGTGGGAGAGGGGACGTGAGGTGGGCATTAGCTGAGCTGGCCTCGCCGGGGAAAAGTGGCGTAGGGAAAGTCGTAGAGGAGAAGAAGGAGGAGGACGGGGAGGCTGGGGGCGGAGGAGCCCGGCCGAAGGAGGGTGGAGGAAGGATGGCAGTTATGCGGAAGGTGGTGAAAGGTGCTGGAAGTGGAGGGGGCAAGGGACGAGGAAGCGTTATAGATCGGAAGGGGATCCGGTGTAGTTGGACACAGATAATGGAACAACAGGAGTGGGAACGGAACGTAGGAGAGGTAGTACGTCGAGGGATAAAGCTGGGAGACGAGATAGCGAGTCGAGGAATAGAGTGAAAGGTAGAGGTAGCACGTCGAGGGATAAAGCCAGGGGTCGAGATAGCGAGTCGAGGGATAGAGTGAGAGGTAGAGATAGCGCGTCTAGAGAGAGGACGAGGCGTAGAAGTAGTGGATCGCGCAGGAGTGGAGAGTGGGGAGATCGAGAAGGAAAGTATGCGTATGGTGGTGAAGGAACCCGGTCTGGAAGAGAAGGGATGGAGGGGAGAGAGAGGAGACGTGACAGTGAGAAGCGGAGATTAGGAAGACGAAGGGATAGCAGTGGTGAAGTGGCGGAGCGGAAAGTTGAGGCGAAAGAGAGTGATAGTGAACGGCAGGTGGAGGTTGGTGGAGGACCAGGGAATAGGAATGTCGTGATGAAGAATGTAGGTAGAGAGGTGGGAGCAGAGGAGAGGAGTGCAGTTAGATCGGACGCAAGTGTGGTAGTCGAGAAGGAGAAGATGGTTGTGGAGAGTGGAGAGGATGTGTGGGAAGGAAGTGGTCGGGAGGAGGAACCAAAAGTGAGCTATCAGGATGCAGATGTATGCGATCGACCGGCCTGCCAGCATGCCTTGGGCCGGGCGACCGGAGTGGCGTTCCCAGTGAGAGTAATACAACTGTGTGGGGGGGGGGGGGGCAGAGTTTCACGGCCACAGGGCCGGCGGTGGTAGTCCAGGTGACGGGGATACTGCCGTTGCGCGATGTGTAAGGAGAAAGGCGTGGCGTGGGACCAGAGGACGCCGGGATGGGGAGACGATGGATCGAATGGAAGTGGAATGGAGGATGGTGCGAGGAAACGTGGAGTAGAGATGGCTATGAGTGGTGAAATCATAAATTTTGTTTTGTTTAATTGCTGTTGCAGGGGCGAAGGTAAGCCAGATGGTGAGCATAGCTGCTGACGAGGCTGTGCAGGGGATCCAACGTGACCCTGAATCTGGATGTGTTTCGCGATCGAAGATTTATTGTATGAAATTGACTCCGACCAGACGATTAGAACTTGCGAGGCTGTTGGGGAGGGCCGCGCGCAGAGGACGAGTGACGAAGCAGGAACGTGTAAGGCCGGATCGACGGATTGGTAGAAGTAGAAGTAGCGCTCTCGGGTTAATACGGTCCGGGTTAGATGGCCCTTATTGGCGAAGTGCGGAAGAAGGAAAGGAGGAGCGAGTGGCGGGACGAAAGGATGGAGAGACGAGACAGATGGCGGGAATTGGGAGAAGATCTCATTCGGGAGGAACGAGGCATAACGGAGGAAGAAGCGGGGGAGTTAAGGAGGATGGAGGGGGGTTCTCCCCACCAACAATCGAGAACGGAGAGAAGAACGATGATGGAAAGAGGAGAGAAGGATGCAGTGATGAGCGGCGGATTACGAGGTGCGGACAAGGGCGAGATCGAGCTGGAACGGCTACAGAGGGAGTGGGTGAAGGCGGTAGGAAGTAGTTCCGGTAGGAAGGCCGAGAGTGGAAGAAAGATGTGGAGGGACGAATCGAGGAGTTGTAAAGCAGATGGGGAGGGATGCAGACTGTGTCCAGAAATGGTTGGAGGAGAGCGGAAGTATGCGGTTCGAGGAGCGGTTGGATTGGAGGACCCGGTCGGAAAGGAAGTAGACCAGGTGGAGGCGTTGATTCGGGAAGTTGAGGAGAGGAGGTGGAAACCGGCACAGTTGGCACGAGAGGAAAAGGAGGAAATAACCGCAAGTATCCGGGCGCGGGAAGACCAGAACATGAGATTGGTCGAGAGGGCCTTGGCGGAGCTGAGTGTAGTTAGACAGTTGGGAGACAGAGTAGAGATACAGCAGCAAAGACTGGAGGAGGAGAAGGAGGCCCAAGAAGTAGCTCGGCGAAGGTGGGACGAGAAGGTGAGACGGAGGCGGAAACGCCGGAAGCAGAGCCGGGGAAAGAAGGGACATTAGGCGGAGTTGATTGAGAAGAGACAGAATTGTATAACAGGATGGCCAACCGGCCAGCGCTACACCCAATCCGTTAGAGTCTGACTAATATTGGCGGAGTTGCCGATACGTCAACTCATATGGGAGTGGCGGGAGACTCGTAGCTAGAGCTCCACTCAGATGGGAGGATGTGCAGCAAACCCGACCATGGGTGCAGCAAACCCGACCATGGGTACAGCAAACCCGACCATGGGTACGACGGACCTGACCAAGGGTCGCAGCAGAATTGGCCAGGGGCCCTACCAGCAACAGGCCAGGGGCCCTACCAGCAACGCAAGACCGACTGAGGACCAGAGACGGGAAGCCAGGACGACGGAGGGAGAAGAAGACCGCGTTTTTTTGGGTTTTTTTGTACATTAAGTAGTAGATTAATTGTACCAATTAATTCTATTCTATTCTTGTATTGTTCCTGATTTCTATGTCTAATTTGGATTGGAATTCATTCCCATGCTAATTGCCGGTCTTATTTATTTTTGATTAGTTGTTCAGGCTTGCATGCCAATAGTAGAGTGCCTGATTTTAAATTACCAGTGCACACAAAAATATTATGGATGTAAATTTGAGTCATTGTTTTATGCATAAATGATTATCTCTATACCAAATTGTCACCCTATCATGATTTAGTACTGGATTGTGTAAATTGAGGCCAGAAATGGTAGGAGCGATTAGTAAATTATGTTTATTGTTACTCTTGAATAACTAAAGGGTAGGAGTGCTGTGCAAAAATTGAGGTACTTTAAGTTTTTTATAATATCACAGCTATCTAATTCAGTATTTTTGGGTAGACTTTTTGTGACAATTCCTAATTGCTTGTACTGTTAAATGGTTGTCATATATAAGATGTGACACCCTAATGGTGCTGTGGAAAATAAGCAGCACGTTGTTTTTGATTGTTTTGGAGACCCATGGCATTTTGTAAATGTCCTAAATTGTAGAATACTTAAGAAATTCCTATGATCTATTTAGTGTTTTGTAAAACTCTTAGGAGTTTGTGAGTGATCCAATTTTTATCACTCAGCCAAAATACTTAGCTTGTTTTGAGAACATTTGATTTTTGGATATGTTTTTATGTAGTTAATTACCTTGTACCTGGTGACACTGTGTCATGCTGCTGTGGGAGAGGCCGTGTGAGATCATCCTTGTCGTAGTCCATTTACGCATACAATTCAATGCCATGAACCATATTTGTGTATATGTTAGATTAACTGTTAGTGGACCTACTCCATTATTTGTATATTTGTTGTAGAGGTGATATAAAGACGCAGCAAGGAACAAGATTAATCTGAGGTATCCGTGAAACCACGAAGATATCACAGGAGTTAGGTGGGTGTTGACCTTGATAAATTATTAAAATGTGAACCAACTGCTTGCAGGACGGGTAAGAACTTTATGAATTAGTGCACGTGAACATTTGTGGAAGGGGAGGTAGGTTGACGGAGATGGTGCAGTAAATACAGCGAGACGATGTCCAGTTGTTTCGTTAGGTACCTTTTATTGTTTTGTTTTTGTGGTGCTCTGCGATAATCGTCAGTAGCGCGCTAGTTAACACACATACGAACGCTAACTTGGTGCGTAAATTGTTTGGAGATTTAGTCATACCTTATTAATTCAGAGTCAGTAGGTTGTTGTTCCTAACTGATTTGACTCTGTGCGCTTTCGGCGAATCTCATTTATTTTGTAAGTTGATGTGTAACTCTTGAATTGGTTTGTTCCAAAATCTTCGGAATTCGTACCGCTAGGCTTTGGCTGTACATAAATTGCACAAGTAGCAGCGGGGATTATTGTTATATATAATGTAATTCCAACAGACAGTGTTGGGCTTCTTCATTGGTGAAATAGTTAGGTTGGCAGGCGGTAATGCCACAACCTGATGATCATACCCCATCCCGGATTCATCGGTTGCCAGGCGGTAATGCCACAACCTGATGATCATACCCTGTTGAGGATTCATCGGTTGCCAGGCGGTAATGCCACAACCTGATGATCATACCCCATCCCGGATTCATCGGTTGCCAGGCGGTAATGCCACAACCTGATGATCATACCCCGTTGGAGATTCTTAGGTTGGCAGGCGGTAATGCCACAACCTGATGATCATACCCCGTTGGAGATTCTTAGGTTGGCAGGCGGTAATGCCACAACCTGATGATCATACCCCGTTGGAGATTCCTAGGTTGGCAGGCGGTAATGCCACAACCTGATGATCATACCCCGTTGGAGATTCTTAGGTTGGCAGGCGGTAATGCCACAACCTGATGATCATACCCCGTTGGAAATTCTTAGGTTGGCAGGCGGTAATGCCACAACCTGATGATCATACCCCGTTGGAGATTCTTAGGTTGGCAGGCGGTAATGCCACAACCTGATGATCATACCCCGTTGGAGATTCTTAGGTTGGCAGGCGGTAATGCCACAACCTGATGATCATATCCCATCCCCGATTCTTAGGTTGTTGTCGATGGTATCCAGGGGCCATATCCCTGCGATAGGCGGAGTGACAACGACCTGATAATCATGATCCGGGCATTGCTTCAGCCCATTCCCTTGCCGATGTTGTTAACACCATTATTGTTCTTTATTTCAGCTAACGCTCCACGGAGTTGTGATTTTTCACGCAGGGGTGTGATTTTTCAACCGCGGGTTTATTTTTCAAACGGAGTTGTGATTGTAACGCTAGGAAGATTAAGTAGTGCCTGACTTAAACCAGGGCAATCCAAATTAAGACGGGATAAATTGACATTGGGTGTACGCGTGGCTCTTAAAGCGGTAGTGTATTTTGGTTCCTTAAATTGTTTTGATAGTTGAAGTTGTTGCGTAAGAATACTTGTAAAAATATATTATGTGATATGCGTCGATAAATAAATACATGTGATATACCCAAGGCTCCGTGCTTGTCATTAGTATAAAAGGCAGGTTAATACCTGTAAACGGATCCACGTGGCGTACAGCATACAAATTCCGGGTTTTCAAATTCAATCCCCAGCCACATAGAAATTTGGTGGTGTCAGATGCAACATTCTCTGCACACTTGGAAATCCTAAACATACAAACGCTATAGAAAGCGAAGCCGCCCCGCCCCGCGACAATACCAAGACTCTCTGCATAAAAGTTGAGCGTGCCAGTGTAAACTTTCCCGTTATGCATCTACGTAGCATCATTATGACGCACGTTTCATACAATACCAAACTGTTATAAAGTAAAATTGGTTGCTATAGAGACATCACCTTTCTTCCATTTTTATATATTTCTTCACAGCACCGTATCTTAATCTAATACATCTTTTTATCTTCCTGATCTTCTACATGTAGCTCGACACAAACAACTTCCCCAGAATAGACTGTGTTGAATAGATATTATACCAAGCGTGCCTGGTAGAATTGTCAAGGGCGAGTGAGAGCTGCTATTGTGTGATCTCTTTTATAGTTACACGGTTTTACGTTTGATATTATAGATCTAAACAAAAATTAAGTTAGGGGTTTAATATACCTCTTTGTTTTTTACTTTATTCATTTCTTTTGTTATATAGAAATATATTCAAATATAATCCAGTATAATGAAGAAGTATAGTTTTCATGACCATATAAGGGCATTAAATTGGTGTTCAGAGAGATATTAAAACCGCATTGGCAGTTTGGATATATACTAGTGAAGGGTAGTAAGATCAGTTAGATCGCTGGTGTAGTGCGGGGTGTGGGTGTGTGGTTCATGTCAACTGTATGGTTTGGTAAATGCGTGTTAAATCGCGACCACCTAAAACGGTTGGTAACCAGGAATTAACATTTAATAATATTGTAACATATTCTGTCACATCGTTGCTATCCTGTATAATCACAGTCCAGGTGTGAACATTGTGCTAACTGTTAACAACTGCAGCTAGGTATCAGTACCTGTGTCTCGTACATCATCATCATCAGACAACAGGTTTTACTTTATGATTCCTCGGATGATATGGACATCAGATTTGTTCAATTATACAGAGTGAAAAACTAATGCTAAAACGGCGTTAGCTTTAGAAGGTTTTGCTGAGGATTGAGTACATTGTCACCAGTTGCGCGCGAAAGTAAAATACGAAATTTCTGTTATGTTTTGGTCTGGATTTCGTTCTATTCGGAGGTCAATGGTGTGAATCGTGATTTTGGATCAACTCTTAATCATCACTGCATGGAACCAACTTTAGGTGAGTGTTAGATTTCCTGTAATAACAATGTAAATGGGAAATGATTTTTCAATTACCATCGATTCAAATCATAAACCCCTCTGTTCAAATGTAAAACAAGAAACTAAAAGGCCCTACCACATAGAGCTAAACGTGTGCCTACAATTTTGGAAATTTAGGTGCACGTTCGTGTAAGTTGTCATTCGTTCGTGATATATTTGGCATACGTTGTATTCGTAAGCGGTTCGCTAGGGGTTCACAGCGCTGGGGTTTATGAACATTTTGGAGCATGTTCAAAATGTTGAGGGGGTGACAACGTAGTGATTAATACGCTAACGGCCGAGTGCTCCAATGACGGGTAACTTAATAGGGAGGTAACTAAGCTACCTAGTAAGCTACCTAGTAGTTATGCTCTAACTGTAGCATAATTTACTAACGATGTAATTCTTAGAGCATAACTGGCGAGTAACACCAGAATAGCAACTAGCGAGGTAAATGCTAGAATCGACACACTTGTGGCACAAAACGTTATGCCCCAACTTACTCTTGGGTCCGGTCAGGTATAACATTTAGCGTAAATTACCCGCCAGTTACTAGCCTAGTAGCTTACCCCGCATTGGCGCTCTCAACATTTTGGGTTATGCCTCAGTTACTAGCGAGGTAGCGCTATTCTTCAGCTACCCGTCATTGGTGCACTCGGCCGTATGTGTACGTTGAGTATTTGCTGCGTGAACGTTTCGGACGCTGGGTGTAGGTTGCTTATTCGTCAGCTGTACGGCCATACAGGGTGAGAAAAAGAAAAGTGTAGTCAACTTTGGGATTTGATATCTTAAAATATGTGCACAAATTGCACAGATTTGTTATTAAGGCAGACAGTTATCTCATTAGGTTTCTAAAGAATTGTAGTTGGTTGAAATTGATTTTCGTAAACATATATTATACTCATTTGCGTAATCAGGTAATAGTGAACATTGTATAATCCGAACAAGATTTGCGATATTTTCTATTGAATTCCACAATTGAAAACGTTCCACACTCTAGTCCGAACTGAGTCTGACTATCACAAAAGGCAAATTTGTTGTTGTTGTTGCTGCTTAAGTTGTGTAATAATGATATTGTTTTGTCATTATTTAGCATTTAATGTTTAAATAACTGAGAATGTTTTATTTGTCTTTATTATTTAGCTAATGTGTACCATACACGAATTCACTTATTCATTAATATCAAGCATTATTGAGTAAAATATTCAATATTGTGTTCGGATTCAAAATGCAGTAAATTTACCAAAATAGTCATATATGGTAAACGGTACAATAAAATGTCGTTATTCTTTTTGCTGATGGTAGTGAATAAATAAATCTATTGCCGCATACATTTTTTGCCTTCATATTCTGATAACAAAAATGTTTAATAATTATTTACTTTGAGTACACTTTTTATTTACTTACCCTGTACAGGGCGAGTCAAAATATCCAGGTCCCGTTTTCAAAAAAATCAGGAAAAATTGTAAATATTTTCATTGTTTATAAGAGTAGGCATACTTCTTCATACTTGGTGATGTTTTCAAGACAATACCGTATTCCACGCCATAATTACAACATAGTTACGAAAAAGCGCGAAACCCAAAGTGTTCCAATTTGGTGGATGCTAACACTACTGTGATATAGTTATTCATAGAACACAACTGTATAACTGTTGAAATTGTAAAGATAAACCAAAACAGTTCCATAATCATTGAATTTCTTATGGATATCCTCCTGCCATGCACCATTTTGACGAAATCTCTGCACATTTGGAAACCGTAAACGGAAGCTCCGTTGGACTTGCAGAATACTTCTTGTATTTAAGTAGCTAGATAAAAATAACTATTCTCTGCTGAATTGTATATCCACAAACCATGTTGATCAAGTTTTTGAAACATAATGATGAATGTCAATTGCATCTTGCTTAGATTTTTTTGTTACTCGAATCCCTGTTTGAATATGTTTTTGAACTAGTCCTATTCAAATACATAACCGCAAAGACAACAGCAACTCTGTTCTTATTGTATATAAGTGCTGTGAATACCAACACGCCTTTAATTGACTTATTAAAAATGCGCGCGTTAAACTTTTGGGAATTTGGAAAACTGTACATATCTCCCGTTTCGAATAACCAATTGAATGAAATAAATTTAGGTTATAGCTAATAATGCCATCTTGGTAGACAAGCCATTATATATATTTATTTTTGCATTTTAACTGGTTTAAAAAATCAATGAAATATTTTGAATAACATTTGGAGCGTGTGACTTGCGTTGTGATCAATACGCTATGTATACGTTGAGCATCCGCTCTGTGAGCATTTCGCTGTAGAGTGTACGTTGCACATTCGTCCATATACAGCAGAAAAAACCTCCACCAATGTGCAAAACGTTCACGCAGCGAATACTCAACGTACACATGGCGGATTGGTCAATAGGTTGTCAGTCCCTTTAAAATTCTGAATATGCTCAAAAAATTAATGTTCATAAACCCCAGCGTTCCTCTGAGAACCCCTAGCAAACCGCTAACGAATATAACGTATGCCAAATATGTCACGAACGAATGACAACTTAGACGAACGTACACCCAAATTTCCAAAACGTCGGGCGCACGATACCTATATATGCAACAGTGTGACAGAGCCCTTAAAATGGAATTTCTACAGCGGGCACCGAAACTCTGAATTCAGATACATCCTTCATATAAATACTAAATTAAAACCTCCGAAATTGAAGTTTCTGTGTATTTAATTTCCGCAAATATTCTAAAATCTGAGGTTTTGCGGACTCTAAATAGAAACATCTTTTATACGATTTAAATCTCCGAAATAGGATACGCAAAAGAAAATGGGTTTCTGCTAGGCTTGCACGACCTGGTCGCCATTAGTTGTAGTCGCAACTATTGGCGCTAGTCGCGACTACGACTATTTACCACGCAATAGTCGACTATTACGAAAATACTTGTCCACCCGGTTTTCAGTTCACATATAATGAGTAAAAACATGGATTAGAGATAACGCAATCATGCAAAGACATTAGTGAAATGCATTGCGTAAGTTAGCTGTTCTTATTTGTGTCATGCTCCTTTAATTTTATGCATTTACAACGACTAACTTAGCATTGGAAATGTCTTCACAATTTGACCTCTAATAGTCGCTAACAGCGACTAGTCGCGACAATTAGGTGGGAGCTGGTCGACTAGAAAAAAACCTCTTGTCGTGCAACCCTAGTTTCTACGGTGGGCACAAAAACTCTGAAATCAGAGGTTTTGCGGCCTCTAAATAAAAAAAATAGCTATATATACCAGTATGTCAAAACTTAAAGTATAGACCTTCCGGAAATGGAGTCGTTACTCTAGAGTTTCATGCCAAGGCAATCGTCTGACGACAGAATGGTGGTATAGGCTAAGATCGGAAACCCCATTACATTCCAGTTGCCTGTAAGGTTTGAGCCCAAGTTTGATCCATCCAACACCATTTACCGCATGCTGGGGGACCTTGAGTGTGGCAGCGGTGGAACTAGAAACAAGCCTGAGGGGCTGCAGTATTGCCACATGACTATTTCCACACGTTGTGATTTTCCGCAGATTTGGGCTAATTTTAAAACTAAAATCTGCTCTTTGGATAATATAATGTGATTTTTTTTTCGAAATTTGAACATTTGTTTTTATAAAATATGATATAGCACTAGTTTTTTATGACAAATTGAAATTAAAAGTTGGAATTTGTTATCACAAGAAATTTCCAAAAGTAGTATATATGACTTCTAGTTACACCAACACTAAAGAGCCTTGAGCTATGCTTAGGATAGCGGTGGAAATGGTAGCACCATGCTGGCAAGACACAGTTGGTGTAAAATAAATCAGATAAATGGTGTAGGAGGGGATAATTTATTACCCTGGATATGTCATCAAAGACGTGGTCAAGAAAGTTGGATTTTATACAGGGCACGGAACGGAACCGTAATGCAATGCAATTTGTGAATACACAATCCATGGTGTCACGCTCTAAACAATTTCGAGAATCTGCCAGAGATAGCCAGCAGAGTGCTCACAGGTCAGGAGGATATATCAACATACATTCATGAATATCGACAAAACTCGGAGTAACAACTCCTTTTCCAGAAAGTCTTTACTTTTGATTTGTATTATGCTCTGCTGTTTTGGCATTGAGCACTCTAGTCAAAAGATAGTATGTCCATGAAATCTATAACTGCAGTGTCTTGAACTCCTCCTTTTAACTACTGAACCTGTGACCTGGTTTACTTGGGAAAACTGGTCTGAACCTGTCAAATGTGGTCGAAAGCAGCAGATCAATCAAGAAATCTTTTGAACATAATTTTTATACTAATAGCATTGCCTGCTAGTTCAGAGAGTTTCGAGTTCAGAGAGTAAAATGCCACGAAATGCCTGGAGCATTCCAGGTGGTATTTTTACCTGCTTATACAAATAGAAAATCCACATAAAATGTGCCTTTCTTTTGCTTCATAAAACATCTTCAATATGTTCCCATAATATGTAACCCGTGGTTGAATGGCTAAAACTAGTATCCCTACTTCAATGAAAATATGACACACTAGCTTATTATTTTCGTTATGCACATATCAATTGTAACACCACCCGGCGTCGGTTCTTGTGAGAACTTGGCAGTATTGGTCGGTTAAAACCACGTATGTCTATAGTACCACGAACGTACCGGGTCGAACGTACCAAAACTTATGCAGAACGTATTAAGCACACGTTGAGTACGCCGAGACATTTTGAACATGCTCAATAATATTTTCGCGGGCTCGTCGTGTTCCAAATTTTCACAGCGTATCACAGCGTGCTCTTACCATACACGACGTATCCCCAACTTACCCCTAACTTATATCAGCGTACAGCACCGTAAACCAACGTATTTTCGATATTTTCGCATACGCTGACATACGTTCAGGCGATTCGCCATGGTGTGACAAGGCCTTAAAACTGCAAATTTATACAGGCAAATGTACCTTTCAGGTTGGTCGGGCATTTCTTGTTACTTTGTTGTTTTTTCTTCTTCAAATTGGTCATGAACATTTTGGTGAATTTCAACCATTTGAATTTTTTTTTTTTAAATTTAAAAAAAGTTTCACAATATTATCAAAACTCAGGCCTGTAGAATAGGTGTTTTTTTAACGTTTTCTAGTGATTTGGTTATGCGTCTTAAGTTAGGACCCCTAAAAAGGTGGAGGTGTGTTATTTTTCTTGAAAAAAATGACATGCTAATGGAAGTTTTGATATGAAGATGAATACCAACATCCTTAAAATTGGTCTTTTTGTAAAGCATAGTTCTTCCTCTTTTTTCTGACACTAAAACCAGGTTTTCCATTGGAGCATATTCATGTTATGATCAATTAAGCTCGTAGCTTGGCGGATTTGCGAACACGGTACCATATAAAGTCTATGAGGAAAGTACTGAACAGTTTTAAAACTACTATCTGCTTAATAATCACATTTAATTAATTAATTTGAATAATTTCAATTATCATAATTGATCAAAATGACCTACATTCAAAGGCCGGCAATTTAATCACTCTCTATGACCATTTTGCAAGAATCGCACCCTATATAAACTATATAATGTCGTGGGGGAATGTTTATGCTCTTTTCAGATTTTTGGTCCTCGGGTTTAAGAAGTGTTCCTAAACAGAAAGAAACAAATCTTAAATCCTAAATGTAATTGTTTCACCCTTATTGTTCATGTTTTCTTGTACACCCTGAATATTGATTCATATTTTTGTCCTGTTGATCTCTATTGTTTACACTTTCCATGCATCTATACCGTCCTATATTTTTATTTTTAAAACTACAACTATTTACCTTAAAAATCATGTTTTTCACATATGAAAACAGCATGTTACAAGGGTCCTTTTGATGCATGGTCATTTTTAAATCCAAACTATTCCCTTGTCATCGTCTGACAATAAACAGTTAACATTCAAATTTAGGAAGACGCCGAGAAACTAGGTGGTGAATCATCTCGCCTTCAATTAATTTTCCTGTAATTCGTTTTGCTTAAAATATTCAGGTCTCGATTTCATTTTTTTTTTTTTTGAACTAGTTCAAACATACAAATGAATACATTTAATGAAATTCACAACAAGAACAAGTTGTTAGCTGTAACCTAAATTTTCTTTTATTCAAAATTAATTCTTCCAAACGGGAGATACATGTATGTGCTGTTCCCCAAACTAAATTAAATTCAAACTGTTTCAACTTCCATGCTATACCACTATAATGAATGATAATGTTTTTGCTGCATGTTGAAGGAAGAACTGGACATATTAAATCCAGTTCCAGACCATCATACACATGTCACATGTGACAAATAGCCTCCATAATTAGTGCGAACAAGAAATTATGAAAATGTTATTTTACTCTATTCGATACGAGAAAAAGACAATCTACATTTTGTAAGGAGTGCCTGTACTTTTACAAACAACTCATCATTCACATTGCTCGATTGCTATGAATTATGTGCAATGATATGTTAAATAGTATATTGTTTTCGGGCAATAAGCTGCGTATCAAGTATATTGAGATAAGTGTTAACAAAATGTTGACTAAACTATTTGTAAATTATTATTTTAAATGAACTTGATTAGATAGAAGAACATATCTCATCTCTTTAAACCGTGCGTTAAATAATTTAAAAAGGGCGTACCTAATTAATTGTTATGAATAAGTTTGTGCAATACTGTTATATCACAACATCGCAATATTTTGGATGCAATATCGTTTTAATCATCAGAGATTCAACAAAAATGTGTAAATTAGGTCTATTTATCAAATGTTGTTTATATATAAAGTTTGTTTTGTTGTGTGAATAAATACAACGGCATCTAGTGGTAACATCCAGTCCACTCACCTTGTCCATTCATGTATTCTTGGAACACTTTGGATATCGCCCTTTTTGTAAATATGTTGTAATTATACAACAAAAGAAAACTGCATGTTGCGCCTGTTGGCAGCACTGCACAACAGCTCCTGATTCTCCTTACTATTTACCAGCTCCATGGCTGTGACAGTCGTGTGTTTGGTGACATGCTGATTGGAAGGATGTAGAGAACATTTTGTACTGCTTTGCTGAACTAAAAAAGATTCATTATCTTTGATTCTAACCAAATCTTGATTCTCAATTTTCTACATTGGTTGAAAAATGGACTATACAAGCACTATACATGTATAGTACAGGTAGTACACTGGTGGGATGATCAATATTGGATATATGGATTATATTGCACTGCTGATATTCTTGATCACTTGTCTGAATGGGACTGCTTATAGTGGCTTGATCACTTGGACACACTTGGTGAGTTTTGTATTGTGAATCTTCTACTTCAGATCACTAGATATATATCATCAAGAACATTATCTCACCATGACAGCTAATTACTTGTTTCTTGCCCTTGTCATCATTGGGCTGAGACACCAAATCCCATGTACTATCCCCAAGACAACAACCAGTATTGGTTCAACAGTGCAACATCATAAATATCTTAGCCACCCGGTGCTTCTGTATCAAAATTCTTCTGTAACATTCAAATATAAATTACTAGTTTGCGGGGATATCCATGCCAACCCCGGCCCTGTCAACAAATCTGGATTGTTAACATTTTCTGAAAATAAACAGAAAAAATATGCTAGAGATGAACTGTTACAACTAGACAACAATGGGAACCAACGTCTATCACACCAAACATGGACCACAATTAAAACTTTGAATCTGAACCGTCGTATGCCAACTCGCAGAGGATGTCGTGCTGGAGTGCATGTTAAACAACGATTGCAGCAAGCCCAGAACCTTGACAACTCTAATCAGCTTCAGATCCCTGTTCGAGTTACCAATCGTTGTCACAACAATTATAAATACCAAACTCATAGTGTTAACAGGGGAAACCCTAACACCATTTCTTGTAATACCTCTCATGTTAAGTCTTATGATTTCCCATCTATGTATGTATGCAACCCCCGTTCTTTAAACCACAAAATAGACGAATTCCGTGCAGTTGTTTTTCATAACAAATTTGATATTTGTGCCATATCAGAATCTTGGTTTAGAGGTGAGAGATCTACTGACTATTTTGATTTGGATGGTTACACACTGTTTTCAAAACCCCGACTTGTTCGTAGTGGTGGAGGAGTAGCGTTGTACATAAACCAGAATATCCAATGCAGCCTTATAAATGTGGACATTCCTACAAATTTGGAGATCCTATGGGTTCAAATACGCCCCAAAAGACTACCAAGATCAGTGTCCTCCTTAATCATTGGTGCTGCCTATTTCCCAAACCCTAAATGTGAGGAGACTCTCATGCTGAACCATATTCAAGATACCTTAGATTTGCTACGAACCAAGCATTCCAACGCTGGTATATGTATTATGGGAGATCTAAATAGACTTGATATTTCCTCATTCTGCAAAAATAATAAATTCAAACAAGTTGTAAACAAACCAACAAGGGGTAATGGGATATTAGACAAAATCATTACAAATATGTCTGACTACTACTCTACTCCCACCATAAGCTCACCAATTGGTACGAGTGATCATTCAACAGTAAGTTGGCAACCAAAAAACGCTGCCAAAAAAGTTTCTTATAAAACTAACAAGCGCAACGTGCGTCCTATCAAAGATTCGGGATTGCGCGAATTTGGGTCATGGATTGCTAACCATGATTGGCAAGAAGTCTTTAAACCAAACAGTGTTGTTGAAAAAACTAATGCCTTTTATGAAACGATCCAAGACCATATGAACTTGTATTTTCCGGTATGCCAGGTTAGTCAGCATGTTTCAGATAAACCTTGGATATCGGCGAAAACAAAAGATCTGATTCAGAAACGACAAAAAGTTTTCAATCATTCTAAACCTCTCATTTGGAAATTTTACAGAAATAAGGTTCAGCGTTCGATCACCACTGATAAGCGAAATTACTACAAAAACAGAGTGGAAAGGCATAAAAACTCTAACCCAGCCGAATGGTATCGTCAGATACGAGTGATGACAACAAACAATAAATCCCAACCTATTATAAAACCCACACCCGGTACTAATCCATCAAATACCACGGACGTGGCTAATAGTATAAATGATCATTTTATCTCGATTGGTAAAGATATTAAAGCTCTTGATATTTCAGTTCTGCCTGCCTATCTACCAGCACCAGAAAGTCTTCCGGAAATCTATCCTTGGGATGTTTGTGCCAAACTTGGTAAAATTGGGAGGAAAAAGGCAGGGGGTCCAGATGGCATACCCTCAAAATTAATCAGGGAATTCCCTTATGAGCTCAGTAAACCTCTGACAGATATCTTGAATGCATCCTTTCAAGAAGGTTTGGTTCCTCCACAATGGAGGCGTGCAATTGTGGTCCCCATTCCCAAGTCTAGCCCACCTACATGGAATCAACTTAGACCTGTTTCATTGACAGATCATTTTGCAAAGGTTGCTGAATCATTCATCACAGACTGGTTGATTAATGACATTGATTCTGTGATAGATGATGGGCAGTTTGGGAATCGCAAAGGAAGGTCTACCTCACACTATTTAGTAAAGCTTGTTGATAACATCTTAAAACATGCTGACAAACCAAAGTCAATATCTCGTATAATAATAACGGACTTCAGCAAGGCTTTTGACAGGGTAGACCATAACATAGCGATCCCCAAGCTGCTCAAAATGGGAGCCAGACCAGGGGTCATACCCTGGATATGTAGTTTCTTATCTAACAGAGTCCAGTGTGTCAGATACCATAACACTTTGTCTGATTGGAGTGAACTCTCAGGTGGGGTCCCACAGGGCACGTTGAATGGTCCAACAATCTTTATGGCCTTAGCTAATGATGCTGCCAGAGTGGAGGAGCCAAATAAACTCGCTTTGAAATATTTTGATGATTTAACTATTGTAGAAAATGTGTTTGGAAAACAAATTTCCACCATCCAACATGATTTGGATAAATTTGAACAATGGGCTACAGAGAATCATATGAATTTAAACCCGACCAAATGCATGTTTATGGATGTCACCTTTGCGATGGATCCACCGATACTTACCCCCCTCCGTTTGTATGATCAAAACCTTCATTGCACTGACACGGTGAAGATTCTGGGCATAAAAATTGCTAAAGATCTGAAATGGAACACCCACATTGGTGACATTACGAAACGTGCAAGTGGACGGCTATTTATGCTTAACATCCTAAAACGGCATGGGCTAAGTGTTAAAGACCTGGTAACAATCTATGTTGGTTTTGTTCGCCCCCTTCTTGAGTATGCTCTACCAGTATGGCATCCTGGTCTGACAGAAAATCTCTACTATGATTTGGAGCGTATTCAGAAGAGGGCGTGTAGAATCATCTTAGGTTTTAACTACATAGGCTATCAGGATGCCTTAATAACATGTGCTATTCCGGAACTCAGGAACCGTAGAGACCAACTTTGTTTAAACTTTGCTAAATCCCTTTTAAAATCTAATGAATTCCGTGGTTGGTTACCAAAATCTAGAGATGAACAAGTGCATAATATGACTCTCCGTAGTGCTCACAAAATAACTGTTCCTAAAACACGTACCCTGCGTTACGCTCGTAGCTCAATTCCATACATGGTCAAACTCTTAAATCATACATTATAGTTCTGTTTCCAATAGGGGGTGGGTTGTTGTGTTTTGCATGCTTAGTTATTTCTATGAATATATTGTTTCTATTTTTCTATATATTACATATTGTAAATATTGTTGTAATTCAGCATTTTGCTGCGATAATGATATGTTTATTAAACCTTGAATTGAAATAGCGCACAATTAGGTATTCTATTGAAAATTTCACAAAGAATGAAGAAGTGTTTCTACTCTTATAATCAATGACCAAATTGACCAATTTTTAACAAGAAGTATTTTCCTGATTTTTTTAAAACAGGACCAGAATAATTTTGACTCTTCCTGTGTTACTTTCATCACCTACACTTGTAATATACATTTTACTCTCTAAACCTCTAGGGATAATCTATATAAAAGTTTAGGTATAAAAGATTTCTTAATCGACCTCCAGGATTTGACCACTTTTGACAATTTAAAACTAGTTTTTCCAAGTTAAAAACAGGTTTTGACCACTTCCCGGCAAAATGTGATATTAAATAAATGACAGATTTAATATACTATATTAAAAAAATGTTATATTTTCTGTACTGTTACTGAAATGTCAGATTGTCTACACCTCCTTTTCAGACTTATCATATTCAGATTGCATGGTTTATGACACACTCTTTTACATACCACTTCTTTACAGCTCATGGTCAACACCAACGACTCGTGTTTGTTTGTTTTACAATTCGTCTATAATAAACTGTCGCAGAGAAAAAGTAGAATCCGGAAGAACTCGAACACCATTTGTGCGTATAGTAAAACAATTGACGTCTACGAAAGTTTAAACTAAGATAGGTAGATGCATATAAATATGTCGGAACATTCTTTCAACCGATTGATCATACGTATCGTTATTGTAGCCTTAGCTCTAAATGTACTCCATCACTATAAACTACTGCAGTGTAAAGCTGTAGCGGGGTTGGTAGTGTCCCCTCTATGGCATACAGATGTTAATACATCAGCACCTTGCAATATTCACATAGACAAAGAAAACCATTCCATTACCATACATGGAATTTCAACTAATATTTGTCAGTTTCACATTACAACCAGTAATGATTCCGCGATTTGGATGAAAATACCTGAGGAATTTGCCGAAATCAATTTCCTATTGTATGCCCAATTGCTGGAGGGATCCGAACATTGTCCATATAGATTTGTAGTGATAGATGGACGTCCTAAGCCCTGTGAGACTGTCTTATTTCACCAACATGTCCTGTTCAATCTACATGGTAATGTCAGCCTTTTATTAAAAGAGATATCAGCTCAGCAATCTGCTGTGACTACATGTTTCAAAGCCGATGAAATAGATCGCTCTCAGGTAAGTCTGACTTTGCCAAATTGCTCTGCTACCCCATACCATGATACCATAGTCTGTGCCATAGAAGGTAGCAATATTTGCAATTTAGATTTTCCCCAAAATTGCGAATCCACACTTGGTTTCAGAGAGGTGACATGGAAATGTTTGGCTGATCAAAGTATCTTAATTGTCTATCCAATTACTACTCTTATACTGGATGCTTCTGGAAACAACATTGTAGTAGTCAATGTTAATGCATTTCAACAAATGAATAATTTGCTAGAACTCCACCTCCAATACAATGAAGTACACACCTTGAATCATGGTGTGTTTAACGGTTTGGACAATCTCCTATTTCTTAACCTTCAAAGCAATGCACTGAGAAATCTAGATCCAAGTTGTTTTCAAGGTTTGGATATGATTCTTATTTTGGATCTAAGTTATAACAGATTAAGAGTTTTACCACCTGATTTGTTTCACAAATTAACCAAATTAAGCACACTTTGGTTAAAATCGAATGAATTAGTTATGCTTGATGTGAACCTGTTCAGAGATTTAAATAGCTTGAAAATGCTGTACCTTAATGGAAATCAACTTGCAACATTGGAAGTTGGGTTGTTCCAGGGTTTGGAAAACTTAGAAATACTCACTCTTCAGAACAATAAGTTGGTTACATTGGAGGATGGGTTATTTCAGGGTTTAAGGAGCATGACACTATTGCAGTTGTATTCTAATAATTTGGTCAGTATTGATGTGAACTTGTTCCAAGGTTTGGATAGCTTGGAAACACTGGATCTTGAAGTTAATCAATTAGTAACTTTGGATATTGAGTTGTTTAAAGGTTTAATTAACCTTACTTTACTGTGGTTGAATTTCAATAATTTGGTTTATCTCAATGCAACCTTGTTCCAAGGTTTGCATAGCTTGGAAATACTTTACCTCAGTAATAATCAGCTTGTTACACTGGACGTGGGTTTGTTCCAAGTTTTGCAAAGCTTGGAAATACTCGACCTTGAAGATAATCAATTGATTAAAGTGGATGTGGGTTTGTTCCAAGGTTTGCAAAGCTTGGAACTACTCTACCTTCATTATAATCAGCTTGTAACACTGGACGTGGGTTTGTTCCAAGGTTTGCAGAGCTTGGAAATACTCGACCTTGAAGATAATCAATTGATTAAAGTGGATGTGGGTTTGTTCCAAGGTTTGCAAAGCTTGGAACTACTCTACCTTCATTATAATCAGCTTGTAACACTGGACGTGGGTTTGTTCCAAGGTTTGCAGAGCTTGGAAATACTCGACCTTGAAGATAATCAATTGATTAAATTGGATGTGGGTTTGTTCCAAGGTTTGCAAAGCTTGAATATACTTTACCTCACTGGTAATCAGCTGGTGTCATTACATGCTGGGTTGTTTGAAGGTTTAAGCAACCTGACTGAACTGTGGTTAGATTACAATATAATGGGTAATCTCAATGCAACCTTGTTCCAAGGTTTGCAGAGCTTGGAAATACTCTACCTCCACTATAATCAGCTTGTAACACTGGACGTGTTTTTATTCCAAGGTTTGCAAAGTTTAGTGAGATTATCACTCATGTATAACAGGCTTGTAAAATGTGATTCTGGGCAGTTTAATGGCTTACGGAACTTGGCTACACTGCCACTTTATAATAACCAGTTGGTCACATTATACTATAATTTATTTAAAGATCTCAATAACCTGATAGTACTCTTTTTAAATTACAACCAACTCAACTCATTACCTGCTGGCATATTTCATGGCTTGAATAAATTGGTGGCACTTGGTTTGAATCACAACAATATAAGTAGTTTGGAAGCTGACATATTCACAGATTTAATACATTTACACACACTTGTGTTAAACCGTAATAATCTAAAACATGTGGATTCTGGTTTGTTCCGAAACACAGTCAACCTACGTTTACTGAGCTTGAACAACAATAAATTACAAAGCATCCCCACTGTAAACAATTTGACCAATCTGAATCTGATTAACCTGGCCGATAATTATTTGAAACGTGTAAATAGTCACACGTTTTCTGGTTTGCAGAGTGGAGTGACCTTGTTAGTAAGTCAACATGAAATATGTGAGTGCTATGTGCCTCAAAATGTAACTTGCAGCGCTTCGTCTGATAGATCCCCATATCTCACATGCCAAAGATTACTATCAGATAAAGCATTGGTTGTAGTGATGTGGCTCATAGGTATAAATGCACTATGTGGCAATGCATTTGTACTTTGTTGGAGAAATAAGAATAAAGAAAAAAACAAGGTACAGTCCATGCTCCTGAGCAATTTGGCACTGTCAGATTTACTGATGGGTGTATATATGATAATCATTGCGATTGCTGATATTCACTTTAATGACGAATTTCCTATGCAAGCTGAAACATGGCGGAGAGGCACAATTTGTAGGATTGCTGGTGCCTTATCAATAACATCGAGCGAAGCTTCTGTGTTCTTTGTTACAATAATTAGCGCTGACCGATTCATTAACATTACCTATCCATTCAACTCCACCTACAGGTTTAGAACCAAATCAACCATCATAACTATTGTCCTGGTTTGGGTATTAGCAGCAGCTCTTGGTATCGTTCCATCAATCTTAGCCGGAAAATACTCTGACTTTTATGATAACTCACATGTATGTATCGGCCTGCCTCTTGCATTAACAGAAACATTTTCAACAAATAGCACAACTCAAATATTTGAGACAAAATACTCATATACTATTTTTCCAATATCAAGATCTGTGTCGCATGGCCAAGAGCCAGGACTGTATTTTTCCAGTGCAGTTTTTCTAGGTATTAACTCTGCATGTTATATACTAATAGTTTGCTGTTACATAATAATTGTCCAAACAGTTCGAAATTCATCAAAACGAGTCAGACAAACCCAAGATATGAGAAATCAAATTAGACTGACGGCTAAAGTTACGGTAATCGTGGCCACTGATTTCCTATGCTGGGCACCAATTATCGTTATGGGGATACTGGTACAAAGTCAAATAATAACACTGCCCCCATCAGTATACGCATGGTCAGTTACATTTATTCTACCTATCAATTCAGCCATCAACCCTTATTTATACACAATAGCTGATATAATCAGCAGTCATGTAAAAGAGACCGAAAATGACGATAGCAAACATGTACAAAACAAACCTCCTCTTAAATTAAAAGCAATGGAAATTCAATCAAAGATCGTATCAAATTATGAGCAAGACCATGAAACAATTATGTAATAAATGCCAAAGATGGGAAAATCATGGCATTGTCTGCGTAAAAACAACTCATATGAAACCAGAGGCAAAGGTATACCTATTTAGTGAACCACAATTTGTTAAGACAAGCTAAATATTTAATCTTGAAACCAACTGAATTTGATAAGTTTAAAATAAATGAATGGACAATCTGTGTACCTAAGATTTTGTCTCTATTAACCTCAAGATCGGGTTGATGCATTTATACAACATTGCACTCCAGTAAGCTGTTTGCCGAGGTCATTGAGGACAGAATGCACAAATTTGTTATAGTTGCCTTTTTGAATGATACCATTTAGTTGTGCTGTTATGTTGAAAAGTATCTAAATGAGGGTATAAATAAGTGTATATAAATGAGATTCAGCTACAATATGGGATTTTCCCAATTAAATACACAATATAAATCTCTTTATTGAAACCATCAATATCACTGTATATTCTACATTCACACATATTTACTTATGTAATTTAAAGCTCATGTAAATTTTCGAGGACTTTTTATGTAATTTTGCACTACCGTATCTATCTTATGACGTGAAATTTTTGAACACGCACATATAATAATTTTAACCATAACTTAATATTCTGATATATTCTACACGTTAGAATTGAATGATTCAAATATATTTGTTTGTAAAGAGGTTAGTTTCAACGATGTACTTAATATTTTTGTAAAGCATCCTGTATTAATCTGGAAAAAAACTAGTATTAAATCTTACAGACTTTTTTTTAATTTGAATATAACAACGATAACAAGATTCATCAGGTTTGTTGAATTTCATAGAAGTAAACAATATTCTTGTCGAAACCAATAAATGAATATATACTCACATTTTGATATTTCATCCTCATACATCGAAGGATTTAATTAGAATGGCGATGATCCACTTTGGCGTGAAGAACCATATTCAGAGTTGCCCGTGTCTTTTAGAAGACGTGTATTAAGCAAAAAGTCCCCTCTTCGAGGTTGAGTGTCCCCTATCTTTCTGATTTCCATCGCCACATTATGTCGAGAGCACAACAGAAAGATAGGTGAGGGATAGACCGTGAAGAGGAGACTTTTCTGCTTAGTCACGATATGATCCATTACTGGCAACTCTGAAGATGTTTCTTCCTCTAAATTGGGTCATTGAATATAACAAGCTATGCAAGTGCTAGTCCTTTCTCTTTAGGTTTTACTATTAATTTCACTATGCTGAAGCTTCATCAAAATATAGGATTAATACACACTTCACAATATAGAAATATAGGTTTAATACACACTTCAAAATATATATTAATCATATATCTCTTCTTTTTTTATTTGTAGTGACTTTGTAGATTTTACTGCCATTAACAATTCATTGGCTGTTGCATAATCAGCAAGCATTTAAAATTGCACAGTTACATCGGTCAGGCGTGTAAAAGAGTAACACTTTGATATAATTTCACAATTAAGTATATTTCAATTTAAGCTTTGTGACAAACCAAGACACAATTATATTATCCAAGACTTGAATAGCCACATCAAGTGTAAAACTTTTGAAATTACAATACAAAATTGCAATAATTACAACATTGGCCTACATTTAAATAAACTAGAGTCACAAATTTTAAATTTGATACATCACTCTATTGCACATTTATGGACATGTGCACTTCATCTAATACATCTATTAATATTCTGGAATCTTCTACAATCTTTAAAAAACCCAGTAATTTACCAGGTAATAGGATGCTCATAACTAAAATACTATAGCTCCTACATACAAATATTATATTATAAAATTGAAAAGAAATGGCTTCACTTCAATTTGAGATATTGCGTGAGAAGATTGACTGAATATTAACATTAAGATATGTGTCAAAAACAAAACAAAGTCCGCTGTTCATTTTAGCATTTGGTTCTACACGCAGCCTCTGTGTAGCAATAGGCAGATTATTGATCAATCGATGAGGGCAACTCACCGGTCGATAGTAAGATGAGGACCGGGGATGCTTCAATTGATCAATGCAGCCCATACACACCTGTCACACTATCCTGCCTGTTCAAACCCCATATGTGAAAATGAAAATTGCGCATTTTTCTCATTCTTTAGTTAACCGATTTTCATAAACATTATCTCAAACATACAGAAACGGGCATTAATATTATAAACTCACCTCATCATAGTTTGATACCTCATTCATAAAATCCGAGTGCGTAGTTTTGTTTAATAACCACAACCAAAAAGAAATTCCCCTAAAAATTGGGATGCTTTGGGATATCATGAAATGAAAATGGACTTTGACTCACTCATAAAACCAAAAGCCTGTGATTGACTCTTAGAAACAGAATCCACAGTTAATCCATGCTAATTCAGAAAACCATAAATGTTTCAAAATAAGTTGACTGAATCTTAAGTAATCGCAATTGTGACACAGTGTGCTTACTTTTGAAATAAAATGCCACATCCTTGTGATCGCACATCATTTAGAGGTCTAAAAACATATAACTACTAAAACATAATCTGTACAAGGTGAGTAAAAAAACTGCAATAGTGGAAAGAAGCCATTTTGTTTTCAAAACCAAGTTGAAGTTGACCCTTTTTAAACGTTGCAAGAATAATATATTTGTTCCTAATTTTGTGTGAAAAAATGCATAAACGGACGCACCCCCCTTGAAAATCTCTTCTTTTTTTTCTCTTTTTTTTTTTAGGGTGACATGTTGTTTTATGAATGGAAAATGGGGTCAACGATGGCAAGATACATGAAAATTGTGTCCTAAATTCGCTGTAATGCTCAGAGCTTCCGGGGGCTTCGCCCCCTGGACCCCACCCGTTATTGGCTTCGCGCCAGAGGCGCTCGCATCGTCAGCGACATACTACTACTTCCGGTAAAAAATCGTGAAAACGCACCCCCCTTTCCGGTAAAAAATCGTGAAAACGCACCCCCCTTTCCGGTAAAAAATCGTGAAAACGCACCCCCCTTGGGCAAAAGTTGCTGACGGCCCTGTAATGCCTACATGTATATATGGGAAGCTAATGTTTGGCAATGCAAATGTCTTTTCCCAATCATTATAGAATCCCTGATCAATGCTTGCACAGGTCATTATATCAACATAATCATGAAATGAAGGCAAAAATTGGAAAGTACTAATCACATATTATTAATTTATAGTTGTATTTTTGTATGATACTATTTAGTTGTGCTATTTGTTGAAAATGTATCCAAATGAGGGTATTCAGTATATAAATGAAGGTAAACCATATTAGGATGGGGATTTTACCATATCTCTAATTAAATACACAACATAAATCTCTAATAATCATATCTATTTAATTTAAAGCTTAGTACGTATTCTCGCGCTTTTGATGTAATTTTGCTCAACCATATCTATCTTGCGACGTAACATTTTTGAATATGCACATTATATTAACACTAACCATAACTGATATATTCTACACATTACAATTGAATGATTTATCTACATGTTCGTTTGCAGTTCAGGTTATTTTCAACGATATATTTTATATTTTATAACACACCCAGTTTTAATGCACACTTAATATAAGAATTAACACAAATCTTGTACATGTTTTACAATTTGAATATTACAAGCTATTCAAGTGAGTGCTTTTCTTCAGATTTTACCATTTCTCTATGCTGAAGTTTCATAAAAATATAGGTTTTAATACACATTTCACAATATATATTTATCCCCCATCTAATTTCTTATTTGAAGTAACTTTCCAAATGTTCTTGCCATTAGCAATTATTAGCAATCATGCGCTGTTGTGTAATCAGCAAACATTTTAGATTAAACACTCGATAACAGGAGTAAAATCAACCAGGCATGTAAGAGTAACTAATAATTTGATGAAAATATTTCCCTCTTTTGCAAATTCATGGAAACTCTTGCTTGTACCAAGCTAAGACATAAATAGCTGCATCAAATGTAAGACTTTAACATGAAAGTTAGAAAAGAGCTATTGCTATTTTTAGAATGAAAATAAAAAATTGCAAAATTCACAACATTGGTCAACTTAGAAACTAGAATCAGAACTATTCTTACAAGAACCATAAGTTTTATATTGATTTGAAACGTCACTCGGAAAAAGTGTACTTTAGGTCCCAGATTCTGGACTGTACTAGTATCGTCCGATACTGGTACAAAGTCAGTGTTCCATTATCGGCCGATACTGGCACTGGCACATATAAAATGTTCCAGTATCGGGCGATACTGGGACATAATTATGTACCAGTATCGTTCAATACTGGGACAGATCTCACTGGTATCACGTGTACCAGCATCGCCCGATACTGAAACATAAAAATGTTCCAGTATCGGTTGATACTGGAACACAATTTGGTATTCCAGTATCGACCGATACTGGAACAGAAAAATCGTATCAGTATCGACCGATACTGGCAACTTTTATGTTCCAGTATTGAATGATACTGGTATACCAATATTTGGGATCTAAAGAACACTTTTTCCCGTCGCTCTATTGTACATTTATGGATATGTGCACCTCATACGTCTATTGATATTCTGGAATTTTCAATATATATAAAATGAATGCTAAGAGTGAAAGTTCATCATATTGGTTATAAAATAATTTGAAGTTAACTTTCAATCTCAACACAAGAAATGATAACCTGGAATTTTCAGGCATTACAAAACCTTTCATCAGCAGATTTATGATTGGAATATATTAATGTGATCTTGTGGAAATGTGACCATCGGAGTTAAAGCAGGTCATCTATATACTAATTTTCGGAACATGGCTTTATTAGATAGTTCAATATAATTTTACACTCGCGTCCCTCTTCAACTGAAAAAGCGTGGTAATTGCGCCTCTAATACACGAGCTAATTAGATAGTTCAATGCCCGTTTTTCCCGTTTTCAGACATGCGCAGAAAGGATCACATGTGAAAATCCGAAATGTTGAATTTCTTTTACTCGGGTAGTTACTGTTCGGACACAAATTGTGGTTTTCGGAATGAGTGATGACATATGGTCTTCACCCAAAATATTTTCTTTAGGGATATAGCTACATTTCTGTATATGCGGCTGTTTGTTATTCTTAAAGAACGCATAGTAACAAGCATTTATACGGGACTATACGTCAAACAAATTAAAATATTTTACGACATTTTCTAAATGTAAACAAAAACTCTTACGCAGATCTTAAAGTGACACTTTCACATTAATAACATAGATGAACGCGGAGTTTGCTAACGATAAAGAAACTGGCGGTACCATACCAACCGTTGTTGTTGCTGCGCGACCGCGTTTAACATGGCGCACGCGATTCGGCGCACACGTAATGACGCAGACAAAGTGTGTACGCGTTTCGGTACCATACCAACCGTTGTTGTTGCTGCGCGACCGCGTTTAACATGGCGCACGCGATTCGGCGCACACGTAATGACGCAGACAAAGTGTGTACGTGTTTGTGGCGCAAACTGTACATTGTAAACGGGGCATGCAGTGAAAGCAGGCAGTCCGTACGGTTGCCCCGCGGTGCATACCGTACAGTACAATGAAATGTAACGAGAGCAAGACACAAACAAAACATTAATCATAAAGCCAAGACCTTTATTTGAATAAAGAAACTGGGAGCAAGGCGCAAACCGTATCCAGGATCACATATTTAAAGTGACTGAAGTGGCTGAAGGAAAATACATTTGATGGAGCCACTCATGCAGTTGTAACCCCATGGCTGGTCATGAAGCTATGGGCTGGTGGATCATGGTCGACCCCCACCCCCACACACACCCCTCCCCCACACACACCCCTTTCATTTTCTTTGTGCGACTTATTATACAGCGGTGCGGCTTACTGTATACGATGAGGTTTGAATCTTAATTTGAGGTGCTGCGGCTTATTCGCCGTGCGGCTTATATAGCACGTAAATTACGGGATTGTCACATCATACCCTAAGGTCTAAGCCCTCTTCCCCCGCACTTCCCTTACTTGATAATATGGATATAGTAAGGCGGCCTTACTAAGCAATGCTAAGGCCACATGGGTATCTGGATAAACGCAACGTGCGGTATTGCCCCATCATACCCTAAAGCCACCTCTAACCCGCACTTCCCTTACTTGATAATCTGGATATAAGGGCACATAGGCATCTGGATAAACGGAACGTGTAGTATAGGCCTATTATCATGATTATTATAGAGTGTCTGGATTAGTAAGGGCACCAGTGGTATCTGGATTACGGGTTCACTATAAAACGCAGAATAGTCTCAAATTACCTGGATATAGGCCTATTATGCGCAGGTGTGCCACCTGTGATAACTGGAATTTAAGGGTGTATTAGGTAGTATCTCGGAAGGCCTTATTTAGAACACAACAAACATGACAAAGGGACTACATACGTTTAGGCCCTACATGCCTATTGGAGGAATAATGTATTTAAGTAAATAGGCCAAACCAAACCCGGATGGCACACATATCAACATTTTAAATGAGGAAAACGGGGTGGCGGGGCAATAAAAGAATCGGGGGAAACATTTTAAAGCTAATTTTAAGTTACTTTCAGTTTTGACATTAAAATACAACGTTTGAATTATTTGGGGTACAAAATGGGTAGGGACATGAGCTGACAGGGGGTAACTGGGGTAGGGGATATTAAGGCAATCCAGATACTCTGAATATTTTAAGTATTCCTACACCTGAATAACCATTCAGGTGTCTTTATTCAGGTGTCCTTATTAATCCACGTAGGCCCTAATAGCCGCATACACAGTTATCACGGGTGCCCTTAATATTCGATTCAAGATAAACCACATAGTCCATGGAGGACATAATATTGGATCACTAATACACAATCTTGATTATTAAAGTACATGGATAATCAAGGGCACCATGTGTTATACATGCATGGCATACATGGATTTATTAAGGGCATATGGTATATATGGATTATTAAGGGCACTGTGGTACCAATGTCAGTATTAAGGGCACCTAGGATACATGGAGTATCAACGACATACTCTTGCTTTTTTACAATACCCTCATCTTTTATACGTTTTGATGTGACTAACCACCCGCTATATATAGCTTCGGCACCTATACATGCGCTTTCCATTATAAACTGGATATAATACGGGTACATTGGTATGGATATAATGCCGGCAAATGCGGTACCTGGGTTATTAAGGCCATCTTTGAGGGGTAGGGCCTAGGCCTATGGGCAACCGGTGTATTAAGAACACGTGGATTACTTGGATTAGGAACATGGGCATCTGTATTATTTAAGAGCACATTGGGCCAAGGCGCATGGTGTATTAAGGGTACCATGTCACTTACATTATATCAAGGGCACGTTAGGTACCTGCCCTGGGTAACTGAATAAGGACATACTCTTGATATTTATATAAACATTTATAACGCTTTGATATTACTCACCTCTGCCTATTGTGGTATGACTATTACTGCCCGCTATCTTCGGCACCCGCGATTAATTCAAGTTACTTGAATGATACACATGATACAGTAAGGCACCTGGGTATCTCGATATAACGGCACACTGCAGTATGTGGTATCTGGTGCCATTAAAGGCACCTGTGGTAACTGTATTAGGGGTAGGGCTTAGGCCTATGGGGTCCCTGGATATAATGGGACAACGGGTACCTGCATTTCAGGTCACATGGGAGGCCTCCATAGGTATATGGAAAGACAAAGGTAGGCCGACCTACTTAAAGGCACATGTATACCTGGATTATCAAAAGCACCTGTGATATTCGGATTATTTAGGGCCCGTCTATGTATACATGTAGGACATGTTCTTGATATTGTATCAAATTTGCTTACGCTATGTTTACTTACCTCCCCGTGAAATCTTCTAGCGGGTCCGCGCGAAGCGCGGATGCCCGCTAGTTACTTATTAAAGACGGGGCCAATACAAATTACCATGCAATTCTGTATTCACATTTCTAAAAGATCAACTTCACTGAATCGAGTCATAAATCTGCTTATGAAAGGTGTAGCAACACCTGGAAATTTAAGGTAATTATTATCTTCTACTGACTATCGAAAGTTCCATGTTATTGTTACTGTGTGTGTTAAGAATGACAGTTTGATTTCAAATTACAAAAGAAATGTGTTTTTCATATTTAAGTCCTTATAAGAAATTTTGCTTAGACACAATATACAGAAACGAGCACTAATATTATAAATTATCACCTTACATTTCTTAGTCTAGATATTCTATAATATAAAAACGGTCTTAATTCTGTCTTAGATTTCTTCAAGGTCATATGGCAATTCCATATTCAAAAGTGTCTCTATAAATGTGTCCATTGCATTACAATGGTGATGTATGATAGTACAATTGTAAAATGAGCCAAGATTAGTTTTGACATTAATTCGCTCTTTGCACAGATCCGCCATTTGCGAGGAGAACCTCAAACTTGAATCACATTGAATGAAAGTGTTGCATCATTTCACAATGTCTCACTGCATGACTAATCATATTGTGCAGAGAGAGTCAAACGAGTTACATAATGTTATGGAATAGTCCCATTCAATGCAATACCAGTTCGACGCTCTCCTCGCAAATGGGGGACCATGCAAAGGGCCAATAGCGGTGGGTGTTTGCTCATTATTGATGAATATGAGGTAGCCTGTAGAATGCATTTAAATCAGTATGCTTTCGTCACATGTACATAAATTATGACATCTGTATGTAATTGTTAACATTGATTAGATGTGCAAAATAAATTCACACGGACCGGATTAAGCCAACATTTGTTATCATAGTGTCACTCGTAAGTAATCTATACTTTCTTAAAAGTGAGTACTCCATACTACGATTGATACCACTGCCTCGATGAAAGGAATTGGCTTACATACAAATCTACATTTCGTGTCATCTTAAAGGCATATTATGTGATCTTTTCGCGCCCGCTATTCATGATTTTTTTTTTAGAAAGTAGATTTTCTTGCAGATTTACATTTTTGATCATAAATCGTACATACATTCCAAGTTACAGAGCCATACGATTCCTTATTACCTCCAAATCAGGGTTTTAGAGTGAATTTAGAGTGAAAATATAAACTCTAAAACCATGATTTTGAAGTAATTAAGAATCGTATCGCCCTGTAACTTGGAATGTATGTACGATTTATGATCAGAAATGTAAATCTGCAAGAAAATCTGCTTTCAATTTTTTTTTCGATGTTGAGGGCGTTCCCTGGAAAGATCACATAATATACCTTTAAGTTGGGAGGTGACGCCAGTGCATATTCTACTGTATTTATCAATTTATCGGACCTTTATCTCCAATGCAACAGCATTTGCATCCTTGTGATCAGAGAAGAATGTCGGCTGAGCCGCAGAGCGTGTTGCACCTATCACTAGATTGCTTGCTGACATCACCTCCGAGCTTGAGCTAACAGTGTACTCTATTCTCCTTCCCCTGGACAGTGACGTAACTTACGTACACGTATGTTTATTCCATCTTTCCACGAGTGTGTTTACACCAGCGTGTCAGGTATGTGCACGTGTTTCTTTAATACTGCAATCATTGAATGATGCAGTGACGTCACTGTCTTGTGGAAGTGAAATAGACTATAGTATACTAGTCTCTGTAGTATGTCTTCTCATCCGATGTCTCCCTGTCCAATATGACTAACACATCCAGAGTACAAGTGACATGATTGCCTTAAGGAAGAAGGTTAGGCTAAATACGGAATTGCAACTTAAATATGCTAGGCTTCAGAATAAGAGTGACCTATACTCTAAACTTAAACCATGATGATAATTGTCCATCAGTATTATGAACATTATTGTGACAATTGAATTAAACCAATGCTAAAAAGGTTTACAAGATCCACTACACGGTGAGCACCGTTGCGGCGAATGGATATCACTTCGGCTCTGACACGTGCCTCCACTTCTTGAAGGTTGACTGGTGATGCAGTATCACCAGTCACTGATGCAGGTATTCAGATTTGACTTTTCATTTTGACACTTTGGTATCAGAAGTTTAACTGCTTATCCCAGAGTTAAAGAAATAATATTTCAGGAACATTTTGATAATTGATGTGGTTATAATGACCATTTTAGCAAAACCAAGTTACTGTGTGTAAATCCCAATGGAATGGCAAAAAACGCAGTCAGCTTACAAAACTTATCAGTGTGCTTATTTATCAGTCGATTACTTTCATCTTTTGGGAGGATAAACTAGATTAATAACACATGGTACAGATAACAGAGCCAAAGTGACATCCCTTCGCCGCAACGGTGCTCCATATCATCATGCTGCAGTAATATTCATTGCTGTCTTTATGTTACTTGTCTCCAATCCTGTATCTTGCTTGAATGTCAGAGCATGTCTTCCCGGCTTTCTTTTGCCATGCTTGGGGGTCCAGTGCACCAGTTTGGAGACTGGCTCTTCACTTCTGTAATAGTGGCCAGCAAACCTTGTCCGTCTCTTCTGAATATTCTGGCTTATTTTGGGGAGATCACCATACAATTGGGTATTTGGTATGTGATGTTTCCAGTTGACATTGAGTACTGCTCTCAGCATTCTGGTATAGCAGCCATTGAGCTCTTTCTGTAACTTAAGAGTGATGGTCCAAGCTTCGCAGCTATAAAACAGAACCGACTCTACTGTACTGTAGAGGCAACTAGGCGAAGTTTGAATTTCCGAGAGAGAATTGACTTCCATATTTTGGTCATTTTACTACATGCTCTCCATGCTGCTGCTTTACGTTGTTTAATGTCCTTTGCTGTACTCTCCACCCAGGCACCAAGATATATAAAATATTGTGCCTCATCCAACTTGGTACCATCGTTTGTCTGTATAGATCCCTTCTGGTTATATGACATGAACTTTGTTTTGCCAGTATTCATTTTCAGACCGACCTTTGCTACTGATGACTTAACTCTTTGCAGCAGATTCTGTGCTTGCTGAAATGTCTCTGACAACAATGCAATGTCATCAGCGAAGTCAAAGTCTGTCAACACCTCTGGCCTTATCCGCCTACTTCTCCGCCTGTCAAAATTGAAACCTAGCTCTTCTTCTCTTCCTTTTATGGCCATCCTCAAGGCAAAGTCCAGCACAATCACAAACCAATATGGGGCGAGTGTGTCTCCCTGTAGAACTCCAGCCAGGATTTCAAACTGTACAGTCTCTCCATCGGGAAAGATCACCTTAGCTATGGTATTCTCATACATTCCTCCGATGGCTTTGACGACCTGCTTTGGTATTCAAAGGCCTTTCTAGTGTCAAAGGCCTTTGGGAGGATAAACTAGATTAACAACGCGTTATACAAACAACAAGCATTTCATGGTTCAATCACGCATCAAGGTCAAATGGTCGTTTCAAATGATCGAGCACAATGTTTTGTTTGATTCACCCTGTATAACCAATATTCATGAGTATTGTTCAGTAGGTGATGCAATTTGGTTTCATCATAAAAGTCAGTCTAGATTAAAAGTGACTTTTTCTCTGCGATCCAGCCTACATGTACTACTTTTGCAATTCCACCTATCGACTAACCTTATCTGATGTCTTCCTTTACAAGACAAACACCTCTTGACTCTTACTGAAGTCACTGCCTTGAGATAAGAAAGTTTCATTAATAATAATATCTACTAACCTCTATGGTCTGTAATCTCATCCGATGCCTCCCTATATGAGACCACAGCTTCAGATTATGATTGACATAATTGCCTTAAGGAAGAGACTATCCTTAATGTCTACTAACCTGTTAAGTCTGTGATCTCATCCGGTTTCTCCCTATCCAAGGCCAACGCCTCCAGATTATGATAGTGTGTCTGTAGTACTGGGTTCTCAAAATTCTCGCTGCTGAACTTGAATTGAACTTCTTAATCATCTCCTGGCGCCATCTATCTGGTCAGCTTCAGCTAATAAAACCAAAACAAATAATAAAGATAAGCCAATGAAAAATATCCTCCTATGTTTGGCGGACGGGACTCACTGATAGGGACATATTTCCAAGTATTTGGGAGTTTGGGTTTATTTCCTTGAAATTTGATTGACATATTCTGGATCAGATAATAATAATCAATAACAATAAACCCATATTTGAATAGCGGCAAACACTGAGACCCTCAGCGCATAAACATAGAAACAGAAAAAGAAACATGCTGTATTATTACATTGTCAGCTTTACAATGGATCCAAATAGCAAAATCAAAACTGTCTGGAAAGCAAACTCAACTTGGACATTTTCTATGAATGTATAATAATGAATCCTGATGAATTTTGATTTGGGAACATGTTTCAATACTTCATTCATCTAACACTGTGCAGTGACATCAATGCATATTCCAATGATCGCACTTTATTTTCTCACACTTGAATGTAATGCGCTGATGGTGTAACTATATAACCACACAATCAACATCAAATCCCTGCATTCAAGTGCCACTCATGTTTAAATGTGTTGATCCCTGGAATGCGCCCTGACATCACTGCACAGAGGTAGATGAACGAAGAATAATATAAAGGCTTTTCACGAGACAAATCCTAGTAAACCCATTGGAACATCTCAAAGCCAATGGGCCCACGTCACATGAGGTTGAGCTCGCGTAAAGTACGCCTGCTCAACCTCACCCCAAAACGGTGCAATGGTTATCCGTTGTGCGCACTACGTCATCTCGACCTCAAGGCTCTGATTGGTTGGTGCTCAAACGTGAGATCTGAAAAAAAACTCATGAGTTTTTCCACGCACCATCACGCCCCACTGCGTCGGTGGTTATGGCGCAGCGTGACGATCGTTAAAAAGGCTTCAGTTTAAATTTGACCAATCAGGTGCTTACGTGTTGGTTGGCAGTATTTTGTGAGTTCAAGCATGCGTGCGCAGCCTGATCGAAGTGCGCCCACATATGTCGAACTGTGGCCAGAAGATTATGTGCCGTAGGTCCATAGCTACTTCCGTCCAGCCTAAACCCAGCTGAATAAAGAAGTGCGCTACTTTTACACAATTACCTTTTGGTTGTTCAGCAAATGTAAGTTTTCTGAGGTCATCGCTGAATGGTAGAAATATGACAACCTGGAGGTGATATTTGGACATTGTGTTTATCTAATTCTTCCTCCTATTGAAGAGATGGACAGATGAAAAGGATACAAAGAAAATGTAAAAAAATGACTTGGTGAAACGATAACTCAAATCATAGCTGTGCATAGTGGCTTTATCTGTTGGCAGTTTCACCGGATGATCATTGACAGCAGACCAGACTTCCTCATTTATATCGCCAAGAACACTACATGATCACATACAAAGGTATGGTATAGTTTTTGTTTATTGTGTAAAACACTCTTCACCTTCTCATCGAAAGCACTTGAACTATTCACGCTCTTACACATGCGCATTGCTATGACACAATTTGAATAATGCCTGATCAGGAAAGTGTTTACCGATAATTTGATCAGTCTGTACAGGGCGGACTTTAAATCAGTAAGTCATCCTACACTGCAAAAAGATTTACTCAACATTTTGCACAACGTTGTTGAAGTATGCAACCGCTCAACAGTTGTGTAAAATTTACCCAACACCGTTGGATAACATGTTTTCACCAACAGTTGAACAATTCCAGTTACTCAACAGTTGCACAATTTGAATTACACAACAGTTGTTGTTGCCATATGTTGGGTGTTTTAATGCAAATCGTTGCTTATTTGTGACAAGTTTTTATTATATATTGAGCATTTTTGTATAGCAACACGGGGTAGATGGACAGGAATGGCGAGGCATGGGAGGCATAGTCAGGTATAGGTAGGGAGGCACGGTCGGGCATGGCCAGGAATGGCGAGGCATGGGAGGCATAGTCAGGAATAGGTAGGCACATGGATCTATGGTCGGGCATGGCCAGGAATGGCGAGGCATGTGAGAGAGACACAGTCAGGTACAGGTAGGCATAGAGAGGCAAGGTCGGGCATTACCTGGAATATAGGCGAGGCATGGGAGGCATAGTCAGGTATAGGTAGGCATAGGGAGGCACGGTCTGGCATGACCAGGAATGGCGAGGCATGGGAGGCATAGTCAGGTATAGGTAGGCATAGGGAGTAATGGTCGGGCATGGCCAGGAATGGTGAGGCATGGTCAGGTATAGGTACGCATAGGGATGTATGGTCGAGCATGGACAGGAATGGCGAGGCATGGGAGGCATAGTCAGGTATAGGTAGGCATAGGGAGGCACGGTCGTGCATGGCCAGGAATGGCGAGGCATGGGAGGCATAGTCAGGTATAGGTAGGCATAGGGAGGTATGGTCGGGCATGGCCAAGAATGGCGAGGCATGGGAGGCATAGTCAGGTTTTTATTATATATTGAGCCTTTTTGTATAGCAACACGGGGTAGGCAAATAATGTGAATTCTGTGCGATGCAGCAGAGCTACATACACCATTCCCCTCGGTAGTGAATCTGTAATTTCTTTAAACATGTTATTTAACTATGTAATATCTGACATCTCTTATCATTGGTGTTTTTTACTGTGAACGTTGTCCCAACGTAGTCTTGCTATCTGGGTATGAAGGTATAAATAGTCAATATTATATAATACATAAACATATTTATGTGATTCTTTTGGTAGAAAATAGATCACATGACATGAACTATTCAGTATATGTCCATGTCTTGTATTTTTTGGCTATACAAATCGACTAGTTTTTTGGGACACGCTGTAGAATAGTGTAGATAGGCATAGGGAGTAATGGTCGGGCATGGCCAAGAATGGTGAGGCATGGGAGGCATGGTCAGGTATAGGTAGGCATATGGAGGTATGGTCGGGCATGGCCAGGAATGGCGAGGCATGGGAGGCATAGTCAGGTATAGGTAGGCATAGGGAGGCACGGTCGGGCATGGCCTGGAATGGCGAGGCATGGGAAGCATGGTCATGTATAGGTAAGCATAGGGAGGCGCAGCATGGTCGGGCATGACCGGGAATAACGAGACATGAGAGGCATGGTCAGGTATAGGTAGGCATAGGGCGGTATGGTCGGGCATGGCCAGGAATGGCGAGGCATGGGAGGCATAGTCAGGTATAGGTAAGCATAGGGAGGCATGGTCAGGCATGACCAGGAATGGCGAGGCATGGGAGGCATAGTCAGGTATAGGTAGACATAGGGAGGCACGGTCGGGCATGGCGAGGCATGGTCATGTTTAAGTATGCATAAGGAGGCATTGTCGGGCATGGCCAGGAATGGCGAGGCATGGGAGGCATGTTCAGGTATAGGGAGGCATAGGGAGGCACGGTCGGGCATGGCCTGGAATGGCGAGGCATGGGAAGCATGGTCATGTATAGGTAAGCATAGGGAGGCATGGTCGGGCATGACCGGGAATAACGAGACATGGGAGGCATGGTCAGGTATAGGTAGGCATAGGGAGGTATGGTCAGGTAGGTAGACATAGGGATGTATATTCGGGCATGGCCAGGAATGGCGAGGCATGTCAGGTATATGTAGGCATAGAGAGGCACAGTCGGGCATGGCCAGAAGTAGCGAGGCATGGGAGGCATGGTCAGGTAAAGGTAAGCATAGGGAGGGCACGGTCGGGCATGGCCAGGAATGGCAAGGCATGGGAGGCATGGTCATGTTTAGGTAAGCATGTAAGCTTGGAGACACGGTCGGGCATGGCCAGGAATGGCGAGGCATGGTCAAGTATAGGTAGGCATAGGAATATATGGTCAGGCATGGACAGGAATGGCGAGGCACGGGAGGCATGGTCAGGTATAGGTAGGCATAAGGAGTAATGGTCGGATATGGCCAGGAATGGTGAGGCATGGTCAGGTATGGGTAGGCATAGGAATGTTTGGTCGGGCATGGCCAGGAATGGCGAGGCATGGGATGCATAGTCAGGTATAGGTAGGCATAGGGATCTATGGTCGGTCATGGCCAGGAATGGCGAGGCATGGGAGGCATAGTCAGGTATGGGTAGGCATAGGGAGGCATGGTCGGGCATGGCCAGGAATGGCGAGGCATGGGAGGCATAGTCAGGTATAGGTAGGCATAGGGAGGTATGGTCGGACATGGCCAGGAATGGCGAGGCATGGGAGGCATACTCAGGTATAGGTAGGCATAGGGAGGTATGGTCAGGCATGGCCAGGAATGGCGAGGCATGGGAGGCATTGTCATGTTAAAGTAAGCATAGGGAGGCACGGTCGGGCATGGCCAGGAATGGCGAGGCATGGTCAGGTATAAGTAGGCATAGGAATGTATGGTCGGGCATGGACAGGAATGGCGAGGCATGGAAGGCATAGTCAGGTATGGTAGGTAGGCATAGGGAGGCACGATCGGGTATGGCCAGGAATGGCGAAGCACGGGAAGCATAGACAGGTATAGGTAGGCATAGGGAGGTATGGTCGGGCATGGCCAGCAAGGGCGAGGCATGGGAGGCGTAGTCATGTATAGGAAAACATAGGGATATATGGTCGGGCATGGCCAGGAATGGCGAGGCATGGTCAGGTATAGGTATGCATAGGGAGGCACGGTCGGGCATGGCCAGGAATGGCGAGGCATGGGAGGCATAGTCAGGTATAGGTAGGCATAGGGAGTAATTGTCGGGCATGGCCAGGAATGGTGAGGCATGGTCAGCTATAGGTAAGAGGTATAGGTAGGCATAGGGATCTATGGTCGGGCATGGCCAGGAATGGCGAGGCATGGGAGGCATAGTCAGGTATAGGTAGGCATAGGTAGGCACGGTCGGGCATGACCAGGAATGGCGAGGTATGGGAGGCATAGTCGGGTATAGGTAGGCATAGGGAGTAATGGTCGTGTATGGCCAGGAATGGTGAGGCATGTTCAGGTATAGGTAGGCATAGGGATGTATGGTCGGGCAATGTGCATGGACAGGAATGGCGAGGCATGGGAGGCATAGTCAGGTATAGGTAGGGAGGTACGGTCGGGCATGGCCAGGAATGGCGTGGCATGGGAGGCATAGTCAGGAATAGGTAGGCACATGGATCTATGGTCGGGCATGGCCAGGAATGGCGAGGCATGTGAGAGAGACACAGTCAGGTACAGGTAGGCATAGAGAGGCAAGGTCGTGCATTACCTGGAATATAGGCGAGGCATGGGAGGCATAGTCAGGTATAGGTAGGCATAGGGAGGCACGGTCTGGCATGACCAGGAATGGCGAGGCATGGGAGGCATAGTCAGGTATAGGTAGGCATAGGGAGTAATGGTCGGGCATGGCCAGGAATGGTGAGGCATGGTCAGGTATAGGTACGCATAGGGATGTATGGTCGAGCATGGACAGGCATGGCAAGGCATGGGAGGCATAGTTAGGTATAGGTAGGCATAGGGAGGCACAGTCGTGCATGGCCAGGAATGGCGAGGCATGGGAGGCATAGTCAGGTATAGGTAGGCATAGGGAGGTATGGTCGGGCATGGCCAAGAATGGCGAGGCATGGGAGGCATAGTCAGGTATAGGTAGGCATAGGGATCTATGGTCGGGCATGGCCAGGAATAGCGAGGCATGGGGGGCATGGTCAGGTATAAATAGGCATAGGAATGTATGGTCGGGCATGGTCAGGAATGGCGAGGCACGGGAGGCATGGTCAGGTATAGGTAAGCATAGGGAGGCATGGTCGGGCATTACCTGGAATGGCGAGGCATGGGAGGCATAGTCAGGTATAGGTAGGCATAGGGATGTTCGGTCGGGCATGGCCAGGAATGGCGAGGCATGGGAGGCTTAGTCAGGTATGGGTAGGCATAGGGATGTTTGGTCGGGCATAGCCAGGAATGGCGAGGCATGGGAGGCATACTCAGGTATAGGTAGGCATAGGGAGGTATGGTCGGGCATGGCCAGGAATGGCGAGGCATGGGAGGCATTGTCATGTTAAAGTAAGCATAGGGAGGCACGGTCGGGCATGGCCAGGAATGGCGAGGCATGGTCAGGTATAAGTAGGTATAGGAATGTATGGTCGGGCATGGACAGGAATGGCGAGGCACGGGAGGCATGGTCAGGTACATGTATAGGTAGGCATAGGGAGTAATGGTCGGGCATGTCCAGGAATGGTGAGGCATGGTCAGGTATGGGTAGGCATAGGGATGTTTGGTCGGGCATGGCCAGGAATGGCGAGGCATGGGAGGCTCAGTCAGGTATGGGTAGGCATAGGGATGTTTGGTCGGGCATGGCCAGGAATGGCGAGGCATGGGAGGCTTAGTCAGGTATAGGTAGGCATAGGGAGGAACGGTCAGGCATGGCCAGGAATGGCGAGGCATGGTCAGGTATAGGTAGGCATGGGGAGTAATGGTCGGGTATGGCCAGGAATGGTGAGCCATGGGAGGCATTGTCAGGTATAGGTAGGCATAGGGAGGCACGGTCGGGCATGGCCAGGAATGGTGAGGCATGGTCAGGTATAGGTAGGCATAGGGATCTATGGTCGGGCATGGCCAGGAATGGCGAGGCATGGGAGGCATACTCAGGTATAGGTAGGCATAGGGAGGTATGGTCGGGCATGGCCAGGAATGGCGAGGCATGGGAGGCATTGTCATGTTAAAGTAAGCATAGGGAGGCACGGTCGGGCATGGCCAGGAATGGCGAGGCATGGTCAGGTATAAGTAGGCATAGGAATGTATGGTCGGGCATGGACAGGAATGGCGAGGCATGGAAGGCATAGTCAGGTATAGGTAGGCATAGGGAGGTATGGTCGGGCATGGACAGGAATGGCGAGGCATGGAAGGCGTAGTCAGGTATAGGTAGGCATAGGGAGGTATGGTCGGACATTGACAGGAATGGCGAGGCATGGTGAGGTATAGGTAGGCATAGGGATGTATAGTCGGGCATGGCCAGGAATGGCGAGGCATGGGAGGCATATTCAGGTATGGTAGGTAGGCATAGGGAGGCACGATCGGGCATGGCCAGGAATGGCGAAGCATGGGAGGCATAGACAGGTATAGGTAGGCATAGGGAGGTATGGTCGGGCATGGCCAGGAATGGTGAGGCATGGGAGGCATGGTCATGTTTAGGTAGGCATATGGAGGCACGGTCGGGCATGGCCAGGAATGGCGAGGCATGGTCAGGTATAGGTAGGCATAGGAATATATGGTCAGGCATGGACAGGAATGGCGAGGCACGGGAGGCATGGTCAGGTATAGGTAGGCATAGAGAGTAATGGTCGGATATGGCGAGGCATGGGAGGCATGGTCAGGTATAGGAAGCATAGGGATCTATGGTCGGGCATGGCCAGGAATGGCGAGGCATGGGAGGCATATTCAGGTATAGGCATAGGGAGTAATGGTCGGGCATGGCCAGGAATGATGAGGCATGGTCAGGTATAGGTAAAGAGGTATAGGTAGGCATAGGGATCTATTGTAATGCCGAGGCATGGGAGGCATAGTCAGGTATAGGTAGGCATAGGGAGGTATGGTCGGACATGACCAGGAATGGCGAGGCATGGGAGGCATGGTCAGGTATAGGTAGGCATAGGGATGTATGGTCGGGCATGGAGAGGAATGGCGAGGCATGGGAGGCATAGTCAGGTATGGTAGGTAGGCATAGGGAGGCACGATCGGGTATGGCCAGGAATGGCGAAGCACGGGAAGCATAGACAGGTATAGGTAGGCATAGGGAGGTATGGTCGGGCATGGCCAGGAATGGCGAGGCATGGGAGGCATAGTCAGGTATAGGTAGGCATAGGGAGTAATTGTCGGGCATGGCCAGGAATGGTGAGGCATGGTCAGCTATAGGTAAGAGGTATAGGTAGGCATAGGGATCTATGGTCGGGCATGGCCAGGAATGGCGAGGCATGGAAGGCATAGTCAGGTATAGGTAGGCATAGGTAGGCACGGTCGGGCATGACCAGGAATGGCGAGGTATGGGAGGCATAGTCGGGTATAGGTAGGCATAGGGAGTAATGGTCGTGTATGGCCAGGAATGGTGAGGCATGTTCAGGTATAGGTAGGCATAGGGATGTATGGTCGGGCAATGTGCATGGACAGGAATGGCGAGGCATGGGAGGCATAGTCAGGTATAGGTAGGGAGGTACGGTCGGGCATGGCCAGGAATGGCGAGGCATGGGAGGCATAGTCAGGAATAGGTAGGCACATGGATCTATGGTCGGGCATGGCCAGGAATGGCGAGGCATGTGAGAGAGACACAGTCAGGTACAGGTAGGCATAGAGAGGCAAGGTCGTGCATTACCTGGAATATAGGCGAGGCATGGGAGGCATAGTCAGGTATAGGTAGGCATAGGGAGGCACGGTCTGGCATGACCAGGAATGGCGAGGCATGGGAGGCATAGTCAGGTATAGGTAGGCATAGGGAGTAATGGTCGGGCATGGCCAGGAATGGTGAGGCATGGTCAGGTATAGGTACGCATAGGGATGTATGGTCGAGCATGGACAGGCATGGCAAGGCATGGGAGGTATAGTTAGGTATAGGTAGGCATAGGGAGGCACGGTCGTGCATGGCCAGGAATGGCGAGGCATGGGAGGCATAGTCAGGTATAGGTAGGCATAGGGAGGTATGGTCGGGCATGGCCAAGAATGGCGAGGCATGGGAGGCATAGTCAGGTATAGGTAGGCATAGGGATCTATGGTCGGGCATGGCCAGGAATAGCGAGGCATGGGGGGCATGGTCAGGTATAAGTAGGCATAGGAATGTATGGTCGGGCATGGTCAGGAATGGCGAGGCACGGGAGGCATGGTCAGGTATAGGTAAGCATAGGGAGGCATGGTCGGGCATTACCTGGAATGGCGAGGCATGGGAGGCATAGTCAGGTATAGGTAGGCATAGGGATGTTCGGTCGGGCATGGCCAGGAATGGCGAGGCATGGGAGGCTTAGTCAGGTATGAGTAGGCATAGGGATGTTTGGTCGGGCATAGCCAGGAATGGCGAGGCATGGGAGGCATACTCAGGTATAGGTAGGCATAGGGAGGTATGGTCGGGCATGGCCAGGAATGGCGAGGCATGGGAGGCATTGTCATGTTAAAGTAAGCATAGGGAGGCACGGTCGGGCATGGCCAGGAATGGCGAGGCATGGTCAGGTATAAGTAGGTATAGGAATGTATGGTCGGGCATGGACAGGAATGGCGAGGCACGGGAGGCATGGTCAGGTACATGTATAGGTAGGCATAGGGAGTAATGGTCGGGCATGTCCAGGAATGGTGAGGCATGGTCAGGTATGGGTAGGCATAGGGATGTTTGGTCGGGCATGGCCAGGAATGGCGAGGCATGGGAGGCTCAGTCAGGTATGGGTAGGCATAGGGATGTTTGGTCGGGCATGGCCAGGAATGGCGAGGCATGGGAGGCTTAGTCAGGTATAGGTAGGCATAGGGAGGAACGGTCAGGCATGGCCAGGAATGGCGAGGCATGGTCAGGTATAGGTAGGCATAGGGAGTAATGGTCGGGTATGGCCAGGAATGGTGAGCCATGGGAGGCATTGTCAGGTATAGGTAGGCATAGGGAGGCACGGTCGGGCATGGCCAGGAATGGTGAGGCATGGTCAGGTATAGGTAGGCATAGGGATCTATGGTCGGGCATGGCCAGGAATGGCGAGGCATGGGAGGCATACTCAGGTATAGGTAGGCATAGGGAGGTATGGTCGGGCATGGCCAGGAATGGCGAGGCATGGGAGGCATTGTCATGTTAAAGTAAGCATAGGGAGGCACGGTCGGGCATGGCCAGGAATGGCGAGGCATGGTCAGGTATAAGTAGGCATAGGAATGTATGGTCGGGCATGGACAGGAATGGCGAGGCATGGAAGGCATAGTCAGGTATAGGTAGGCATAGGGAGGTATGGTCGGGCATGGACAGGAATGGCGAGGCATGGAAGGCGTAGTCAGGTATAGGTAGGCATAGGGAGGTATGGTCGGACATTGACAGGAATGGCGAGGCATGGTGAGGTATAGGTAGGCATAGGGATGTATAGTCGGGCATGGCCAGGAATGGCGAGGCATGGGAGGCATATTCAGGTATGGTAGGTAGGCATAGGGAGGCACGATCGGGCATGGCCAGGAATGGCGAAGCATGGGAGGCATAGACAGGTATAGGTAGGCATAGGGAGGTATGGTCGGGCATGGCCAGGAATGGTGAGGCATGGGAGGCATGGTCATGTTTAGGTAGGCATATGGAGGCACGGTCGGGCATGGCCAGGAATGGCGAGGCATGGTCAGGTATAGGTAGGCATAGGAATATATGGTCAGGCATGGACAGGAATGGCGAGGCACGGGAGGCATGGTCAGGTATAGGTAGGCATAGAGAGTAATGGTCGGATATGGCGAGGCATGGGAGGCATGGTCAGGTATAGGAAGCATAGGGATCTATGGTCGGGCATGGCCAGGAATGGCGAGGCATGGGAGGCATATTCAGGTATAGGCATAGGGAGTAATGGTCGGGCATGGCCAGGAATGATGAGGCATGGTCAGGTATAGGTAAAGAGGTATAGGTAGGCATAGGGATCTATTGTAATGCCGAGGCATGGGAGGCATAGTCAGGTATAGGTAGGCATAGGGAGGTATGGTCGGACATGACCAGGAATGGCGAGGCATGGGAGGCATGGTCAGGTATAGGTAGGCATAGGGATGTATGGTCGGGCATGGAGAGGAATGGCGAGGCATGGGAGGCATAGTCAGGTATGGTAGGTAGGCATAGGGAGGCACGATCGGGTATGGCCAGGAATGGCGAAGCACGGGAAGCATAGACAGGTATAGGTAGGCATAGGGAGGTATGGTCGGGCATGGCCAGGAATGGCGAGGCATGGGAGGCATAGTCAGGTATAGGTAGGCATAGGGAGTAATTGTCGGGCATGGCCAGGAATGGTGAGGCATGGTCAGCTATAGGTAAGAGGTATAGGTAGGCATAGGGATCTATGGTCGGGCATGGCCAGGAATGGCGAGGCATGGAAGGCATAGTCAGGTATAGGTAGGCATAGGTAGGCACGGTCGGGCATGACCAGGAATGGCGAGGTATGGGAGGCATAGTCGGGTATAGGTAGGCATAGGGAGTAATGGTCGTGTATGGCCAGGAATGGTGAGGCATGTTCAGGTATAGGTAGGCATAGGGATGTATGGTCGGGCAATGTGCATGGACAGGAATGGCGAGGCATGGGAGGCATAGTCAGGTATAGGTAGGGAGGTACGGTCGGGCATGGCCAGGAATGGCGAGGCATGGGAGGCATAGTCAGGAATAGGTAGGCACATGGATCTATGGTCGGGCATGGCCAGGAATGGCGAGGCATGTGAGAGAGACACAGTCAGGTACAGGTAGGCATAGAGAGGCAAGGTCGTGCATTACCTGGAATATAGGCGAGGCATGGGAGGCATAGTCAGGTATAGGTAGGCATAGGGAGGCACGGTCTGGCATGACCAGGAATGGCGAGGCATGGGAGGCATAGTCAGGTATAGGTAGGCATAGGGAGTAATGGTCGGGCATGGCCAGGAATGGTGAGGCATGGTCAGGTATAGGTACGCATAGGGATGTATGGTCGAGCATGGACAGGCATGGCAAGGCATGGGAGGCATAGTTAGGTATAGGTAGGCATAGGGAGGCACGGTCGTGCATGGCCAGGAATGGCGAGGCATGGGAGGCATAGTCAGGTATAGGTAGGCATAGGGAGGTATGGTCGGGCATGGCCAAGAATGGCGAGGCATGGGAGGCATAGTCAGGTATAGGTAGGCATAGGGATCTATGGTCGGGCATGGCCAGGAATAGCGAGGCATGGGGGGCATGGTCAGGTATAAGTAGGCATAGGAATGTATGGTCGGGCATGGTCAGGAATGGCGAGGCACGGGAGGCATGGTCAGGTATAGGTAAGCATAGGGAGGCATGGTCGGGCATTACCTGGAATGGCGAGGCATGGGAGGCATAGTCAGGTATAGGTAGGCATAGGGATGTTCGGTCGGGCATGGCCAGGAATGGCGAGGCATGGGAGGCTTAGTCAGGTATGAGTAGGCATAGGGATGTTTGGTCGGGCATAGCCAGGAATGGCGAGGCATGGGAGGCATACTCAGGTATAGGTAGGCATAGGGAGGTATGGTCGGGCATGGCCAGGAATGGCGAGGCATGGGAGGCATTGTCATGTTAAAGTAAGCATAGGGAGGCACGGTCGGGCATGGCCAGGAATGGCGAGGCATGGTCAGGTATAAGTAGGTATAGGAATGTATGGTCGGGCATGGACAGGAATGTCGAGGCACGGGAGGCATGGTCAGGTACATGTATAGGTAGGCATAGGGAGTAATGGTCGGGCATGTCCAGGAATGGTGAGGCATGGTCAGGTATGGGTAGGCATAGGGATGTTTGGTCGGGCATGGCCAGGAATGGCGAGGCATGGGAGGCTCAGTCAGGTATGGGTAGGCATAGGGATGTTTGGTCGGGCATGGCCAGGAATGGCGAGGCATGGGAGGCTTAGTCAGGTATAGGTAGGCATAGGGAGGAACGGTCAGGCATGGCCAGGAATGGCGAGGCATGGTCAGGTATAGGTAGGCATAGGGAGTAATGGTCGGGTATGGCCAGGAATGGTGAGCCATGGGAGGCATTGTCAGGTATAGGTAGGCATAGGGAGGCACGGTCGGGCATGGCCAGGAATGGTGAGGCATGGTCAGGTATAGGTAGGCATAGGGATCTATGGTCGGGCATGGCCAGGAATGGCGAGGCATGGGAGGCATACTCAGGTATAGGTAGGCATAGGGAGGTATGGTCGGGCATGGCCAGGAATGGCGAGGCATGGGAGGCATTGTCATGTTAAAGTAAGCATAGGGAGGCACGGTCGGGCATGGCCAGGAATGGCGAGGCATGGTCAGGTATAAGTAGGCATAGGAATGTATGGTCGGGCATGGACAGGAATGGCGAGGCATGGAAGGCATAGTCAGGTATAGGTAGGCATAGGGAGGTATGGTCGGGCATGGACAGGAATGGCGAGGCATGGAAGGCGTAGTCAGGTATAGGTAGGCATAGGGAGGTATGGTCGGACATTGACAGGAATGGCGAGGCATGGTGAGGTATAGGTAGGCATAGGGATGTATAGTCGGGCATGGCCAGGAATGGCGAGGCATGGGAGGCATATTCAGGTATGGTAGGTAGGCATAGGGAGGCACGATCGGGCATGGCCAGGAATGGCGAAGCATGGGAGGCATAGACAGGTATAGGTAGGCATAGGGAGGTATGGTCGGGCATGGCCAGGAATGGTGAGGCATGGGAGGCATGGTCATGTTTAGGTAGGCATATGGAGGCACGGTCGGGCATGGCCAGGAATGGCGAGGCATGGTCAGGTATAGGTAGGCATAGGAATATATGGTCAGGCATGGACAGGAATGGCGAGGCACGGGAGGCATGGTCAGGTATAGGTAGGCATAGAGAGTAATGGTCGGATATGGCGAGGCATGGGAGGCATGGTCAGGTATAGGTAGGCATAGGGATCTATGGTCGGGCATGGCCAGGAATGGCGAGGCATGGGAGGCATATTCAGGTATAGGCATAGGGAGTAATGGTCGGGCATGGCCAGGAATGATGAGGCATGGTCAGGTATAGGTAAAGAGGTATAGGTAGGCATAGGGATCTATTGTAATGCCGAGGCATGGGAGGCATAGTCAGGTATAGGTAGGCATAGGGAGGTATGGTCGGACATGGCCAGGAATGGCGAGGCATGGGAGGCATGGTCAGGTATAGGAAGGCATAGGGATGTATGGTCGGGCATGGAGAGGAATGGCGAGGCATGGGAGGCATAGTCAGGTATGGTAGGTAGGCATAGGGAGGCACGATCGGGTATGGCCAGGAATGGCGAAGCACAGGAAGCATAGACAGGTATAGGTAGGCATAGGGAGGTATGGTCGGGCATGGCCAGGAATGGAGAGGCATGGGAGGCATAGTCAGGTATAGGTAGGCATAGGGAGTAATTGTCGGGCATGGCCAGGAATGGTGAGGCATGGTCAGCTATAGGTAAGAGGTATAGGTAGGCATAGGGATCTATGGTCCGGCATGGCCAGGAATGGCGAGGCATGGAAGGCATAGTCAGGTATAGGTAGGCATAGGGATGTATGGTCGGGCATGGAGAGGAATGGCGAGGCATGGGAGGCATAGTCAGGTATGGTAGGTAGGCATAGGGAGGCACGATCGGGTATGGCCAGGAATGGCGAAGCACAGGAAGCATAGACAGGTATAGGTAGGCATAGGTAGGCACGGTCGGGCATGACCAGGAATGGCGAGGTATGGGTGGCATAGTCGGGTATAGGTAGGCATAGGGATGGTCGTGTATGGCCAGGAATGGTGAGGCATGTTCAGGTATAGGTAGGCATAGGGATGTATGGTCGGGCAATGTGCATGGACAGGAATGGCGAGGCATGGGAGGCATAGTCAGGTATAGGTAGGGAGGTACGGTCGGGCATGGCCAGGAATGGCGAGGCATGGGAGGCATAGTCAGGAATAGGTAGGCACATGGATCTATGGTCGGGCATGGCCAGGAATGGCGAGGCATGTGAGAGAGACACAGTCAGGTACAGGTAGGCATAGAGAGGCAAGGTCGTGCATTACCTGGAATATAGGCGAGGCATGGGAGGCATAGTCAGGTATAGGTAGGCATAGGGAGGCACGGTCTGGCATGACCAGGAATGGCGAGGCATGGGAGGCATAGTCAGGTATAGGTAGGCATAGGGAGTAATGGTCGGGCATGGCCAGGAATGGTGAGGCATGGTCAGGTATAGGTACGCATAGGGATGTATGGTCGAGCATGGACAGGAATGGCGAGGCATGGGAGGCATAGTTAGGTATAGGTAGGCATAGGGAGGCACGGTCGTGCATGGCCAGGAATGGCGAGGCATGGGAGGCATAGTCAGGTATAGGTAGGCATAGGGAGGTATGGTCGGGCATGGCCAAGAATGGCGAGGCATGGGAGGCATAGTCAGGTATAGGTAGGCATAGGGATCTATGGTCGGGCATGGCCAGGAATAGCGAGGCATGGGGGGCATGGTCAGGTATAAGTAGGCATAGGAATGTATGGTCGGGCATGGTCAGGAATGGCGAGGCACGGGAGGCATGGTCAGGTATAGGTAAGCATAGGGAGGCATGGTCGGGCATTACCTGGAATGGCGAGGCATGGGAGGCATAGTCAGGTATAGGTAGGCATAGGGATGTTCGGTCGGGCATGGCCAGGAATGGCGAGGCATGGGAGGCTTAGTCAGGTATGGGTAGGCATAGGGATGTTTGGTCGGGCATGGCCAGGAATGGCGAGGCATGGTCAGGTATGGGTAGGCATAGGGATGTTTGGTCGGGCATGGCCAGGAATGGCGAGGCATGGGAGGCTCAGTCAGGTATGGGTAGGCATAGGGATGTTTGGTCGGGCATGGCCAGGAATGGCGAGGCATGGGAGGCTTAGTCAGGTATAGGTAGGCATAGGGAGGAACGGTCAGGCATGGCCAGGAATGGCGAGGCATGGTCAGGTATAGGTAGGCATAGGGAGTAATGGTCGGGTATGGCCAGGAATGGTGAGCCATGGGAGGCATTGTCAGGTATAGGTAGGCATAGGGAGGCACGGTCGGGCATGGCCAGGAATGGTGAGGCATGGTCAGGTATAGGTAGGCATAGGGATCTATGGTCGGGCATGGCCAGGAATGACGAGGCATGGGAGGCATAGTCAGGTATAGGTAGGCATAGGGAGGCACGGTCGGGCATGGCCAGGAATGGTGAGGCATGGGAGGCATAGTCAGGTATAGGTAGTCATAGGGAGGTATGGTTGGGCATGGCCAGGAATGGCGAGGCATGGGAGGCATAGTCAGGTATAGGTAGGCATAGGGAGGTATGGTCGGACATGGCCAGGAATGGCGAGGCATGGGAGGCATACTCAGGTATAGGTAGGCATGGGGAGGTATGGTCTGGCATGGCCAGGAATGGCGAGGCATGGGAGGCTTAGTCAGGTATAGGTAGGCATAGGGAGGGACGGTCGGGCATGGCCAGGAATGGTGAGGCATGGTCAGGTATAGGTAGGCATAGGGATCTATGGTCGGGCATGGCCAGGAATGACGAGGCATGGGAGGCATAGTCAGGTATAGGTAGGCATAGGGAGGCACGGTCGGGCATGGCCAGGAATGGTGAGGCATGGGAGGCATAGTCAGGTATAGGTAGTCATAGGGAGGTATGGTTGGGCATGGCCAGGAATGGCGAGGCATGGGAGGCTTAGTCAGGTATAGGTAGGCATAGGGAGGCACGGTCGGGCATGGCCAGGAATGGTGAGACATGGGAGGCATAGTCAGGTATAGGTATTCATAGGGAGGTATGGTTGGGCATGGCCAGGAATGGCGAGGCATTGGAGGCATAGTCAGGTATATGTAGGCATAGAGAGGCACGGCCGGGCAAGGCCAGGAATGGCGAGACATGGGAGGCATTGTCAGGTATAGGTAGGCATAAGGAGGCACGGCCGGGCAAGGCCAGGAATGGCGAGGCATGGTAGGCATAGTCAGGTATAGGTAGTCATAGGGAGGTATGGTTGGGCATGGCCAGGAATGGCGAGGCATGGGAGGCTTAGTCAGGTATAGGTAGGCATAGGGAGGGACGGTCGGGCATGGCCAGGAATGGTGAGGCATGGTCAGGTATAGGTAGGCATAGGGATCTATGGTCGGGCATGGCCAGGAATGACGAGGCATGGGAGGCATAGTCAGGTATAGGTAGGCATAGGGAGGCACGGTCGGGCATGGCCAGGAATGGTGAGGCATGGGAGGCATAGTCAGGTATAGGTAGTCATAGGGAGGTATGGTTGGGCATGGCCAGGAATGGCGAGGCATGGGAGGCTTAGTCAGGTATAGGTAGGCATAGGGAGGCACGGTCGGGCATGGCCAGGAATGGTGAGGCATGGGAGGCATAGTCAGGTATAGGTATTCATAGGGAGGTATGGTTGGGCATGGCCAGGAATGGCGAGGCATGGGAGGCATAGTCAGGTATATGTAGGCATAGAGAGGCACGGCCGGGCATGGCCAGGAATGGCGAGGCATGGGAGGCATTGTCAGGTATAGGTAGGCATAAGGAGGCACGGCCGGGCAAGGCCAGGAATGACGAGGCATGGTAGGCATAGTCAGGTATAGGTAGTCATAGGGAGGTATGGTTGGGCATGGCCAGGAATGGCGAGGCATGGGAGGCTTAGTCAGGTATAGGTAGGCATAGGGAGGGACGGTCGGGCATGGCCAGGAATGGTGAGGCATGGTCAGGTATAGGTAGGCATAGGGATCTATGGTCGGGCATGGCCAGGAATGACGAGGCATGGGAGGCATAGTCAGGTATAGGTAGGCATAGGGAGGCACGGTCGGGCATGGCCAGGAATGGTGAGGCATGGGAGGCATAGTCAGGTATAGGTAGTCATAGGGAGGTATGGTTGGGCATGGCCAGGAATGGCGAGGCATGGGAGGCTTAGTCAGGTATAGGTAGGCATAGGGAGGTATGGTTGGGCATGGCCAGGAATGGCGAGGCATGGGAGGCTTAGTCAGGTATAGGTAGGCATAGGGAGGCACGGTCGGGCATGGCCTGGAATGGTGAGGCATGGAAGGCATAGTCAGGTATAGTCATAGGGAGGTATGGTTGGGCATGGCCAGGAATGGCGAGGCATGGGAGGCATAGTCAGGTATATGTAGGCATAGAGAGGCACGGCCGGGCAAGGCCAGGAATGGCGAGGCATGGGAGGCATTGTCAGGTATAGGTAGGCATAAGGAGGCACGGCCGGGCAAGGCCAGGAATGGCGAGGCATGGGAGGCATAGTCAGGTATAGGTAGTCATAGGGAGGTATGGTTGGGCATGGCCAGGAATGGCGAGGCATGGGAGGCATAGTCAGGTATAGGTAGTCATAGGGAGGTATGGTTGGGCATGGCCAGGAATGGTGAGGCATGGGAGGCATAGTCAGGTATATGTAGGCATAGAGAGGCACGGCCGGGCAAGGCCAGGAATGGCGAGGCATGGGAGGCATTGTCAGGTATAGGTAGGCATAAGGAGGCACGGCCGGGCAAGGCCAGGAATGGCGAGGCATGGGAGGCATAGTCAGGTATAGGTAGTCATAGGGAGGTATGGTTGGGCATGGCCAGGAATGGCGAGGCATGGGAGGCATAGTCAGGTATAGGTAGTCATAGGGAGGTATGGTTGGGCATGGCCAGGAATGGTGAGGCATGGGAGGCATAGTCAGGTATAGGTAGTCATAGGGAGGTATGGTTAGGCATGGCCAGTAATGGCGAGGCATGGGAGGCATAGTCAGGTATAGGTAGGCTAGGGAGGCACGGTCGGATATGGCCAGGAACTGTACATTCAATAGGACACATTTGTAATGCATCCACATTGTATGCACTCATCATGGAATAAATATAAAAGCCTATCACACAATTGAAAGAATGTTTGGAATATCAACAACATGTGCATTATCACAAAAAATTGCCTCAATCCTGAGACTGAATAATTTTGACAGGCATAAAAACACAAGTTTTTTTTGTAAATTATTACAATTTATATGCATACCTTATATATTGAAACAATTCATATTTTCCCAATTTCATTTTTCTCGGCAATCTCTTAGTGCCCCTTTAAGTTGGATATAAATCTAAATATAACAGTAATTGGTGGTAGGGTATTATTTGACAAATAGAGCAATCAGTTTAAAATGTTCGCCTTTACTTCTGTACAAATTGGTTTTGTTATGATTAAATCTTCAAGTTGATTTCTTATACTGTTATCAAACTAGCTCCATATGGTCATATTTCCTGACCATGACAATTCAATAATTCAGGTGAATTTTCAGACCATAATCAAAATTCCATTGTCTTACAGTGATTAATAAATACACATCCACCATGGCGCTATTGGAATGAAATAACACATACAAAACTCAACTCTTTGTTTCATTTTTTTATTGTTGAAGTATTCCTCCTCCTTTCCTTTCTTATTTCGGTTTAGCATAACATATCTGTGTAAATATTATATACAAAAAGGTTAAATATTGTGAGATGTTTGTACAGAAACATTCATTCTAACACTTTCCACGCAGCATGCGGCTGCAGACGACATTTCAAAAGTTCACAAAATGTTTCACAAATTTCAAAGTTATTGAATTTCATCACCATATTTGGAATCACCTTGAGAAATGCATTAAAATAAGTACAAACATTCCTAGTATTCCTAGCATTGGTTCAGTAACCCTTGAGATAGACTTTGAAAGTTAGGAAAGGTTTCTGAAAAATCTGATTTGTATGGTAAAAATAATAGCCGCGTGGAAAGTGTTAAGGGATAAAGATTGGTTTGAATCAGATCAAATACAGTAAAGTTTGTTTACATATCAATACTTTTTATATACTGTGATTGACCTTTTAAAAAACCTACCTTTTTGCTTGACTACTTTTCTATTATTGGAAACTAACATGAACATTTCCATTATTTACAGATGCATATCTGTTAGTCAACATTCACATAAAGAATCACAAGACCTTATTAAACATGTCTGGTGTCTTAAGATAATGGGTATGCCTGCCTACTTTTCAACTCGGACATTGGCCTGCAAGTTTTATTAACGATATCTCCGGTTTGAATTCAAGTTTAGATCTTGAAACATATTTTATGTCCTTCAGGATGTTTGTATTCATTTGCAGAAATAGTTAAAAAACAATGTGCACTGGTTCCTGAGAAAACTCTTTATTTATCTATATTCCAACATGTTCATTAATAGAATAGATGTAATTCGATTGTTTCCATTCTATCCTGACATAGCATATATGTACCAATCATGGAAAATGGAAAGTAACAAGGCAGCTATGTAGAAATACTTGTTTGAACAAATTAATATGCGCTATAGCAGCTAAAAGAAATGCCATTTGTCCATATACCAATGTTTATAGAATAGATGTAATTAGATTGCTTCCTTTCTATCCAAAATGCAGTTTCTATCCAAAATGCAGTGGAATGAAATGACAACCTCTATGTATATACTAACAAAGATAGTCAGTTATGTCCCCCCCCCTTTGATGTCCATCCCAAATTCGAGACCTTAGTTACACCACTGCCAAAATACATTTGTAAGCCAACCTGTACCTTAATACATGTAGTCTTGACTTGATCATCTTTCTTCTCAAAGGGGCAAACTGGAGTTGTTGCTTGATTCTATAACAAAACACAGGCTGTGTTGTAGATTCATTAGGCTCCAAAGAAAGTGCAATAGTTTTGTCTTATTTTTCCAATACAATGTTTGTATCACAAACAATTATTGATTGATTTAATTATTAGAAACTAGAGCAAACTGTGTAAACATAAGGAATGGAAGAAATAACAAATATTTCTATTCACATTCACATTCACAGAAATAGTTATTCAAAACAGGTGTGATCGAGTTATCTCCTTTCTTATCCTAAAAGTTATAGCGTGATTCCGGCATGCATCTATACGCCAAAATGTCCTTTGATAGTCTCGACTAGATCTCCTTTCTTCCCGGTAGCTGGCAGACGAGCCTGTTGGCAAAACTCTTTCAACACTGCAACGGTCAACTTGTTCAGCTGCAAAGATAAGTAAAATATTTGCTTTAATTATAATGGGACTTAGAATGAAAGTTCATCTGTGTTGGTGATAAATAATATGAAGTTAAACTTTCGATCTCAACACAAGAAATATTTACCTGGACTTGTTTTAGGGAAGGGGGCTTGTTTGTCACTGTCTGCACAAAATACCTATTCAAATATGAATAAAATGCAACGTTCGCAGTCGCATAAGAGTGGCCTTGGGATATAATAAGTACAAAAGTCGGAACAACTACCTGTGGTGAGCATTCAGGGTGTAACCAGAGGTGGGTTGGGCTGGAAGGCTTGCTCCCTGATACCATCCAAATAAAATGACAAAATCGTTTATATTAACCAAAATGTATCAGTTATGCCCCCATCCTGATCACAGACCTGCCCCCCTTTCGTCCAACCCCTCCTTGAAGACTCTATAAGTTACGCTTCTATATGCATTCACTAAGTTTGACCTATGTGGCTCTATTGTCATCAGAGGTTTTTGATTCTTCAAATATGATCAGTGAACTATTGGTAGGTACACCCGATGGTAGCAGGCATGTCAACATTTGCATCTTGGGATCAGTGACATTTTGTACAACAATCAGGACGGTATTTAAAACTGCTTTTTAACATATTAGGGGAAATAATTCCAGAATCAGGGAGATTTTCAAATTAAAGTGACCTCAATCATGATTGTGAATGGAATGATGGTAAGTGCGCCCACATGTAGCGAGCTGTGACCAACAGACGTTTATCATTCACAACAATTAAGGTTCGTTCAATGAATCATCTGTAATAATATCTCCTAAGTAAACAGGTTGTGTGAACATAACTTTACAAACTTTGTTCTTGACATACCTTTCCTTGTTGTGCATACTGGTTCATATCGACATCTTCAGTCTTGGCTTTCTTAGCAGCGCCACCGTCAGCTCCAGGGGCCTGTAATACATAATATCATATAACTTGCCTTTAACAGGGTATGATCGATGAGGTAAAATTAAACTGAAGCTAATGCAGAACTGGGTAGATCTAGGGTTAACATTACCGCCATTAAAAGTCAATTAAAGTTTGCAAACATTTTAATTGATACACTAGAGACAAATACATCCTATGGTTCACTTTGGTTCACATTTTACAATTGTGCACTGAAGTCAGAGAGTATGAGCAATTGACACAGAATCCATGTGTATTTATGTAATTGGCACAATAATTATTCCTTTTCCAAAAAAGTTGTATATAGAACCAATTTTTCCAAATATAAATATCAAACAGCCTGCCCAATCTTGAAATCATGTCCAAGTCCTTATCACATGATGTTTCACAGACTATCTGTAACCAGCTTAACAACTTAGTAAACCAAAGACATTTTTTTAACAGCATAACAACAGCAAAGTTGCACTAGGTATAGGACACAATTGATTTGTGTGACAGTTATGACAGTAATCACACACAATTCAATGAATACCTAGTGCAACTTTGCTGTTGTTATGCGCGGTCATTGAAATCGCCACAACTTTAAAAGTATCCATTCGATATTGTTGAATGAGGTATCAAACTGCGGATTGCTCATTTAATGTATATCACAGATTTTTGGTACCGATTATATATTTTGAATTAGCCAACCTCAAAGCATCTGGCCAGGGACTTTATGTGCTAGGTGTAAATCACTATGGGGCATTCATTGCCGATCGGGCCTTCTTAAATTGTTACCTTTCTCTTTGCAGGTGGTTTAGTACTCGGTGTGTAACCATCAGGGAATACTAGCTCCTTGAAAGCTTGGATCTTGGCTCCTGCTCGGTTATTTATCATGTCCACATCCGGAGCTATGAAAAGAAAAAGAGAGAAAAAAGGTGAATTAAACAAAAATCAGATCATAGAGGATAATGGATACATCCGAGGCATTAATAGAAGTTAAGCATGCGATAACCCCATACTACAGATGTCACTAGTTCAATTCATACCATATATATGACAATTGTGTTGATGACCATGTAGGCAAGTCAATTTAACCTCATCATATTAATCAAAACTAAAATGAAGAGAAAATTGCAAGGGCCAGTGGTATAGTTGAGTTATTTTGTTAATGAAACAAGATTAAATTATGATAAAATTGCTGTCATGAACACACTAGAGTAAAATAATTATTACTGACCCAGTTGATACAAATTAAGACAAAAATGGTTCGCTTGAGATTATTGTAGCAAATCGCTTACTGAGATTGCTTACTGGGAAATATTGAATGCGAAAACCCCCATTTCAAAATGTTCAGGGGCAACCCTTGAAAATAATCTTTAATGAATATTCTTGGGGGACCCTTGTAACTTATTTCTAAACGTATCAGTACAATGAGTTTATAGTGAAGCATTATTATTTTGGCCTATAGCTATCTAACCATTTCTGATATCACAAGACAAAAACTACTTGATTAATATGGGTATTGATATCACTGCCTCAATTAGGAACATGGTCTTTCAAGACATTTTAAATGTCTTAAAAGACCATGTTCCTGTTTAAAAGCAGTATTGACCTTTTAGACAGTAAGTATATTCACCCTCTTCTGCTAGCTCTTAAGAATCCTTTGTGGTCTAATTTGATCCAAGTCTGACACCTTTAATATAATGATTGACATAATTGTGTCAAGTACCATCTATCAGACCAACCATTCACCGAGATACACTCAGGTTTTGTGGAGCACTAGTCGGACTAGAAGCCAAGACATATAAGTTGAGTGCGCCAGTGTAAACTTCCCCGTTAGGCATCATACGATGTGACATTACAATCCTATACAGCAAGGCACTAGTTTCAAATGGGCGAAAAATATTTGTTTTCTATCTTTCTGCATGCAAAAGTAATCCAAGCGTACATATTGTCCCCACGCACACGGTTTTTGCTGCATGTACGATTGTACGCATCACGCATATATGATATATAATGATGCATAATGCACTTGTTGCCTTCATGCGCCCCCGTGTCCTTCTGTATTCATTCCCTGCTGTACGGAGACTTCACCAATTTGGAACTGATAAAACTATATTAGGTATACCTTATGTTTACGACTTATACATGAATTTGATATATCTGCAAGCTACACGTAGCATTATTATGACGCACGTTTCATACAATACCTAACTGGTATAAAGTAAAATTGGTTGCTATAGAGACTTTACCTTTCTTCCATTTTTATCTATTTCTTTCACAGCACTGTGTCTTGATCTAAATTAAGGTTTTATTATACCAAATACATCTTTTTATCTTCCTTATCTCCCAGCTTCTAGCTCGACCCAAACAACTTCCCCAGAATAGACTGTATTGAATAGATATCAAGCGTGCCTGGTAGAATTTTCAAGGGCGAGAGAGAGCTGCTATTGTGTGATTTGTCATAGTCACGCGGTTTCATGTTGGATATAGATCTAAATATAATTTAAGTCAGGGGTTTAATATACCTCTATTTTTAACTGTATTCATTTTTTTCATTATAGAAATCTATCAAATATAGGCCAGTATCATGATGAAGAAGCATGTTTTCCCTGTATGACCATATATGGGCATTAAATTGGTGCTTAGAGAGATACATAAAACTGCATTGGTAGTTTGGATATAGTGACGGGTAGATCAGTTAGATCGCTGGTGTAGTGCATAGTGGGTGTATGGTTCATGTCAATTGTAACTATATATGGTTTGGTAAATGTGTGTTAAATCGTGACCACCTAAAAGGGTTGGTAACCAGGAATCAACATGTAATATTGGAACCTATGGTGTCACATCATTGCTATCGTGTATATAATCACAGTCAAGGTGTGAACATTGTGCTAACTGTTAACAACTGCAGCTAGGTATCGGTACCTGTATCTCGTTCATCATCACACAACAGATGTTCTTTATGATTCTACGGTTGATATGGACTTCATATTTGTTCAATTATACAGAGTGAAAAACTAAAGCTAAAACGGCGTTAGCTTAAAGAAGATTTTTGCAGAGGATTGAGTACATTGTCACCAGTTGTAAAATACAAAATTGCTGTCATGTATTGGTCTGGATTTCATTCTATTCGGAAGTCAATGGTGTGAATCAAAATTTTGGATCAACTCGTAATAATCATCACTGCATATAGAACCGAATATAGGTGAGTGTCAGATTTCCTGTTGTAACAATGTGAATGGGAAATAAGTTTTTACATTTACTAAATTGGAGGATCAGCAATTACCATCAATTCAAATCACAGACCCTTCTGTTCAAATGTAAACAAGAAACTAAAAGGCCCTATCACACTGTTGTTGCCTATAGAGCTAAACGTGTGCCTGAAATTTTGGAAATTTAGGTGCACGTTCGTGTAAGTTGTCATTCGTTCGTGATATATTTAGCATACGTTGTATTTGTTAGCGGCTCGCTAGGGGTTCGCAGAAGTACGCTGGGGTTTATGAACATTTTTGAGCATGTTCAAAATGTTGAGGAGGTGACAACGTAGTGATTAATATGCTTTGTGTACGTTGAGTATTCGCTGCGTGAACGTTTCGCACGCTGGGTGTAGGTTACTTATTCCTCAGCTGTTCGGCCATACATTGATATGATTGTGTAATAATGATATTGTTTTGTCATTATTTCGCATTTGATGTTTAAATAACTGAGAATGTTTTATTTGTCTTTATTAGTTACCTAATGTGTACCATACATGAATCCACTTATAATTAGTAAAATATTCAATATTGTTTTCGGTTTCAAAATGCAGTACCTTTACCAAAATAGTCATATCTGGTAAACGGTACCATGAAATGTCGTTATTCTTTTTGCTGATGATAGTGAATAAATGCATTTATATAACCCATGAAAATATTCTAGACATCTGATTGGTGGATAATACATTACACAACACAAAATATTTTGGCCTATTTCATGCTTGACGACATTCCCGGTCATTTTGTGTCTTTCAAAAAGTACTATTGACCGGGCGGTCAATAGTACTTTTTGAATAGACCAAAAATGCCCTCCCTCGTAGGCTCGTGCGATCCCGGCATGGAGCGTCTTGAGAGACCCTGTATAAAACCTGAATGTGATCGTCATTCTACATAAAGGTTTCTCTAATTTCTACAAATCTAGAAGGCCCGCTAGAAGGCCCTATCGGTATAAACAATAAATCGATTCCACCACCATCTGCGCGTACAGACTCCGCTCAGTGCACAGCAAAAGAGGAATCGCTTCAAAACAAGTAAATAAGTCGTCTGCATTGCATTATTATTATTTGGCACAGATCTTTTATCGGCTGAATTAACATTTCATTGAATCTTAGTCATGAATCATAAATATTTGTTGTCAATTCACCTGAGGTTGAGGGCATTCTGCAACGAGGTCTAGACCTCTATCGATGAGATGAGTTCAGCATCAGAGTAATTATTCCTCGGCGACTTGCTCGGAGTAAACTAACTTTAAAAAGTAAGCTTATTTTTGATTTTGTCGAGAATCGGCTAGCATATTCACTAAGAAAGATGTGTTCAAGGGTGAATATTTTCATGCGTTATATAAAACAAATATGGACTGCTCTTTATTCGTGAAATGGGGTGAAATATTGCCCCGAGGTGATCTGGAGACCGTAAGCCTACTATTTTCCCGAAGCCGGCCAATTCCCTCATGAGCAGTCCATATTTGTATACTATTGCCCGCATACATTGTTTGCCTTCATATTCTGATAACAAATATTTTTAATAATTATTTTACTTTGAGTACACTTTTTATTTACTCACCCTGTACAGGGCAAGTCAAAATATTCAGGTCCCGTTTTCAAAAAATCAGGAAAAATACTTCTTGTCAAAAATGTGTCATTTTTTTATTGTTTATAAGAGTAGGCATACTTCTTCATACGGAAGCTCCGTTGGACTTGCAGAATACTTCTTGTCTTTATGTCGCTAGATAAAATTATCTATTCTCTGGTGAATGGTATATCCACAAACCATGTTGATCAAGTTTTTGAAACATAATGATGAATGTCAATTGCATCTTGCTTAGATTTCTTTGTTACTCAAATCCCTATATGTTTTTGAACTGATCCTATTCAAATACATAACCGCAAAGACAATAGAAACGCTTTTCCTATTGTAAGTGCTGTGAATTCCAACACGCCTTTGATTGATTTATTAAAAATGCGCGCGTTAACCTTTAACATCCATTGGGTCCCTTAGATAAGTTGGAACAGATTTAATTTCACAGAATTTGGGAAAATGCACATATCTCTCATTTCAAATAACTAATTGAATGAAATAAAATTTAGGTTATAGCTAATAATTCCATCTTGGTAGACAAGCCATTAAATATATTAATTTTTGCATTGTAACTGGTTTAAAAAATCGATGAAATCGGGACCTGAATATTTTAACTCGCCCTGTATACCGCGCTTAAGACGAAACTTACACCCAAACGTGCGAAACGTTGACACAGCGAATGCTCAACGTATACATAGCGTATTGATCACAATGCATGTCACACTCTGTGAACGTTTCGTAGTGGAGTGTACGTTGCACATTCGTCCATATACGGCGCTTAAAGGGACATTGAGAGATACGTATGGGAGTGCGCCCTCAATTATCCTGGAAATCAGGGTTTTTTGCATCAAAGTAATACTAGGCATATACTAACTACCATCTGAAACAGTTTACCAAAATTCGCCGTTTATCATATCAAATTTCATGATTTTCTTAGTTTCGATATCATCATATCGAAACTAGGTGCTGAATTCGGAAGTTATGCTATCGTTTTACACGCGGCCTTTCGCGGCAAATCTCAACCCCGAAGTGCCGTTATTTGCTTATTTGGCATGAAGGCGATGTCGGAATTGTATGACATTTTGGATTTGGGCTATGTTGATGATTATCTTTACGTTATTTGCTCATTTAGTATATCGATACATCTCTCAATGCAAAGAAGAAACCTATACAATGTGCACAACGTTCACGCAGCGAATACTCAATGTTCACATGGCGTATTGATCAATACAGGGTGAGTCAAAAAAAAGTTTACCCTAATTGAAAAAATCAACAACAACAAATTCTGACCACAAAATCAAGGCAAACAAAACATTAAATGATTGCGCCATTTCTTTGCTATCATCTGGAGAAAAAAATCACGCTATTTGATGATACCGTTAAGTAAATATGACTATTTCTGTACAGGAGCTGTTTTTTCACCAAAAACACGGTTTTTAATTTCAAGCTTAACGAGCTTAATAATGTTTACTAGGATTATGATGTAAAGCATTACACATCTTGTTTATTAAAAGAATTAAGTAGACAATAGACGAGGTGATGGAATTGCTCACCTTCTGTGCCACCTCCACCTACATGATGGGGCTAGGCAACATTTATCAACAGAAAGAAGGCTTCGCGATGGGATCTCCAGTCTCGCCTTTGGCTTCCAACATTTTTATGGAATGGTTTGAGATGCGAGCGCTTGACACTGCCCCACATCCTCCATCCTTCTGGGGCAGATACGTCGACGATACGTTTGTGGTCATTCGCGAGGAATACATCGACGAGTTCACCACGCATATCAACAACATATCACCGTCGATTGAGTTCACCATGGAACGCGAAGAGAACGGCAAACTCGCTATGTTGGACACCAACATTCACAGACGTGACGATGGCTCAACCAAAATAACCATCTACCACAAACCCACACACACCGACCAATACCTGCTTATGGACTCTCACCATCCTCTTCAACACAAGCTCGGGGTGATCAGGACTTTAACCCACCGAGCAAAAACCCTCATTACTGAACAGGATGACAAGGTCGAAGAACTACAACGTATTCGCAATGTCCTAGATGTATGTGGATACAAGCGGTCCCACTTCGCCATCGCCAATTCACGTAACCGCCCACAACGCAAACAAACAGATGCTCCGTCCGCAGAAAAAGGGTCGGTAACCCTACCCTACGTCAGAGGTGTATCGGAAGGCCTGCGCAGAATACTAACTAAACGCGGTGTCCGGGTTCACTTCAAACCCAGGAACACCCTCAGGCAGCATCTTGTCTCACCCAAGGACAAAATAGACAAAAAGGAGAAGTGCGGCACAGTATACCACATTACTTGTCCGCAATGCCCTGCCTCCTACATCGGTGAGACAAAACGCCCCCTTGGCATCAGAGCCGCCGAACACAAACGGGAACCGTCCCCCGTCGCTGAACACACCACGAGGACAGGCCATAACTTCCCCGCGGACAATATCAGAATCCTTGATTCTGACTCCTCTTGGTTTGGCCGGGGAGTTCGCGAAGCCGCACACATCAGGCTCAAGCAGAGCTCCCTCAACAGAGACGGAGGACGGTACTACCTACCAGCGATCTACACGCCGCTATTGAGTTGTCATCCATCACCGCTTGACGGCGATGATGATGAGACTCAATAGCCTAACCGCCAACAGCGCCCCCACGTGTTATTGAGGCTGACGAAAGGCAAGCGAGTTGCTGCCAGAAAGCTATCCCAGAGGTAAGCTTATTTGCTGTTGTGAGAAATAATAATCTCAAAAATATAGACAATAGACTTGTTCAAAATTGTCTCCTAATAGATTAAAACATGAAATATGGATTAAATCGTATCACCACTGTCAGTTAATAAATAATAATTGCAAGGATTAAATAGTCCGCAAGGGATATTCATAAACATGATAAAACTAGATGAGGATATTGAATACAAATCTGATAATGTGAATAATAAACTATATAGTATTTTGATAAAATCAATAAACATAATATTGCACTTATTTTTCGTAAATATGTCCGATTAAGTAAACATTACCCTTGAACTAATACTAAAATTGTCAATGTCCACAGTAAGACTAGTAAGTAATAGTCTATCCCTCTCTTTCTCTCTCTACATGTACAATTTATTCCTGAAAACACTGATATGAATAGAAACCCACTTGATAATCCAGCATCTTGTTTGGTCTTTCTCCTGATCTTTGAGAGTGTGCTTAGGATGGTTGCACTGAGGGACAATATCCAGCTTTAAGGCCTATTTATGACACAATTACCACACTTTAATCATTTCATAACAAAGGAATTGATCCTTTCGCTGTCGGTATTGTAATTTTTTATTGGTCGTATCTTATGAAATATAATGGTCAATATCTGGAAGCGTGTTCGGACGTTAAATTGGTCACTTTTATTCAAAACAGCGTAAAATAAGTTTCCCTCAACCAATCTAAACCAGATAAAATTCATATTAAAGGTATATTATGTGATCTTTCCATGGAACGCCCTCAACATCGAAAAAAAAATTGAAAGCAGATTTTCTTGCAGATTTACATTTCTGATCATTAATCGTACATGCATTCCAAGTTACAGGGCGATACGATTCTTAATTACTTCAAAATCATGGTTTTAGAGTGAAAATAAACTGTCGGATATCCGACAACTTATTTTATTCTAGTCTAAATTCACTCTAAAACCATGATTTTGAGGTAATTAGGAATCGTATCGCTCTGTAACCTGGAATGTATGTACGATTTATGATCAGAAATGTAAATCTGCAAGAAAATCTACTTTCTAAAAAAAATCATGAATAGAGGGCGCTCTCTAGAAAAGATCACATAATATGCCTTTAAAGCTAATTGATTTGTCTTTATACCGTAGTAAATTGTTTTGAAAACAAACAAATACTTTTTTCTAACAAAATCGCTGTTTTTTCTAATCTTATCAAATCGCTGTAACGTTGTCAGTCCCTCAAAATTCTGAATATGCTCAAAAAAGTAATGCCCATAAGCCCCAGCGTACCTCTGTGAACCCCTAGCAAACCGCTAACGAATACACCGTATGCCAAATATGTCACGAACGAATGACAACTTACACGAACGTACACCAAAATTTCCAAAACGTCAGCCGCACGATAGCTCTATACGCAACAGTGTGACAGGGCCCTAAAAATGGAGATTCTACAGCGGGCACCGAAACTCTGAATTCAGATACATCCTTCATATAGATACTGAATTTGAATCTCCGAAATTGGAGTTTCTGTGTATTGAATTTCCGCAAATATTCCAAAATCTGAGGTTTTGCGGACTCTAAATAGAAACATCCTTTATTCGATTTTAAACCTCCGAAATAGGAGTTTCTGCGTATATACGCAAAAAATGTAAAATTGTGGTTTCTACTAGGCTTGCACGACCTGGTCGCCATTAGTTGTAGTCGCGACTATTGGCGCTAGTCGCGACTACGACTATTTACCTCATAATAGTCTACTATTACGAAAAACTTGTCCACCTGGTTTTCAGTTCACAATAACCAAATATAATGGGTACATCTGACTTAGCATTGGAATTTCGCCAAATTTGACCTCTAATAGTCACTAACAGCGACTATTCTCGACTATTAGGTGGCGACTGGTTGACTAAGAAAAACCCTCTTGTCGTGCAACCCTTGTTTCTTCAATCACAAAAACTCTGAAATCAGAGGTTTTGCGGCCTCTAAATAAAAATAGTTATATATACCGGTATACAAAAATTAAAGTATAGACCTTCCGGAAAAGGAGTCGTTACTCTAGAGTTTCATGCCAAGGCACTCGTCTGACGACAGGTGGTGGTATAGGCTAACATCGCAAACCCCATGCAATGTATAAATACATAATCCATGGTGTCACGCTCAAACCAACCAAACCAGAATCTGCCAAGGCTCAGAGATATATAGCCCAAGAGTGCTCATAGAACTGAAAGGTCAGGAGAATAATATCAACATTAATTCATGAATATCGACAAAATTCAGAGTAACAACTCCTTTTCCGGAAGGTCTATACTTTTGTATTTTTATTACGCTCTGCCATTTAAAATCTTAAAATTTAAAAACCCGCAAGATACTGTGTTCAGCATTGATTATGTGTTATTTTGATTATGCATGCTCTTCCTGGTATTCAGCTATTTCTCATAAATTCAAAAATCGTTTTCAAACCATGCAAAACAAAATTGTCCGTTTTATTTTGGGTGTGGGACCGCAATTTTTCATGATTTGTCTCCTGATTATATGAAATTGTATTTTACTAGAGTGTCATCTTTGCATAAATATAGTACCAGGGGTAGCTCGTTCAACTTTGTTGTTCCTTCTTCTAAGGGTCAAGCTAGATTTACTTTTTATAATAGGCCACGCGTTTTGAGGTGGGCCCATTTCCGTAACATCGTGTGATTTTCCAGAAATCGCGCCATTTTTTCCAATTTGGTTTATTTTTGTTGTTTGACATCCAACCCCCATAAAAGTATACATTATTGGAAAGGAAATTGTCTCAGGAATCCAAAAATACAATCAGAAAAGGTGTAGGGTGAAGTCATAAAAGGCTTGAGATCAAAATGTGTGGATTTTCTTTTTAAAAAAAGGACATTTTGAAATGTTGATTAAGAGAGACTGGTATACCCTATGCCAGAAAAGTGTGCATATTTCAACTCTTCACAGTTAGAGCTTTCCAGTGAAATATAATTTGCCAGGGGTAATGTTTAGTATAGTAATTTTGTCCGATCATCTTTTCACCGTAAAATATGTGTCGCAAATTTTAATTGTAGCATTATCTTAATAATTAAGTTAGAATAATTAGTTAGTTAATTTGTTAAATTGAGATAATTAATTAGGTACCTGTTTATTACCTTATAATAAGTAAGTAATAACTTAATAACTGAATTAAACAATTGACTGTAAGGTAATTATGGCCACACGTTTTGAGGTGGACCCATTTCCGTAACATCGTGTGATTTTCCAGAAATCGCGCCATTTTTGTTCAATTTTGTATATTTTTGTTGTTTGACATCCAACCCCCATAAAAGTATACATTTTTGGAAAGGAAATTGTCTCAGGAATCCAAAAATACAATCAGAAAAGGTGTAGGGTGAAGTCATAAAAGGCTTGAGATCAAAATGTGTGGATTTTCTTTTTAAAAAAAGGACATTTTGAAATGTTGATTAAGAGAGACTGGTATACCCTATGCCAGAAAAGTGTGCATATTTCAACTCTTCACAGTTAGAGCTTTCCAGTGATATATAATTTGCTAGGGGTAATGTTTAGTATAGTTATTTTGTCCGATCATCTTTTCACCATAAAATATGTGTCGCAAATTTTAATTGTAGCATTATCTTAATAGTTAAGTTAGAATAATTAGTTAGTTAATTAGTTAAATTGAGATAATAATTAGTAACCTGTTTATTACCTTATAACAAGTAAGTAATAACTTAATAATTGAATTAAACAATTGACTGTAAGGTATTATGACCTATTTTGAGCTTTCTTTGGAAATTGCCCAAAATGTATGCTCCCCTCCTCATGCTCCCCTCCTCTACCACCGTGCAAAAATGGCTAATCGGAGTTAGTTATTTACTAATTACTAATTAGTAAGTCATCAAAAAGCATGTTTTTGACTTTAGAGTTATTGGTATGAATATTCCCTTCAAATTGGTACCAAATATGACAGTATAGCACATGTAATTAATATTTTACACCCCGAATAATTTCTATGTTGGTCGAGCAAATGTTACAACACCACCTATTTGCGGGCCCAACTCAAAACGTGTGGCCAATACTGCTATTCATCACTGGAACTCATTGCCGAGCGAGATCAAGAACACCAATAATTTTAGTTTATTCAAACAATTAGTTAAAAGACACTTGGCGAGTTATGATTCAATTGATTTATGAGCTGGTCTCACCTTGTGCTCGTGCCCTGTTTTTATTTGTTTTGTCCTTGTTTTCGTTTGGCGTTTGTGCTTCTTTCGTGCCTTTCATTTGTTTTTGTTTTGTTTTCATGTTTTTTCTGCCTTTCTATGCTTGTTAAAGGACCCCAATGGAAATAAGCTTTGTGCTCAAAGCTTTTTGCGCTATCCTTGGTACTTTTGCTCATATTTTATTATGTCTATATGTTTTTAAAATAGGTTTGTGCAATCTTTTACATGTTTGTATGCTTAAATGTTTCTCTATACGATGTTTTTAGTACCTAATCAAATCAAATCAAATCAAATCATTTTAGCATTGAGCACTCTATATAAAAGATAGTCTGACCATCAAGTCTCTAACTGCAGTGTCTTGAACTCCTCCTTTTTACTACTTAAACTGTGACCTGGTTTAACTGGGAAAAACTGGTCTGACCCTGTCAAATGTAGTCAAAACCAGCAGATCAATCAAGAAATCTTTTGAACATGATTTTTATACTATAGTTTGATCAGTTTCAAATTGGCGAAGCCGCATTACAGCAGCGAATGAATACAGAAGGACGCGGGCGCACATGAAGGCAACTAGCGCACCATATATGTGATGCCGTGCGGACGACCAATCCCGCATGCGTGTAGCCATTATCGCGGGTGTACGCTTAGATTAATTTTGCGCGCGTAGAGATAAAAACCAAATGTTTCTCGCCAATTTGGAACTGATTTGGAACTATAAAAGTATATTCCTAGAAGTTCAGAGAGTCAAATGCCTAGAAAAATGACATGATAATGAAAGTTATGATATAAATATGACTACCTACACCCTTAATATGTTTATCACAATAAACACAGCATTTAAATCACAATAAACACAGCATTTAAATCACAATAAACACAGTTGACATTCAAATCACAATAAACACAGTTGACATTTAAATCACAATAAACACAGTGTAAACATTTAAATCACAATAAACACAGTTAACATTTAAATCACAATAAACACAGTTAACATTTAAATCACAATAAACGCAATTAACATTTAAATCACAATAAACGCAGTTAACATTTAAATCACAATAAACACAGTTAACATTTAATCATAATAAACACAGTTAACATTTAAATCACAATAAACGCAGTTAACATTTAAATTACAATAAACAAAGTTAACATTTAAATCACAATAAACACAGTTAACATTTAAATCACAATAAACAAAGTTAACATTTAAATCACAATAAATGCAGTTAACATTTAAATCACAATAAAATTGAATTGCAATTGAAATGCAATTCAAAAGCAGGCCTGAACACAAAACAATACAACCTTGGACAGCAGGATATATCAACCTGGCCTGGATATGCCAGATCCTAACAAGAGAGGGCAGTGTAGTATGCTAGCTGAGAACTCCAGGAGGGGTAGGGGTCAAACAGCTTATCCAATAACCATATTTAACCTTACCGGTTAAAACCCATTAACATTTAAACAATAAACGCAGTTAACATTTAAATCACAATAAACACAGTTGACAATTAAATCACAATAAACACAGTTAACATTTAAATCACAATAAACACAGTTGACATTTAAATCACAATAAACACAGTTGACATTTAAATCACAATAAACACAGTTAACATTTAAATCACAATAAACACAGTTAACATTTAAATCACAATAAACACAGTTAACATTTAAATCACAATAAACACAGTTAACATTTAAATCACAATAAACACAGTTGACAATTAAATCACAATAAACACAGTTAACATTTAAATCACAATAAACACAGTTGACATTTAAATCACAATAAACACAGTTGACATTTAAATCACAATAAACACAGTTGACATTTAAATCACAATAAACACAGTTAACATTTAAATCACAATAAACACAGTTAACATTTAAATCACAATAAACACAGTTAACATTTAAATCACAATAAACACAGTTAACATTTAAATCACAATAAACACAGTTGACATTTAAATCACAATAAACACAGTTAACATTTAAATCACAATAAACACAGTTAACATTTAAATCACAATAAACACAGTTAACATTTAAATCACAATAGACACAGTTGACATTTAAATCACAATAAACACAGTTAACATTTAAATCACAATAAACACAGTTAACATTTAAATCACAATAAACACAGTTAACATTTAAATCACAATAAACACAGTTAACATTTAAATCACAATAAACACAGTTAACATTTAAACCACAATAAACACAGTTGACATTTAAATCACAATAAACACAGTTGACATTTAAATCACAATAAACACAGTTGACATTTAAATCACAATAAACACAGTTGACATTTAAATCACAATAAACACAGTTGACATTTAAATCACAATAAACACAGTTAACATTCAAATCACAATAAACACAGTTGACATTTAAATCACAATAAACACAGTTGACATTTAAATCACAGTAAACACAGTTAACATTTAAATCACAATAAACGCAGTTAACATTTAAATTACAACACAGTTAACATTTAAATCACAATAAACACAGTTAACATTTAAACCACAATAAACACAGTTAACATTTAAATTACAATAAACACAGTTAACATTTAAATCACAATAAACATAGTTAACATTTAAATCACAATAAACACAGTTAACATTTAAATCACAATAAACACTGTTAACATTTAAATCACAATAAACACAGTTAACATTTAAATCACAATAAACACAGTTAACATTTAAATCACAATAAACACAGTTAACATTTAAATCACAATAAACACAGTTAACATTTAAATCACAATAAACACAGTTAACATTTAAATCACAATAAACACAGTTAACATTTAAACCACAATAAACACAGTTAACATTTAAATCACAATAAACACAGTTAACATTTAAATCACAATAAACATAGTTAACATTTAAATCACAATAAACACAGTTAACATTTAAATCACAATAAACACAGTTAACATTTAAATCACAATAAACACAGTTAACATTTAAATCACAATAAACACAGTGTAAACATTTAAATCACAATAAACACAGTTAACATTTAAATCACAATAAACACAGTTAACATTTAAATCACAATAAACACAGTGTAAACATTTAAATCACAATAAACACAGTTAACATTTAAATCACAATAAACACAGTGTAAACATTTAAATCACAATAAACACAGTTAACATTTAAATCACAATAAACACAGTTAACATTTAAATCACAATAAACACAGTTAACATTTAAATCACAATAAACACAGTTAACATTTAAACCACAATAAACACAGTTGACATTTAAATCACAATAAACGCAGTTAACATTGTAATCACAATAAACACAGTTAACATTTAAATCACAATAAACACAGTTAACATTTAAATCACAATAAACACAGTTAACATTTAAATCACAATAAACACAGTTAACATTTAAACCACAATAAACACAGTTAACATTTAAATCACAATAAACACAGTTAACATTTAAATCACAATAAACATAGTTAACATTTAAATCACAATAAACACAGTTAACATTTAAATCACAATAAACACAGTTAACATTTAAATCACAATAAACACAGTTAACATTTAAATCACAATAAACACAGTGTAAACATTTAAATCACAATAAACACAGTTAACATTTAAATCACAATAAACACAGTTAACATTTAAATCACAATAAACACAGTGTAAACATTTAAATCACAATAAACACAGTTAACATTTAAATCACAATAAACACAGTGTAAACATTTAAATCACAATAAACACAGTTAACATTTAAATCACAATAAACACAGTTAACATTTAAATCACAATAAACACAGTTAACATTTAAATCACAATAAACACAGTTTACATTTAAATCACAATAAACACAGTTGACATTTAAATCACAATAAACACAGTTGACATTTAAATCACAATAAACACAGTTGACATTTAAATCACAATAAACACAGTTGACATTTAAATCACAATAAACACAGTTAACATTTAAATCACAATAAACAGTTGACATTTAAATCACAATAAACACAGTTGACATTTAAATCACAATAAACACAGTTGACATTTAAATCACAATAAACACAGTTAACATTTAAATCACAATAAACGCAGTTAACATTTAAATTACAACACAGTTAACATTTAAATCACAATAAAAACAGTTGACATTTAAATCACAATAAACACAGTTAACATCTCACATAAAGAAAAGTAATCAAATAATGTACCTGTAATTCTTTTTGCTTATATTACTTTCATCACATATGCTATTGCTCATAGGATTCATTACTCAGACAATGATGTATTTCGAGTACTATTGTAGCTTTAATAACGAGTGATACTATTGTAGCGAACTTATCTATGGAATCGTCATGATGGGAGAGAGGGAGAGGCAAGGTTGCCTGTTGCCAGGTCTAACAATGGGGTTGCCACATTGAATATCCTAAATGAGGATTCATAAAATCCCAACAACATACACTTGTCATGGGCATTTTACTCTCTAAACCTCTATAGGGATAACCTATATACAAGTTTAGGTTCAAAAGATTTCTTAATCGACCTCCAGGATTTGATCACTTTTGACAACTTAAAACTAGTTTTTCCAGGTTAAAACCAGGTTTTGACCACTTCCCAGGAAAAATGGACCATTAAAGAAATGTCATATTTAATATAATATTACAGAAATGTCATATTTAATATACTATTTCAGAAATGTCAGATTGTATACACCTCCTTTTCAGACTTAACATTTACAAGAGAACTTGTTTACTCTATCATATTCAGATTGCATGGTTTATGATACACTCTTTTATATCCCACTTCTTTGCAGCTCATGGTCAACACCAACAACTCGTGTTTGTTTGTTACACAATTCTTCTATAATAAACTGTCGCAGAGAATAATAGTATCCTGAAGAACTCAAACATCATTTGTGCGTATAGTAAAACAATTGATGTCTACGAGAGTTTAAAACTAAATAGGTAGATGCATAAATATGTCTGAAAATTCTGTCAATGGATTGATTCTACGAATTATTGTTGTAGCCTTAGCTTTAAATGTACTCCATCATTATAAAATACTGCAGAGTACAGCTGTAGCGGAGTTGGTAGTGTCCCCTTTATGGCATACAGATGTAAACACATCAGAGTCTTGCGATATTCACGTAGACAATGAAAACCATGCCATTACCATACATGGTGGAATATCAGCTACCATTTGCCAGTTTCATATTACAACAAGTAATGATTCCGCCATTTGGATAAAAATCCCTGACAAATTTGCCAAAAACAATTACCTATTGTATGCCCAATTGCTGGAGGGATTCAAACATTGTCCATATAGATTTGTAGTCATAGACGGACATAATAAACCCTGCGAGACTGTCTTATTTCACCAAAATGCTATGCTCAATCTTCAAGGTAATGTCAGCCTTTCGGTAAGAGAGATATCAGCTCAACAATCCAAAGCAATTACATGTTTTGAAACTGACGAAATGTCCCAGTCAATGGTAAGCCTGACATTGCCAAATTGCTCTGTTACCCCATACCACGATACTATACACTGTGCAATAAAAGGTAGCAATATTTGCAATTTAGATTTCCCCGAAAACTGTAATTCCATACTGGGTTTCAGAGATGTGATGTGGGATTGTATGGCTGAAAACAATGTTTATCAAAGAGCCTTAATTGTCTATCCAATCCCTACTCTTGTACTAGATGCTTCTGCAAACAATATTGTAGTAGTCGATGTTAATGCGTTTCAACAAATGAATCATTTGCAAGAATTACAACTCCAATATAATGAATTACACACCTTGAATCATGGTGTGTTTTACGGTTTGGATAATCTCCTATTTCTATACCTTCAAGGCAATGCACTAAGAAATCTAGATCCAAGTTGTTTTCAAGGTTTGGATATGCTACTCATTTTGGATCTTAGTTATAACAAATTGAAAGTGCTACCACTTGATTTGTTTAACAATTTAACCGACTTGAGCACACTTTGGTTGAACTCCAATGAATTGGCCATTCTTGATGTGAACCTGTTCAAAGATTTAAACAGCTTGAAAATACTTAACCTTTATGAAAATCAACTAGTAGCATTGGAAGTTGGGTTGTTTCAGGGTTTGAGGAATTTGACCAGAATATCTCTATCCTTTAATGAATTGGAATCTATCAACTTGAACTTGTTTCAGGGTTTGAGTCAATTAAAAATAATAATAATGAATGATAATCAGATAGCAGCATTGAATGGTGGTCTGTTCCATGGTTTAGAAAGCTTGGAAATACTCACCCTCCAGTCCAATAATTTGAGTAAACTGGAGGGTGGATTGTTTCAAGATTATTTAAAGAGGCTTACTATACTGCAGCTACATTCTAATGAATTGGTTACTCTTAATGCAACCTTGTTCCAAGGTTTGCATAGCTTGGAAATACTCTACCTCCATTATAATCAGCTTGTAACACTGGACATGGGTTTGTTCCAAGGTTTGCATAGCTTGGAAACACTGGATCTTGAAGGTAATCAACTAGTAGCATTGGATGTTGGGTTGTTTGAAGGTTTAATTAACCTTACTATACTGTGGTTAGATTACAATACATTGGGTAATCTCAATGCAACCTTGTTCCAAGGTTTGCATAGCTTGGAAATACTTGCACTCCATTATAATCAGCTTGTAGCACTGAACATGGGTTTGTTCCAAGGTTTGCAGAGCTTGGAAATACTCTACCTCCATTATAATCAGCTTGTAACACTGGATGTGGGTTTGTTCCAAGGTTTGCGAAGCTTGGAAATACTCTACCTTCATTATAATCAGCTTGTAGCACTGGATGTGGGTTTGTTCCAAGGTTTGCAGAGCTTGGAAACACTGGTTCTTGAAGGTAATCAACTGATGAATTTGGATGTGGGTTTGTTCCAAGGTTTGGATAGCTTGGAAATACTCTACCTCCAATATAATCAGCTTGTAACACTGGACGTGGGTTTGTTCAAGGGTTTGCATAGTTTGGAAATACTGTACCTCACTGGTAATCAGCTGGTGACATTACATGCTGGGTTGTTTGAAGATATGAACAAATTGACTGTACTGTATTTGGATTTCAATGAATTGGTTAATCTTAATGCAACCTTGTTCCAAGGTTTGCATAGTTTGGAAATACTTGCACTCCATTATAATCAGCTTGTAATACTGGATGTGGGTTTGTTCCAAGGTTTGCATAGCTTGGAAATACTCTACCTCCAATATAATCAGCTTGTAACACTGGATGTGGGTTTGTTCCAAGGTTTGCATAGCTTGGAAATACTCTACCTCCAATATAATCAGCTTGTAACACTGGATGTGGGTTTGTTCCAAGGTTTGCATAGCTTGGAAATACTCTACCTCCAATATAATCAGCTTGTAACACTGGACGTGGGTTTGTTCAAGGGTTTGCATAGTTTGGAAATACTGTACCTCACTGGTAATCAGCTGGTGACATTACATGCTGGGTTGTTTGAAGATATAAACAAATTGACTGTACTGTATTTGGATTTCAATGAATTGGTTAATCTTAATGCAACCTTGTTCCAAGGTTTGCATAGCTTGGAAATACTTGCACTCCATTATAATCAGCTTGTAGCACTGGATGTGGGTTTGTTCCAAGGTTTGCATAGCTTGGAAATACTCTACCTTCATTATAATCAGCTTGTAGCACTGGATGTGGGTTTGTTCCAAGGTTTGCATAGCTTGGAAATACTCTACCTTCATTATAATCAGCTTGTAGCACTGGATGTGGGTTTGTTCCAAGGTTTGCATAGCTTGGAAATACTCTACCTTCATTATAATCAGCTTGTAGCACTGGATGTGGGTTTGTTCCAAGGTTTGCAGAGCTTGGAAGAACTTTACCTTCATTATAATCAGCTTGTAGCACTGGAAGTGGGTTTGTTCCAAGGTTTGCATAGCTTGGAAATACTCTACCTCCAATATAATCAGCTTGTAACACTGGATGTGGGTTTGTTCCAAGGTTTGCATAGCTTGGAAATACTCTACCTCCAATATAATCAGCTTGTAACACTGGATGTGGGTTTGTTCCAAGGTTTGCATAGCTTGGAAATACTCTACCTCCAATATAATCAGCTTGTAACACTGGATGTGGGTTTGTTCCAAGGTTTGCATAGTTTGGAAATACTGTACCTCACTGGTAATCAGCTGGTGACATTACATGCTGGGTTGTTTGAAGATATGAACAAATTGACTGTACTGTATTTGGATTTCAATGAATTGGTTAATCTTAATGCAACCTTGTTCCAAGGTTTGCATAGCTTGGAAATACTTGCACTCCATTATAATCAGCTTGTAATACTGGATGTGGGTTTGTTCCAAGGTTTGCATAGCTTGGAAATACTCTACCTCCAATATAATCAGCTTGTAACACTGGATGTGGGTTTGTTCCAAGGTTTGCATAGCTTGGAAATACTCCACCTTCATTATAATCAGCTTGTAACACTGGAAGTGGGTTTGTTCCAAGGTTTGCATAGTTTGGAAATACTTGCACTCCATTATAATCAGCTTGTAATACTGGATGTGGGTTTGTTCCAAGGTTTGGATAGCTTGGAAATACTCCACCTTCATTATAATCAGCTTGTAACACTGGAAGTGGGTTTGTTCCAAGGTTTGCATAGTTTGGAAATACTTGCACTCCATTATAATCAGCTTGTAATACTGGATGTGGGTTTGTTCCAAGGTTTGCATAGCTTGGAAATACTCTACCTCCAATATAATCAGCTTGTAACACTGGACGTGGGTTTGTTCCAAGGTTTGCATAGTTTGGAAATACTGTACCTCACTGGTAATCAGCTGGTGACATTACATGCTGGGTTGTTTGAAGATATGAACAAATTGACTGTACTGTATTTGGATTTCAATGAATTGGTTAATCTTAATGCAACCTTGTTCCAAGGTTTGCATAGTTTGGAAATACTTGCACTCCATTATAATCAGCTTGTAATACTGGATGTGGGTTTGTTCCAAGGTTTGCATAGTTTGGAAATACTTGCACTCCATTATAATCAGCTTGTAATACTGGATGTGGGTTTGTTCCAAGGTTTGCATAGCTTGGAAATACTCTACCTCCAATATAATCAGCTTGTAACACTGGACGTGGGTTTGTTCCAAGGTTTGCATAGTTTGGAAATACTGTACCTCACTGGTAATCAGCTGGTGACATTACATGCTGGGTTGTTTGAAGATATGAACAAATTGACTGTACTGTATTTGGATTTCAATGAATTGGTTAATCTTAATGCAACCTTGTTCCAAGGTTTGCATAGTTTGGAAATACTTGCACTCCATTATAATCAGCTTGTAATACTGGATGTGGGTTTGTTCCAAGGTTTGCATAGCTTGGAAATACTCTACCTCCAATATAATCAGCTTGTAACACTGGATGTGGGTTTGTTCCAAGGTTTGCATAGCTTGGAAATACTCTACCTCCAATATAATCAGCTTGTAACACTGGATGTGGGTTTGTTCCAAGGTTTGCATAGTTTGGAAATACTGTACCTCACTGGTAATCAGCTGGTGACATTACATGCTGGGTTGTTTGAAGATATAAACAAATTGACTGTACTGTATTTGGATTTCAATGAATTGGTTAATCTTAATGCAACCTTGTTCCAAGGTTTGCATAGCTTGGAAATACTTGCACTCCATTATAATCAGCTTGTAACACTGGAAGTGGGTTTGTTCCAAGGTTTGCATAGTTTGGAAATACTCTACCTTCATTATAATCAGCTTGTAGCACTGGATGTGGGTTTGTTCCAAGGTTTGCATAGCTTGGAAATACTCTACCTTCATTATAATCAGCTTGTAGCACTGGATGTGGGTTTGTTCCAAGGTTTGCATAGCTTGGAAATACTCTACCTTCATTATAATCAGCTTGTAGCACTGGATGTGGGTTTGTTCCAAGGTTTGCAGAGCTTGGAAGAACTTTACCTTCATTATAATCAGCTTGTAGCACTGGAAGTGGGTTTGTTCCAAGGTTTGCATAGTTTGGAAATACTGTACCTCACTGGTAATCAGCTGGTGACATTACATGCTGGGTTGTTTGAAGATATAAACAAATTGACTGTACTGTGGTTAGATTTCAATGAATTGGTTAATCTCAATGCAACCTTGTTCCAAGGTTTGCATAGCTTGGAAATACTCTACCTCCAATATAATCAGCTTGTAACACTGGAAGTGGGTTTGTTCCAAGGTTTGCAGAGCTTGGAAATACTTTACCTCAGTAATAATCAGCTTGTTACACTGGACATGGGATTGTTCCAAGATTTGCAAAGCTTGGAAATACTCGACCTTGAAGATAATCAATTGATTAAAGTGGATGTGGGTTTGTTCCAAGGTTTACAAAGCTTGGATATACTTGCCCTCACTGGTAATCAGCTGGTGTCATTACATGCTGGGTTGTTTGAAGGTTTAAGCAACCTGACTGAACTGTGGTTAGATTACAATATATTGGGTAATCTCAATGCAACCTTGTTCCAAGGTTTGCAGAGCTTGGAAGAACTTCACCTTCATTATAATCAGCTTGTAACGTGTGATTCTGGGTTGTTTGATGGGTTGAGCAACTTGGTTTTACTGGGACTTTCTAACAACCAGTTTGCCACATTATACCATAATTTATTTGATGATCTCAATAACTTGATAGTACTCAATTTAGGTTTCAACCAACTCAACTCATTACCTGCTAGCATTTTTCATGGCTTGAATAATTTGGAGGCACTCTATTTGAATGACAACGATATCAGTACTTTGGAAGCTGACATATTCACAGAATTGATCAATTTAAACACACTTTCATTAAGAGGTAATAATCTAAAACATGTGGATTCTGGTTTGTTCCAAAACACAATCAACCTTAGTTCACTGTTTTTGAACAACAATAGATTACAAAACATCCCCACTATCACCAATTTAATAAAGCTAAAGCTGATTCACCTGGAGGGTAATGATTTGCAACATGTAAACAGCCTCACGTTTTCTGGTCTGCAGAGTGGAGTAACCTTGTTAGTAAGTCAACATGAAATATGTAAATGCTACGTGCCTCAAAATGTAACTTGCAGAGCTTCGTCTGATAGATCCCCATATCTTGCGTGTGAAAGATTATTATCAGATAAAGCATTGGTTGTAGTGATGTGGCTCATAGGTATTAATGCACTATGTGGCAATGCATTTGTACTTTGTTGGAGAAATAAGAATAAAGAAAAAAACAAGGTACAGTCCCTGCTCCTGAGCAATTTGGCACTGTCAGACCTACTGATGGGTGTATATATGATAATCATTGCGATTGCTGATATTCACTTTTATGAAGAATTTCCTATGCGAGCTGAAACATGGCGGAGAGGCACAATTTGTAGGATTGCTGGAGCCTTATCAATAGCATCAAGCGAAGCTTCTGTGTTCTTTGTAACAATCATAAGTGTGGACAGGTTGATAAGCATTAAGTATCCAAACTCTACCTACAAGATTAAAACCAAATCAACCATCATAACTATTGTCCTGGTTTGGATATTAGCAGCAGCACTTGGTATCGTTCCATCAACCTTAGCTGGAAAATACACCAACTTTTATGATAACTCGCATGTTTGTATTGGCCTTCCACTGGCCTTAACAGAAACGTTTTCAACAAATAGCACACCTCAGATATTTCAGACAAACTACTCAATCACAACATTTGAAGTATCACAATCCATGTCACATGGCCAAGAGCCAGGACTGTATTTTTCCAGCGCAGTGTTTCTAGGTATTAACTCTGCATGTTATATACTGATAGTTTGCTGTTACATAATAATTGTCAAAACAGTTCGAAGTTCATCAAAGAGAGCCGGACTAACCCAAGATATGAAAAATCAAATTCGACTGACAATTAAAGTTACTGCGATCGTGGCTACCGATTTCGTATGCTGGGCACCCATTATCGTACTCGGTATATTAGTGCAAAGTCAAATAATAACACTGCCCCCATCAGTATATGCATGGTCAGTAACATTTGTTCTACCCATCAATTCAGCCATCAACCCTTATTTATACACAATAGCAGGTGTAATCAGCAGTCGTCTAAAGCAAACAGAAAATGACAATAGCAGACCGCAGCAGATAGTTGACCAGCAACTTCCTCATGTGGAAGTAACAAGAGGAAGGCATGAAATGCAATCAAGGACTGTATCAAGCTCTGTGCAAGACCAAGAGGCAATTGTATTACCTAATGTAGTACCAGAGACGCATGAAATAGCAGAATCTAATGTATGAAACTTTGAGATGAAAATAGACTTTGACAAATATCCAAGCAATGACTCTCTTTAAAAAAGAAGACACCAGCGTCAAATCCACACTACTTCTGAATGAGTTAAATCTGAATATTAAAAGCATCTTAATTGTCACACAGTAGTTACTTTGAATAAAATGGCACATTCTTAATCCGTTTGACTACTAATGTACTATACGAGGGTGTCAAGACAGAAATTTATTATCTGCATCATGATGAAATGAACGCACAAATTGGAACGCGCAAATCACATAGTTTTGTATGATACTCTTTGATTGTGTTGTTTGTTGAAAATGTATAGGCCTATAGGGTAAACCATAAAATGTGACCCATCACATCAAAACGTACTTCTTGTCAGTTTTTATAGTTTCTAGATATGAAGTAAGATATCTTGAAAAATATAAAGAAATTGAAATGCTAAGCTTCTAATATTTCCTGATTTTTAAGGCTAAATTTCAACTATTAGGTATCATGCAATTTAAAGGCTGATTTGTGCATGTTTTGATTATGTTAAAATCAGACATTGGATAAAAGCACCCAAGAGGTATGTTTAATGTGACTGGTCATAAATATACATGGCTACAATCAGTTCAATAATTGCTCTATCCGAGCTTCACGCTTGCATTCCTCCAAATGTTCAACACACAATGCGCATTGAAATGACGCACTGCCTACCTTTACATCTGTCACCCTTTCTGTGTGTGCCTTTTGAGGTTACGCACTCCAGTCGCATAGGACGTTTGGGAATTGTTTAAATGACGAGAGGAATAATTGTGAACTAATTATAATCAGCTTTAATTGAATCTATCACTGTATATTCTGCAATCAAATATGTCATTTAAAGTTTATGTAATTATCCTCTGATCTTTGATGTAATTTTGCACAATTGTATCGATCTTATGACATGACATTTTGAACAAGCACATTATACAGAGTGAGTCAAAAAGAAATTGATGATGAAAGAATATTTGTTGTTGCAAAAAGACCAAAACAATTTGACCAACCAACGAAGCACATATTCAAAGAGCATATGAAATATGAAAAAAGAATTACTTACATTGATCCTTACTATCAAGAGTTATGCCTGTTTAACCCTAACTCACACGGTCTTGCAGTAGCAATGGACCAAGGAACAGGGGAAGGGAGGCAAGAGGGAGGACAAACAATTTGGTACGCCGTCACCCCAGGAATCGAACCCAGTTGCCCGAATGGCAGGCGAGTGACTCAACCTAAATTTTAAAAATCTCTCAGGTTGAATGAATCTGTACTCTTCATTCCTCACTAAGATAGATAATTTCAAAGGATTTAACATTCCGTGAACAGCTGCCGAAATGGTTTACTTGATTAAAACAGGTTTAACTCCTTATAGGGGTCACACTACTAAATAGGGCTCCATAGGGATATGTACAAAAACACTGATATAAAACTCTGTTTTAGACCACTAAATTGCAAAATTGGACCTTGAAGAGTAAATTTTTCTGAAAGATTATCAAATTTTCTCACCAAAAAGTTAAAAAAATAGGTAGGTGAGCCTGCTCGATTTTCTAAAACATACCCATGGAGTTGTCTACCTCTCTGACGAGCATGGAAATGTCGCCGTAATCGCCGATGTTTCCAGTAAAAAGCACAAATTTGAAACATCTCTCAAAATCTAGATGATATTCACAGTTTATAGTCAGGGTGCATGTAGGTGATGTCCCATAATCATAATTAATCAAAAATCATAGGCATTTACGCAATTGAGTAATTGAGTCAAGTTTTTTAATTGAGGATTTTGTGATGCATACTTTCCAATTCTAGTTTTAAACACCGTCCTTAAGGGTAGGGGATACCCCATTTAGTGCAGTGCACCCTATAGCCAGGGGCAATTCCAGTGATTCCTTGTTTATTAGATGAGTAGGAGCATATGCTCTTTGAATTCATACACCATTGGTTGTTCAAATTTGTTTGATCTTTTTAGAAGAAAATACGCATTCACGATCGACTTCTTTTAGACTCACTCTGAAATGATATTAACCATACCTTTTGATATATTCTAAACACTAAAATTGAATGCATTAAGTATTTCGTTTTCGGTTCCGTAATGAGGCTAGTTTCAATGATGTACTTAATATTTTATAACGCAACCAGTAGTAATGCACACATCATATAACAATCAACACAAATCTTATAGACTTTTTACAATTTGAATATAACAAGTTATGCAGGTCAGTCCTTTAATTTCTCTATGCAAGCTGAAGCTTGATAAATATATTATATGTTTCAATACACAAGTCATAGTATATTTATTCTCTATCTTATTTCTTATTTGTAGCGACTACCGAGATGTCAACGCCATTAGCAATTATCAATAGCAGTTAAATTGCTGTTGCATGATCAGCAAACATTTAATTTTGCACACTAGATAATAATGAGTAAAATCAGTCAGGCATGCAAGTGTAACAATTTGATGAAAATATTTCCCTCTTTTGCAAATTTATGGAAAATATAGCTTGTATCAAGCCATGATATGAATGGTCGCATGAAATGTATGAAACTAAAGAAACCAATTGATTTTAGATGGAGCTCGATCTATTGTTCATTTATGGACATGTGCACTTGATCTCATATATCTATTGATATTCTGGAATCTTCTATGAATATAGAAATTAAATGTCAGAGTGAAACTTCATCTGGGTTCTTGATAAAGTTCATCAGGACTGTTATAATAAGATGATTGATGAAATTCAGTATATCTAGTCCAAGGAAAACCACTTACTTGTGGACGTTTCGGAAACAAGCTGTTTCCTTCATCAACACTTGATGTGGAGTGATGACGATCTGCTGTTTACAACACATGATATTGGTTGCTTAGTTGCAGTGATGCTAGATGATTTATCCGCAATCAGTAGATGGTCAAACACGTGACTCAGATTGTATCTGGGTTGTTCTACTATATTTGAAATTAAACTTGTGATCTCAACACAAGATAAAATTACCTGCAACACCTTTTCATCAGCAGATTTATGACTGTGACATTGTGGAAATGTGATATCAGAGGCATGCAGGCCATCACATCAAAGAGGGGCCAACACAAATTACCAAGCAATTCTGACGTCACATTTTCAGAAGGTAACATACTTCAAAATTGAGTCATAAATCTGCTTATGGAAGGTGTAGCAACACCTGAAAATTCAAGATAATTTATTATATTGCATTGAGAATGAAGTTTAACTTCAAATTACAATAAAATGTGTTTTTCATATTTAAATTCTTATACGCTTTTACTCCTTAAACACAATATATATACAGAAACGGGCACTAATGTTATAAATCATCCACTAACATTTCTTAGTCTAGAATATTCTATGTAAAAAAGGTCTTTATTCTGTCTTAGATTTCTCCAATGTCGTAAAGCAATTCTATATTCAATTGTGTTCTATAAACATGGCCACTGTTTCTCACATTACAAGGGAAGGGTGATGTAACATATCGATAGTGCAATTAAGGAATATGAGCCACGATTAGTATTGACAATAATTCGCTCTTTGCACAGATCCTATTCAATGCAGTACCAGTTCGAGGCTCTCCTTGCAAATGGGGGACCATGCAAAGGGCCAATAGCGGTGGGTGTTTGCTCATTATTAGTGAATATGAGGTTAGCCTGTAGAATGCTATTTAAATCAGTATGCTTTCATCATATGTACATAAATTACGACATCTGTATGTAATTGTTAACATTGATCTGATGTGTAAAATAAATTCACACGGACAGGATTAAGCCAACATTTGTTATCATAGTGTCACTCGTTAGTAAGTTTTACTTTCTTAAGTGAGTACTCCATACTAAGATTTATACGACTGCCTTGATGAAAGGAAATGGCCTACATAAAGAATCTACATTTCATGTCATCTTAAGTTGGGAGGTGACGCCAGCGCATATTCTACTTTATTATTCAGTTGGAATGAATACAACAATTCATTGGTTATTAGTATTTTGATACATGTGCCCCGTGTCTTCAAAATGGCCTCATGTGATAATATTGGTCATGCAATACGAAAAGATATTAATGGTTTGGGTTCAGTATCACAAACCAATATCAGGAAAATTGAATAGAACTAATGCAAAAGTTTACAAAATCCATTAGAACTGATATTCAAGACTATTGTTTAGTAGGTGATGCAAATTGGTTTCATTCATCATAAGTCAGTCTAGATTAAAGGTGACTATTTCCCTGGAACCCGGCCTATTGCTTTTGCAATTCCGGTGATACCTATGAGTAAGTTTTCACACATTAGCCTAGTCGTAAGTATTCAGTCTTACAAACTTTTTGAGAATAATTAATTGCAAGCAAAATCTTTTGATACTGTGATTCGAACCCTTCAGGACCGTTTTCGGTCCCAAATCAAATGACATACAACTAGACCAGTTAGGATGTGGGTGCCGAGGGTAGCCCATAGTCTATGTGTATTACAGAATAAATCTATATAACTCATACAATAGAATCTTTATACTTGACAAATTTGTGATAGCTTACCCATAGGTAGAATCGCAATTTCACATAGCAACTAACCTTATCGGATGTCTTCCGTTACAAGGCAAAAACATCTATAGTTTGATCAGTTCCAAATTGGCAAAGCCGCATAATGGCAGCGAATGAATACAGAAGGACGCGACCGCCCACGAAGACTACTAGCGGACTAATATCATATGTGTGACGCGTGCATGCGGCCAATACCACGTGCATGCGACCATAATCGCGGGCGTACCCTTGGATTACATTTGCGAGCGGAGAGATACAAACCTAATATTTCTCGCCAATTTGGAACTGATTGAACTATAGAGTCTGACTGATATCACTGCATCGAGATAACAGAATAACTTTAATGTGTACTAACCTGTGGAGTCTGTGATCTCATCAGGTGCCTCCCTATCCAAGGACAACACCTCCATATTATGATTGATATAATTGCCTTAAGGAAAAAGAATGCCCTTAAAGTCTACTAACCTGTGTAGTCTGTGATTTCATCCGGTGCCTCCCTATCCAGGGCCAACGCCTCCAGATTACGATAGTGTGTCTGTAGTACTGGGTTCTCAAAGTTCTCGCTGCTGAACTTGAATTGTAACTTCTTAATCAGCTCTTTGGCGCCATCTATCTGGTCAGCTTCAGCTAATAAAAGCAATACAAATATGGAAGATAAGCAGCCTGAAGATAAGGCAATGACAAATATCGGCGGACAGACCTCTTTGGTAGGGTCAATACTTTAAGTTATTGGGAGGCAGTTTGGGATATTTCCCTGAAATTTTATTGACTAATTCTGGATCAGATAATAACAATACATAACAATAAACCATATCTGTATATAGCGCCTATATACATAGAAACAGAAAGACAAAAAAATATATACAAGGGTCATCCAATAAGTTCTACATCCTCCCTCACAACATTGCTAATATGTCAGCCTCATGAAATGTGTCATGATTAGTATAGCTATTTATAGCTAAATAGCTATTATATGGTAAAGGATAACTAATATCTGTTTCACTTTTATTCTGATGTGGTAAAAGCCAAAGCCCAAGAAAGATTTTGCTCGATGGACCTAGAAAAATAGCCTCTTAGAACTGGCCAAATGTTCAGCACTTAGGAGATATTTTGCTGTTCTTTTTATCTGTTCCGAACTTCCGCCACACTAAATAGACATTAAGTTTTCACTGCATCTCCAGAAAAGTACAACCCATACTCAGATCAATTAACTATGAATTGGTAGCTGAGATTCAAAGTTACCATTGTGGAATATTTCATAAGACCAGCTTACATAATAGCTAGGTTATGAGGTAGGAGGAAGAACTTATTGAATGATGTTCGAACATAAATACATCCAAAAACAAACCAAACAAAAAGAAAAGCCATTGTGAATGAATGAGTATTTAAGGATTTCTGCGGATGATGTTAGTTGAACTCAACTTGGACTTTTTCTCTGAGCATATGAATCCTCCCATTCCTGATGAAACTATGGTCTAATTTAGGGAACATGTTTCAATACTTCATTCATCTAGCACTGGGCGGTGACATCAAAGCGTATTCCAATAGTCGCACATCATTATTATATGCATGATTGTTATGTTTTGATGGTGTTCCAATCAAACAAACAATCAACGACTAATCCCTGCACTCATGTTTAAATGCTGTGTTGATCGCTGGAATGCGCCCTGACATCACTGCACAGAGGTAGATGAACGAAGAATAATATAAAGGCTTTTCACTGGATGATCCCTAACCCTAGCCCACTTGAACATCTCCAAGCCAATAGCTATTTTTGTCCAGCCTAAACCAATCTGAATAAAGAAGTGCGCTACTTATACACAATTACCTTTTGGTTGTTCAGCAAATGTGAGCTTTCTGAGGTCATCACTGAATGGTAGAAATATGACATGGAATCCTGGAGGTGATATCTGGACATTGTGTTCATCTAATTCTTCCTCCTAAAAGAAGAAATTGAAACAAGAAAATGTAAAAATATGACTCGGTGAAACGATAACTCAAATCATAGCTGTGCATAGTCGCCTTAATCCGTTGGCAGAGCAGAGACTCCTGATTCATGATCAATTGACAGCAGACCAGTATTTGAATTATCATGGTGAAATGTCGAATTTTGAAGTGATAAAATGACTTTATTAACTAAGGGATACGATTGTTGTGTTTGACTAAATTAGAGGTAAATTAAAAAGAAATAGTTACAATTTCGAACCAAGGAATTGCACGAAAAAGAAGGGGGAAAAAAGAAGAAAAGACAGCAGACCAGACAATTTCACTTCTACTACCAAGGACACTACATGATCATATACAAAGGTACGGTATAGTTTTTGTTGATTGTGTTAAAGACAGCCCTAAATGGCTAAACATAATTCTTCACGCTCTCACCGAAAGCACTTGAACTCTTCACGCTTTCAAAGCACATTGCTATGACACAACTTGAATAATGCCTGATTAGAAAGAGTTTACCGATAATTTGATCAATTTCTACGGGCATACTTTTAATCAGTGAGTCATCCTAATATATAATAAAACCAACAGGACCAGTTTGCAGGTTGCCAGTCTGATGAAGACTTGACCAGTAGTCAAAACGTAACTAGTAAGTATGATTTATTGGAATCGTCAAAAGAACAATTTATTCCATATTGCATATTATCTAGCAAATTCCTTATACAGTATTCTCCAATGCACACAAATCTGCCACAAATCGCACCTTAAATTCTACTCCAATAACAACACACCATTCAGGGCAAAACAAGACCACATTCTCTGTATAAACATGGACATTGTCTACTCTTCTAACCTCTGATATCACTGTAACAGTCATGAATATTATGCAATTTTCATATGTTACCATGTATTTGTTTCCATGTTTTGACCCTGTCTGTACTCTATATTTTCCTCTGTCCATCCCTGCCTGGCAAACATCCATTTGCCTAGTAACACCATGACCCTATACCAGACCTGACCTGTGTACATGTACGTACTGTCCACCACCTGTGACCATGCTTACTTCTCCTGCCCTATCTCCCCCATCCACCCATGTGCTTTTAGTCCAGCACTGCTTTCCATCATAGCAGTACCCCCATCGCTGGGCCTGCACGTCCACCATTTTGTATTCCATTGTTTTAAACCAGCACTACTCGCCACCAAAGTAGGATCGCCATCGCTGGATGCCATTGTTTGCGTTTTCCCCTGTTTCTACAATTGTTTAAGTACATCTACAAGTTTAACTATCATTTGTTTTATTTATGTTTTATTATATGACTGCTGAATCTGATCGGATTAAATTGCACTGACAGTGTACATCGTCTTAGTATTATATTTTCTACAGTCTTCTAGTGTCATCTATCTATAGTTTTATATTTTGAAAGCCCCCACGGTCACATGGTCAACCCCCACCACCCCCCCCCCCCCCTCATCAGTATTTTGAGGTATAAATAATCCAGACTGCAACATCACATTGCACACATGGAATAAAGCTATTCACCTTATGCAAGTTTTGATATAAGCTTAAACACCATTTGGGGTGTTAATGTAGAAATTGCCATTAGACAACTGAAAAAAGATACCCCTGTTGTACGGGCCTGACCAACCCATTTTGTGTAAAATTGGTGAAAAACATGTTCACATGCAAATGAATACCAATTTATTTATTTTTGCTTGTCGCAAGAATAGCAAAATGGTGAGTTTAGGGGGATAAAAGAAATAAAACAGCCTGGCTGACCAACTCAACCTGAGAGGTAGGTCCGTTTGCTCGTACAGTAGGGTTGTTGTTTTTTGTCCCCTTACTCTATGTCAAGTTGGGAGTTTACATCAAAACATAATCTAGTGATAGGAGCAGCACTTTCTGCACCATTGCTGACATACTTCTTTGATCACATGGATGCATCAGTAGTCGCATTTAAGTGACACACAAGATATCATGTTGTGTTCACTAGAATACGCGCTGACACAACCCCTAACTTGAGGTGATGCAAAGTACATACCTGAGGCAAAAGTGCCACAAATTTTGGTGGCGTATTTTTCCTGGGTATGTATCTACATATTGCTACTATGTCTCTTGCCAGGCACCTCTGTAGTAATGCAGAGAAGAGGGTAGTACTGCCCTGGACAATGGTCTCTTCGGGAAACAGGAACTGGGATGGACGCACATGGTAGTGATGCTTGAGAGAGGAACGGGGTTTGAATCCCATCAGCAGCAGACCTGTGTCATATAAAAATGGAATAAAGAATTAGCCTGGCAGTCCTATCAGAAATCTTCCAATTTCGTGTCCTCAAGCTTTTCACAAACACCTACTTTTGGCCTTTACCCCCCCCCCCCCCCCTTTTCAAATCCAAATTTGAGCAAAATAATTTTAGAGTATTCTCAATATATTTGAAAAAGAAATGTGACATTTTTGGATATTATTTTAGAATTTAGTGCTCCGATATGGACTTCTCTGGGAAAAGACCAAATACTAATCATGTTTAAAGCTGGTATCTGCCAGTATATTTCTAAAACTTCCAAAAGAACAAATCCAGCCATTTGCACATAATAACACTCAACAAATAATTTGACATGATTTGATAAAAATATTCCTTGTTTAGCCTTTATGATTTCAGAATAACACTTTACTTAAATTGATAATTCAGTGGCTACCTGGATCTTCAAATTTCTTGACTTCTTTGACCTCCTCTTGTTCAAATACGATGTTTCTTCCTCCATATGTTTGATATTTCTTGATATCGGATGGCATCAGTAACTCTCCCGTATCCTGCAGATCGAAAACATATCAAAACATATCAAAGAGAAAAGGATTTTATACAATAAAGTAAAGGATTTTTTTTTTAATTGTATAATTTTAAAAGAAAATTCACTAAGGAGGGTTATAAATGAAACAAAACGGTATTATTTCATTCCATTTCTGGCAACTTCTGTCGCACACTATGATAACTCCCCAGGTGCCAATGCTCAAGATAACAGGTTTTTTACCGGGAGCTACTTTTTTTCTCAAAAGTAGCGCCCGGATCATGGGATTTATTGAGAACCGGGAGCTACTTTCAGTCTACCGGGAGCTACTTTCAGTCTACCGGGAGCTAACTATTTATTAAATCCAGCGTGGCAGCATTGTCAAATCGAAATTCATGTCTTGGGCAAGCTTCCCAATCGTCAACGGGCGCTGGTTTGGACAAAATATCAACACCCAGTTGTTCATTTTTCAGCATTACCGGGCGCTATTGCAGGAGGACCGAGGGGTAAAAATCGCCCAGCGCCCTCTTATCTTGAGCCTTGCCAGGTGCCTCTATTTCTCATACAGTTCTCATATTACTTAGTGATTGATTTAAAGCCAGTGTCATAATGGTTTGGTTTGACCTTAATTTTATAGCCTGGATTTGGTCTCCCAATCAGTAGCTTAATATTATTTTGTCTGTATCTCTTGTGTAATAACCTGGAACAATTGTTCGATAATATATAATAAATAATGAAAAAAGGTGTTATGTTAAAAAATCGCACTCAAAGTATATTTTCATGAAGTGAAAGTTGAAATGTTGTATTCAACATGGTAGAGCTTAGTTTTCATTCTCTGCCACTGTTACCATGCAAAGGCATCTACACACAATGGGCCGTATTCTCGTACTAAACACGGTTTTAGCTTAAAACCGTGTTTAACTAAACGCGTGTCTAACTTAAACGTGAGTTTATCCTTTAAACGACGTGTTTAACAAAACACAATTTTAAACTCTGCAAATATCGTTCCCAGAGTGGTCCTGCGTTGATTGTATACAGGTATTTAATTCATTGTGTCCCTAATGGGTTACAATAGATATCGACCGACTGCCTTATATACACGGTACTTTTAAAGACTACACGATCCGCGCGCCAGTTTGCACCGGGCACGGTTGAGTGATCATTCAAGGCATACAGTTGGTGCGCGAGTTTAGTTAAACACGCATTAAACTACCCCCGTACCCATGTTTAAAGTTAGACACATTTCGGCGAGTTAGACGCGTGTTTAAGTAAAACAAATGTACGAGAATTGCGTTTAGTTAAATGCTGTGTCTAAAGTCAAAGTTAGACGCGTGTTTAGCTTAAAACCGTGTTTAACTACGTACGAGAATACGGCCCATTGTGTTTAAGCTATTACAATCATAGAGCGTGTTTCTACAGAGCCTCCGTCTTTTGCCGGTGGTAACTTAGCCTGCTAAAAAGGCGGTGGTAGAAGTACTGGGCTGTTTCTACAGACGACGTAAAAGACGACTAATCACTTTGTGGGGGTGTGTGCGTAGAGGAACGGCTGATTTCGAAATGACGCGGATTAATTATATAACAACACAACAAACAAATATCTTGGCAATAAACAAACAAAGCAATTTCCGGTTAGACGGCTAATCGGGCGGCGGTCCGTTTCTACAGAGCTCTGGCGGACAATTAGCAGGCTAACCTACCACCGCTATCCTTGATTTTCTAGGATAATTTGCCCGTGGTAGATTAGCCGGCTAACAGCGTCAGGACCTGTTTCTACAGAGCTGTTAGACGTCTACCCCCCTGTGATCAACCGGCTAATGACTCTCTGTAGAAACACGCTCAAACAAGTTGGCTGATGATGATACATGTTTAAATTTCCCATCTGGCAATAGAAACTAGAAATATCTTATGTCAAAATATGTGCCTTTTCTACCATACTCACCTCACAAAACATTTTAGATTTGCTTTTAAGCGCCTCATTGGTTCTCTTGTACAACTTGACTGCAGTAGGTTTGGTTTGTTGACGTACCAATGTGTATCTGATATAAACACATTACAAGAAAAGATATTGGTTAATGTGGATAGGCAAACTTATATCTCAGATCTGTTATCATTTACTCCAAATGTGCATTATAACAAGATTCTTTTAATTCAAATTTTTGATCTTTGTAATAAGTTTTTTTGGCAGTCAAAATGAAGCTAAAACCCGTTGTGTACCGTGTCATGGCCAGGGGAGAGGGATAACTCAGCATTTTTAGTAATATGTGCCACCAGGATATCAAAAAATATATATAAAAAATCTTTTCAATGGTATTGTTCTATAAGTAAGACTATACAAAATAGGTTTGAAACAGGGTGAATTGATTAACAGATTGATGAAATAGCAACACACACAAGTTATTTCATACCCATAACCCCTTATATATTACTTAAGCTGGTTCCCTGCACCCTGGATCCCTCCACCGACTCATCCATATAGATGCAGGTAAAGATGATACGTTATTGCTCTGTTATCACATATGGGAAATAACGATCAACACAAGTTGTAGTTGAGATGACAAAATTGAATACCAAATGCATTGTCTTGCTGCCATGGCTACGACGCAATGGTGAACGCGCTACACCATGCATGTGAAGTGGCACTGCCGTGGGCACAGACACAATTATATTTTGCTCCAATCAGTGAATTGGTTATCGTTCTAAGCGAGAAGCTGGCATCGACCGAATTTATTTGTGGATTATTTTGAATCATTTCATGCATATGCATGACTTTTATGCTAGCATATCGATGTGATGACATGATTTGCAGGTACCTGCATCTATGGGTGAGGTGTGTGGAGCCCATTGATGCAGGGAACCCGCATACCCCTTACTAAGCCACTAAGCTACACTTATTTTGCTATGAATGAGGTACATTTCGGCTTTAAAGAAGCTTCTACCAAGCAATTTAGATAGATTTAGAATATTCCATTTTAGGGAAACTTGCGCGCATAGCACACAAACAATTTCCCTCTCGTGTACTTTTAACTGTCACAATTCCATGATTCCTCTTGTCAAATGAACCGACAGTGCCAATCTCAACCGACACGACAGTCAATATTAGGGGGGGGGGGCGATTGCCTCACTTGCCCCCTCTGGCTACGCCACTGCCATCTACATTCTATACCAATGTGACCCCTCACATCAAAATGGACATGTTGGAGGCCCAAGTCATATCTGAGTTATTGGTATGACTTGAAAAAACACATTTTAAGCTTTGAAATGATGCCATGTTAAAGGTAATCATTCATTCATTCATTCATTCATAAGATTTATTTACACAGACCAACAACATACAAAATATAACAATATAACAAAATATAACATCAAGAAAACAGATATATATTCAGGAATGGTATGATATCATGAAAGAGATAAATCTAGACGATATATATAGTGAAATGAATGATACAAAGGATAAGCTAATAATAAATATAAAATATCAGGCGATGAGAGTGGTCCAGAGAGGTGATGTTGGAAAGTGTGCGGAGAAGCCATTAAGCCTGGAAGGCTTTAAGTTTGGCTCCACCGCTGTGAATATCAAGAATTAAAAAAAAAAACGTATATACTACTACTATAGGAGGTTGTTATGATAAGTAGGGAGATGGTTTGATGAAGTGAAAAGAGTACAATGACAGTGGGCCGGAAATGTAGGTAACGACATGACAAATGTGAAACAAACAAACTCAGAGATACTCAGAGATCAATTTCTTTTTATAACTATTTTTGAAGCGGTTTATTTGTGTACAACTAGTTAGAGTAGAGTCAAGCGAGTTCCAGATTTTAGGTCCATTATAGATTATTGAATGACGAAGTACTTTAGATTTAATATTATCAATAATAAAGTTATTAGCATTTCTAGTGTTATAATTGTGAAGATCTTTATGTTTAGAGAAGAAACCCCCAAAAGAATTTGGGAGAGCGTTATTATTGAAACGGAACATAAATAAAGCAGTTTGAAGTTTGTTGATATCGAAGATATTAAGAGTATTAAAGTTGTGAAATAGAGGCATTGAATGCGAGTCATATGATGAACCAGCGCAGATACGCAAAGCCTTCTTTTGACAGATAAATAATTTGTCGATTTTTGTCATATCCGTGCTCGACCATGGGCTTAGGGATATATGTTTTGATAGAGTAATTGCCCATGCAATGTTGCAATAAGATATGTATGGCAAGACAAGTGTATTATAAAGAGTAAGCAGAATAGAAGAGGGAAGGTCATAGCGTAATCGCCGGAGTATGCCGATACTTCTAGACACCCGAGTACATGTATTAGCGATGTGAAGTTTCCAGTTTAGATGTTTATCAATGATAACGCCGAGGAATTTGGTATGGTTAACAGGTGAAATAGGGGTAGAATCAATAGAAATGGTAGCAGAATGTACGGAGGTATGCCGATTAGAGCCGAATAGAATATAATTGGTCTTGCTAACGTTAAGGGAAAGTTTATTAGCCTTGAACCAGTTCGACACGTGTTGTAGCTCATCATTAAAGGTAGAAATTAAAGTAGTAAAATCAGGGTGTGACATAAAAATGTTGGTGTCATCAGCGAAAAGAACATATGATAATTTCTTTGAAGCATTTGGAATGTCATTCACATAGATCAGGAATAGAAGGGGTCCGAGTATAGAGCCTTGGGGCACGCCGCATTGAACAGGTAGGAGATTTGAAGAGTGCGAGTTAAAGGACGTAAACTGCTTTCGATTATGAAGATAGTTAGAGAGCAAGGCTAGCGGCGTACCTCGGATACCGTAGTGATTTAGTTTAGAGAGGAGGATTGAGTGGTCAATAGTGTCGAAAGCCTTTGACAGGTCTAGAAATAGGCCAATCGTGTGATGTTTTTTGGAGAGAGCCGAAGAAAGTTTGTTATAAATGTCAACAAGTGCTAGATCGGTTGAGTGGTTTTTCCTGAACCCATACTGGTTGTCGTGAAGGAGATCGTATGAGGAAAGGAAATCATAAAGACGGTTGTAGATTAGGCGTTCAAGAATTTTTGAGAAGCATGGCAGAACTGAGATGGGTCGGTAGTTGGAGAAGGTATGGGGGTCGTCTTTTTTGTAGATGGGTATAACTTTGGCGATCTTGAGAGCAGATGGAAACACACCAGTCATGATGGAAAGGTTAAAGATATGGGCCAGGGGCCGAGCGATAAAAGGGGCTATTTGTTTGATGATGCCGGGGTCAATGTCATCAAAGCCAGAACTTTTGCCGTTCTTAAAAGAACCAGTGATCTTCAGAATCTCCTTATCTGAGACAGGATTTAGAAAAATTGACTTATCAAAAGGTGTCGAAAGGAAGTCAGAATAGGGACGCTGAGAATTAATCTTGCGAGCCAAATTAGGACCGACTTCAGCAAAGAATTTGTTGAATTTATTCGCAATCTCAGCCTTGTTGGAAATTTTGGAATCGCCATCAAAGAAGTAGTTTGGGGGTTTCTTCATATTATTTTTACCAATTATTTCATTAATGGTACGCCAAGTTTTATTAGTATTATTTTTATAGCTATCGACTTTTTAATCACAAGACTTTGTAATCACAAGATATTATTTTTAGAAGTATATGTTTTCTTTTATTTCTTTTTATTTCACCAAATATATTGCCCTCAATCTCAAAACTATGTTTGCCGACAACATGTCCTTTTTGACGTGACGGGTCACAAATTGTCTCTGTGGCAAGTCTCTCCAGCCCAAATAACAGTGACAAGTCAGTACCGGCTTTCAAGTTGCTGTATTGCAGTGTCACTGTATACCCTTTTCCAATTACAAATTAAAGTATTTTAAACTGGAAAATGAGGTGATCAAACTTGTTGGTTCCAAACAATCCTAAGTCTATGTTTATACATCTGGGACCAGTTGATGACACCATTTTTCTGAAATGTTCTGCTTTTGATTTGAAAATGTATGTATCGAGCTGCAGTGGTCAATTTCACTTCGCAGTGGCTATAGCCAATAGCCTCTTAGACTCCATACTTCTAAACTTACATGCCAACTCCCAGATTCAATCCTTTTCCAAGAGAAAACTCTATCTTGCCCATGGATCTTTTCTTGTGATCTTTTGCCCTGACACGGTTCAGCAACTCTTCAAACTTCTCTGCTGCATCTGGCAACACACCAAGCTCTTCGTCATCTCCAGTGTACACAATGTCCTGTAAGTATAAAATGGTATACTATGTGTCACCTGAAATTATGAGGGAAGGTTAGCATGTATGTTCGTCATAATTGCAACATTTCCATGTTATGACCGACATTCCTCTTTGATTTAGCTAGAGTTAACAGCATCACCCTGGACAGGTAGTTTTACGCTGATGTCAACCCTCACCAACTCAACACTTTCAAAAATAGGAACGAAATTCTGTAATTTTGTGGGGAAAGAAAGAAAGGAAAGGTGGAAAAGAGGACGATTGAAAAGGGAAGGGGTCAAAAATGGGAGAAAAAAGGAATACAAAATGGGAAAAACTATAGCATAATAACCAAATTACCTGATAAAATGTTGACATATCAAACGCCTTGCCCGGGCGCGTCATGTGCATGAGTTCTATATCGATGCCGATCTCATGTAGATCCTTTGCTTTCTGTTTAGCTTGCCGTTGGAATGCCACATTGCCTGCGTGCGGGTCGTCTGCGTTGGTGAATAACAGTATCCTCTTGTGACCAATTTTCTGTGAACTAGAGATCATAGATCATTTCATGAATATACACGATAATATGAGATAGCCTACCAATTTTTAAATTGGTATTATAATACAGTTGATTCACGACAAACACATATAAAATATTTTTCAGGTTAAATTTGTAGGATAATTCCAAAGAGAGCGAATGCGCATGCATCAATCTTTAACAGATATGAAGCCAGAGTTTATAACGTAATAATACCTATATATTTTTCCAATTTTTTAATATTAATTATTTCAATCATGGCGGGCAGTGGAGGGCATGTTATCTCTCACTACCTTTCTTCACAGAATATCGATCAAACTTCGACTTACAAGTAAGTACTCGTTTAATCTTCCTATTCTGTTTCAGAAAACGTTCTAAAAATGTGTGGAGACTTTATTTAAAGCAACTCTGGCTTCATATCGCCACACAAATTGTAGCAATGTAAACAAAGAACAAAATATTCTTTGGATCTGGATCAAACACAATCCTTAATATCAAAAACAGAATGTAATGGAATTTTTCAACAAAAATTCAGAAAAGTGTAATTTAGGTCCCACAAATAAATGTCCAGAAAATCCCGAAACCCATTTGAAACCTCTCCTTGCGCGATCCAGCAGGCAATATGAGCATGGAAATGTTGTTGTTGGTAGAACAAACCCTAGGGCACAAACTTATATGATAGAATAGACCCCATTTTTCCCCGTAACCATTCCACCCATATTTTATTTGTTCATCTTTTTTTTTATATTCCCCTAACCCTTAAAACCACAAAAGATCCATTTGCAGGTAGTCACGCTCCCATATATCAACATTGAAAAGTTGTTTTAGTAGTGCGACCCCCTGTCACAGAGGACCAAGGCCCGGATTCCCATGCTGGGGTCTGGGTTCAAATCCTGCCACTGGCAGAGCTAGATATTACCCTACCATTAGCATATTTCTTCCCCTTGATAGTCTTAGCCCAGATTCCAATGGTTACACCGGAGGGGAGGAGAAGGGATAGGGGAGGGATATTAAAGTGCATCATATGGGAATCGTGTGATCATTTTTTTTGTTCACAAAATATATTGAGAAATGAAACTCGGATTTCTCATGGTAAGTCCTTCAGTCTCGAATTAATATTATATTCAAATCCAAAATAATGCCACGTTACTATGACGATCACACAGTAGCAAATCTTCGCGATATTTATCACGCCTGCTGCAGGGGGATACTGTCTGACGTAATATGCTGATCTAGCGTAATATGCTGATCTAGCAGAGATGTTTTGTTTTTGTTGAAAGAAATTTAAAAATTCAAAAATATTGTCAAAATTAAGAAGAAGAAAATATCAAATTTGTTTCTAAACAAATTTCAAAATTTATTTAAAAAATTGTTTAAACAAATTTTCTCAAATTAAAAACAAAATGGGTTAGTCGGGTCCATAGAGGAGGTTTTTTTTTCTCATTACCTACAAATGTATTTTGGTAAATAATTAAAAGCCTTCATTTCATATCAATGTTGCGATACAGATTACATGCGCAATATTGGCTTTACACATCCATCGCTCACTCAGCATCATCTCATTCTATCAAGCTCTATCTATTGTGATTAAGTAGTTCGGGTTGAGCTATTTTTGAAAAGAGATCCTTACTTCGTGAAAGAGATAGGAAACAGATCTATTTCGATCTCTGAATAAGGGGTGGTTCAGTAAAAATCACCTGTATGGCGAATTGGCGATGCAGGTGACTTTAAATGAGTTGCTTTCCAAAACCCTAGTCCTATTAAAGGTTTTTTTTGTTATTTGTTTCCTTATCACTGGATGTAAATTTGCATCCAGTAAAATGAAGAAATAAATTAAAGCTGTGGTGCAATTTTAATAACTATAACAGTACTATTATAATGATTTTTGCTCAAATTAGTTTACGTTTATGATCAAAGTTGTGTCAGTACTCAGTAACTTGAAATGTAAAAAATCTGAGGTCGTGGTGAAATCTATGGGATAAGTAACTATAATTTATTTGTAATATACCTAAAGCCATAGTTTGCAATTTGTTTCATGGAACGCCCTCTATTTCAGATTTTGTCCTCTTAATACATGTTTTTGTATCAAGTTTCAAACATAACACTGAAATATCGTCCAAGTTACAGAACAATAGAATTCCTAAGTGTAGTTCAAAATTAAGATTTGAACATAAGTTGATTCTTTGACTGATTTTTTCTGTTTGTAAAAAAGATGAACCTGTTTGAAACTATGTTAACCTTGTTTACAAATTCCCAAAATTGTAAGCACATTTCTTTGACATTTTAGTTAGTTTCTTTGATGTTTTTTTACATGAAATAAGTCCAAATAGGTTAACAGGGAGTCAACTTCGATTGACGTAAAAGAATTTGAGGCTAAAATCTTTTTAAAAAATACCCACATAATTTTGCATTAAATCTTACCTTTGTGAGAACATATTGGAACATGTCCACAGTGCATCGCTGAGAGAGTAGCTGCTGTTGTGCCCAAAGTCAGCGTCAAAATTATTGTTGTTGTCTAAAATAAATGCAGAATAGTCACAGCTTTGTCACAAGGCAATGTCGGTCATAGTCACCTTTAATACTGATGGGGAAAAACATGATCATATTATAGTTGAAGGCAGAGAAATTCAGCCCTGGCCTATACGAGTGTGCTAGATAATGAGTGTATGGGCAGTAGCATTCACGACGCCATGGATACGATGGGGCCAATCAAATGCGCACAATGGTAGTGTCAAGGTGGTGCTGTTCTACTTAACCAACAGCACCTGTACATCTGTATTAAATTCCTGCATGTTACATAAAAATATGCTCAAAATAACCTGAATTCAGGTGTAAACTTGACAATACTCATGGCTGTACCTGGGAATTGTAATGATACTAACAACTTACCTTTCAAGAAAGACTCAACTTCTAAGATTCTGCTTGCTGAGGGTTGGTCTAAATCCTGAAAAATTAAATGTCCATTTACATAATAAATGAAGGAAATTGTTTGTAACACTCACACTTTTGAATACTTCTGAACAGTAAAGCACCAATGATATTTTTGAAATGAACCTTTATTCCTCATTTTGTGAAAATATATGAATGTTAAAAATAACCTGCTGATCGTAGGAAAATCATCAGACTCTTAAATCAGTATTTCAACACAAGGTGACGAACAATTATTTTTACAAAATTGTTTTCAAAAATGTGTAAATTAGTAAAAAAATGTCTGATTTTTCTTTAAAATTGATTTTTTTTAATTTTGTTTAATTCACTTAAATTTTCACACAAAAAAAAAAAAAAAAAAAAAAAATGCCTGACAGAGGGACTTTACCTGAGGGATCCGTTTGCCTGTAGAATAGGTCAGGTTTTTTCATGACCTTATGGGCATCTCGTATTTAAGCTGTGAGCCCCTGAACAAGAATTACTATAGTAGATTCACAGACTTTGGCACACTATAACTAGTCAGTATACTATCAGTAAAAAAATATACTAGGCTCATACACCAATATTCATTACTTTACAATTTAAATACAGCAAAAAAATGTTCATAACTTGTACAAGTATGAAGTAAAAAATGATTATTTATGGGCATATTTAATTCACAAGAATAAACAATATAAAGTCATAACAATTATTAAAATATTAAAATAAATGTTGTTATAATTTTAAAAATAGTGAACAGAAGGTCAACCAATCTTGACCTCACAGCAGCGGTGAAGTCAAATCAATTTTACGACCATGCTCTTAATCCCTCCATCAATAGGTGCTAATTGGGTTGTGAATAGACACTTGAGTGGATCAATACTAACTGCCATGGTGGGGAGTATAGTGAGGGTTCATTTTCAACATTTAAAACACACAATTTTGAGCTTAAAGTCGACTGAATCTAAAAAAAGTCGACCTATATGAGTAGCATAATCATAAAGAGGAGATATTAAACTCAATTTTGACTGACTCAGTTTTAAAATCGTACGACCAGTTAGCTCACAATAATTGGTTGAAAATTGGGGTCAATTGAGGTCATGAACATTTAGACAAAGCAGTCAGTAGAGGTGTGTCATTTTACTGCAAGTTGATTGGACAAACCTTTGCCTATGGCTCATTCCATGAAGTTGGGGCATATTATGTGACATCCAAGTGAAATTTTCAAAATGGATATTTTCCAACTCTTTCTTCTTTTTTAGGTTCTACATTTACCAAAGTCCAATGTAGAACTCTTTTTTTTAATGTAACATTTGGTGTAAAATAACCGCACATGTTCAACAGTTGGATGACATTTCCAAAAATCCTGATGCTACATGGACACCATTTCCCATTTCCATATCATTTTCTAATAAATTAGCTTAAGATGTGGGCCAAGTTTCTATACCTCAATTAACTACTTGCAACCACAAATACATGAAAAGAAACCAGATTTGTCTAGGTTGAACATAACTTAACGAACAAGACATCGTAGATTAACTGTTTTATGTAAAAACTCATTGAAAAGTGACTCTTTATTTTGCAATTTGTATAATGAATTTAAATAAAGTACATATCAATATTTGTTTGATGTAAAGTACTCTATAAACCATGCACATTGATTACATTATAGTCATAAAGTAAGTATATGAAGTATTATTTACCTGTATAATGTTATAAAATGCACTACCGATGCTACATGGACACCGCGTCTTGTAACATTGTTAATAATAAGACTATTCATACTGTTACAATTATAATTGCAAGAGTGAATGGTTTGTCTACTTGTTCATCATATCAAGTAGATACACAGAGTGAATTGCTTGAAATTTATCTAAACACTGTTCATGTAAAATTTACCTTTTCTGTGTACTTAAGTATTACGATGCTACATGGACACCGTGCCCTAAAATATTTGGAACAGCTTGAACAGGTGCATCTTTTTCAGATCAATAGAGAGGATGTACTATGATGTTAACTTTTTATGTTATAAGCACACGATAAAATTAATAACATGGATTGTAAAACTACAAATTACACAAAAAGATAACCTGCCATGAAGCATAAAACATAATTACCTATGATACACATACACCATTTCTTTCAATTACACAATAACAATACACCATTGATCAAAGAAACTTAAGATGTCCACTGAAACAAACTTCATGCAGTGTTGTTCTTAAAGTACCCTTTGTGATCTTAGTCTCTTTGCTCGTTTCTGATTGAATCATCCTCTATTATTGATAAAGATGATTGAAAAGTTTGATCACTTAAAAAGTCAGTTTGCAAAAAATATAATTTAATTGCCATGATGGATTTCTTTGGAAGTTGAAAATGATGGGTTCCTTGTCTTCATCTCCATAAATTCCAGGACGATAGAACTGTCTTCTGAATTAATGTCAAGAACCTGCAAAGCAAAACAAAATAAACCCTATGGCTTAGTATCTTCATGGAACATTGTGTATTGATATTGGAGTAGATTATTTATTCATGTTGCACTTTTTGTGTTGCAGGAAAATATTTATATTAAAATCATGCTGGAGTATTTTATTTATTATTCATTTAACATGAAGAAGAATAGCAAAGGATAGAGAACTTAAATGATTTACAATTATTTGTTTTATTTATAGTAAATAAAACTAAAATAAGGGAATGTTTATTGTGAATTCAGTGAAATGCTAATGGAAATGGTGTCCATGTAGCATTGTGTATTAATATATTTCATTAGATATACATCTCTCATAATATGCCTTTTTTTCTGTAAAGTGTAGTAAAATGTAGGCAATGTTTTGAATGTTTTGGGTGATGGATAATTTAGAATGGGGTAATTGTTTTAGTCTAATTAGGCAAATTTTGTGAAATGCTACATGGACATGGTGTCCATGTAGCATCGTATTGGTAAGCTATATTATTAGGATTAAAAGAGCAAAAACTAATTCATTATTAACTTCAAAGTTTATTAATGATGTGATTCTATAAAAAAATTACAATTTCAATGAACTATAACGATACTCAATGCAAAATATTGCCCATGCTATGCCCGATGCTACATGGACGCCAAATTATTATGGCGTCTGTGACTCAAAATTAATATCATAACATGAAAAGAAATTCTGATTCAGTGTTTCCCTTTCAATAAAAATGCATTCATAAATACAGACATACAAGCAACATTAAGAAATAATTACAATCGCACTTACCATTCACAAAACTATCCAATGTTTACATTTTGATGCTACATAAAAGTCCCGATGCTACAACGGGACATCAGCGACTGAAACCTTGATAAAACTAGCCCACATGTGGCAAATTCCAAACAAACCTGATAGCTATTGACCTCTATCCTTACAAAAAGAAATATGGAATGTTTTATTTATCTCCAGGGGGGGATTCCCACAAATTGCATAGGATGTTTATCACGATGCTACATTTTATGGTTAGGACACCATGCACACGGCACGGTATACTTTTTCATGAATATATGGAATGGTCTTCATGAAATTTATTCTCATTTGCAATAGTTTTCAATTGATAAATGCTCTTAATTTTGGAAAATAATTAAAAAATGTATGATAGAGAACTACCCCCATTCAGCAATGAAAACTCCCGATGCTACACGTGTATATTTTGTGGACACCGTGCGTAGCATCGGAAAGGCAATTTTCATGTTGCTTGGGTAAAAAATCAGTCCAGCGTGACGAGGGGTTTTGGTCAGTAAACTATGAATACATGTATCTTTTATTAATCAAATCGATTTCCAAGCAATTCTATGATAGTTTTGCTTACATAAAACTCATATTAATGGTTGTGTTTTCCATGTCACGTTTTTTAGCAAAAATGGTCTTGGACACCACCTCATTTTTTCTTTTTTTTTTCTTCAAGGAAGGGTCGATTTTTAATTTTTTTTTCATGGCTCAATACTATAACCTAGTACTGTTTTTGGACACTAAATTTTTTTGATATACACATAGAGTAAAACCGTTTATAAGCTGCCTAAAGTACCAAATTCTGCTATTTTAACAAATGCCCCAACTTCATGGAATGAGCCCTATACAAAATGATTTTTTTATTGACTAGTTACACTGTGTTTGGCTGGTTTACCACTTCAGTGTAGGTAATATCTACCAATTGAGGGGGAGACAGTGAATTGAAACCTTAATCTGATCATTGACACATTATGGTTCTATGCTTCCTTGGGTCCTGAAACCAGGGAGGTGTAATAGGAGGAGGATGGTCTGAGGTCTCGTCTATTGTCCCTACGTGCGTTACGATCGATTCGCGATGAATGGTTGTATTTCGATCGGCCCGTGATCTGTTTATGACTACTATAGGCCTACTAGACTCGTATGCATAGAATTTCGCAGAGTTTTACAACTCATGACATCAGTTACATTTCTATATTTTATCACCCATTAATATAGCTTTTAATACAAATAATGCTCCCAATACGATAGCTAAGATGTTTCTGTCAACTTTTTTTAAATCAAAGAAGCAAATTTTCGACTGAAAAAGGTATCAATTTTAATTATTCATGACCGTAAAAAAGTAAGTTTCCATCAGCGCGCGCCGCCATCTTCTTGGCCGTCAGCTACGCTGAAACCCATGCACAGCACACGCACACGCTCCCTGGTTTAAATTCATGCATGTTTACGGATGTGTTGCTTCAACCCTTTTGAGTCCATTATATTGCAGCGAAACCAATAGCATCTAAACCATGCCGATATCGTTGTGATTGGTCCATTCTGGTTCTTTTAACGTTAAATGGAATAGGCCCAAATCAATAACCGAAAAGCCAATGTTTACGAATCTACTATAGCAGGAAGTCATTGACCATGTACTATTTATTAGCGGTCATAACGGTTGCCAGTGTATGAATCTTGCTTACAAATGAATCATTATCTGAGTGATACTTGAAGAAGTTTGACAAACTCTTGCCAAAATTTGGTAATATCATTTCATATTTTATACATTAATGATACATTTATTTGCACGCTTTTCACGCTAAAATCAGCAAGCACGAAAATAAAAACGCCCAAAATATATTCATATTGTATGTAGGTCTATGTAAGGAAGCTCAAAATCGCGAAAAATAAAAACAAGCAAAATTGTTCAAAATGTATGAAGCGCGAAAATGTACACGCACCAAAATGTTCACCTTTTCCGTACTACATTTCTACATCTTTAAAACCTTTTTTTCCAAGGCAACCACTGCACTCTTGTCCTGCTCCCTTAAAGGTAGATGACCCGATTTTCAACTTGATGTTTTCTATTTTACATGAAAGGTCATCCTTAAAATTGTTGCATTCCAAAGTTTGAGTTGAATAACTCCAATGGTTCTATTTTTAGAAGCGCAAGGTCAAAAGACATGTGCCCATTGAGTAGTACACAGACTGGTTGGTGGTTAACCACCTTTGGCAGTAATTCACCACATTTTAGCCTATAATTTCCAAATGAAACATTTCTGGCCCCTAAGATTTTACAGACATAATGAAGAAAAAAAAGGGTATTCTTCTGATACCAAAATATCTTGATGTGAAAAAAAAAATCATAGCCCCAAAAAAGTGATCGGGTCATATACCTTTAAGACTTCATTATTTTGTTACTTTATTTTCCCAGCATGTTTCAGCATCACGCACTTGGATTTTGGTCTTAGGGATTCCCTCACCTGTAATGCATAGATGTGTTTGAATCCGCCACTATTCTTGTCTTTTTCTGTACCAAAGAATACCACTGCCAATAAGTCTTTCTCACTGCTAATGATTTTGTTGGTCATCACACTTCTTACACACTGTATAACAAATTGAAAACACAGACAATTATATAACATTGAATGGCTATGAGTATGATACAAGAGCTACACAAAATATTTGTATGCAACAAAAATAAGAAATTCAATAATATTATTTACAGACTGTTTTGATAAAAATAAATCAATTATCCGAACTGACATAATCTTAGCGATATTGAAATTATGCTGATCTCAAAAATGTACCCATACTCTGTGTGTATATATACAGTTAAGCCCACAATTATTCATACTCTGTGAAAAATATCAGGGTTTTTTTCTTCATTTTTCTCATATCTATACCAGCTGGAGTGGTGGAATTTTCGCTTTACACTAAAGACAATAGTTTGCATACAAATTAATATATTTGGGCTCAACATTTTTTGCATAACAATAGAATTGAAAAAGAATTGTGTTTTTATGTCTGTCCAAACTTATTCATACCCCACACCAAGTCTCAGGATTGAGGCATTTTTGGGGGATAATACACACATGTTTTTGACATTCCAAACATTCTTTATATTGTGTGATAGGTTTTTATATTGTTATGCAATTATTCCATGATGTGTGCATACAATGTGGATGCATTACAAATGTGTCATATTGAATGTACAGTGAAGGATGTTATCTATAGGACAACACTCTAGATATTAAGAGAAATAAAGAAGGACAAAAAAGTCCAGAAAAAAGTACAAGCGTTCCAACTTCCTACTATTTAAAGTGTTACGCATGATTTGACATATATCGTAAAGCCAAGGGCGTAGAATTTGGAATACATTCAGTCTAACCAAGGAGTTATAACTATGATAACTCCATGGTCTAACATGCTATTAAACGTGCACAGAGAAAATCACTTTCAGCTTTTTACGGTCAATGTCACATGAGTCTCACATTTGTTGTGTTTTATTTCAATAATGTTTTTTATTAAAATATACTCTTTGAATAACCAAGTGGTGATTTACAATGCTCGGGCAGTTCTGCAGATGCACTAAGTTGACTTGAAGACGTGCTTCAACTAAGTCCCAAATCCGGATATAATCTAGGAGTGTAGCGATGAAATGAAGCATAAACAGCCCATGTCATAGTTTTACTGTAGCGGGAATATAGTACAACAAATCATACTTAGTGATATTTGTCATCAGTTGGTATTATTCATCATTCATAGGGTATTTTGCATGTTTCACTATCTGTCCCCATCCTAAGTATGACTCCTTCTAAATATGATTTTCGTGTTAATTTCAGTATCGCTTACCAGAGCTCAAAAACACACTTCTTTGTGCTTGTTCTTATCTACTCTTTCTCATCTATCTTGCCATTCGTTTAATATATTGTACAAATGCAATATTCCCTTGAAATTTGAGGTGAAATTCTAAGCCAATTCACTTTAACGGCACTCGCGATGTTTATCGAAATCGGCGCCATGTTTTATTATAATAGACTCGTTTCAATACATTCGTAAGTTCGTAAAAAAGTGATGTGCGTATAAGATGTTGGCGATGGGAATGAGACTAAATTCACCGCGCAAATCATTTGAGATGCACTCCATTCACTTCATACAGCAAATGAAATTGACAGTTTCTCGCAATACAATTTCCCCATACGTTGGTAGGGAAAGAAAAAAACCACCAACGTATGGGTTTCCTGTACTAGCGGGAATAGGGCTAATGAAATTCAAGCCAGTATTTCTTTGAAATAGAAACAGGTTGAAATATTTAAGGTTTGTTATCCAAGGTATGAGAGATAGGATTCAGAGCGATAATCCAAACAAAGATTTGTCGATCACAGCGTATACGATTCACCAGCGTCCCATGCGACTGTGGGTAAATGGGTCATTCGCGATGACAAGGGCGCAGTAAAACTGAAAGATGTGACCCCGGATGTGACGTACTTGACTTTGTAAACAAAAAAATAATTGACAAATCAAGGCCCTAATCAACAAGACCCCACGCCGCATTGTGACTGTTTTGGAACACACTGCACTGCATGCATGCAAGGACATGCTCAACCTTTGTTATGATCGCGAGCGCTCGGATCATGACGCTGTGATGACAATTTTCGTTTTGATAGGAATAGGATGAGACCCGGGCCGAGTGCTTGGAAGATAATCTTCTTAACAATAATCAGATACCATGATACTGAGGTGCTAAACAATACTGCCTTTACCACTTGTCTTTTTTCGTCGCCTAATGCCGAAATATTACCTTAATACACAGCTCAAAGTGACTTTGTGGTTCCTCTTCATCATCTTCAGATGCAGTTGGTTTATCAAACATCGACTGGCAAGTGTCTATCAAAAATATTAGACTGTCTTTGGTCGCAACTCTCGCTTCAAATCCTTCTTGTTCTTCGGTGTCACTGTCTCCGTCATCACCAAAGCCAAATGCACCGAAACGCCAACCACTCATGGTGACAATGACAGTGTTGTGGGTTTCGATTTAAACGCAAATTACAGGCTTTTTCGGTATGTTTTTTTTTGAGAATTTGTACACTATCTGCAATCAGGAAAAAACGCCGCGAAATGAGTTGGATGACGGGCTCCAAATAACCATGATAACGGGATCAGTTCGAGCCAGTTCCCCGTTTTCCTAAACTTCCTATTTCGGGACCCAATTGGGCTATAATGATTGGGCTACTTTCTGATCAGCGTATGTAATTAGTGTAATTGTTTGGGGTCCGTATGCAGCAAAGATTTTTGATCAAAATGTACATTGTGCAGGCGCGTGCCCAGGGGGGGGGCTTTGGGGGCTCAAGCCCCCGGGTCCCCAGAGGGTAAAAAAAAGAGGGGAGAGAGGGGAGGAGGAGGAAGGAGGGGAGGGAGGAGAGAAGGAGGGGAGGGAGGAGAGGGAGGGGGAGGAGGAGGAGAAGTGGGGGGGGGGGGGGGGGAGAAGCCGGGAGCTTTTATTAGTGTCTCTCACTTTATCTCTACCTCTCTGAACCATGTGAGTGTTTTATAACGAAAGTAAATATTGATAGCAAGGAGAGTTTTAGGTCATCCAGACAAGTTAAAACCCACTGACAGATTGGCCCTCTGAGTCACCAGTGGCGTAAACCCCCATTGGCAAAAGAGTAAAAAATAAAAAGGAAGATAAGGTCGTGTTTCTTATACCGGGTACCCAAAAAAGGGGGATCTGTTACATTTGCACTACATATTATTACTTTGCATGCATATATTTTGGCTATTCTTTATCACACATACTCAAATTTGGTCTTATTTTGATGAGAAAGTATTTGGCCTTTATTTTAAAAAGAAAAATATAAACTACCATGGTTCTGTTAATTACAATAGTTCGTTAAACCTAATTAGTCAGGGGTGGAAGAGTATGCGGAGGAGGAGTATGCGGAGGAGGAGGAGTGCATAGTTGAACAAGTATGGTGCAATATACATTGGGCAAACATAAAATGCACTGGTTTCACTCTTGGTACAATTCCAGTGGCGGATACAGGGGGGGGGGCTTTGGGGGCGGGCGCCCCCCGTAACATTTTACAAAATACCTTTTTTTGTGTACGCGCCCCCCCGTAAAATTTTACAATATCCCTTTTTTGTGTACCACTTTACCTTTTCAGAGACATAGGTAGGTTCCGTCGGTACATTTGCCACTTGTACCCTGCGATTTTTTTTGCGGTTTTGGGACAACCACTGTGACATCGCTACCCAAACTGTCCATTTTAAAAGTATAAAAAGGTTGTGGTACCCTTTTGAATAACTAAATTTAACTATTTAATTAAAAATTAAAAGAAGATATGTAATTAACCTCATGTATTCTGTATTGTCTGGATGTTAATTAGCACATTTTGTTAAATGCGTTTGTGTGGTGTTATTACTTGTTTTTAACTGTGATACCAAATAAGTAAAAAACTGTTGGTTTTCATCAAGCTTGTAAACTCAGGAGAATTATTTATTTTCTTAGGAATGCAACTGACCTGACCTAGTATAGGATGACCAGCATAAGCAGTTTGCCAATCAACATTGGATCACCATATTACCATATATGTTAAATACAACTTAAAACGAAAACATTTTATAATTCAATCTTAAATCAGACTCTTGAAATTTGAATACCGGGTTCAAACATTATGGAAATTAACCTAATTTGTTCATTTGAATGAACTTTGCACATCATGAAGGTGCAAGAAGGATGAACGCAATTAATTGTATGCCACTAAACATGTGCCATTGGGAAAATTTGAGTCACCCTGTAGTTAAAGGGCCCCTTTTTATTGAACATTATTTGAAACTCATACCACTTTAAGCATTTGCCACTTCAAATTGGAATGTAAAATCATGTTTCAGATGCAAATTTAAATTCATTCAATTTAATGATTTGTGGATAATCATGTATACCTAAATTAATGTTTTAAACACCCTATATGTTTAAAATTAACAACTTTACATCAAAATCAATCAATGTTCGTGTACATGTAATTGATGCATTTTTATTTGAAATCTACTTGAATTTTGTTAAAATACTAGTCTTTGTATGTATGTAGTAATAGAAGCATTTTTCCAGAACTAAATAAACAAATTTTTAGACACCCTGTATGTAGAATTTCAGATTCATAATGAAATTTAATTTGCATATGTATGGATGGGTATTTTATTAAACTACTTTAAATCTGTACTAAACTTTTCTCTTATCACTTCATATACATAGTGGAAGTAATTATTGAAACCCTTCTTTTTTAGAAGATTTTGCTTGTTACACCCTGTACAATTTCCTGCCACCCTGTATAATCAACTTGATTGTATGCTATTTGCATCTGTTACAGTATATGCTTTCAGAATATGTATACTTTTACCAACTTTAAATGTAAACTTTTTCAGATATAATGCATTAACTGAACAAGGAACCTAATTTATGGAAAAAGGGACATGTAACACAAATTGTACCCAGTATAAAAAACATGACCATAAGGAGGAAGGGTAACGAGCATAGACAATGCAAGCGGGGAGTGCCCCCCCCCCCCCCCCATCATTGTCACGGTGGGGTTACAGTGGCGTATCCAGGGGGGAAGCAGGCCATGCCCCCCCCCCCACCCCATTGAAAAAAGGGTAAAAAAAGGAGGAAGTGAAGAAGTGAGGGACGTTAAAAAAACGTTAAACTAGAGTAAACTAGATAGACCTTTAGTGTTAAAAATGCCAATTTTTGCGCGCTTTGCACGTATTACTATTAGTTTCAATGTTTCAATATTCAAGCTTAACAAGAGGGCTTCGTGAACGTTTTTGCTGGACCATTTCAGTTCAAAAACTGGGGTTTTTCTGCTCGATTCGCGCTCACTTTTCAACAGGTTTCAACATTATAATGGGTCTCAAAACACACCAAATATTCTAAATATTATGTTTGGACGTTAAAAACGTCATACTGGACCATGTGTTAGAAATGCCAATTTGTGCGCGCTTTGCGCGTATTAATTTCAATATGTTATTATTTAAGCTTAACAAGGTGGCTTTCAGGACAGTTTTCCATGACCATTTTAGTTAAAACTTAAAATTTTGCGCGCTCCGCGTGCATATTTTCTACAGGTTTTAACATCAGTATTATGACCCTCCACACCAGAAATTGTAAATATTATGTGGGGGACGTTATTATCATACTGGACCATTAGTGTTAGAAATGCAATTTTTGGCGCGCTCCGCGCGCGTATTGGTTTAAATATTTAATTATTTAACTTTAACAAGATGGCTTCAGGGCAGTTTTTCATGACCCTTTTAGTTCAAAAACTCCAAGTTTTGCGCGATCCACGCGTACGTTTTCTAGAGGTTTTTTATATTATAATGGCCCTCAAACCACACCAATTTCTCTATACTAAATATTATGTGGTGGCGTCAAAAACGTCATACTGTACCTTTTTAGTGTTAAAATCCCAATTTTTGCGAGCTTCGAGCGTATAAGGTTCAACTTTTCAATATTTAAGATCAACACGATGGCTTCAGGATTTGTTGGCCTCCCCCATCAAAACAGTCCTGGATACGCCATTGGGTGGGGACGATGCCCTCCCCCTCAAAAGAAGCCATT
>CM069448.1:21325260-21520648 GCA_035610835.1 Ophiura sarsii | reverse complement strand
TAATATTAAAGAAAACAAAAATACAAAGATTTTACAACCAAAATGAATATCCTAGGTAAGGAGGAAGACCCCAGGAGAAGCGATTGAACACCGGGTTTCTAACACACGTTTCAATGGAAGCGACTATGGTGGTGTATACCCACAATGATAATGACAATGACAAGACAATGACAAGACAATGACAAGACAAGGACAAGACAAGGACAAGACAAGGACAAGGACAAGACAAGGACAAGACAAAGACAAAGACAAAGACAAAGACAAAGACAAAGACAAAGACAAAGACAAAGACAAAGACAAAGACAAAGACAAAGACAAAGACAAAGACAAAGACAAGACAAAACAAAACAAAACAAAACAAGACAAGACAAGACGAGACGAGACGAGACGAGACGAGACGAGACGAGACGAGACGAGACGAGACGAGACGAGACGAGACGAGACGAGACGAGACGAGACGAGACGAGACGAGACGAGACAAGACAAGACGAGACAAGACATATTGGTCTAAACAAACAAGCTTGCCTTTCCATCCCGCTTTCCATAGACACAACAATTAGGGGCTGGCATTTTCTTCGGAAGGGGGGGTCCCAAAAATGTGGATAGACCCAGACAATTTTTTCATGACCCCCCTATCCAAGAGCTGCATATTTTTATGACCCCCCCTACCTTTTTTTTTCTTCACGCAAGCATGCTTTGATAAATTTGTGACCCCCCCCCCCCATTTTCAATGAAATAATTTTATGACCCCCCCTGTTTTCATGTCAAAAAAACTATGACCCCCCCCCCCAGTATATTTGGGACCCCCCCCCCCCCCCCCCCCCCCCCCCTTCTGAAGAAAATGCCAGCCCCCTTAACGCCCCCACGTTCGTTCACGAGCTTTCAAGCCCAAAAGGTATAATTTAGGTGAGTTTATGCCCTGTTGTCCCTATGTTGGCCCAACTTTGGCAACACTACTATACCGGACGGACTGACTGAACCAAAATCAACAACAATCCAACCAGCTCAAACTCAAAGTTGACATGACATTGACATCAGGTACCTGAGTGTTTATTTTTAAGTCAGTTCATCCGGCTGTATTATTCATTGATGTGATCCGTGTTTTCGATAGCCGAATGCACTAACACAATCAGAAATACTCATTTGCGTTTAGTCGCTGTTGAACTGGAGCGCCGGTTCGGAAATAAGCTTATACGGAAATCGGCATAAGAATCGTATCAAACTTTAGGTATGGCATCAACGGAGAATTCATGCACCGGCGGTGCTGCGACTAAGTCGTGCAGCGACAACGGGGGATGCGCCGCCCTAGAAGCCCCTTCTACCACCGCCTGTAAACAACAAAATATAATGCCTGAAATAAAAGAAAGCAGCGATAAAACCGATGAGGACACAAGTGACGCAAATGAGGACAGTAATAAACAAGCCGATCAACTTGCTGAGGACATAAAACGTACGCTAAGTACAAGCAAACAGCACATCATACAAGCCAGGCCAGGAGTGGGCCAACATGGGGGTGGCAGTGTTGATTCTGATCGTAAGTTTATTACTTGCCAGGCCCGTTAAACCAGGGGGGCAATCCTCCTAAATCTGAAAAAGTCCTTTTTTTGTACCAAATGTACCTTTTTTTTGCACCAATGTACTTTTTTTGTACCAATGTACCTTTTTGGTACTAATATGTACCTTTTTTGTGTGAAAATGCCCCACCCCACCCCACCCCTATTTTACGAAAAACGCACCCTTTTCCATTGTGTAAAGCATTTTTTCGGGCCGTTTTGGACTAAAATATGTCCTAACCCCTGCCCCCCCCCACAATGTACCTTTTTTGTACTAATGTACCTTTTTTTGTGAAAACGCCCCCACCCCCCCCCCCCCCCCTATTTTCCGAAAACGCACCCTTTTCCATTGTGTAAAGCATTTTTTCGGGCCGTTTTGGACTCAAATATGTCCTAACCCCACCCCCCTCCCCACCTGCTCTAAAATTTTTGTGTAAAAACATTTGGGGGCAACCTTTTACAATTTTTTTGGTACCAATGTACCTTTTCAAAAAAATACGCCCCCTCCCCCTAAAAAAAATTCTGCTTACGGGCCTCTTGCGCAAATGTTTTTATTTTAAAGAGCGCTGCAATTTGGAATTCAAAATGTACATTTACTGCTTCAAGGGGTAAAACACCTTGTGTCTCTCTTCGGCCCTTTAGCAAGTTAAACTTCCTATAGGCTTTATGCAGTTTGCTCTAAGCATGTTCAAGGGCCAAAACACATCTATCGAAACCTTGTAAAGTTCTCTTGCCCTGAACTTGTATAAAGCAATACGTCGTCTTCCTGTGCATAACTGGTGGGCAGTTTTACTTTAATAAAGTAGGCTATGCTAAGGGCTGGAAAACATACAAGGTTTTGACAGAACAGCAAAGATAAAAAGATAATTTTTGACAAAACCTAAAGTACCTGAGACATTCACTGATTTTTTCTAGCAACAAATATTCGAAAAACTTGTTGTTGAATTAAAATTGCCTTAAAAAAGGTAAGTAACATGATTGCTAAATCCAGTAGGTTTGACAATAAGAGTGAAAACGACGGACAGTTGAGGCACTGCGGTGTGTTCCTTGCACAGGCTTCAATATGATTCTAAAAATGAAATTTGGAAATTGTGAGACGTTCAAGTTTAATTAATTCTACTTTGAGTTTCTAATGTTTACAAAACTGTGTATATGGAAATTACAGCACTCGTCATTCTGTAAAGTGCACAATTACAGCGGGCACTATCACATACAACCAGGGTCTGCAAAGTGTATCAGCATGATAGCAGTTAGCAAAATGCCCCTCAATCCTTAATTTTTGCTACACAATTTGGAAATTAGTAGCTATTTATGCCATGCAAATTTGGGAAAATATCAAGCAGTTTTAACTTTACAAATTAAAATGACATCCTTTAATAATGTGGACCCTGCGTACAACTGCGCTGTATTGTGAGCTTACTTTCATCTGCCGCAGCTGCTTGAAAATCAATTGAACAATCTCAATTTGCTCATGGTATTGCACTAACTGTGTATAGGTTACAAAATACACATTGACAGTGGTGACATTCATCAGCGCAAGATAAATAATATTATCCTACCATTGTTTATATCGTATGATCAGTGAGTCTGTCATCAGATCAGCTATAATCATGTTTATTGCTGGTTGTTAACTTTACAGGGATAGAGGGAGTTGACCTTTATTTATGAAAGCATTCAATTTGATTTGATAGCATACACTTTGGAACCAACCAAGTATTAATTGAAAATCTACTTGTACTTATAAGTATACTAAAAAGCATTGACAGTTTGCTATATCCATACATTAGCTTCTGAAAATTTGCTATCTTCTAAAGATAGCATTTGAAAGGTTGCTGTCTATTGAAGATAGCGTTTGAAGCTTTGCTATCTACTGAAGATATCATTCAGAAGGTTGCTGTCTATCAATCATTCAGCATTTAACAGGTTGCTATCTTTTGAAATAGCATTTGACAGGTTGCTATCTTTAGAAATAGATTTTGAAAGGTTGTTTGCTATCTTCTAAAGATAGCATTTGAAATGTTGCTGTCTATTGATGATACATGTAGCTTTTAAAGCTTTGGTATCTACCGAAGATAGCATTTGGAAGGTTTCTGTCTAGTGTCTATAAACTGAATTCAGTTTTTCACAGGTTGCTATCTCCAGAAAATAGCATTGACAAGTTGCTATTTTCTGAAAATAACATTTGCTTCTGAAGATAGCATTTGACAGGTTGCTATCTTCTGAAGATAGCATTTGACAGGTTGCTATCTTCTGAATAGCATATGACAGGTTGCTATCTTCTGAAGATAGCATTTGATGGGTTGCTATCTTCTGAATATAGCATTTGGCATGTTGCTATCTTCAGAAGATAGCACTTGACGGGTTGCTAGCATTTGACAGGTTGCTATCTTCTGAAGATAGAATTTGACAGGTTTCTATCTTCTGAAGCATATTGAATTCATGGGGCCACTTTACGTACAGCGAGACCGCACGCAATTACAACAGAATTGATGCTGTATACTAGTATAAGACGCATCTCAACCAACTGTGTTTGTACTGAGCTAGCTTGAGCTGTGTATAACGTATGAATACCATACCGGTGTCCACATAAAGCTAAAGTCATTTTCTTTCTTAACATCTTTATTGTATATAAAAATATATATATGACCGCAAATTAGGACGCATCATTTAATGTTTTCCTTGTGCCATCCTATTATTTCACGGTTCCCTCACACTGTAAAGATTAACCAAATGATTGTCAAATTCACCAAGTGTACGGGTTTTTACGGGGCATGTTTTCAGTTCTCTGTATCTCTGGAAATAAGAAACATACACATCTCATACCAACGGCATATCATGCACTTGGTGTTTTTAGACTTGTCCATGTTAAGTATATTTTGATCGGTTGAGAAAAACCCACGTCATTTGTACTTTTCCGAATTGACGAATCAAGGAATCGTTACCAAAAATCTTACGTCGAGCCAGATCCATTGAAAACACATGCAAACACGAATGCGATCAGTGTGTTCATCACTCATCGTTCTATTGATAAACAGTTTGACTTCACATGAAGTTTATTAACAATAAGATACTATTTGTCATCAGTTTTCAGAGAGTGATGGAAATGAAGTTAAATGGAGATATTATCAAGGCATTTATGACTTAGGGTAAAACAAAATCTTACGTGTAGGAATCTAGGTGCAGCTAATCAATATCCCCACAGACGGCCCGTAATATTTATTTTTATTTTTTACACAATGGCAAATATGAAATAGCTAGTGTATTGCAGGTATTTAAAAGGCTATGTTAGATGTCCTAATTCAGCCAAACAAATCAATATGATAGCATTTGACAGGTTGCTCACTTCTGAAAATTGCATGTGACAGGTTGCTCTCTTCATCCGAATATAACATTTGACAGGTTACTCTCTTCCGAAGATAGCATTTGACAGGTTGCTATCTTCTGAAGATAGCATTTGGCATGTTGCTATCATCTGAAGATAGCATTTGATGGGTTGCTATCTTCTGAATATAGCATTTGGCATGTTGCTATCTTCTGAATATAGCATTTGGCATGTTGCTATCATCTGAAGATAGCATGTGACAGGTTGCTCACTTCTGAAAATTGCATTTGACAGGTTGCTCTCTTCATCCGAATATAACATTTGACAGGTTACTCTCTTCCGAAGATAGCATTTGACAGGTTGCTATCTTCTGAATATAGCATTTGGCAGGTTGCTATCTTCTGAAGATAGCATGTGACATGTTGTTCACTTCTGAAAATTGCATTTGACAGGTTGCTCTCTTCATCCGAAAATAACATTTGACAGGTTGCTCTCTTCTGAAACTAGCATTTGATGGGTTGCTATCTTCTGAAGATAGCATTTGACGGGTTGCTATCTTTTGAATATTGCATTTGGCATGTTGCTATGTTGCTATCTTCAGAAGATAGCATTTGACGGGTTGCTATCTATGAATATAGCATATGGCATGTTGCTATCTTCAGAAGATAGCATTTGACGGTTTCTTCTGAATATAGCATATGGATCATCTGAAGATAGCATTTGACAGTTTGCCATCATCTGAAGATAGAATTTGACAGGTTGCTATCTTCTGAAGATAGCATGTGACAGGTTGTTCACTTCTGAAAATTGCATTTGACAGGTTGCTCTCTTCATCCGAATATAACATTTGACAGGTTACTCTCTTCCGAAGATAGCATTTGACAGGTTGCTATCTTCTGAAGATAGCATTTGGCATGTTGCTATCATCTGAAGATAGCATTTGATGGGTTGCTACCTTCTGAATATAGCATTTGGCATGGTGCTATCATCTGAAGATAGCATGTGACAGGTTGCTCACTTCTGAAAATTGCATTTGACAGGTTGCTCTCTTCATCCGAATATAACATTTGACAGGTTACTCTCTTCCGAAACTAGCATTTGATGGGTTGCTATCTTCTGAAGATAGCATTTGGCATGTTGCTATCATCTGAAGATAGCATTTGATGGGTTGCTATCTTCTGAAGATAGCATTTGACAGGTTGCTCTCTTCATCCGAAATAACATTTGACAGGTTACTCTCTTCCAAAGATAGCATTTGACAGGTGGCTATCTTGTGAAGATAGCATTTGATAGGTTGCTATCTTCTGAAAATAGCATTTGATAGGTTGCTATCTTCTGAAAATAGCACTTACCTGCTATCTTGTGAAGATAGCATTTGACAGGTTGCTATCTTCTAAATATGGTTTCTGAAAGATTGTTTGCTATCTTCTAAGACGGCAAAGGTTGTTGTGTGATTGATGATAGTACTTAAAATGTTGCTATCTACTAAAAATAGCATTTGGAATGTTGCTGTTACACCATTTGGCAGGTTATCTTCTGAAAATAGCATTTGACAAGTTGCTATCTTCTGAAAATAGCATTTGACGAGTTGCGCTATCTTTTGAATATAGCATTTGGCATGTTACTATCTTCAGAAGATAGCAGGTTGCTATCTATGTAAATGCATTTGGCATGTTGCTAGCTTCAGAAGATAGCATTTGACGGGTTGCTATCTTCTGAAAATAGAATTTGACAGGTTTCTATCTTCCGAAGATAGCATTTGACAGGTTGCTATCTTCTAAAGATTGAATTTGACAGGTTTCTATCTTCTGAAGATAGCATTTGACAGGTTGCTATCTTCTGAAGATAGAATTTGACAGGTTTCTATCTTCTGAAGATAGCATTTGACAGGTTGCTATCTTCTGAAGATAGCATTTGGCAGGTTGCTCTCTTCTGAAGATAGCATGTGGCAGGTTGCTATCTTCATCTGAAAATAACATTTGACGGGTTGCTATCATCTGAAGATAGCATTGGACAGGTTGCTATCTTCTGAAGATAGCATTTGACAGGTTGCTATCTTCCGAAGATAGCATTTGACAGGTTGCTATCTTCTAAAGATTGAATTTGACAGGTTTCTATCTTCTGAAGATAGCATTTGACAGGTTGCTATCTTCTGAAGATAGCATTTGAAAGGTTGCTATCTTCTAAAGATTGAATTTGACAGGTTGCTATCTTCTGCAAATAGCACTTGACAGGTTGCTATCTTCTGAAAAATAGCATTTGAAAGGTTGCTATCTTCTGAAAAAGCACTTACCTGCTATCTTGTGAAGATAGCATTTGACAGGTTGCTATCTTCTAAAGATAGTTTTTGAAATATTGTTTGCTATCCTCTAAGATGGCAAAGGTTGTGTGATTGATGATAGTATTTAAAATGTTGCTATCTACTAAAGATAGCATTTGGAATGTTGCTGTTACACCATTTGGCAGGTTATCTTCTGAAAATAGCATTTGAATGGTTGCTGTCTTCTGACTCTTCTCTAAAGATAGCTTTTGAAAGTTTGTTTGCTACCTTTTAAAGATAGCATTAAAAATGTCAAGCACTGTTTAATGATGATGTAACATATCTACTGAATGTAGCATTTGAAAGTGTGCTTCTTTGGAGATTTGTTAGTTAATTTAAAGCATTACGGTATCGCTATGTCAATGCAGTGCACCTTTCATGATGTAATCACAGCAAATTCTGCTTCAACAAAAAAATCATGGTAGAATGTCCAATTCCCTTTTCTCAATTTCTGTGGAAAAATATGGAATTGTTTGCTAGTATTTAGGATGCCTAACTTCTGATGGTTAAATAAAAAATCTTAAAATAAAAATATCATAATTATATATTTTTGTTTAGGCTTTTTGTACATGTTCTTCCCTTCAGGCGACAAAAATAAAACACCCTGTTTTACGGGGCGGACAGACCTGTCAAGTAGGGTCGGACAGTCAGGCGGGTTTTTTTTTTGTTGACTTTTTTTTCAACAGATTTTCGGCCAAAAACCGGCTAATTTTACATGATTTGGGAACAATTTTCTATAAAAAACAAAACATAATCAAAATATCGCAAAAAGTGGATCGGTCGGGCCCGTAAAACAGGTGGTTTTTTTTCGTCACCTTATCTTAATGTTACTTATCAGGTATATGTTCCGATCACTTTTTTGGCTATGATTTTTTTCAAATCAAAATATTTTGATATCAGAAGAATCCCCATATTTTTATCATTATGTCTGTAAAATCTTAGGGTCCAGAATTGTTCTATTTAGAAATTATAGGCTAGAATGTGGTGAATTACTGCCTAAGGTGGTTAACCACCTGCCACTTTGTGTACTACTCAATGGGAACATTTGTTGTGACCTTGTGCTTCTAAAATAAGAACCATTGGAGTTATGCAACTCAAACTTTGGAATGTGACAATTTTAAGGATGACCTTTCATGTAAAATAGAAAACATCAAGTTGATAATCGGGCCAGCAATCAGAACATCTACCTTTAAAGGTAGATGACCCGATCACATTTTCGTAACACAGAATTATTTCAAACATACAGAGATTTTCATATCATATGAAAGCTCGTATTTTTCTCATCATCATACTGAAATTTGACGGCCTAAATCGGTATAATTACGGAGAAATCGATGAAATAACATCGAATTACCGCGAATGGTGGTAACCACCGATATAGTTTGTGTACTACTCAATGGGTACAGTTCACAGCATCTTGTGCGTCTAAAATAAGAACCATTAGAGCTATGCAACTCAAACTTTGGAACACAACTTTTTTAAGGATGACCTTTCATGTAGAATAGAAAATTTCAAGTTGAAAATCGGAACATCTGCCTTTAAGTATCAGTCAAATTTGTTATCAGGTGGCTATGTATTGTATGCATATTATTTCATTACAGTCATAGATGGAGCAGCAACTACAATCAAGGAAAATAATAGTTGGCACACTTGACGCAACTTATTACAAATATCCCTGTGCTCGCAATTGAGATCAGACTTGGGACATAGCACTGTTTAATAGAAAGCAAAAGTCTCCCCCTTTCTTATATCCTTCCCCATCCCCCATCAATCAATGTTGGGGGACCTACCATGGCTTCTGATAATATGACTCGGATCAACATTGCCTCCGGGGAGAGGGGCGGGGTTTTTTCCGTAATTAAGACAAAGTGTGCCAACCTTTTTTTCCTTGATTGTAGGTGATTAAAAAACATTGAAACTATTATACAATTATTATAAAGCGGTATCTTTCGCCTGTTGTTAATTCGCTTTGCACGCGTCAGGCATCTACAAACGACATTCCAAATGTTCACAAAATGTTTTAAAAATGTCAACATTATTGAATTTCATTACAATATTTGGAATCACCATGAGGAATGCATTGAAATAAGTACAAACATGCCAGGTATTGGTTCCGTAATCCGTGAGATAGAGTTTGAAAATTGGGAAAGGTTTCTGAAAAATCTGTTTTGACTACATGGTAAAACGAATAGCCGCGTGGAAAGTGTTAAATTCACAATTTGCTGTTCTTTTAGGACAAACAAGACCATTTTTGTTTGTCCATTTCCGTCCTACCCTAATTTTGAAAACTAACAAGAATGTTCTTACTGTACAAATGAGTACCTATCCTAATTTTGAAAATTCCAGAAAAGGGTTTTTTTTCTCAAGAATTTTGCTTTTTGGAATTACACTTAAATATTTTTAAAACTGTTTCTTTACTCTTCTAAACTGTTTTAAAGCATGACTGAAGTGATAATAGTAAAATATTCCCATTCACATTTTATTTATTAATTATATTTTTGTCTTGTTTTACTTTATTCCTTTGTTATCAATTCATCATCCATTTTTAATTACATGTACATGTATATAATTATACAAACTGAATTTGCTTAGCACTTCCCATGCGAAAATGAATTCAAGCTTCATAAGAAATCCTGGAAATGTCTAGCTTTTACTGGAATACCACGCTTATCCATGCCTTGTAAACCAGGCTCATTTCCAACCCTGAATATTCTGTCTTACAGGTGGAATAGAAGCTAGAAAAAGCCAGGAAAAGCCAGAAAAGAAGAACATCCAACCTTTTACTAGCTATTTCCAGCTTTCTGAACTGACATTACCTTGGAAAAGTCTTGATTTCATAAATTGCAATAATAAAGCTTGAACTTTGGCATAAATTGCATGGAAAATCTTGGTCTCTGCAACAAAAGCTTATTATCAGATAATATAACCTGTAAAATAGAAAGTACACTGCATAGGTACAATTTTAGGTACACTAGGTACATCTTAGGTGCAGTACCTAAATGTACTTAATTTCTGCTATGGTATTAAAACCTAAATGTACCTATTTTCTGCCAGGGTATTAAAACCCTTGACAAAGCTTGGACTTTTGAACAGAAGCCTGGTGACAAGAAAATCCTTACAATAATCCTTAAAGCTCATATGTGCTTGCAAGAAAAGCATGTACTTGCTTAAGCATGCTCTCAAAAAGTACTAATGAGCTTTTGAATTTAAAGAGTTACCTTTTAGTTAAAATCAATTACAAAACAAGAAAATAGACAAGTAAATCTATTTAAAATGTTTATAATGTGAGGGTCTCAATGGGATATTGGGAATTTTTGACAGCCGGCCATTTTGAAATCTATAGTAGCCATTTTAGATTTTTGAAAATAAAATTTTGAACTTACTCCCCTCCACATAACCTATTTTGCTAATGCTATACCGTATGGAGATATTTTGACCCTTGATAGGTAACTTTGGCCCCCACAAAAAAAAGGTGTGTATTCGTCAAATTTTGAGAAAATCAATCTCACCACAAATTAAATAATTTAATATGTCTATTTGAAATGTTTATCTCTAAATAAAGTACATTGTAAGTCCACCCCACCGGGTTTCAGTAAAGAAATGTAAAATTGAAGAAAAAACTGGCAAATCAACCTCGTCTGTAGAACCTAGGATAATTTTCATATAGCCTGTGTGATTTTGTGTTTGTAGCTCATTATAAAAATGATGTTTTCATTGAGACTTGAGAAATGGTTACATACAAGGCTCAAGATAAGCGGGCGCTGGGCGATTTTTACCCCTCGGTCCTCCTGCCATAGCGCCCGGTAATGCTGAAAAATAAACAACCGAGCGCTGATATTTAGTCCAAACCAGCACCTGTTGACGATCAGGAAGCTTGCCCAAGACATCGAATTTCGATTTGACAATGCTGCCACGCTGGATTTAATAAAAAGATAGCTCCCGGTAGACTGAAAGTAGCTCCCGGTTCTCAACAATTCCCATGATCCGGACGCTACTTTTGAAAATAAATAGCTCCCGGTAAAAAAACTGTTATCCTGAGCCTTGGCTACTTAGTAGCATAATTCGCAAAAAAATACATTTCACGCAGCATTTGAACTTGATACAAACCTAGCCTAATTTGGGCTAGTATTGTGTGCGTCAGGGAAAACCTGAAAACCTGAAAACAGTCATACATACAATTAACCACTTATTATGGGTGAGCCATGTAAGTCGCAAGTAGATGTCCATTAGCTATTAACCATTTAAACCAATTGAGTCAGACAAATCACTTCAAGAAGCATTTTTGTCATGATGTGCTCTTATACACTCTGAACAAGTATAAAAAGAAAGAGATAGAAGGAAGGAAAGTGGGAGGGAATGAAGGAGTATGGAAAGAAGGAAAGAAAGATGGAAATAAGGGGGGGGGGGAGGATGGAAAAAAGAAAGAAAGAGGAGATGGAAAGAAAAAAAGAAAAAAGAGGAGATAGAAAGAAAGAATGAGCGAAAGATGGAGGAAAGAAAAGAAAAAGGAAGATGAAAAGATTAAACTAGAGATAATTGTGATCTTAGATCACGGATATTAGTCGAGGGCTTTGACCTTTGACCTTGGTATATGTTGTCAAAGGGCAATAACCTTATAATATCTTAAATTGTACTATATTTGATAATTGTTTTTATAAAATTCAGCCCTGAAGTAGTTAAACAAATACATTTTGAACCCTAATGACCTTTTCTTGATCTTTGACCCCAAACTTATAATTTACTTTTTTTCGTGGCTTATCAATGCGCACAAGAAAAAAGTAGTCCGGTCAAAATCAGAGCATGTCTTCAGTTTTACACCTGTATTGTTCAATGACCCCTAGTGACCCCGTGTGACATGTCACTTTTAACCCTAACCCCCAAATGATTGGTCTCTGTAAGATCCCTGACTACTACAAAATACTCCGGAGCATTTTGTAATAGTTGGAGTTTCCCCAGTGATGTTATACCTGTTTTGCTCAGGGGCTAAAGCACTGAGTATTACAAAGTACTACGCACAGAGCACTACTTTTTTTACAAATTACTACGCATATATAATGATACGTGTCATTTTGTAGTTATGAGTGATTGGGCCACCTCATTTGAGTGCATGCACTGGTGTATCAGACCACTGAGTATTACAAACTACTACAAGTTTGCTTTTGGGGGTGAAACTCCAAGTGTTACAAACTACTACGAATTCAGTTAATACAGGGGTATACAACCAAGTACTACAAATTATTACATATGACATACTGTAGTACTTTGTAAGACTCAAGAGCGTTAGGGTTAATGGAGGAGCACCCTATATGAACATTGATACGAGGAATCTTTTGACCAATTCTGATAATCATCAGTCATTTCCTCTCGGACAAGTAGTATTTTGAGTGAATGGATTGAAAAATTACATTTTGACCCCATGTGACATTTTCTTGACCTTTGACCCAAAACTTATGATTGACTTTTTTTCTTGGCTTATCAATGCGCACAAGAAAAAAGTAGTCCGGTCAAAATCAGAGCATGTCTTCAGTTTTATACCTGTATAGTTCAATGACCCCTAGTGACCCCGTTTGAAATGTCACTTTTAGTGGAGAAGCACCCTAAATGAACATGGACCCAAGGAATCTTTTGACCAATTCTGAGTATCATCAGTCATTTGCTCTCGGACAAGTAGCATTTTGAGTGAATGAGTTAAAATTTACATTTTGCCCTCTAGTGACCCCAAACATTTTTCGATTTAAAAAACCGAACTATTATATATGCGTACGGTCAAAAGGAATACGTTGGCCAATTCTGACGATCCTAGGTCATTTCATTAAATTGCAAATGCGTTTTAAGTGAAAATCACGTTTTGTCCCCTAGTTACCCTTGTGTGACCTTTGACCCCTTATGCTTTACAACCTGAGTAGTGGTGCACATAAGGGTACTTATGACCAAATATGGTCAAAATCGGCTCATTGGTTACGGAGCTATAGGTCTTATGACAGAAGAAAGAAGAAAGAAGAAAGAAACAAAGAAGAACTAGAGATAATTGTGATCTTAGATCACGGATATTAGTCGAGGGCTTTGACCTTTGACCTTGGTATATGTTGTCAAAGGGCAATAACCTTATAATATCTTAAATTGTACTATATTTGATAATTGTTTGATAATTTCAGCCCTGAAATAGTTAAAAAAATAAATTTTGAACCCTAATGACCTTTTCTTGACCTTTGACCCCAAACTTATGATTTACTTTTTTTCTTGGCTTATCAATGCGTACAAGAAAAAAGTAGTCCGGTCAAAATAAGAGCATGTCTTCAGTTTTACACCTGTATTGTTCAATGACCCTGTGTGACCCCGTGTGACATGTCACTTTTAGTGGAGGAGCACCCTATATGAACATTGATACGAGGAATTTTTTGACTAATTCTGACAATCATCAGTCATTTCTTCTCGGACAAGTAGTATTTTGAGTGAATGGAGTGAAAAATTACATTTTGACCCCGAGTGACATTTTCTTGACCTTTGACCCTAAACTTATGATTGACTTTTTTTCTTGGCTTATCAATGCGCACAAGAAAAAAGTAGTCCGGTCAAAATCAGAGCATGTCTTCAGTTTTACACCTGTATAGTTCAATGACCCCTAGTGACCCCGTTTGAAATGTCACTTTTAGAGTAGAAGCACCCTATATGTACATGGATCCAAGGAATCTTTTGACCAATTCTGAGTATCATCAGTCATTTCCCCTCGGACAAGTAGGGTTTTGAGTGAATGGAGTAAAAATTTACATTTTGACCCCTAGTAACCCCAAACATTTTTCGATTTAAAAAACCGAACTATTATATATGCGTACGGTCAAAAGGAATATGTTGGCCAATTCTCACGATCCTAGGTCATTTCAATAAATTGCAAATGCGTTTTAAGTGAAAATCACGTTTTGACCCCTAGTTACCCTTGTGTGACCTTTGACCCCTTATGCTTTACAACCTGAGTAGTGGTGCACATAAGGGTACTTATGACCAAATATGGTCAAAATCGGCTCATTGGTTACGGAGCTATAGGTCTTATGACAGAAGAAAGAAGAAAGAAAGAAAGAAACAAAGAAGAAACAGCTAGAATACAGTATATTAGTCGTTTCTCGACTAATATAAACAGCTAGAACTAGACATAAGCTGCGATCGGAGATCGCGGATATTAGTCTTTGGATTTGGTAGTTAGAGAGCGGGGATGTGCGTATTTGTTGGAACCAATCAGCGTTCAGTTTTGATTTTAAAAACCGAACTATTGTATATGGCTCATTCCATGAAGTTGGGGCATATTATGTGACATCCAAGTGAAATTTTCAAAATGGATATTTTCCAACTCTTTCTTCTTTTTTAGGTTCTACATTTACCAAAGTCCAATGTAGAACTTTTTATTTTAATGTAACATTTGGTGTAAAATAACCGCACATGTTCAACAGTTGGATGACATTTCCAAAAATCCTGATGCTACATGGACACCATTTCTCATTTCCATATCATTTTCTAATAAAATAGCTTAAGATGTGGGCCAAGTTTCTATACCTCAATTAACTACTTGGAACCACAAATACATGAAAAGAAACCAGATTTGTCTAGGTTGAACATAACTTAACGAACAAGACATCGTAGATTAACTGTTTTATGTAAAAACTCATTGAAAAGTGACTCTTTATTTTGCAATTTGTATAATGAATTTAAATAAAGTACATATCAATATTTGTTTGATGTAAAGTACTCTATAAACCATGCACATTGATTACATTATAGTCATAAAGTAATTATATGAAGTATTATTTACCTGTATAATGTTATAAAATGCACTACCGATGCTACATGGACACCGCGTCTTGTAACATTGTTAATAATAAGACTATTCATACGGTTACAATTACTTGAGTGTGAATGGTTTGTCTACTTGTTCATCATATCAAGTAGATACACAGAGTGAATTGCTTGAAATTTATCTAAACACTGTTCATGTAAAATTTACCTTTTCTGTGTACTAAAAGTATTACGATGCTACATGGACACCGTGCCCTAAAATATTTGGAACAGCTTGAACAGGTGCATCTTTTTCAGATCAATAGAGAGGATGTACTATGATGTTAACTTTTTATGTTATAAGCACACGATAAAATTAATAACATGGATTGTAAAACTACAAATTACACAAAAAGATAACCTGCCATGAAGCATAAAACATAATTACCTATGATACACATACACCATTTCTTACAATTACACAATAACAATACACCATTGATCAAAGAAACTTAAGATGTCCACTGAAACAAACTTCATGCAGTGTTGTTCTTAAAGTACCCTTTGTGATCTTAGTCTCTTTGCTTGTTTCTGATTGAATCATCCTCTATTATTGATAAAGATGATTGAAAAGTTTGATCACTTAAAAAGTCAGTTTGCAAAAAAATAATTTAATTGCCATGATGGATTTCTTTGGAAAGGTACTAGTTTTTGAAAATGATGGGTTCCTTGTCTTCATCTCCATAAATTCCAGGACGATAGAACTGTCTTCTGAATTAATGTCAAGAACCTGCAAAGCAAAACAAAATAAACCCTATGGCTTAGTATCTTCATGGAACATTGTGTATTGATATTGGAGTAGATTATTTATTCATGCACTTTTTGTGTTGCAGGAAAATATTTATATTAAAATCATGCTGGAGTATTTTATTTATTATTCATTTAACATGAAAAAGAATAGCAAAGGATAGAGAACTTAAATGATTTACAATTATTTGTTTTATTTATAGTAAATAAAACTAAAATAAGGGAATGTTTATTGTGAATTCAGTGAAATGCTAATGGAAATGGTGTCCATGTAGCATTGTGTATTAATATATTTCATTAGATATACATCTCTCATAATATGCCTTTTTTTCTGTAAAGTGTAGTAAAATGTAGGCAATGTTTTGAATGTTTTGGGTGATGGATAATTTCGAATAGGGTAATTGTTTTAGTCTAAAGGCAAATTTTATGAAATGCTACATGGACATGGTGTCCATGTAGCATCGTATTGGTAAGCTATATTATTAGCATTAAAAGAGCAAAAACTAATTCATTATTAACTTCAAAGTTTATTAATGATGTGATTCTACAAAAAAAATACAATTTCAACGAACTATAACGATACCCAATGCAAAATATTGCCCATGCTATGCCCGATGCTACATGGACGCTTAATTATTATGGCGTCCGTGACTCAAAATTAATATCATAACATGAAAAGAAATTCTGATTCAGTGTTTCCCTTTCAATAAAAATGTATTAATAAATACAGACATACAAGCAACATTAAGAAATAATTACAATCGCACTTACCATTCACAAAACTATCCAATGTTTACATTTTGATGCTACATAAAAGTCCCGATGCTACAACGGGACACCAGCGACTGAAACCTTGATAAAACTAGCACACGTGTGGCAAATTCCAAACAAACCTGATAGCTATTGACCTCTATCCTTACAAAAAGAAATATGGAATGTTTTATTTATCTCCAGGGGGGGATTCCCACAAATTGCATAGGATGTTTATCACAATGCTACATTTTATGGTTAGGACACCATGCACACGGCACGGTATACTTTTTCATGAATATATGGAATGGTCTTCATGAAATTTATTCTCATTTGCAATAGTTTTCAATTGATAAATGCTCTTAATTTTGGAAAATAATTTAAAAATGTATGATAGAGAACTACCCCCATTCAGCAATGAAAACTCCCGATGCTACACGTGTATATTTTGTGGACACCGTGCGTAGCATCGGAAAGGCAATTTTCATGTTGCTTGGGTGAAAAATCAGTCCAGCGTGACGAGGTGTTTTGGTCAGTAAACTATGAATACATGTATCTTTTATTAATCAAATCGATTTCCAAGCAATTCTATGATAGTTTTGCTTACATAAAACTCATATTAATTGTTGTGTTTTCCATGTCACGTTTTTTAGCAAAAATGGTCTTGGACACCACCTAATTTTTTATTTTTTTCTTCTTCAAGGAAGGGTCAATTTTTTTTTTTTTTCATGGCTCAATACTATAACCTAGTACTGTTTTTGGACACTAAAAAAATTTGATACACATAGAGTAAAACAGTTTATAAGCTGCCTAAAGTACCAAATTCTGCTATTTTAACAAATGCCCCAACTTCATGGAATGAGCCATATGCGTACGGTCAACAGGAATATGTTGGCCAATTCTGACGATCCTAGGTAATTTCACTAAATTGCAACGGCGTTTTAAGTGAAAATCACTTTTTGACCCCTAGTGACCTTTTCTTGACCTTTGACCCCAAACTTATGATTGACTTTTTTTCTTGGCTTATCAATGCGCGCAAGAAAAAAGTAGTTCCGTCAAAATCGGAGCATGTCTTCAGATTTTCACCTGTATAGTTCAATGACCTCTAGTGACCCCGTGTGACATGTCACTTTTAGTGGAGAAGGACCCTATATGAACATGGATGAGAGGAATCTTTTGACTAATTCTGACAATCATAGGTCATTTCCTCTCGGACAAGTAGCATTTTGAGTGAATGGAGTGAAAATTTACATTTTGACCCCTAGTGACCCCAAATATTTTTTGATTTAAAAAACCGAACTATTGTACATGCGTACGGTCAAAAGGAATATCTTGACTAATTCTGACGATCCTAGGTCATTTCACTAAATTGCAAATGTGTTTTTAGTGAAAATCACGTTTTGACCCCTAGTGACCTTTTCTTGACCTCTGACCCAAAACTTGTAATTGACTTTTTTGCTTGGCTTATCAATGCGCACAAGAAAAAAGTAGTCCCGTCAAAATCAGAGCATGTCTTAAGATTTTCACCTGTATAGTTCAATGACCTCTAGTGACCTCGTGTGACATGTATATATGGATATGGATAAGAGGAATCTTTTGACCAATTTTGACAATCATAGGTCATTATCTCTTGGACAAGTAGTATTTTGAGTGCGAGGAGTGAAAATGTACATTTTGACCCCGAGTGACCTTTTTTTGACCTTTGATCTTAACGGTATGATTGACTTTTGTTCTTGTCTCATCAATGCCCACAAAATAAAAGAAACCCGGTCAAAATCGGAGCATGCCTTATATTTTCCCCCTGTAAAGTTCAATGACCCCTAGTGACCCCGTTTGACATGTCACTTTTAGTGTGGAAGGACCCTATATGTACATTGATCCAAGGAATCTTTTGACTAAATCTGAGTATCATCAGTCATTTTCCCTCGGACAAGTAGGGTTTTGAGTGAATGGAGTAAAATTTACATTTTGACCCCTAGTGACCCCAAATATTTTTTGATTTTAAAAACCGAACTATTGTACATGCGTACAGTCAAAAGGAACATGTTGACCAATTCTGAAGATCCTAGGTCATTTCACTAAATTGCAAATGCGTTTTTAGTGAAAATCACGTTTTGACCCCTAATGACCCCTGTTTGACATTTGACCCCAAGGTCATGATTAACTTTTTTTCTTTTCTTGTCAATGCGCACAAAATGTCCAAGTTTGAGCAAAATCGGAGCATGTTGAATCACGTTTAGACCCCTAGTGACCTCTGTGTGACCTTTGACCCCTTATGCTTTACAACCTGAGTAGTGGTGCACATAAGGGTACTTGTGACCAAGTTTGGTCAAAATAGGTCCAACGGTTACGGCGCACTAGGTCCGAGGATAGAAGAAACAGCACGAATACAGTATATTAGTCGTTTCTCGACTAATATAATACAGTATATTAGTCGTTTCTCGACTAATATAAAGATGAAAAGAAAAGAATGAAAGACATTTGAAAGCAAGAAAAGAAAGAAAGAAATGAAGATGGAGAGAAGGAAAGAAAGATGGAAGGAAGGAAAGAAAGATAGAAAAAAGGAAAGGAGGTGGTGAAGGAGATACAAAGAGCGGGTGGCGGAAGTAGGGAAAAAAAGACTTTCCTTTTTTCCAAATCTTTTGTATTCAACTCATTCCCTGAAGAGCATGTGATTCATCTGTGAATACAATTTCTTCGTCAGCACGCCTCCGCTATGTCAAATGTTTTGAATCAAAATAAATTCCCTAGCAATCCAATTTTGGATGCATCACTTTCATATACTTGTAGCCCTACAAAATGTAGAAATATCAAAACAAGATTGATTAGTGTCATGTATCTTAAAACATTTTTTTATCATGATATATCTAATGATTCTTTTAACAATTGATTTTGGAAAATAAGAAATTGCGAATAAAATAAAATTGTTAGGATAATTTTAAATTAAATGTTTGCACTTTTTTTTAGTTTTTAGAAAGTATAGGTATTTGTACATTCCTTGAAGCTGAAAAGGAGACTTGAAACCTTGCATTGAATGTTGAAAGAAGGAATTGGAGTGGGTTATCATCTACAAATCAAAATGGTATGGCTTTTAAAATGCCATGTAAATGCCCATTTCCCCACACAGCTAAAACACCACTCACACCTTATTAAAACAATATACTGTGACAGATACAAAAATGAACCATATAAACACTTTTTCTCTTTCATTTTGCAGCCCCCGACACACCACCGAGGCCTAGACGACAGCGTATCAATTCAAGAGTGCACTTTCCCGAAGACGTACACGATCCCGAAATCCATGTATCCCGTGAGCGAGACGGCGGTGTTGATGTCAATCTAGGCTTCCTGCAAGTACACCATAGGTATAAATGCTGTTTTACAGTCATCAATAGTGTAGAAGGAGAGGTGGATGCGCATGCGACACAACATGTCATTGTCAAAAACCTAGCAGCCTTTCCTAATCACGACGGTGAGTATTGTGTTGATGGGGATCACTACAGGGTGAGTCAAAATATTCAGGTCCTGATTTTACCGATTTTTTTAAACCAGTAAATATTAATATATTTATTGATTTGCAAAGTTAGAACGCATTGTTAGCTATAACTTAAATTTAATTTCACTCAGATTGGTTATTCCAAATGGGAGATATGTGCATTTCCCCAAATTCTGTGAAATTTAATCTGTTCCAACTTCCAAGGTACACCTCTATGAATGCAAAAGTTTAACGCACACATTTTGAATATGTCATTTAATGGCGTGTTGGTATTCTCAACGCCTACAATGGAAAATGGGGGTATATTTGGAACACTTTGGATTTAACGCTTTTTTGTTAATTTGTTGTAATTATGGCCTGGAATAAGGTATTGTCTTGGAAATTTCACCAAGTATAAAGAAGTATTTCTACTCCTATAAACATTGAAGAAATTTATCAATTTTTAAAAATAATTATTTTTCCTGATTTTCTAAAAACGGGACCTGAATATTTTTACTCAGCTTTGATTTTCTTTGTAGATCTACAATACAGATTTTCAATCATGGAGCTGGAACCGGATTGAATGCAAAATTGATTACAAAAGGGAAAGCTATGAATAGAACTAAATTGTTATCAGAAATAAACCTAATAGTAATACATTAATATTAAACAACAATTGGTTTTGACAGATAAGAATTTCTTTACTTTAAAAAATTGATAAAATCTGTCAAAATTTACATTCAGGCACAATTAGATTTGCAAATAGCTGAAAAGAGGTTAATTTGGGACTGCATTGTAAGTTACAATAATAACTAGAGATAATTGTGATCTTAGATCACGGATATTAGTCGAGGGCTTTGACCTTTGACCTTGCTATATGTTGTCAAAGGGCAATAACCTTAAGTTGTACTATATTTGATAATTGTTTTTATAAATTTCAGCTCTGAAGTAGTTAAAAAAACCCACTTTGAACCCTAATGACCTTTTCTTGACCTTTGACCCCAAACTTATACTTGACTTTTTTTCTTGGCTTATCAATGCGCACAAGAAAAAAGTAGTCCAGTCAAAATCAGAGCATGTCTTCAGTTTTACACCTGTATAGTTCAATGACCCCTAGTGACCCCGTTTGAAATGTCACTTTTAATGGAGAAGCACCCTATATGAACATGGATAAGAGAAATCTTTTGACAAATTCTGACAATCATCGGTCATTTCGTCTCGGACAAGTAGTATTTTGAGTGCGCGGAGTGAAAATATAAATTTTGACCCCTAGGGACCTTATTTTGACCTTTGACCTTAACGGTATGATTGACTTTTGTTCTTGTCTCATCAATGCTCACAAAATAAAAGAAACCGGGTCAAAATCGGAGCATGCCTTATATTTTTCCCCTGTAAAGTCCAATGACCCCTAGTGACCCCGTTTGACATTTCACTTTTAGTGGAGAAGCACCCTATATGTACATTGATTTAAGGAATCTTTTGATTAATTATGAGTATCATCAGTCATTTTCCCTCTGACAAGTAGGGTTTTGAGTGAATGAGTAAAAATTTACATTTTGACCTCTAGCGACCCCAAACATTTTTCGATTTAAAAAACCGAACTATTATATATGCGTACGGTCAAAAGGAATATGTGGACCAATTTTGACGATCCTAGGTCATTTCACTAAATTGGAAATGCGTTTTAAGTGAAAATCACGTTTTGACCCCTAGTGACCCTTGTGTGACCTTTGACCCCTTATGCTTTACAACCTGAGTAGTGGTGCACATAAGGGTACTTATGACCAAATATGGTCCAAATCGGCTCAATGGTTACGGAGCTACAGGTCCCAAGGCGGAAGAAGAAGAAGAAAGAAGAAGAAGAAAGAAGAAGAAGAAAGAAACAGGACGAATACAGTATATTAGTCGTTTCTCGACTAATATAATAATAGAGCTGGTGAAAAGAGTACCGAGGAGGGGGTACGCCTGGAAGTGGGGGTAGGCCTGGAAGTGGGGGTAGGCTTGTCCAGAAGGGGAAGCGGATCAGGGACACTGATATTGGTATGTACGTTTTATTCTGAAAATCAGTTTGGGTAACAGGTGCTTTAGGTCCCAGGTATGAATCAATGATCTGGAAGAATGAAGTGTCTCTTTTTAACTAAATGAATACATTTATTTTCTTGAAGACTTTATGCATGACTGATACCTTAAGTATTCTGGTTTTATCAGCCTTTAAGGAACACTCAAGTCATTTGGCACAAAGAAGCTCCCTCATTTTTCTCAACACTAGCATTTGTGTTTTGTGTAATGCTTTCTTCCTTTAAAGTAATTACTTATTGCCAGAAGAAAGAACCAATTGTTGAGTCGATATGCAAAAATAACCCTAGCTGGCGCTGGGATCGAACCAGGGTCCCGTGCGTGACTGTCCTGCCCCTGTATAAATATGATTGAGCCAAGTAGTCAGCTTGAAAAATCTAAAGATTTTAGTGTAGTGCTGTCGTCTAGATCTTTTATTCATGTCGACATGTTGCTATTTTAGAATCTCGATATCGACATGATGTCGACACATTATGATCCAAATACCAAGCCGATTGTCCCCACGATAGTATAGAATATTACCGCAGATCAAAAATATCGCTAAGTCAATGTACACAAGTTAAAAATCCTAAAGTATAATATGGCATTGTAAAATATGCGATGGAGCAAGTGGTGAAGAGGGAATAGCGTGATTACTTTTCACGGTTTGCTATCGTTGGATATTGGTGTCTTTTCACAACTCTTGCCGATTGTCATTTATGAATATCACTTTGCCAATTATTTTTTTCTCAAATCATTACTGACGATTTAATGTCAATTAGATCGACATCCCAAAGTTGATATCGACATGTCGAGATAATAGCCGATATCGACATAATGTCGACATTGTCCATGTCGATGACAGCCCTATTTTAGTGTGCATATTATAGCCTGGCTGATTGCGCTACAAACACCTAGTAGAGTAGGTTTGTTTAGCATTCAGCGCCATTAGTTTAATAAAAATCTAGCCCGACTTTTAGAATGGACCAATTTTAATAGTTTACCTTCAATGCCCAATAGAAACATCACCAAATAAATTGGGTCAATCTCCTTAAACAAGAGACTTCTTCTACTTCTACTTTATCTCAGCTATATAGGAAGATAAATAACGTTGTGCGTAAAGTGTCGATTGCCATCGAATTATGTCAACACATCTCAGCATCATCAATGCTAGTGTGTATGCTACCGGTAATACGAGGCTATAGCTCCCAATGTGTACACAATAGCCAGTGATATCGCTTTCCCTGCAATATACATTGAGAGGTTTGTTAGGAACACCCCCTACACAAATGGCTGCCAGGTATAGATAGGGTCTGCTGCAATCAATTTGTAGGTTATATAGTTTAATCAGTTACAAATTGGCGAGAACTATTTAGTTTTCATCTCTCCGTGCGCAAAAAGTAGTTCAGCGTACGCACGCAATGGCCAGACGCACCCGGTTTAGGTCGCACGCACACGGTTTAGGTCGCACGCACACGGTTTGGGCCGCACGCACGCATCACGTATATGATGCAAAATGCGCTTGATGCCTTTTCATGCACATCCGCGTTCTTCTGTATTCATCCTCTGCTGTAAGGAGGCTTCGCCAATTTGGAACTGATCAAACTATAGTAGGAATGATAATAATTAAGGGGACAAATTGCCTCAACTTCAGTGAGGGCACCAGCATGAGTGGGTTTTATAGAGGGGGAAGCAGGAAAGAAATGTTTGGGGTATAAAAAGATTCCAACAAAACACACATATGTTAGCTACAAACTATATTTCATTCTCTAAATCTCAAATGGCAGCCATTGTAGTTAACACCATGTAGCATCAACAACCGTCTTTTGTACTCTCATAATTGGATATCTATGATCAACTTCTTGAGTCCGTACAATTGTGTTCGTATCTCTCGGGATTTCACTGCTCTGATATAGATACTGATGTTTATATGCTTCGTCTATAAGTACCCTCGAAATCAAATCTACAGTTGTTCGCCATTTGTATTATTAGGTATACGCATATATGAATTGGATAAATTGACCTTAAGCTATTTCTGATGTGGAGCAATGGCAACTGATGTTTTTAATGGAATGGACATTTAGCGAGACACAGCCAACACAGCACAAGTAAAAATTGAATTTTAATTGACACAACTTTTTGTTTTTAGTAGGTGCATGCTTTGGTAGATAGGTGTCTCTGTTTTTCAGAAGTAGAGGTGCAGCATTGCAAAGAGGGAACACAAAACAAGGTCACCCTGTTTACTTTAGGGCCACATACAGGGTGTTCCAGAGTTTTGTTTTTACTTTCAGCGTATTTCAAAACCCTAAAGTATGATACTATTACTATATAAACAAAAGGACATTTATTGGCCCTTTTAAATTTGTGACATATCATACAATGAAAATGTTTAGAACTTTTAAACGACAACATTTTTGCAGGACTTTAAGCTTTCTCTATTTTCTATAATTTAGGTTGATTTTGTATTTTCTAAAGATCCTTAAAGAAACCTGTTAAAAAAGGTTTCAATGCAAGCCTTTTGTGGGTCATTCAATGTGTTGTTAGTACAGAACCTAAGGCATTCTGAGCCTAAAGTAGAGCATGAACAGAGGAATCATAACACTCTATAGTTTGATCAGCTCCAAATTGGCGAAGACTCTTTACAGTTAGCGGATGAATACTGAAGAGAGCGGGCGCTTGCATGCAACAAGCGCACTGTACATCATTTGTGTGATGCATACGTGTGACCCGATCCATATGCAAGTGGCCATAATCGCATGGGTATGCTTGGATTTCTTGCACGATGAGAGATAAAAACTGAATCTTTTTTTCACCAAATTGGAACTGATTACACTATAGGAACTTAAAGGGGTGCAATCTCTGATCTACACATGTATACTGTATAGCACGCCTCATGTTACACCTATTTAAACAAAACTTCTTTCTTCACCAAATTCACCCATTCATGTTTCTTGCTGAACTGCAGTAATACATTCACTGAAATTTACAAAAGAGGACAAAATGTAACCTACATACAAAATCCCTTGTAACATGGCATGCTTCTTATACGGTAGTCTACCTGAGAATGCTTTTACATACAATTCCTTCATAGGGTATTTGAGTGCATACATTAGTGAGGGGATAATTAATATTCATTGATACGCTATATAAGCGTATGTTGCATACTAGAAAGTTGGATTTTAAAGGAAAGAACTTAGACATGAAAACAATAAACTGTTTGTAACTTTTCAATTACATTCTTTATTTAATTAATTTCCACTGCTTCCATATTCCTGGGGAGCCTTGTTACAACCCTGGTTTTGTTGGGTAGAAGTCGTAATTATATTTTCTGGTAGTCAGCCCTTACCATTACATTATTGAGACAGGTAAAACATACATATACTACACAAGAACACAGATTTCAAAGAATGCTGAACATGTATCTTTCTTCTTTCGTAAAACTCTAACCTTTAATATTTAACAAATAAGTAATTGACAATTTTATGCATTTAAGTTGCAGTTAAACATAAACAGAACACCAATATATGATATTAAGAATAGTTTAGAAATATCGCTAATCATTGAAATAAAAATAATAAAAAGCAACCCAAGATTTTCATTTTTTTGGGTCGGTCGCAAAGGGCAAGTCAACTTGTTCTTTTTTTCGCCTTACTATCATTGTTTTCCAATCTTATTTGCTGCAGGTGATGGACATGATATCGAACTAGAAATACTTTCCCACAAAGATGGCGTCCTCTCAGAAGACTTTGATTTGGTCAGCAAAGCAGACAGTACCAGGAAGTGTAAAATTGTACTCCATTCACGATATCTAGGTGAGTATATTTAACGGCCCAACGTCTGTTTCATAATTTATGGGTTTTTACGTCTAGTATCTACATCAAGCTTACCATAACTTGTTCAAACACTGACCCAAATGCACATGTTGTTATATTAGTTATATTACCATATCCTCAGTATGCACAGTATTTGTGTCACATGGAATTTGTTATAGGAACCTGTTGATAGTTGTTATGTTTCCCTTTCTATACCCCACCCTATCGATGGACATTGTGATGCCATACTATAGTCTATATGTATCTATCATGAGAGGCTGACGTAATTGCACGCTTACTCGAGGCGCTGCTGGCGTATATACACACGTATAGAACGCTAGACTATACACATATGTGCGTAAATGCTGCGCCTGCAAAGTTACGTCACTGTCCAGAGGAAGAGAAATAGTGCTGATCTTGGAGAGAGTAACAAGTTGAGCAGCTGAGTTTTGAATCTGTTGAAGTTTTGACCTAATTTTTTTGGACAAACCTAACAAAAATAATTTTGAGTAAAAAATGCCCAAATCGCTTGATTATGATGCAAAGACACTATTTTAGAAACAATTTTATTTATTTTCTAACCTAATCTAATATTTTTTTGAAATTTGGTCCAAAAAGTGCCAAAAAAACAATTTGCTTATTTTTCAGTTGATTACTTTCATTTTTTCCTGAGGATAAACTAAATTAAATACACTTTACACCAACAACAACAATTTCATGGTTCAATGCATACATCAAGGTCAAAGAGCTGTTTCAATCAGTGCACAATTTGTTTTGATTCACCCTGTATTACTAAGCTTTTCACAAGAAGGTCTCTCCTTGGTGCTTAAACATAGATTCTCAGTTGTCTATTACACAATAACACACACAACAGATCCTACAGAGTGGTCCAAAAAAAGGTTTACACTTTTTTAGAGGCAAATTTATCAAAATTGGGGAAACATGTTTAAATTATTTTAAGAATTCCTAAACTAAAATATCTTGTTGGTATATGGTGAAAACGGCGTTGAAATTAAAGCTCAAATTAAGAAATAGCGTCAATTTAAAGAAAACTTGTCAAATACAAGTTTGTCCACACGTAAGTCTATGGCATTCATGGATGTTTCCATAAACTCCTCAAAAAAAGTTTAGAAAGTTTTTTGAGCCACCTATTTCTCTTTTATTTGAGACCTGTTTGTATTCTTTTATGCATCAGTGGATTATCTAATTTCCTCATCTCTAAAATGCCCGGGGGGGGGGTACTCAGATTTGGTTTGGTCGGGGCCGTGCCGCTGGAGATTCAAAACCCCTACCCATTTCTAAGGGTGATTTCGGAAAAATCAGTATCCATTTTTAGGGGTTTTGCTTCATTTTAGACCAAATTTTCGCGAAAATAGACCTAATTTTGGCAAATTTTCGCGAAAATAGACAAACAGGACCCATGTCTAAGGATTTTTCAGTTGAAAAGCCTACCCATGGCTAAGGATGTCTCATGAAAAAATGATCCACTGGAGCGGCACGTCCCCGTATGCCTTACATATGTGAGTACCCCCCCCCCCCCCGGGCTAAAATGACACCACTTTTGTAACAATCGCTTGCTTCATGGCTAAGTACCTCCCCTTTGTTTACAGGTATAATTAGGGCCTACATACTATTGCAGGAAATTGTGAACGCAGTTGACAATATCCCATAGACTTGCGTAACACGTGGACAAACTGGTTTTTGACCATTATTCTTTAAACCGTCGCCATTTCTTTATATATGCTTCATTTTCAACGCCATTTTCACCATAAATCACTAAGATAATGGCGTTTAAGATAATATTAAAACAATTATTAGATGTCTCGTCCATTTCGAGAAATATGCATCTTAAAAAGTGTAAACCGTGCTTTAAAACCGGTACCGGAGGGGGTATACAATTCAAGAGAGCCTGCTGAAAATGACTGCAAATGGTCTGGTAGACTTGATGTTGTTAAAAACCTGACTACAGGAGACAGAACAAGTTGTATTTCAATCACATAGAATAATGTGAATAATAAAGTAACGATAATGCGCTTTATTTCACCATCTATATGGATGCACACCTGGGACCTTAAACTATACTTGATCCAAAATCTACCCTTGGTGTATTATATACGAAGATTATCTGTGAAGACCAGGAGAGGTTTTTGACCAATTGGCTCATATTTCACTTGATTAGGAGAGAGATAAGTATCAACGGATAAAATCTCCTAATTCCCTAGCAGCAAGATTTTTTCCTGCGTCAAGGAGATTCCTCCACTAATTGGTTGATATAGGTGGCGTACGTGACACGTCACATCAAAAGGGGGGCGCTTGGCGCTGAACAGCAAACTGTGCTACGGCCGTTCAAGTTGGAATATCGAGAACATGGTCCGGAGGTAGAATTTTTATCTTCATCGGATTACCTTTCCTTAATGTCTCTGAAATCATTACAAATAATTTTAATATCTAGTAACTGATTAGAAAAGTGTTAATTTAAAGTTTTTCTAACACCTTCCATATCGGCACGATTCAGGTTTGTCAACTTTAAAGCCTGTTTTCTCTTATTGTATTATTTCCCGAAGCTGTTAGATGATCGGATGCTAAAAAAGCCATAAATCTTGAACGGAATGTCCAATTTGGATAAATGCATTAAAATGAATGTTAGATAACTGGCTTTAATAATACATAAAAATTCAATTTTGATTTCTGGAGCCAAGTGCCCCCTTTTGATGTGACGTGTCACATATACAGTCTTTGGAAAAGATATCCCTATGAATAATTGAAAGAATGAAATTCTGTAAAAATTTGACATTACTATGTGTAAGGAATGAAACATGCTGAATGAACAAAGTGAATTGAGAGAGTGTGACATTTAGATTTTACAAATTCTTTAATAATATTCAAGAGCGTTGATTTGTTTGTGTACTCTAACTCGAGGATGAGGGTTAGGGCAGGAAGAACTTAAAGATAGCAGCATATTAGGACAGAGGAGGTATTATGTTAAAATATAAGATATGTTTTTGCCCAAAGAGGGAATTTGTGTCTCACAGATACCGGGGCATTATGTTTCTAAACTTGCATACAATAACAATCATCAGATTAAATATCAGTCATAAAATCAAGACATAATGGTGACATTTATCTCGGTGATAGACTAATAGTAGAGTCGTGTGGTGATAACGTCAGCCATTACATGCGGGTCAGAACCAGGGCAAATAAATGCATGAGTATACATGTAAACTATACAGGTGCAAGGCTTCAAATCAATCAATAACCTTACTCTGAGGGAAAATGATCAATAAGTAGAGACATTATATTGCAGGAAAAAAGGAGGTCGTTTACTATTAGTTAGTGATGACGGATATAGGGATTTAGTTACTAAATATAAGTATCTGCAGTACACTGTTAGAACGGTTGGGTAAAACTTTACCCAACTTGGGTAAAGTTTTACCCAACCGCTGGGTGCTATATCAACAACCCTTTTTCTGGGTAAACATGTTACCCAACCCCGGTTGGGTAACAGTTACCCAGAATTTGGGTAAACAAATTACCATTATGTTGGGTAATTACATTTTACCCAATGATATTGGGTAATTATGTTACCATTTTGTTGGGTAATATAATTTTACCCAATGATATTGGGTAATTATTTAACCATTTTGTTGGGTAATATAATTTAATATAATTTTACCCAGTGATATTGGGCAATTTTTTTACCATTTTGTTGGGTAATATAATTTTACCCAATGCTATTGGGCAATTATTTTACTACATGGTTTGGTAAATTTTATCCTTTTGTTGGGTAAAATAGACTAGTAAAATATACTATAGTTGCCTTCACCATTATCATGTTAAAGCGTTAAATTTGTTAGACTTAGAGAACAGTGATAGCCCTACATCCATATTGGTTGCAGTATATAGTATTACTGCATGGTAATACACAATGGTTGGCATAGCCTAGGCCAACACTGCGTGCGTGCAACTTAACGGTCGGACGGAATTCAATGAATAAGCTTATCTAATTTCGCTAAAAGCTACGACTGTCCTCTAGCATATTTAATGCTCTACCTGAAAATCTTGTAGACAACACAATATTAGAATATAAATATGTTATTTTACCATGAAAAACCTTATATTCCTCCCCAGCCAGCGCCGGTTTGCCAGTCACCAAACCGGCCAGTTTATTACGTATTATTTATACCTACCTCCACAACCTGGAAACGCTTGCATTTATCCCCTAGATGAACTGCTGCCCAAATTAATGCCTTTATTAAAAATCTACATAATTATTTAATTAAGAAAAATCACTTCGGACACCTATATCTCCACATTTGGCCCGATTGGGCTACATATCCCTACCTCGGCAACACGGTATCAGCCCAAACCGGGCAACACCGTTACCCATAATGCATCCTCTTTAACCTTTGGGCGAAACAATGGTGGACGTGTTTTCCTAGTCCTCCGAGGATACCTAACAAATCTCAGGTGGATATTAAAACAGAAGGTTCATACCAAGTAAGTTTCGCCCTGAAAGATGGCGCATAGTCTATTGCTATGCGCCCTTAATTGGAATTTGCGTAAGTCCCATTTTTTAAATGCCTGGACCGTCCGTCGGACGGTCTTTTTCATGAATTTTAGGACCTTAGGTTCAAAAAAAAAATTATTCTATTTTTACTTTCGCAAATTTAAAAATGGCGGCCGACTCTCGTAGTGGTCTTTGACCGCGTGGTGTTTTTTTATTCACCATGAGGTCGGCCTATTCCATTTCTCAACTATCCTCACGATAGTTTTTTCATGTGTAATGCATTCAAAAATGATACACGTTTCCTATCCCGTGGGTATGGGCTTCATTAGATTCCCATTTCCCGGTTGGTATATTTTCTAATGTGTAATGCATTTCACATGATACACATATCCGTTATCTCCCGTTGATTCTATAACTAGAAAACACTCATGGGGTTTTTGGGTATGAGAGATACTTCTATCTATTACCGACTAGTCATAAAATATCACTAGCTTGATTTTATATGTATGTATTACGGTCTTTAGATTATCGACTTTAGCGGAGTTCTTATCACAACATGTTTTATATTATATTATATCATACATGATTGCCATAGTGGTTTATTGATCTGATTTCCCCCCTTTGTTGTGGTCCTTGACCACCATAATAGCCGATATTTAGTAGCTCTGGATTCAATCAATAACATGAGGATTGCTTATTTTTAACCATTATACATCTACAATTGATTATAAGTACGTTATATTCTGATTATTGGTATGTTTCCTCTAGAGAAGAGGTCTTTGACCCTTTATGTTTCAAAATGATTTGATATTGATTATTCACAAACTTATCCCGTTTGAATTCTTTTCAGACCGGATTTTCTGTTCAAATCGCTGTAATAGTAATAGCTTGAAAGCTTCGTCAGTGGTGATCCTTGGCTCTGCTTCCCCATTGTTAATTCAATTTAGCTATTAAAGAAACTTACTCCTTCAGGGTTTATATTCGATATATTTAATCTCTGTGCGCGCGTTTCTGGGATTGGTATTTTGAACTCTAGTTTGTCATCTTATTGATTTAGCGTGTGTTCAGAATTAAGGAAGTTATTATGAGGTCATGCAAATGTGGGATCGAACTTTTGCCGGGTGACAAACACCCTTCATGCGTTCTGCACCGCAGGTGCAATCGTGTTAAACCATGCAAACTGTGTCGATCGGCATCTGCGACTCATTGGGACAATATGGACGCCCTCTTGGTCGCCACTATGGCCGACTCCCGCCATTCCACCCGTACTATTTCTAAGACTAGTTTAGTTCATACTAAGAATGATGTTGTTGTATGTATTGCGGGAGATAGTTCTAAAGCCGCTTTTAGAGACAAGGCTAAGAAATCTCCCGAGGGCACCACGCCCTTGGTAAATCGTGTCAGAGAAGCCGATAGTCTTCAGGGTCGTTCTCACTATGTTGAAAAAGATGATCAGAGAAGTAGTTATCCTACTCAGATGATCAATCATCAACTGCAGGTTAACGGGTCCTTGAATTCTTCTTGTGGTAATTCACAGGCTTCGCAGGATGTTGAGCCCACTAAAGAGGCATCCATCCGTACCGCAACCAAGACTCAAGATCTCTCTATGCAGCGGGAGATCTTAGTCGGGCACTCTGGTTGTCATGAAGGGAGCTTATCCGACGATAACGGAACTCTGGCATTTAACATAAGACACGGCCAGATTTCCGGCTCCCGTGGGGTTGGTGTTCTAACACAACTCAACGCCACGAACAAAGAGGGTAGTGCCCTAAGTCCTGTCACCCCTATCGATCGTGAGACATGTTTCTCGGTTGAGGGTTCAGGCAAAAGACCTGTCACCCCTATCGATCGTGAGACATGTTTCTCGGTTGAGGGTTCAGGCAAAGTCCTAGTAATGAATATGAATCCAGACGTGGCGTTAACCGTCACGGCAGTGATCCTAGGCAAAATTCGGATCTGGCTCTATTGAGACAGAATAGTCTGAATAACCCTCAAACAAACGATCTAGTCAATCGTTCATCTGGCTTGTTGTTTAACAATCAACAAAAAAGTCAGTCTGACTTGTCACCCCTATCGATCGTGAGACATATTTCTCGGTTGAGGGTTCAGGCAAAAGTCCTAGTAATGAATATGAATCCGGACGTGGCGTTAACCGTCACGGCAGTGATCCTAGGCAAAATTCGGATCTGGCTCTATTGAGACAGAATAGTCTGAATAACCCTCAAACAAACGATCTAGTCAATCGTTCATCTGGCTTGTTGTTTAACAATCAACAAAAAAAGTCAGTCTGACTCTGTTTCAGGTAATCAGAGTCAGTTACGCTCCAGTGCATCTGGCTTGTTGTTTAACAATCAACAAAATAATCAGCCTGACACTGTTTCGCGTAATCAGAGTCAGTCACGCTCGAGTGCCGATGTTAACATCCGTAACCGTGTTAGCACTCAAAGGCTAAATGTTTCACACGATGAGACAACTCGATTAACTCCGTCTGGGTCAGACGAGTTTGCTGAATGGTTGTTGTTCAGAAACTATGCTTCTCAAAAGAGAGAGAAGTAGTTATCCTACTCAGATGATCAATCAAGATTATCGAGGAGGGTCTGACCTAGTGGATAAGCGTACTACTTATCCCGCCGTTGAACATAGGGAGGCTAACCGCATGGCTAATCTTAACCAGATTAACCCTTTTCCTATTCAACGAGGGGCTAACTGCACCACTGAACATCCTTTGTCGGTTCAGCCGATTGATTCTTCTCATTCTACTGTAGATGTAGAGGGAGATGAAGATGATCAGTAGGATTACGATCAAGACGATGACTGTGTCGATTCAGACCAACAGTCGATGTCTGATTCACAGTTAGATGAAGGTCTATCAGTGTTTCCTGCTAACGTGCTTAGAGGATCTGATAGTGAGCCCAACCTTGCAGGTTTTGGTTTCGGTTGGGAGGCTAATCCCTCTCTGGGGATTTTCCAGCAGGAGCGAGTGGAGCCACGAGGGGCTAACTGCACCACTGAACACCCTTTATATGTTCAGCCTATTGATTCGTCTCACTCTACATTTAGAAGTAGAGGACGAGTTGAATTTGATTATGTCAGAGTTACTGGACAGAAGGTGGATTATGTTGATTCTTTTCAACTATCCGAATCTGACGCGGTCGGTGACCAGTCGGTTTCTTTCAGTTAATATACTATGACATCTATCTGACAGTGTGGGCTCAGTCTAGCGGGTTTTGGCTTCGATTGCGAAACCAATTCCTCCTTCACTGGTTACTTTTTCAACACGAAAGAGGGGGCCCGCTTATTACCTACGCTGTCAAGGCCATGTAGGCCTGGTAGTGACGCTCTCTCCGTGGTTCTAAGGTTTAGAGCGTCGGGTCTGTAATCATGTTTTTCTAACCATGAATCAAACAAGAACAAAGCCCATGTTGAGGCTCGAACCTGAATCGGTCAGACGTAGGGCTCAGTATCTCGTTACTATTTTTAGTCTTCTGCGTTTTTAAGGTTTGAACCTTAGAGAACGCTGATATAGTCTCCTCTGCACCAATCACCCACGGCGGATGATTTTGTGTATTTGTCTCATGTTCAGAGGGGTAATTTCTTTCTACCTTAATCCTCCCATACGATTTAATCTACTGGGGGTATGTCGCCCGCTTGTAGGCGTTTGAAATCGGTCAGCTTGCTGAGTATACGTTTTTCAATCGCCGTCTCTATGGTCTAGATCATGTGAGATGGCTGCGATATTCTGGGTCTATGACCAGGATTTGCCTATTTCGAGATTCGAAATCACTCAGTCGATAGAGCTTTAGATTCTCAATCGACTAGCCAGGTATTTTATTTTCGGTCGAAGGCCCTTGTTGTCACTTACTCATATGACAGACTTCTTATTTTTTCGACCATATGAGATTTTGCAGAAGGAACCCAGTTGCGCATCTCATTTCTACGACAAATATACGTCTCACTATATTTTTCGGTATACTAGTATGACTCCGCTCCCTTATCCGTCCAAGTTTTCCCCCATAATGTTTTCTATAATCCGATTCGTTGGGTTTTCGAGATTAACATCCATACTTTTCGTCTGACGTGACCATGTGCGTTCGAAAAGCATTATGGGTATTGTTTTAGCGAGAGTGCGCTGGACTTTATAAATGGCGATCTTTCGATGTGCGTTGACATGAACAATCGTCTTTTCTTCAGGCGATAATAAGCAGTTTTCGTCGGTTGAATATAGCGTACTGTATTTTCCTAATTCATAGGAATTCGCACGGACTGGTTTGGACATGGGATTAGTCTGCCGTTTTCCTGCGTGGGATATCCCATCTTTGTTTATCGCTGCATGACATTGTAGCCACTACTATAGCATGGCATGGGTGGGAGCTGTCAACCGATTGAGCTGACTTCATTGATGAAGTATTGTCAATTCTACGCATTGCTGGATTCTTATAGATACTTGGAATTTTTTGGTGGAATTCGGATTACTATGAGCAGTGTATCTCCATCATTACATGTGTCGTCGGACAGGACTAGTTCCAGGTATGCGTTAATCTGTTAGTTTGTTTACATATTGGTCGTTTTCGACATACTTTTTGCTATACATCATCCCTGTAGAAGTGTAAACTATTATTTTTATTCCTTCGTCAGTATCAATTTCGGTACTGTAAAAGTCTATTTTTTGGTTTTTTACTTCTTTTTTTCTTTTTTCTTTTTTTCGCGATAGGATATTTTCACGAAAATGGTCATAATCACTTAACAGGCATTTCGCGATCTTTTTATTCTTATTTTTTTCGCGATCTTCAACAATTGTGAACTAGGTCATTGGAAGTCCATTATTTTCGCGAGTTTTTATTTTCGCGGATGAGGATAATTCGCGAAAATAAAATCTCGCGAATATTTCTACTTTTTCAGTATTATTGGTTTGTTCTTTTAAATACATGAAGAGTAGAGCTGGAATGACCCGGCCAGCTTGATACCAAGGCTAGTAGAGTAGCTGGGTGGTTGTGAGAAGCTAGCCTCCCTAGTATCTAACACTTTTATTATATTATAGTGTTATATTCAGGTTATTTTTTCCCCTCTATTTTTTATCATAGAGTTGTTGATCTCCTCTAATCAGGTCACCACCATGGGTGGTCTCGTGGGCTCGACATTTGCCTGCCCTCGGCAGCGTGGCGCGTCTGCTGTTTTTGGCTTGCGGTGCGTAGCCTGACCGCGTTAGGCCTGCGGATGAGGGCCAGCGCTCAGAGACTTCGGTTCTTATTTGTATATCATTATTCATACTCCATTATCTAGGTTGGATTTATAAGTGCTCCGTTAGCGAAATCGGTTGAGCATCAGATTTATAATCTGAAGACCGGGGGTTCGAATCCCACAGAACATATAGTTCTTTTTCCTAAGTCGGTTCAGTTTTTCATCCTTGATTCCCTATTCAGGGACATAGTATAGTATAGTAATCAGTATATTGTTTGGTTCTAGCCAAACTCTACGAGTCTCCTTTGAGCCCCTGTCAGTCGGCTTCTCTGAGTGTCTTAGACCATGAAGCCCCCTTTTTTTCTCATAGGTTCTGGCCTCGGGAAGACACTGTTCTGATCTTCACGCATTATCTATCAGTAGATCCTCCGTTTTTAGCATGGCTGGCGTTACACCTTTTGTTTCAGATCATATTTTCTTGCCATGAGCGGCATTAATTTTTCAGCGTCCCCGATATCCCTCCCTAACATTATCATATCGGAGCGCAGACCACTGAGACTGAGTTGCCCGGTAGGGTTTTTTGAACGGGTGTATAAATAGAACCAAGTTTGTCCGAGGTCAGGTCCAACTATTCTTTGTTACATCCATTGTCAAGCCCCATAGTGCAGCAGCCAAGGTCACATTGGCTGGCTGGCTGGTTGAGATTATTAAGTGATTTATATCCTTGAGGGTAGTTCGGGGGCTCTTTGTCAGAGCCCTCTCAGCCTCTTGTGCTCACGCCAAGGGGCTATCCTTTTTTGTGAGTTCATGAACACAGTACAGTTTTTTGGAAGACTGTTCCCTCCTTCGCTTATTGTTATGAAGGGCATTCAGCTTCACGCTGCCGGGGGATGATATGCTACGCAAGTCCTCGGGAGCGGAAGTCAGAATTAGTTGTATGAAGGAGGAGGTAGAGATGAGAAGGAGAGAGAGGTTTTTAAGACATAGCATAGCGGTTTCTTGATCCAAGCCTATTTACGACGCTTCCCTACATTATTGATCGCCTACTACGACATTATTCTTTAAAAAAAAAGTTTGGAGGTTTTCATACCCCATTTTTTCTAAGTATGTCGTTTTCAACCCATTACTGATCTTGTTCCACAGTCTGTTGTTCAATGAAGTAGGCGGCATTTCATATATTGATGTCGTTTTCAACTAGGCCGTTCCTTTTATTGACTCATGCTTCTTCACCTATCTAAAACGCCGATACGACAATAATATTCACAAGAATTTTGGAGGTAGGCTTATCCCAAGATTGTTGGATATGTCGTGTTTAACCCATTACTGTTCTTTACTCCACAGTGGGGCGATTTTAGAGGGAAGAGCATATTGCTTCCTATGTATGTCACGCTAGGCCGTTCCTCGCTTTTTAGCTCAAACTTCTATATATTTACATCTTCGCACTGCCCAGGGACGCTATGCCACACAGGTCTTGGGTAGTGGAAGCCAGGTCTAGCTAGTAGGGAGAGAGAGAGAAAGAGGAGGAAAGACTAGACTCTGCAGTTATTGTGATACAAGCCTATGTAGACAATATCTTATTATGACTTATACGCCTATTGTGACACTTCCTGATTTGACGGAAACGCCGAACGTGACTCTTCCTGATTTGACTAAAACGCCGATTACGACAATTATATTCACAAGAATTTTGGAGGTTAGCTTATCCCAAAATTGTTGGATTTGTCGTGTTTAACCCATTACTATTCTTTATTCCACAGTGGGGCGATTTTAGGGGAAGATTACATTGCTTCCCATGTATGTCACGCTAGGCCGTTCCTCGCTTTTTAGCTCAGACTTCTTCACCTATCTAGTGTGATATATTCAGAGCCGCTTGATCTTTCCAGTTGGCTTACAGCCAGTATTATTGTACTCATCTCTATGACATGGAATGTTTGCTTTTCGGACACACTGTGACTGGTTGGGGGCATGAGCAATCATGTCTCCTCCTGGTTCGGTGCAAGTCTGTTATGCAAGCGTTTCCAGGTTGTGGAGGTAGGTATAAATAATACGTAATAAACTGGAAGGAGCTAAGAGTGCTCCTCTGTTTATGTAGTATTAGTTTTATACCTACCTCCACAACCTGTTCCCACCTCCGCCCCTTAGTGCTCAGCCCCCTTTATACCAATGGTTAAAGAGGATGCATTATGGGTAACGGTGTTGCCCGGTTTGGGCTGATACCGTGTTGCCGAGGTAGGGATATGTAGCCCAATCGGGCCAAATGTGGAGATATAGGTGTCCGAAGTGATTTTTCTTAATTAAATAATTATGTAGATTTTTAATAAAGGCATTAATTTGGGCAGCAGTTCATCTAGGGGATAAATGCAAGCGTTTCCAGGTTGTGGAGGTAGGTATAAAACTAATACTACATAAACAGAGGAGCACTCTTAGCTCCTTCCATTTTGTTTTTGTAAATCATGCGGTTGATCGCGGTGACCAATAACAGCTCGCCCAAGATACCACGTGACCTTAGTAGATCAACGTTGGGCAAAATCCTTTTTTACCCAACCCGTAACACCCCTGATTACACAACTAATAGGTAAAACAAAATATTACTCAACCGTTGGGTAAAATGATTTTTGCCCAACCCGCATTTGTTTTACCAATACTGGGTAAAGTTTACCCAACCTGACTTTACCCCGTACTATTTTACCCAGTGTTCTAACAGTGTAGATAGCATAGCGTGGGGACAGGAATTTGGCTAGGGGACAGTGGTTTAGTCTGAAGGTCTGGTATAGCTAGTGGGTTTGGAGCTTATACATGGGACTGAGGTTTTAGCCAGTGGTGTTGGTTTAGCCAGGGAGGAGCTTTTATGTTTAGGACAGGGGCTGGTATTTAGCCCGGGGTAATGATTAAGTCAGGGCAGCATAGGTTTAGCCAGGGTGCTGGAGTTCAGGGTTAAGGGTTTCGTCAGGGCAGTAGGGGTTTGAACCAGAGTGCTGGGATTTAGCCAGAGATAAGGGTTTAGTCAGGGCAGTAGGGGTTTTAGGCAGGGCAGCATTGGTCTAGCCAGAGTGCTGGAGTTTAGCCAGGGATAGGGGTTTAGTCAGGGCAGCATGGTTTAGCCAGGGTGCTGGAGTTTAGCCAGGGTGCTGGAGTTTAGCCAGGGATAAGGGTTTAGTCAGGGCAGCATGGGTTTAGCCAGGGTGCTGGGGTTTCGACAGGGGTAAGGATTTAGTCAGGGCATCATGGGTTTAGCCAGGGTACTGGGGTTTAGCCAGGGATAAGGGTTTAGTCAGGGCAGCATTGGTTTTGCCAGGTGCTGGCGTTTAGTCAGGGATAAGGGTTTAGTCAGGGCAGACTTATGGGTTTGGCCAGGGTGCTGGAGTTTAGCCAGGGATAAGGGTTTAGTCAGGGCAGCATGGGTTTAGCCAGGGTGCTGGAGTTTAGCCAGGGGTAAGGATTTAGTCAGGGCAGCATGGGTTTAACCAGGGTGCTGGAGTTTAGCCAGGGGTAATGGTTTAGTCAGAGCAGCATGGGTCTAGCCAGGATGCTGGAGTTTAGCGAGGGGTAAGGGTTTAGTCAGGGCAGCATGTGTCTAGCCAAGGTGCTGGAGTTTAGCGAGGGGTAAGGGTTTAGTCAGGGCAGCACATGTCTAGCCAGGGTGCTTAAGTTTAACCAGGGGTAAGGGTTTAGTCAGAGCAGCATGGGTCTAGCCAGGGTGCTGGAGTTTAGCGAGGGGTAAGGGTTTAGTCAGGGCAGCATGTGTCTAGCCAGGGTGCTGGATTTTTGGCGAGGGGTAAGGGTTTAGTCAGGGCAGCATGTGTCTAGCCAAGGTGCTGGAGTTTAGCCAGGGGTAAGGGTTTAGTCAGAGCAGCATGGGTCTAGCCAGGGTGCTGGAGTTTAGCCAGGGGTAAGGGTTTAGTCAGAGCAGCATGTGTCTAGCCAAGGTGCTGGAGTTTAGCCAGGGGTAAGGGTTTAGTTAGAGCAGCATGGGTCTACCCAGGGTGCTGGAGTTTAGCCAGGGGTAAGGGTTTAGTCAGGGCAGCATTGGGTTTAGCCAGGGTGCTGTAGCCAAGGGTAAGGGTTTAGTCAGGGCCAGCATGTGTTTAGCCATGAAGCTGGAGTTTAGCCAGGGATTAGCCCGGGGATAAGGGTTTAGTCAGGGCCGCAGTGGTTTAGCCAGGTGCTGGAGTTTCATCAGAGAGATAGATGGTTCATGTTATCCTAAAACGCCTGTAGAAAATGCCCTTCTAGGAAACAAAATAATGTATTGAGAAAAAGATTGATAAAAAGGAGAATAATTTGGTAATATTTCAAAACCTTTGAATGGAAATATATCTGGTACAAGGTTTTATCTAAGGTTGATATTGGGCAAAGTGTTTGATTTTAGACACTTATGTTGTTTTAAAATAGGTTCTTTTCTTATTCAAACACGGTTTCTACAATTTTTTTGTCCGATTTTTCTCTTGATAAAACCTGCCAAACATTGTGCATTATATTTCCATTGATAAAAACTCATATCAGGTAACGCTAGCATAATTAAACCAACTATTAACTCATTATTTGATATTAAGCAAACAAACGTTCATTAGACAATTTTAGTATTGATTTATTCTATTTGAATAAGTTTTTCAAACTGCACTTTGACCATGGCTTGGGACTTATAATCTTGCGCTTCAATGACCTTAGAGGCCATTCTCCCCAGGTGGTTTCAGTCAACATTGACTTTTGGTATGAATTATCGTTCCCAAAATTAGGGGTGTTTTTTGGAAGCTATATCCACGAAAAAGAAATAAATTAGGAATTTTAAATATTTAAAAGTTGTAACCCAAAGCTTTATCCACTTTGTTATTAAAGTAATGCAATCAATTTTACAAGTTAAAATAATGAGTATTGAGACATACATGTATATCAAATAATCTGTGGAATAGGGAAAAGGGTATTTTGAACCAAATGTGTCCTTGTGTTTGCGCAAAAAAAGAGAAACTATTTTGAAAGTGTCCTTGAAATGGTACCCTTTTCAGACAGAATGTCTCTGTTTTTGTGCGAAAAAGGGGTCAATTTAGCAAAATTGTCCTTGAAACACCGTCAAATAGGGGGTATTTCAACCTCCGAAACAATCATTCGTTACCCTCTGAATACGAAGAGAAAACACCGGGCATTCACTGAAGTTGTACATGATACTGTAACAATCTAAAGTTCAACTGAAGACAGTTTGTTTGCATTATTCAATATAGCACAGGCACAGAGAAATCAAATGAATCTGAAACTAACAACCAAAGGTTTTAAAAAAAAGAGTTCGAAAAGGGTAAATCAAAATGTAAATACAAATAATAAGGCTATATTATTATTTTTTTCTTTTTCAAAACCTAATGGGGAATGCGGGGTTTTTTTTCTTTTTTTCTTTTTTTAAATATAAAATATTGAAATCCTTGTAAAAGTGACCTTTTGTATTTAAAATGATGCGATCAATGAAAATCTGAAAAATATGTGAAATTTTGGGATTAATTTTTTTAATTTTTAAAAAAATTAAAAAAATGAATAAAAAAGAGAGATTTTTTTCCTTTCTAACGTGCATCAATTAACTCACGCGCGCGGGAGTTTTGAGAAAAATGATATTTTTAATATAGCCTAATACAAACAAAATCTGGAAAGAGCAAGAACTAAACCACTGTGCTTAGTTTCTGTACACATTATCCTAAAAGAATCCATTAAATTACTATCCCTCAATGATTTTAATTACCTAAAACCATCTTTCAGTTCTATTTATAATAAAGCTGATAGGAGATCAACAGATTAGCATTTCAAAGAATAAAATGGAAGCATCTATGCTAGTTACGCTTCCTGTCATATTATTTGACCTGTAAGCATCTGATTATCCTCTATTCATGTGTGGTAAACACGGGTATTGAAAGTGTTGAGTGTTATTAGATTGAAAGGTCTACACTGACACGGTTGCTTTGCGTTTCAAATTTAATCTTGATTAAATACTATCTATCCTGGTTATAATATGAAGTTAAACTTTCGATCTCAACACAAGAAATATTTACCTGGAATTTTCAGGTGTTGCTACACCTTTCATCAGCAGACTAATGACTCGACTTGACCTTTTGGAGGTGTGACGTCAGAATCGGGTCATAGACTCTTGGTAATTTGTACCTGCCCCCGTCTTTGTTGAGTGATGGTTGGTTGGCTCTGATGTAAATAGCCTCCTTGACACCTCTCTCGAACCAACGAGGATCCCTATCCAAGATTTTGACTTTCTCTAAGTCAACACTGTGTCCTGGTGACTCAATATGGATGTGTTGGGATACCTCGGACGAGGTGGAACTAGGACGCCTGTGCTCTAGAAACCGGGTCTTTAATGAGCGTTCGGTTTCTCCGATGTATGATTCGGAGCAAAGACCCCGGGTAGTCTGACCCTGACAAGGGATCATGTACACTGGGCCTACAGTGTCCTTCTTCTCAGTTTTGTCTATGACCCGATTCTGACGTCACACCTCCAAAAGGTCAAGTCGAGTCATTAGTCTGCTGATGAAAGGTGTAGCAACACCTGAAAATTCCAGGTAAATATTTCTTGTGTTGAGATCGAAAGTTTAACTTCATATTATTTATCACCAACACAGATGAACTTTCATTCTAATATCCTGGTTATATTTAGAAATTGTTTTTAGACCGTCTGTGTGTGTGATTTATTGTCTGACATAAAGGTGGGCGGTAGGTAGTATTATTTCAAGAAGAACAATGACGCCGCAGGTTGATTTGTTCTACGCAAACAAAAATAATACCACCGAACGATATAAACAATATAATACAGGTCACTGGTCTAAAAAGCCTATATAGTGAGCGCAGTATACTGCGCGAACGAGTAGCTGAGGGCCGAGGCTTGGGTAGGGGGTCCCCGGTTGGGTCGCGGCGATTTATTTGTCCATTTTTCTTCAAAAATTGAGCTATCGGTCAAAAACCTGGTGTGGGGGTTAGGGTTAATTGCATACTGTTATGTTGGAAGTACCAACATTTTAACATCCAACAGCTTTTACGATACGATAGCCGTACGGTGTAGAATTAATTGTACAAGAAAAACCTATTGCAATGTAGCGACTTTATGTTGAATTTTGTTTTGTTTTGATTTTAAAGTGTTTTAAAATCTATCCTGTTTATAACTTGCATTATATCTTATAGCAGCTTCCAGGCAAATATCGTTTAGACACACCACCAAAGTTAAAACAGACTTAAGGTGCATATATCTGATCCCGTCCGAACTTGTGTCCCAGGACCACAAATTAAGATTTATTCCGTCTTGGCGCCCTCAACGGAATAAAGCGCAACTTGTGTCCCAGGACCACAAGCTCATATTTTGACACCGCTGAAATGATATTCATGAACATGAATAAATGTATGTCAAAACACTCAGGGGGTTGGTGGTCGGGGAGATAAAAACAAGGATGGCCACTAGCTTAAACAATAACGCTAACCCTTACCCATACCCTATTTTGAGCTTGTGGTCCTGGGACATAAGTCAAACTTGTGGTCCTGGGACACAAGTTGAATAAATCTATAAATCATGACGGAAAAAACCTAATTTGTGGTCCTGGGACACAAGTTGCGGACAGGATCATATATTTGCGACTTAAGGTGATGAAAAAAACCACCCTGTTCTACGGGGTGGGTTGACCGACCCATTTGCATTTTAATTGTTGTTGTTTTTTATATATATTTTTTTACAGCAATAGTGACAAAATCTGGTTTTTGTTTTCTATCTATTGTTAATTCACATTTCCTAGCCGATAAAAATTGTTAAATATATTTCACTATTACTCCTTGCAATATTTAGTTTCTTGCATATAGTGTACCCGAGATTCAACCATGGCAGCAGCTTTAATGTTGTTTTCTCGCATACTATAATCCTCTATTGGTTGACTGATGAAGGGATGGCTTGCAGCTAATCACCAAAGTCTCACCATTAGTGCCTCATTGGATTATGAGAAAAAAGCCACTATCTTAACACTTACAATGCGGCTATTGGTTTTACCATATACAAAACAGATTTTTTTTCTTCAGAAATCTCTCCCAACTTTCAAGGTTTATCTCAAGGATTACAGAACCAATACGAGACATGTTTGTACTTATGTCAATGCATTTCTCATGGCAATTCCAAATATGGTATTTAAATTCAATAATTTTGACATTTTTGAAACATTTTGTGAACTTTTGGAATGTCGTCTGCTGACGCCTGCCGCATGGAAAGTGTTAACATCCCAAGAGTTTTTATAGAGCGGTATACCCAGATGATTTGATGTCACACCGTATTGTACATCTTTTCTCTCTCTCGCTATCTCTCTCTCTCCACTGTATTGGTTATTAATAAAAAAAGCAACCATGCTAGATTGACTACAATCTAACCGAAGAGAGAATGTGTGTGAAGCTATGACATAGGCCGCAAGCTAAATTGTATCTCCAATTGGATAAAATCGTTGATGGGGAAGGTTGGGGATAATTAAGGGCTTCAAAATACTATAGTATACTCTTTGAGGTGTACGTATAAATAGTTCTTAATTGTCTAGCTTAATAGGCAAGCTTCGTAAACAACTTTCATGATAATAATATTGTGTAGATATTCAGATGCTCAGCATTTAGTACCAGTGTCACATTAGGATGCTAAAAAGGGAGCCTTATTTTTTATAATACAGTATAATGATAAGGGGAACCCACGTTTTGTTCTATTGTATATCTTAATTGAACTAGCACAAATACCCCAGTCACGATCCTTTCTCCACACTTTTAATGTCATCATTTACCTAAGATTAACATTAAAATTAAAATTGGTTACTTAAGCTACTTTCAGGCAATTTTCAACATTAAAAGCCAACATTTCCATACGTTTCGAGCATATATTATCCCACCTCAATTTTTTCTCTCCTACCTCCCCAGATTTTGTCTTTCCCCCATTTGCGCTATGCTGGAACTGCTACTGGTATCATTGTTTGCAAAGTAGTTATGAGCATCCATTTATTTAGTGTTGATGTTAGTGCATCAATCAAAAGAAATTTACCTGTTGACCAGTGCCTTGCTATATATCATCGGCCACATCAAGTGAAGCACTTGATTTGATGTACATGTAACAATTTTACAAGAAATAAATATTTTCACATACAGATCAATTTGTAGCGCAGTGGGTAGAGCACTGGACTCATGATCTGAAGTTTGTGGGTTCGAGTCCCGCTGTGGTCAACATGTTGTGCTCTTGAGTAAGGCACTTTACCGCAATTACTCCTCTCTACCCAGGTGTATTTAAATGGGTACCGGCATTCTTCAGTGCTGGGAAGGTAACAGACTCGCTGTGGTGGAGGTGTAGCGAGCCCCACACAGCAACATTATAAAAAGGAGTGAGTCTGGCCCTATCGCTTTGAAAGAGAGATGGGCACTCCGCTCCTGGTATTACAGGATCGACCACCTTTACCTTTACCTTTACCTTACAGATCAATTATTCAATGTTAATTAAAGGTAGATGACCCGATTTTCAACTTGATGTTTTCTATTTTACATGATAGGTCATCCTTAAAATTGTTGCATTCCAAAGTTTGAGTTGCATAACTCCAATGGTTCTATTTTTAGAAGCGCAAAGTCAAAAGACATGTGCCCATTGAGTAGGACACAGACTGGTTGGTGGTTAACCACCTTTGGCAGTAATTTACCACATTTTAGCCCATAATTTCCAAATGAAACATTTCTGGCCCCTAATATTTTACAGACATAATGAGAAAAATATGGGGATTCTTCTGATACCAAAAAATCTTGATGTGAAAAAAAAATCATAGCCCCAAAAAAGTGATCGGGTCATATACCTTTAAAAGATAGGCATACACATTTCACCATAATATAAACCTTAACATTGTTTTCTTCACAAATCGAGATTCTAACCTAAAAGCATCAACATTAGGCTTGTAAAGTCAAAATTGCCTGAAATTTGCTTGATTTGGTCTGAAATTGGACATTTGAGACCAAAGTTAAGTGTTAATTTGAGGTAATTTTGACATCAAAAGTCAAAATGTTCTATTGCTTGAGGACAAAATAGGGTGGGTACAAGCCAACTTTTTTTCTTTCCCTCCATGATGAAGCATATTGAAAATTTGGCATAGATGTTGTTTTCATTTCTTCCATGTAAATAAGACAAACAAATAGCCTGCCTCAGTGTGAGGTCACAAGTATTAGGGTTGCCTATTGCATGAATTGCATGTAGAATATTTGAATATTAGATGGATTATAAACAATCCTGTAATCATCAATGGCATCTTAAATGCAGTATTTTCAGTTGAAAGTCCAATTCAAAATTGGCTAAAGTGGAATTAGAACTCTTGCCACTGAATTGATGGGATAAAGTGTATTTGATAGAGGAAATATAGGGCTTACCAACAAGAGAAAAAAATGCCCTGTATATGTAAATATAATTTACTTTTTGAGTTCTCCTTGCAAAAAGAAAAAGTCTAGAAAGAAAGATTTTTTTTGTGTTCTTGAAATGTTAAAAATGGGTGCTTTTGTAAAAGTGTACTTGAAATTCCAAAAAATGGGGGTATTTTTGAGGCTAATGTTTGTACCCACTTTTGTGTATAGGGGCAAAATTGCTGAACTTTTTCTTGAAACAGCACAAAATAGGGGTCATTTTGGACTGAGTGAATGCGTATCATGTGTTACACATTTGAATATGAAGTGACAAAACTGAGTCCTTTAATCATGCCAATAGATTTATATATGTCATATATATGTCTTCATAAATTTGAACTATAGCCTTTTCTCAAGTACTGCGGTAATTCCAACAGGTCTCCATCTTAGATCCTTTGAGGCAAATGAATGCAAAATTGTGAAATTTAGTGATACGATATGCCATTTTCTTTGAATCAAGCAGCATGTGTAAACTAAGGCGTGCAGAAATAGCCATTTTATACCATTAGTAATGCAACACCGTGACAAACATGCCACTCTGCACGTTGCAATTGCTATAAGAAAAATGTGCATGAATCGGGGTATATTATTTCATTTACAGTATGCTATCAAATAGCATCAATAGAGCTATGGGTCGATGGTCAAATATAAACAAAAAACAAAAACACATATTTATTTTCTAAAGGATTCGAAAGGAAACATAAACACATTTTTGTTAAATAGCAGTAGGCATACTTTTAGTAAATACAATGCTGTGGAAAATGTGACATGTGGAAGCTATTGCTTTAAATCATAATTTGCACAAATCACGCTTAAATTATTTTGTATATACACAATTAAAGACCTTATAGTGATTCTTGTTTCAAGATAGATCACAGAGTCAATAAATTTGGTTATTATTCTCAAGTACTGCGGTAAAAGAGAAATTATAAGCATAAATGCATTCTGACATTTTAATATTATTATTGATACATTACTTTGTGTTATTGACAATGGACCTGTTTGAAATCAATAGCGTGCCTGCATATGAGATGGCTGATATTAAATCCAAAAATAACTTTAATTTGCTTCACATGTATTATTTTTTTTCTCACTGGAAATAACATATGCCATAAATGAGATGTGATCCTTCAGTGAAATAATATATTCTCAAAATAGCATGGCTTTGATGATATACCACACAGTTTTCTGAAATGGCTTAAACTAGATATTCACATCACATAAAATAAACTTTGGAATATATGAACATAAAAGTCGGGCGTGCCCTTACTGCTGGGTATGGCGATAAGCATTAACTCCCAGGAGTTGTAGATGGCACTAAGGCAACATTTTCTTTCTTTTTTTAAGATTTAAATTTTACCCAATTTGTCAATTTATTACTATTTTCTGCATGAAATGAATAAGTTTGCTTGAATAGATTGCTTACATTTTACACTAATGTCACAGTTGAAAACATTAGTTAAATTGACATTTACCAATTTAGTCTTGTCTCGAACCACTGTCTCTCAGTAATATTTGTCAGCAAAAAAGAAAAGAAAGAAAATCGGCCGACCGACCGACTGACTTCAAGAGTTTTGGTACTTGAGGGCAACACGACAATTTCTTTTTTTTGGCCTCATTGTCATACTACAAGTTAGTTTTCTGCAGGTGTTGGTCAGTTAATAATACTTGTAAATGCTTAACTTATAAAGAGCCACACCTTTTGTGAAAGACTTATGCTATCCAGCAGTTGAATATATGTGATCCCCTATGTTGTCTCTGTCTGAAGGCTCAAAGTAAATATTCACATCACATCAAATAAACTGAGGTGACATTTGAACATATAACTCAGGCATGCCCAAACTGCTTTTTTGGGTATCAGCTAATTGCCTCATGGGAGTCGTAGATGGCATGTTTTATATAGTTGCTGCAGGTGTGAGTGAACAGATGTTGCTTGTAAATGCTTTGACATACATGGAGTAGCCACACCTTTTTAAAAAGCTGTCTGTCATCCATCAGTCAATTATATCTCCAGACAAGATCATCATTTTGATGTAGATCAGACACTTTGTCTGAAAGTGCAAGCTTAACCCTTACCTTCCTGAGCACTACAAATCACTACAGTGCTTCTATGAAGGCGGCCCAAGTTCGACTTCTACGGAGGCGGCCCAAGTTCGACTTCTACGGAGGCGGCCCAAGTTCGACTTCTACGGAGGCAGCCCAAGTTAGACTTCTACGGAGGCGGCTCAAGTTCGACTTCTACGGAGGCGGCCCAAGTTCGACTTCTACGGAGGCAGCCCAAGTTAGACTTCTACGGAGGCGGCCCAAGTTAGACTTCTACGATGGCGGCCCAAGTTCGACTTCTACGGAGGCGGCCCAAGTTCGACTTCTACGGAGGCAGCCCAAGTTAGACTTCTACGGAGGCGGCCCAAGTTAGACTTCTACGATGGCGGCCCAAGTTAGACTTCTACGGAGGCGGCCCAAGTTCGACTTCTACGGAGGCGGCCCAAGTTCGACTTCTACGGAGGCGGCCCAAGTTCGACTTCTACGATGGCGGCCCAAGTTTGACTTCTACGGAGGCAGCCCAAGTTCGACTTCTCCGGAGGCGGCCCAAGTTCGACTTCTACGGAGGCGGCCCAAGTTAGATTTCTATGAAGGCGGCCCAAGTTAGATCCCAAGTTTTGGAGAAGCCTGATTTTACACCCCCACCCAAAAAAAAAAGAAGGTTAAAGCTGGTCTACCACTTTAACAGTTCACCAAAGATGGACTGGTCATAATGACAGACAGTACGGAATTAACACAGAGAAATTGTAACTTTGTCAAATTCCCAGGAGAACTGGATGTGGCTAGCAACCCACAGTTGTAACATGCCTTTAAAGAAAATATTCACATCACATAGAATATACTTATGACATTTGAACATAAAGTCAGGCATGCCACAATTGGCCAAGCATGTTGTTCAGCTATTGCCTCATGGGAGTATAGGTAGATGGAACTAAGTGTCATACTGTTTAGTTTTCTGCAGGTGTAAGTGTGAACCAATAGTGCTTAATTGTCTGGACATTTCTTAATGCCACACCTTTAGAAGACTGTCTGTCAATGGGTTTTTCACTTTAAGATTGGTATATTTTCTTGCATTGTGAATTGCCGTGTGGGGGGGGGGGGGGGGGGGGGGGGGGGATAGGTGGGGGAGGTGGGGGGGGGGGGGGGTGGGGGCACTCATGTATACAAGTGTTATCATCATTGTGAATCCACTCTCAAAACTACCCTAAATGCAAATTCTATAAGAAGGAAAAGGTGACCCTTAACAATTGACGAATCATATTGGGTGCCTTCATATTCTGTTAATAATATTTGTAATCATTATTTTACTTTTAGTACACTTTTTTTTGACTCACCCTGTATACCTTCTGTATTAACTGTGATGTGGGCTCTGCTTTCCAATTGTATCAAAATCATCATTGTGTGTTTAAATTGGAGGAACAAGGCTAACTGCTTTTACTGAAAATAAAACAGTTGTTGCACGTCTCTAGGATCGTACTAAGACTGGATTTCAAAGAGCGATATTTATAGGCTGCACATAATTCAACATGACAAACCCCCGGGGGGTACTCGGATTTGGTTTGGTCAGGGGTGTGCCGCTGGAGATTCAAAACCCATACCCATTTTTAGGGGTGATTTTGGAAAAATCGGTACCCATTTTCAGGGGTTTTGCTTCATTTTAGACCAAATTTGCGCAAATTTTCGGGAAAATAGACCTAATTTTTGCAAATTTTCGCGAAAATATACCTAATTTTGGCAAATTTTCGCGAAAATAGACAAAAATTTTGTGAAAATAGACCCATTTGTAAAAAGTGACCCCATTATTAGGGATTTCCAGCACAAAATCATACCCCATGTTTAGGGATTTTGTGCCCAAAAAGCTACCCATTAGAGCGGCACATCCCCGTATACCGTCTTAGGCGAGTACCCCCCCCCCCCCCCCGGGGACAAACCAAGTGAAGTATGAAATCATCCACAATTACTCAACAAGTTAGCTGTCTGCTCTAAAAGGTTATGTTTAAATACGATAAAAGACAAAAAGGTTTTCTGCGCAAAAGACAGAAGAGAATCACACTCAATGAAATAGCAAATCTAACAGACTGCCGAAAATGTTGTCGTACCAAAGACCTTGAGCTCTTTGTTCATACCAGTATTACATGTTTTGTACCTATCACAGATTCTAAATTGAGAATAAATTTACCTCACTATTTGCAAATGGCAGCTCAGCTGTGAATTAAGAACACAGGTCAGGAAGTGAGGGGATAAACTGACATACTGCAGTGGTGTGTCAGTGCATGGATACGTCTATGGTCAGTGGGATAAACAGCATTTGTGAAGTGGCAAACCAGATGCAAATTCTGTAATGGATTTGATCTGAGAGGTGAATCTTAATGCAAACATCAATGTGAATCTTGAACCCATACCCTCCTCAACAATAGTGAAAGATTAGACGCCTATAAATAATAATTTTGAACTAATTATAATTTGGACAGATGAATGTGTGACAAATCTTGAATTTACCTTCCCCCATATAACTATAGAAACAGCAAATTGTGCTAAGTGAATCTTCAACTGATACATTACAAAGGACGAATCCTGACCTATTTAAGTTCTGAGGGAAGGTGAGTAAATTTGAAGGATTGAGGAGGGTCGGTTGAAGATTTAAACTGACACTTGCATAAAGACCAAAGTGTACCCTGTTGTATGGGCAGATGCGCCTTGCAGGTTGGGCCAAAAAAGCATAACAAATATGACTTTTTGGTCTATGTGAAACAAAATGTTTTCCCAATTTCCAACAAAATGGGTTGGTATTAATTTGAAATGTGAAAATCTTCCCCCCCCCCCCCTCCGCAATTTAAGTATAGAATGAGTCGGTCTGGCCGTAGAAGATGGTTGGTTTTTTTTGTCGCCTTCAGTTCACTGTTTTTTCTGAAAACAAAAAAAGGTGTTGCACATGTCTCTCGGCTGTTTTAACCGGATTTCATAGAGCGATATTTATTAGCAGCTCATGATGCAACCTGGCTGAGCCAAATCAAGCATGCAACCGTCCATAAATCAACTAAGAAGCTATTCAGTGTTGTAGGTATATAGGGCAAGCAAGGTCAAAACGGTAAATCTGATAAAAGGTCTTAATTCTGCGGAGATATAAGCCCTGTGGTTCACTTGCCATTAGGCAACAACAAAAAAAAAGTTGACTTGCCCTTTCAGGGCCAGAGTCAGGGTCGGACGGTCGGATTTTTAAAATTAAAAAAATAAAACAGGGATATAGATACTACAAAAAACATGTTTTAATTTTTAATTTTTTTTTTGAATTAATTTTTGTTGTTGTTATTTTCAAACAAGCAGATACTACTCAAAACACGTTTTCATCCTACTTTATTGTTATGTGCTTCTTTCAATTTTTTTCTTCTTCTTTTTGAAAAAAATATATAAAAAAATAGCGACCCTAGATTTCCCAAAATTCGGGTCGGTCGGAAAGGGCAAGTCAACTTTTTTTTTTGCCTTATAAAGGTTGTATCATGAACATCCAAGCAGCGATAGCTAAGTTCACACATGAAAGTAACTTACTTTCATGGTTCACACGAGGCAGAGTTAGAACGGCATAAGGAAGACGCAGTGGTGTGGAGTAGCGATCTCGTAACTGATGAAGTAGTATTTTATTTAGAGGTATATTGACCAACTTTCGAAGGATAAATAAGTCATTGCAACTTCTATTCATTATGCTTATTATTTGAAAAGGGTGGTAAATTAATAAGGCTTGCGATGTGTTGAAATAGGGGGTATATTTAAGCCCCAATTATTTGTCATTTTGCGGGGGAAAGAGGGTCGTTTCAGCACTAAAAACACAAAAAGGGTTTGTTCCAATTCCTTTACACAATAATGGATACTGTTTTGGGAGTGGCAGTACATGATTGTAATGTAATTCAGGATGCCCTCATTAAAACCATAACCAGCCAGGCTATGTTTTCGTGTGGAATTAATCGGGGGAGGGGACAAAGTATACATTTTTTCCCAACAAATTGCCTGGGAACCCCCCTGGGATTCTACCCCTGGACCCTCCGATCACCACTCTAACCACTGAGCTAAGCTACCCGGGCAGCGATTTCCTACCACATAATCAGCTCGGATGATGACGTCATCCAATCAATGCTGTAGCATGCGCGTGGACATTGTTTTTGGCAGTTAGTGAATCGTAGTGACTAGGAAGGTTTTGGGTTAACATGCATGGAAACTTGTGTGTTTTAACCCTAACCAGCCAGGCTATGTTTTTGTGTGGAAACCGGGGAAGGGGGACAAAGTATGAATTTTGTACCCATCAAATCGCCATGAAACCCCTGGGATTCGACCTGGATCCTAATATCACCACTGCCGCGTCCTAACCACTGAGCTAAGCTGCCAACGATTGCCCGGGCAATGATTTCGTACCCACATTATTAGCTCGGACGATGACGTCATCCAATCATTGCTGTAGCATGCGTGTGGACATTGTTTTTGGCCGTAGTGAATCATAGAGTCTTGGAAGGTTTGGTTAACAAAGCCTTGGTGGTCCATTGTCAATTGTATATATGATAATATATTAAAACCCTGTTGGGGAAGAATGCCACAACAGCAATTAATGCTCTCTCTCTGCCCCGGTGGTGTCAGTGAACATTGACTTCGGGTATGCGTGATCGTTCCAAAAAATTGCGGGTGATTTCCCAAAATTAGGGGAGTTTTTTAAAGCTATGTCCACAATTTTAAAAAGGGTCATTTTTGAAACTATGTGTGTGATTTCAAAAAAATTAGGGGTGTTTTTTGGAGTGGCTTGTCCGCTAAGAAGGAAACAATTAAAAATGAGTATTGTGTCATATCAAATTGTCCTCAGCCTAGGAATAGGAAAAGGAGTATATTGAACCAGATGTTTCCCCGTTTTATTTAGAAAGTGTCCTTGAAATGGTGAAAAAAGGGGGGTTATTGTCCACGCTTTTGTTCGAAAAAGGGGTCAAATAAGCAAAATTGTCCCGAAACGCTGTCGAAATAGGGGGGTATTTCAAGATACTGGGACGATCATGTGTTACCCCTCTGAATATGAACAGAGAACACCAGGCTCCCTGCATGATGCTTTGCAGATTTTTCACAGGACCCAGATCTTGTACAGAACAATTATACCATTTAGTTGCTTGTTTGTAGCACACCACAAAATCAATCACCTTTACTAAATGTGATAAATAACACCTATTGAAAGCCATTTTATTTGTATAGAAGTGATTGGTTCCTCCAATTTTACATTTCTGAAGAAGATCTTGATATTTCTGCAAACAATGAAAAAGAGATAACATCAGGGATTATTTTTAGATGTGGCTTGTCAGAGGTAATAATATTCAGATTACCATGACCCATGGAACAATTGTCCCGTCAATTTTTGCTGGTATGTAATTATTAAAGTCTCTAAATTACTTCAAAATATACAAAATTGGTCAAAAGACTATTTTGTTCTGGTTTTGATTGGTAATTGTCATTTAATAACAATTTGAATAAAATTTCAGCCAGAAAAACAACTTTTTAGGGCATTTCCATACTGTTTGCTTTAAGGGAGGGCACTCTCTCTAGAATCAATGGGTCTTGTGTTGTCTGCTTTGCCAGTTAATAGCAGTGTAGACCCTGATTGTACATGTATGTGTCTCTCTCTTTCTAGTTCAAATGCACCTGCTGGTCTACCCTAAAGCAATTCACAATGTAGTAAACATGAACCAATTATAATATGAGAATGGCACGGCACCACTGTAAGTTATAGCGTTAAACAATTTGTAATAGTGAACTATACCTTATTCAACAACTCCCAATACCCTAAAGTATGTTAACAAAGCGTTGTCGATTTGAGATAAACCCACTGTTCATATGCAAATTACTAGGATGGCGAACCTTATTTGAAAACCACTAATCACATCGATGCAAAATTGTGAACAAACAAAAATGTTTGCAAAATGTGTTTATTTTTTTGGCGTATAAATGCATTTCGCCATGCAATTCTTAAAGTTAGCAAATAGCTTTATATACCGAAATGTAGCTATATCCCTGAGAAAAATACTTTTGGTGAGGGCCATATGTCAAGGCTCACTCTTAAAGCCACAAGTTTAGTCCGAACGATTGCTACCCAGCACAAGAGAATCGCCATTTTGCATCATCGCGCGGTAAAATGAGATCCCTTTCATCGTTATGGACCGTACCACTATCGAAATGGAGGGGTGTGTTTTGATTTGATAAACATGTATCAAAATGTGTTATGTAAATTAATCGCATTCTTGATTTAATTTTTCTCTGAATGTTAAAGGTGGTGTGTGAATAAAATGCTATTTACAAAATATTTTAAATTTCACAACTACTTGCGAAATAATTTGTCTTCTCTAATGTTTACCTTTTGTAACCCAGCCCATTCAGAAGTTCCCTCGCCCGTTTACAGGAGACGGACAATGTCCAAATAAGGGCCTAATTATAATAAAACGTAAACATTTTTCCCCGTGTTTTAAAGAGTAGCTATTTTTTATGTCAAATTAAGCCTATTAAAACACATTTTTTACTTGTTTTCATCAATTATCCAAAACGCTATTCACATATGAATGATGTAAATATGTTTGGTCGACAAGGTCTTCGTCGTTGTTTATCTTGAATCGACAACGGTCAGACGAATTTATTTTGCTTAGGCAGCTAAAGCTGTCCTCGCAAAATAAACCGTCTTACCGTTGTCGATTCAAGCGACAACGGTAAGATGGGTTTATTTTGCTCAGGCAGCTAAAGCTGTCCTCGCAAAATAAACCCGTCTTACCGTTGTCGATTCAAGATAAACAACTCCGAAACCTTATTGAGCCCCTAAATAACACTGTAAGCTAGCATTTCGTAAATTATCAATGTAATAAATAAACTATAATACGCTATATATTAACACTACATTTAAGCTAGCATTAGATCAATTCTCAATGCAATGAACAAACTGTAATACTCTAGTAACACCAACTGTATTAAATCAATTCACAATGTAGTGAACAGACTAACTAAATCATGATAATACGCTAATAATAACATAACCTGCTAGCTAGCATTAATCAATTCACAACGTAGTGAACCAACTATAGCATGCTAAAACACTAACTGTAAGGTAGCATTTAATCAATTAACAATGCAGTGAACAAATTATCCAGTATTTATGTTATAATACTCTAACTGTTAACACAAATTGTAATAAATTGTAAATTGTCCATGCTTATGTGCTTTAAAAACTAGCATTAAGTCAATTCACAATGTAGTGAACAAACTATAAAACACTAAACGCTAATGATATTACTTGTGAGGTAGCAATTGAATCAATTCACAATGTAATAGCAAACAAACGACATTACGCTCATAATAGCACTTACACAGCCAATCCAGAATTCCACAAATTTCACTTATTGTACAGCTTCAGAATGCTGTAAATTTGACATCGTAAATAACCTGATTAATTACAGCACTGTAATTATTACCCAACTTGGTGTGTGTGTTTAATAGTAGATGATTGTCTAAGTCTGGGTGAGTGAGAGGTGTCCTACTGTGAAAGTGGTGTGTATCTGGTGTGTAGGGTAGAGCTCTGCCATATAAATCATCACTAAAATGGTCACTGTCGATGAGTGCTATTAATTCCTTATAGCACATCAGCCAGAGACAGTTCCTTAAATTTCACTATAACACTAACTGTAAAAATCATTTGTCTCAAAGCTCCAGCACACGTTAGTTAATTGATGCACGTTAGATAGAAAGAAGAAGAAGAAAAAAATCCCAACATTTCACAGATTTTTCAGATTTTCATTGATCACATTATTTTAAATACAAAAATTCACTTTTACAAGGATTTCAATATTATATTTCAATAAATAAATTTAAAAAAACGCATTCCGCATTAGCTTTTGAAAAATGAAGAGGTTTGAGACAAAAGATTTGTTTAATATAGCCTAAGCAGCTAGCTTTAAATTAATCTAGTGTAGTGACACTATAGTATAACCTGCTAATGATACCACTTTAAGCTGCTAGCATTGCTGAATATCGAGGCATGTAATCATGAACCAATCTCAAATTCATTAACCTGAATTACCTCACCCATAAAGTCTTGACACCATCCATATATAATGCATGCATGAGGTTGCGCTGATAAGATTCAGTTAGAGATGTGAAAGAGATGGAGAATCTTTGGAAATTTGACAAGATTGCTATCTGTTTCTCTGTCATGGGTGCTATTTTGTGAGGAACTAGTAAACAAATATTTACTCATCATGATTTCCCCAAGACAAGGTCGAGGGAAAATAGTAGGCCCAAGGTCTCCAGTCACACAGGGGAGCTATTTTGCACCATTACACAAATATTAATTGAGCAGTAAATACCTTTTTATATTACCTATAGAAATATTACTGTCATTTGAAATTCTGTGATAAACAAAAGCTAATACTCAACAACAACAAAATCCCATAAAAAGCTACTATTTCCTCAGAGCTAAAGTATTTTTTTTACCAGGAACTTTTTGCCTCAAGTGGGTGTATTCTGATGGAAAGGAAAGATGAAAGGATAAGGTCAAGTGTAGAAATATATCAAATTATTTAACAAATATCTTAATATCACCTGTCACTCAGTTGCCCGCCCATCAAACACTTGTGTTAGTGGAAGATACTTCAATTTTCTGATGTGATAAATATTTGAACATAATATAGTCATCACAAGATGCATATTGTCTCCTTTTTCAACAGAAAGAGAGAAGTGCCTTGTGTTGAATATGATTAAAAAGTTGCTACAAAAACACGCTATTGAACTGTCTATTTACCCAAGGAACAGTGTGTGGAGGGGTGCTTGGATTGTGTTTGGACGGTGGTGATGAGAGGCTCCATGGTTGAAACCCCATTTCTAAGAGTCATTTTACCCATATCAAAAGATCTTACTCAAAATAGAGGCCCATTTTGTCCTAGGCTTTCTCGTAAACGACTGGACTCATGTATAAGTTTTATTCTCAATACTGACCCTCTGGAGCGACACATATCCCTGTATGTGATAGTACCCTCCTGGGTTTATACAATCACAATAGCACATACACAGCCAATCCAGAATTCCACAAATTTCACTTATTGTACAGCTTCAGAATGCTGTAAATTTGACATCGTAAATAACCTGATTAATTACAGCACTGTAATTATTACCCAACTTGGTGTGTGTGTGTTTAATAGTAGATGATTGTCTAAGTCTGGGTGAGTGAGAGGTGTCCTACTGTGAAAGTGGTGTGTATCTGGTGTGTAGGGTAGAGCTCTGCCATATAAATCATCACTAAAATGGTCACTGTCGATGAGTGCTATTAATTCCTTATAGCACTCGGCAGCTACGCTGCCTCGTGCTATAAGTCATACGAAGATATAAACTGGGCTCAAAAAGAAACGTATACATTTTCACAAGGTCATATCTTGAACATCTGTCCATCAAATGAACCAAAATGACACACAGGATTACTTTAATACTCTACTTTAATGACATGTCAATAATATCCAAGCGGTTCCATGCCAGGGCATTTTTCAGTTCTGTCAGTAAGGTAACCGTTTGGATATTTACATGTCATTAGAGTAGAGTATTGAAGTAATCCTGTGTGTCATTTTGGTCCATTTTGATGGACAGATTTTCAAGATATGACCATGTGAAAAATTGTAAGTTTCTTTTTGAGCCCAGTATATATTAAAGCGGCGTCGTTGTTCTACCAAAAATAATACTATCGTCCGCATTTATGTCAGACAATATAACACAGGTACGGTCTAAAAACAATACCTTTATTCTCTAAATACAAATCAAGTAGAAAATATCAACTTGTGATATTTTCGACTTCAGACTTATTTTGCTCGATCGCATCACAATTGTTGACTATTATTTGTGTCTTAGCTTAGCTCACAACATGCTTTTTCATATTTCAATATCAATACTGTTGCATTCCTTTGTGAAATTGACTTCAATTATTTTGGATATTTTTAGATAAAAATAAGCAATAGGCTGAAGCATTTTTGATATAAAATACAGATTTTAATAGCGGGCTGTTGTTATTGTGGCCCTTGTATGAGTAATAGTGTAATTACAGCAATATTGAAGTTGGCAAAACTGCAGTATGAGTTGATCTTGGGGTGGATATTTTGTGAACTGCCTTTGTCTATCCAGATGAGAAATTTCTATTGTGGTCAGTGAACTATATGAGGATTGATTGAGAATTATTGAGTCATTGCACCACAGTCCGTATGGAATAAACCATATCTTACATTGCATCTTGGTATCGCTAGATCAGTAATAGACAGCGACACTTTTATCGGTGCAACTTGATTTCTTCTGCCATATTTACTGCTTTTTACAGGAGGGTTATTCAATAAGTTCTACCTCCTAAATGATGCAATTCCTATTGCTCTTGTATTGATCAATAATCAATTTGTTCATCCATTCAATAGAGGGCCTATATAGGGTATTGTAAAACACTATAATTTTGAGGATACCTTATTTCACGAATTTGAAGTTACTGCTATATTTGGTGGCATTTAATTTTGCGAATCTGGAAAGTTTAATGTTACTTTCAATGCAAAATTGTCAGTTTTGCGGGTATTTAATTTTGCAAATCCACGCCCCTCACAAGTGGTAGAATATGGACATGAAATACAGCGCCTCCAAGTGACAGCTTTCTAATCATCCATGACTGCATTTTCCAACCAGCAGTTAGGCCAATAATAAAATATTTATTGGTTGTCCTCGACATTCCTATCTTATTTTCCGTCAGTTCTAAAACCTCGTATACCTTATTCATAGTCAAATTACCCGCTCATGCTTAACCGATGAACATGTACCCTGAGACGATATACCTGTATTGTGCAGGGCGCCGGATTGGACATACCGATTGAGCAGTGTGCAATGAAAGCATTCATGTGTAGTAGCGTGTGATTATGCTAAGTTGACGTGAGTTCAAACGCCAATTATTAGCCGTTGATAAAGCAGTGTCGATTGGGAAATGTGTTGAAATTCATTTGTTGTTGTATTAGTGTGTTTCGTTATTGACATCATTGTTCACCGGCCTATGGTGAGCGTGTGAACTCACTAAAACTGTTTTAGATATGACCAAATATAAGGACTGACCGGCCGGCCGTGGACAACTAAATTATTTATATTTTGGGACTTACGGGAGCATTGATATTAGAGGATTTATAGAATCAATTTCAATAAGTAAGCTATCAAAATATTCCTTGATACATAAATCATTATTATGAATGGAAATCATTCTCTGTAATGCACAAATTACAGAGAAATCTTGAAATGAAAGTTGCAAACATTTTTAATTTTTGTTGAATTTTTTAATTTTTTGCGACACATTAATTTTCACTCATCTGTATCGATCTGTTATGTTGCAGGGGAATGGCAGTTGGCTCTCATCTCATCCATAATAGGAGTTTGACTAATATTCATTACATCCATACCATTAAACAACAACTTTGATATGTCAATTTTCTAATATATTGACTCCCAATAGTTAGCTTTAAACAATTGACATCAGAGCAAGCGACCATTGATGTTTAGCTCTGGTTCGATTCCTATTGTTCAGCTGGTCGCTAGTGGGCGCTGCATTTGATGTCCGTTATATGCTTGCGGTAGCACTTGTGCCCTGGCAAAATTCCCAAATTCAATCCCACACGAAATTAGTAGTTTTACAGTATTATAGAATCCCAAGAATTCCTCCATAACATTCAAAACATTGTTCCTCCCATAGAGATGGCCTATAATAAGTTATCCTATCGCTCTTTTATTGATTGAACAATTTCTGCCATCCACACGTCTAAATAAGCTAGACCTAACTAATTTGTCTGTAAACCATAATGTCCAGCATCCCATGATTGCAACACGTTGAATGTGCTTATTTGGAAAGGTGCGTATACCACATTATTTATTATACGCTGCTTATATATGCTGCATTGCTCGTAATGTTTTGTTTACAGCAAGCATAATTTTGCGTCAGCTTTGTAACAACAGCCTGAAAAGCCCTGTAAGAAGGTCATTTTGTTAGCATATTTGCTCATATCTTGGGTAATTCTGAATGGACCAATCCACAACCGCCCTCCAAGTTAAAGCACCGTGCAAGTCGACACCTGCAATAAAAAGCCCTGATAAACGAAAAACAAAACATGAACACCAGACAGACATTCCGTATTCAGATATTTTGATGTAATATTCACTTTCCGTCACGCCACCAATATCTCTCTTATGCTCACTGCACAGCAGACAAAACCAAAAACAAGGTATCAAATTTACTTTACTATGAACCTGTAGCAGAGAAGAGTTACAGTCGTGCAATATTTATAGCCATTAGGGAGCTTTCGATTTGGACGACGGACGCTTCTACGCCCGACGGTAAGATGACACCTTGAGTTATGTGCGCATGCGTCGACTAAGCAATCCGTCGGTCGTACAATTTCTGGGACCTGTCTTCAGCTTTCGATTTGCTCGACAGACGCTTTTACGATGGTAAACAAAACGTTGCCGTCGTCACCACGACGGTTGTTAGTCCCTTTACACATTGAGCATTTAGAGGACCAACGGATGACAAAACTGACGCATGTGCACATGACTTAAAATGTCATTCAACCGTCCTAGATTCATCTGTCGTGCAAATCGAAAGCTCCCTAAGACAGGTCCCAGAAATTGGACGACCGACGGATTGCTAAGTCGACGCATGCGCACATGACTCAAGGTGTCATCTTACCGTCGTAGAAGCGTTCGTCGTCCAAATCGAAAGCTCCCTATTAGGCTTGTTCAGACGGCCACTAAGCTCGAGAATAGTTATTCTCGAGCTTAAATATTTTTTACTGCTAACCCATATTGTCTGTCCACACGACAAACTTAACTTCGAGAATAGCGACACTACTGCGGTAGCTTCGAGGTTAACTGAAGGTCATGCGACTCTACATTTTGCGGTAAGACCTGGGTCACAGGTCATAGATCTCACTCGCGGTTAGCATTACGATGGATTCACATGGCGCACACACTCTCGGTTAGCTCTCGATTAGTGCTTCAGGGTTAGTTAACCGTAAGATCTTTTAGGGTTAACATTCCAGCTTTATACTCAGGGTTAGTTAACCATGATCGATTCACACGGCCGTTAACCAAGAGTTTAACCTCTAGGTTAGCAAATTTGACTCTAACCAAAAGGTTAGCGTCCCTCGTCGGAACGCACCTTATGTAATATTAAGATGATGAACTTATCGAATGACCCTCATACCCGTAGAGGATAGTCCTCTGTTGTATCAAATAACCTGTGTAAATGTTACACCTGATGCGGACACCATAAAATCAGTGACATTTGATGGATTTAATGGTGAGATTTGATGCCTTAGAAGGCATCAGATATCTTTTATTTGCTGATAACCTGGCTGTCAAAAGGAACTGAAGACGTACCTAATTATGGTTTCCTCTTTTTTACTTGGCGATTTGGTCAAAGTCAATATGAATGTTGTAATATGCAATATTTGCTTTTCAGAAGACCAGACCTGGAAAATAGGGAATACATGAAGCTCCTTGCAGGAGAAAATCTGGAAGGAAAAATGTTAAAAAGGGAATTTTAAAAATTGAACATTTAGTAAAGCCCCCATTTTTATATCCAATCCACAGGATGGTCCAATTGCCATTCGTCATTGTATTCTAATGAGGCTCGCTTTCTTAATCAGCTGAGATACCTCTTTTCAGTTGCGTTTCTCTTGATTTAAGGATATTTCTAACTCATAATTCCAAAGTTATCCAGTCATTTTAAGATCTTTTCTTGTACAGGGTGCATCAAAAAAAATAGGACACTTTTTCATGACGGTGTAATACTTGTTATAATCATTGGACCATGACCAATTTAGTCTCAATGTAAAGCCCAATTAATTATTATGATATCCTGAAAATAAGAGATCAATCCGATGAAAAATAAGAAAACTAGCATAATTTGCGTAAACCATGTCATTTACTGGTTTGTACAATGGGATCTACATGTATAGACCAGTAAATAACATGGTTTACGTTTCAATACTTTATAATAATTATAAACATAGAAAATAATCTATCAGTCAATAGCAAAGATTAGTTTGGTAATCCATTTAATTCTGGCACAAATCAATACTGGCTAAATAATCCACAAATCAGATGCATGCATATTCTGTGCAAATTAAAAAAAGTTCTCGAACCCACTGTGGATGGTTCATTAGCATGATAAGAAGTAGAATTGGCATAAATAGTGTGCGCGTTCGACATGTTACTCTACTGTTACTGTGTGAATGACCATTGTACATACTACAAAATAGATTGCCATGCCTAATAGGTCACAATTTCTTATTAATGATGGATTTTTCTCATCTTTTCAGGATTTTATCTTTATCGGTTGTACTTTCCAATGAAATAAAAATTGGTCATGCTTCAGTGATTTAACAAGGATAAACAATCATCACAAAGTGTCCTAATTTTGTTGATACACCCTGTATACATCATTCATGTATTTTCTTGTTTTTCACCAATTCCATTGATTGGCATCGTTGAATCATCCACCCAGCAAAATTGGCATCCCGTGGATTGGCTTTCAAATACCGGGTTATACTGAAATTGATGTAACATTATGATGCAATGGTCAAATTCAATTTATTTTAATTTTGATGAAAGCCAAATACATGCTCTTTTTAGCTCTATCATTGGTTTTGAATATGCAGGCCTGAACATTTTGTGGTACTTTTTCTACAAAAGTGACTGTTCTTTCTGACTCGCCCTGTATGTTGATAAATTCCCATTACAAGGATGCCAAGCAAAGGCAGGATGATTGCTGATAAATCAGATGATCTAAAATCTACAAATGTTATTTTTTTCTATTTTAGCACCCACAAAATAAGAATTTTTGCAACAACAGAAAACATTTACATTACAATCACAGAACATACAAAAAAACAGAGTATTACAAATACATAGTATAAACGTCATTTTAATATATACAGCAGAAGGCGTAACAAAACAAATGTTAGGTGAAACCTGCTACCTGGATTCATGAATTGTGCTATATATGGCATTTGATACAGTGTGGAGATTTAAATGTCAGACATCGAGGGTGAAATCTTACTCTAAGGCCATGATAATATCACCCTGTTCTACGGGTAAACGGACGTCTCAGGTAGGGTCTGGCGTTTTTGTTTTTGTTTTTGTTTCCCAAATAAATTCGGGGATTTTGGTGAATTTTAAACAATTAGCGAAATTTTCAAAATTGTCCATAAAATTCAACAACAACAACAATTTTTTTAAAACATTTTTAAGAGGTATGATTATACAGGCATATTGAAAATAATAAAGAATGTTTGTTTTTATGTATCAAGTTTTTGTGAAACGATTGATTAAATTTGAATTTTTGTGTAAACAACAGATTCCCTGAAGTGAAATAAATTACTTTATGAGCAAAATTTGACCCTGAGTAAATATTTCTCATATATTGGAAGCAGGAAAGGCATAAGGGATACTATGGGTGATAGACCTTTAAAGTAAGGTCTCTCCTGTGTCTTTTTTTCCTCCAAAAATATGGTAAAGGGTATATCAAAATCATAAATGTTGAGAGAAAAAAGAAGTTTGAAAAAAACCCACCAACAACAATATTTTAAAGAAATCAGATGTTCTTTAAGAAGTTTCCAACAGTTTTCAATAGTTGTCAATACATTTATATCAAAGACGGTCAACATTTTCCAGTGATTTAAATTTTTCAAAAAAATAAGCAAAACAAAAGTTACCGCAACAGCTTTAAAAGTTAGACAGCTTTACAATTATATAGTTTCCAGAAAGATGTACCGTAAACAAATTTATTATTAAATTATGCCCCTAAGATATGAAATTGTAATATAATCTTTCCAACATACAAGCTAAATCAATAATAAAGTATGGATTACTATCGAATGAAAAGAGCTCTGTGTATCCGATTCGTAGCAGAAAGGTCATTGGAAAGGTAACGTCCCGTTTCCTCGCTTCTTAAACAGATTATACAGTCAACACTATACTTTGTTGATGTTATCACATCTTAGTCAGACACCTTATTCTATTCTTGAAAAAAGAAGCCTCCCTTCGCTGATTCTATGCATATTTACAGATTTATCAAGACCTAGAAATTTTATACAGGGTTAAGGTAAAAGGAAATATCGTGTTCAACTTGGAATTTTGTCTATGAAAAATTTAAATTCAGAAATAAATAGTTATATGACTAGCGGACGCAGTAGTAATCATTTTTACGAAACTGTTTCCTTCATGATTGATCAACTTTAAGGCACAACTCATCCATAGGTATAGGCTTCTTCATAACTTGCAAGAATTGACTCTACACCAAATATGTTGTCGCTCTGTTATCACATACGGGAAATAAAGATCAACGACAGCAATGAATTATCATAAGAAATATGGGAGACTTATTTTGAATATTGCTGTCTTTAGAAGATAGCAATACATTGACATTATGAATTTCAAAAGATAATTTGACTAATTTAGGTACAAATTGCTATTGCTGTCTTTGACAGACAGCAATGAATTAACATAAGACATATGGGAGACTTATTTGAATATTGCTATCTTCAGAAAATAGCAATACATTGACATCATGAATTTCAGAAAATAATTAGACTACTTTAGGTACAAATCTCTATTGCTGCCTTTGACAGACAGACAGCAATTAATTAACATAGGATATATGGGAGACTTATTTGAATATTGCTGTCTTTAGAAGATAGCAATACATTGACATTATGAATTTCAAAAGATAATTTGACTAATTTAGGTACAAATCGCTATTGCTGCCTTTGACAGACAGCAATTAATTATCCTAAGACATATGGGAGACTTATTTGAATATTGCTGTCTTTAGAAGATAGCAATACATTGACATTATGAATTTCAAAAGATAATTTGACTAATTTAGGTACAAGTCACTATTGCTGTCTTTGACAGACAGCAATTAATTAACATAAGACATATGGGAGGCTTATTTGAATATTGCTGTCTTCTGAAGGTAGCAATACATTGACATTATGAATTTCAAAAGATAATTTGACTAATTAAGGTACAATTCGCTATTGCTGTCTTTGACAGACAGCAATGAATTATCCTAAGACATATGGGAGACTTATTAGAATATTGCTATCTTCAGAAGATAGCAATACATTGACATTATAAATTTCAGAAGATAATTTGACTAATTTAGGTACAAATCGCTATTGCTGCCTTTGACAGACAGCAATTAATTAACATAAGACATATGGGAGACTTATTTGAATATTGCTATCTTCAGAAGATAGCAATACATTGACATTATGAATTTCAAAAGATAATTTGACTAATTTAGGTACAAATCGCTATTGCTGCCTTTGACAGACAGCAATTAATTATCCTAAGACATATGGGAGACTTATTTGAATATTGCTATCTTCAGAAGATAGCATTACAATGACATTATGAATTTCAGAAGAAAATTTGACTAATTTAGGTACAAATCACTATTGCTGCCTTTGCCAGACAGCAATTAATTAACATAAGACATATGGGAGACTTATTTGAATATCGCTGTTTTCAGAAGATAGCATTACAATGACATTGTGAATTTCAGAAGATAATTTGACTAATTTAGGTACAAATCACTATTGCTGCCTTTGACAGACAGCAATTAATTATCATAAGACATATGGGAGACTTATTTGAATATCGCTATCTTCAGAGGATAGCAATACATTGACATTATGAATTTCAAAAGATAATTTGACTAATTTAGGTACAAATCACTATTGCTGCCTTTGCCAGACAGACAGCAATTAATTAACATAAGACACATGGGAGACTTATTAGAATATTGCTATCTTCAGAAGATAGCAATACATTAACATTATGAATTTCAGAAGATAATTTGACTAATTTAGGTACAAATCACTATTGCTGCCTTTGCCAGACAGACAGCAATTAATTAACATAAGACATATGGGAGACTTATTTGAATAGTTCTGATAAATTGACATTACGAATTTCAGAAAATAATTTTACTAATAAAGATATGGATCACTGTTTCTGCATTTGACAGACAGCAATTAACATCAGATGTTTGGGAGACTTATTTGAATATTGCCTTTTGAAGATAGCATCTAGATGGCATACTCTCTTATATTGATAGCATTAACTCAGGATTTATACACATCAGAGATCGGTTGATCATGATTGCTGTCTTTTAAAGATATCATTTAATAAGCACTAGTTAAAGGTACACGGAGTAGTGTTGAAGATTTAATTTTTTTTTAAAATCTTCAGAATTCAAGATTAACATTAAAAATCACCATTATTGTTGTTTCTACTCACAAAAACACAGTAAAACTTGATTAAAACAATACCATCGCTATTTATTTAAACTTTTCTTAAAACGCCCTCTATGTAAATATGGTTCGCGTTATGTATTACGCATACTGCTGGGGGACACTGTCTGATGTCAAATGCTAATCGCTGCACAATCAGCATTTTTGAATCAATGTTTTTGTTTTACAAAGAGGGCTGATTTTTCTCAATCCTAAAGTGTAAGTTCATACCTGTAATACAATTGTGAAAATATACTAATCCCAGTTTTTATCATAATTGAGGGCGCAACCTCCAGCACATCTCTTAGTGTCCCTTTACCTCAGGATTTATACACATCGGACATCGGTGGATCATGATTGCTGCCTTTTAAAGATATCATTTAACAAGCTAAACTAAACTACGATTCCTATATGCTCCCATAAAACCTGCCATAGAGATACAGGCCAGTTTTAACTGGCCTGTATCTCTATGGCGGGTAAAGTTGCCAACAATTAGTAAGAAATATACGGATTCTTAAGTGAAATATTGGTGTATGAAGTACAAAAGAACAATAAATTCTCAAACATGCAGCTATTTTTTTTTTAAAGCTTGAAAAATAAGCTACTCAAATAAATCTTTAATAATTCAAAATAACTATTATTTATTTATTATATCAACTTTATTCTGGTTTCGTTGGAGCTGGTTTCATAGTTGATGTATATTTTCTAACCAGGCATTAATGGGTAATTCAGTTTTACACACATACTTCCACATGGCTGACTAAAACCTGAATAAAGAAAACTGGCATGAATAAAACCCCACTTTTTCACTATTTTTGACACAATTGCCATGGTAACCATTTCTATGGTGTTGGTTACATTACAATCGTCAAAGGCTAAGGTTAAAGGCTCAAATTAAAGCCCTTGAGATTTGTGCTATAAATCTCTGAAATGTTACAAGGGTTTGTATAGTGGCAAGAACTATATTTTGGAGAAAGACAAAAATGTTTAAGGCTCGGAGATGAATTAATATTCATGAACTTGCTTTAAGCTGCTTTCACAATACACCCAGTATTTAGACATTATGTTCCATCTCTTGATTATAGGTGCTAATTTGTCTCCAAGATGACAAAGAATCATTATTGTGTTGTCCAATTGTAATATTCTATAACACCATTGCGGCATACAAAATCATATGGCCAGCAGCACCTGTTTGCACGCACGCACACACAAGGTCTTTCCCATGCTGCGATACCCCTTGAGTATAGATCATCACCGAAACATTGAGCCTGGGCAGCCCAGTGCTTGTGGTGTGGTGGTTGACTCACACTTGCCTGTCATCCCGCCAACCTGGCTTCAATCCCCAGGGGAGGCGGACCTATTTTCTGTCCCTCCCCCATTCTTTGATTTTGTATTCTATATGTTGGAAAGAAAGGTTAAGTAATTCTTGCTGGAAAAATCATGATTTTTCACATTTGAGGTGCTGAATTCTGAATCCAAATGCCAAAAATTCAGTGTGGGATTGTAATAGAATATTTCTGGAATTGTAAAACTTTGTAAAAGTTAGGGGTGGGATTATGCATGAGCATGGGACTATACTCGGACCATTTACCGTGTAATTGTGGATACATATACATGTACTTTTATGCTAAAGTGCACTATGTTCATCATTTGTTTAAAGCCAATGGTTCCTATCTTCTAAAGATAATTAATTTGCATGTTATTTGAATAATGTGACTGCAATCTTTTTTGCAAAATATTTGAATAAGGTTAGGAATTGTTATCTCCTGAAGATAGCATTGTGGGCATAAGTTATGATCGCTATCATATAATGATAGCACATATTGGCAAATTTCCAGGTTATTTGAATTAGACCAATTTTTTACTATCTGCTAAAGATAGGACATGTGGAGGTAATTCTGGCATATTTGCAAGATATTTGAAAGAGGACAGTGATTGCTATCTTCTGAAGATAGCTTGTTAGGTCAAATTTAGTGGCCTATATGAATGAGGCAAACGGTAACTACCTTCTAAAGATGTTTTTGGGGGAGGATCATTTTCTGAGTACGGTATTACAAAAAAAATTGCAGGAATATGCGATAAAAATATACTACCTCGTTGTGCAATGATGCTACACTATTTTACTATAACACTATTCACCCTCTAGAATAAAACAACACTAAATTGTTCAAGAAGCGGAATGTTAAGAGTTTGATTTTAGAGCAAAGACAAAATAAATGTCCAAGTCATATACTTTTTTGTTGTTGAAATGTTAGCATAATTTTGAAATCCCAGTACAGGGTAGTATATTAGTCAAGCTTAGCTATGTGGATTTCCAGCTTACCATTCAGAAGCATATTATCTTCGCTGTTTTATCAACAAATGAGTTGTTTTGATGTGGATTAATAGCAGTACATTGGGCAAAAAATGGTTATGTTGCCATCAAGTGATGAAAATGTTGATGTTGGGTCGGTTGGTCTGGGTTTTATTAATTGCTGAAAAATATAACTGACAGACGGTGGTTGTCATGGTTCATGTCAAGACAAAATTGGTAAATGTCAATTTTAATGTGATAATAGAGACCTTCCATGTTTGGGATTAGCAGCCGCGCAAATATGAGCACCGATAACCATGACAGCATTTAATACAGGGACTTTCAATCACCTCCTTTAAAAGAAAGAGTATAATATATACACAGGAAGCATGCACTATCAGCACCTTAGTAAAGTAGTATTTCGTAGTACCCAGTGCTGTTAGTGTTAGGGTTAATATAAATGTCAATGTGCCATGTTGGAGTGAGAGGTTTAAATGAGATACTATTATTTCTTAAAAATTGTGAAACATTTTAACTGGCAAATGATGTACATTTATGATCTAAAGGATATAGAATGATTGTTTTATGAGGAAAAACACAATTTTGTTGAATAGCGTAGCAGTTAATCAAGTATTAATTTGCAGTAATAGTGATTACCGGAGGTGGTTGAAAGGATTTATTAAATATATTGGTTAACTTGATAAAGAACAACATTAAGAGATTTCTCGTAATTCAAATAATTGCAGTGTATCATAATAAAGTATTTATTACAGCTTGGAATAAGTAGAATCCCTACTTATTCGAAGATTACAGTGAGTGTTTTCTGGTATAGATGGCCCGTAGTCTTACACAATATCTCTCAATTATTAATAACATTTTATACTTATTAATTTAATAGTTAATTTGATAATGCCCAAGAGTAAAGCAGCTCATGCTGACTACAGGGCTACAACCCATGCTATTCAAGCGACAATAATGTGATGTAAATTATAATGTATAAATGTTTTTTGTAAGCAAAACAATTGTGGTCGCATCAGTTTGTATATGTAACTCATGATTATATTTCTGTATTCATGTAAGTAAAACAAATAATGGTGTTGAAACATTGCATTGGTCCATGGCTCCTAATTTGCTTTATCCTCAATGGCGTAAAGCGCCATTCATACTTCCGTCGTTGAGCGTCGGTCGACAGATATCGGCGCTCAAGTTGAAGCAATGTCAACTATTATCCATCTACGCCGGCCGATGCGCAAGGACGGGAGAATAAACGAGCCATAACTTGGGGCAAGGGATGCTCTCTATATACTCTTTCTAGGGGAGGGGAAGTGCCAAATCAACACAACCTAGGAAAGAAATTATCTGGTTTAATAATTTTCCTTTGCTTATTTACTCAGGCACAGAAAAGAGTCACTCTTGTAATCAAGGTCATCATTTAAAAAAATATTTCTTGGTGCCATTTTCACATTGCCCTACACTCTGTCCTCTCGGTTGTCAGCCTATTCTATAGTTTCGCTACAAACCCTTGTGAAAATGTTAGACCTTATCACATACCCTGAGGCACTTATCCTAATGTCTGTCGTCCCAATTTTCTCTCTTTTTGTTCACATTGGCACTACTTATCGTTTGGACGTAACAGTCACAGGTAATGTATGCACATTTTAACCCACGAAGCAAAATTTATGTCTTTCTCACAATCGACTAAAAAGGGCTTAAATGCCCAATCATCTAAATTTAAATGTATTTCCAGTAAATTATTGAGATATTTCAGAGAAATAAATTACAGGATGTAGCTGTTCTGGCAAACCTTTTATCGCCATCCGGCCTTTCAGCATATTATATAAATGTATAAATTAAAGTAATACTATCCTATGTTTAAGGGCCAAAACACATCTATCAAAACCGTGTGAGTGCTGTTGCCCTTAAACATGTATAAAGCAACACTTCCTATGCATAACCGTTGGGCAGTTTTACTTTATACATGATGAAGGGCCAGAAAAAAACATGTGCGGTTTTGAAAGAACAGCGAGGGTAATTGACTCACCTTTAAAAGACCAACCCCGAACTACCAGAATATCATATGGGCATCAAATAGCAGATTCCATGAGAAAGACATCTTTTTGTGTGTGTGCTTTAATTATGATCCCATTGCATATCTCATATTCTCATAGCTCTCTTTGACTCGGCCAAGTTTAAAAAAGTAGATGTTTCTCATCCCATTTTGCATCCTTTTTATAGCCTCTATGTTTATATTCTTCATTATATTTATGCCTCCCCACGTGATGGCCGTACTTTTTTTTGCAATGTGCGATATTTTATACCTGTTTGTTTGTTCCTAACTCAGCCTGGATGCAGTCATCTCTTTTCATAGAATCGACCATTAGTTATATATCTTGTTGACCATTAGTTATATGTGATGCGATCTGTGAAAACCTGTCGGATGTCGCAAAATGTGAACTAGGGATTATGGGTAAAATTAAAATTAAAATAAATAAATTGTAAAAAAAAGAAGAAGATTTTTTTAAAGAAAATTAATTTCCAATACTTTGTGTCATCATCTTTTATGAAATTTCACCTTCAAAAACTTACTTAAGTCACTTATATTATCAACCTTATAATGTTAGTCTATTGAATTATGTATCTTTTTTGGCCTGTTTTCATGATTTCTTGTTTTGTAGCTTTTTATGACATCACAATCATCATTCACTCATAACTTTTTTTGTAGTGATCGTAGAAAAATGATCGAAACAGTTATGTAATCAGCACAGTTTTAGCTTTCTTATGATATAAATATCTCCAATATGAGAAATGCCACCATGTGGCGGGTTTTCACAGATTGCATCACATTATAACACTGCTCTTGTTTTCATGACGTTATGCTGTTAGTTCCAGAATGTATACATTATTTTGTGCACAAATTGTATAATTTCTAAAAAGGCTTTATACTTTCATTTTAGACTGAACATTGTTGGCCTGGCTATTTAAATCTTAACAGTTGCCAACAGCCATCTTGAACAAAATAATCAAAAGGCTCTATTTGAAAGCTTCCTTATATTAGATCGATCGATATTTTCGTACAATTTTAACTCTGCACTCATCACAAAGATATCCATTATGCAAATACAGTTTAAAGTGGTTGTTACAGACCTGCAGAATTTTGGATTCGCATCAAAAAATTGTAATTTGTCAAATCTTTATTGTGGATATTAGATTATTAATCAAATCCATGTCGCCATTGTCCCAGACTATGTAAGGAATAAGTACAGGCTGGTGTCATTGTAACTTCAGTTTTTGATCGTCTGTATGATACTCATCATGCAACTGATTATTTGTTGTCGTCATAAACATGGGTTGGTTGGCTAGGCAATTTGTTTAATACCATCCATGATGGTATTTCAATATTACATTAAAAAAAAGGTTGTACAAATGCATTTCTGTTTTTTTCTTCTGATAAGTGATAGGAAGAAGAAGAAAGATCTCAAATTTGCATCAATTTTTGGTCCGGTCCAGAGGAACAGGCTTTTCCCCTTTAACACCTTTAAAAGGTGTTCAGATTGAATGTCAGCAGTCTATTAAATGCATTTCATTACATCATTTTATTATACAAAGCCTTGTAATTAGTTGAAACTCAAACAGATGGAGATATCACAGCTTTTCATGCACATCCACAGCTTTCAAACTTATCATCTATGTATATAAATCATATATTTATCATATCTACCGGTGCCAATACTGATTTATTTCAAATAAAGGCGGCTATTAGTTATACCGTAATTATACAAAACAGATTTGTCAAAAAAACCTTTCTACATTTTCAAAGTCTATATCAAGGATACCTGAACCAATACTAGGCATGTTTGTACTTATCTCAATGCATTTCTCATGGTGATTCTTAATATGGTAGTGAAATTCCATTATTTTGACATTTTTGAAACATTTTGTGACATTTTTGGAATGTCGTCTGCAGACGCCTGCCATGTGGAAAGTGTTTAAAAAAGTAATAACAAATAAGTAAAACAACCCAACTTGGAGCATGTATTTATGGTGTATTTTAGGACCTACTATAGAAATAATATCGAGACACCAAAGTTCACTAGTGTACATTTGGCATGCCTTGTCTGTGCTAAAATACTTTCCGGCAAATGTTGGTTTTCTGAGGAGACACTACTTCATTGTTATTTGAAATGCTGTAGATGACACAGGTAGTATAGAAACTCTACTTGCATTCATGAAGTGTATTTTAATGATGTATTTTATTTAGCAATACTTTATAACCTTTGCTCAAAACACATATTTATTCATGTAGATATTCATGATGCATTCATAACATGATAGTTTCCCGTTTGTCATAGTGTATTTCTACTGTAGTTTTGATGTTTTATAGAAAAAGTATTGACATACGATATTGCATTGCTTTGCACGCGTATGCTGTTATAACTTAGACAAATATCAATTTGTATGTGGATCTATATTACGACTAACTGTAACTGCAAGTCACTAAACTTGTATATTTTGTCTCTTTAATGCATTCTTGTCCAAACCCATGATCATTGCAGGCCATTTTCATTTACTATACCATCTTTATTTACTCAAGTAACAACCATTGGACAAGGAAGACGATGATTTCCACTCTACAGAATGACGTTGTATGGGCGGCCATTTGGGTTAATATATTGAATATAGTCTCAAAATCAGGGTAACTGCCCATGAATATTAATTAGCAATATGAATATTCATGATTAATAATTCTTATTAATCAGCAATATGAATATTCATGCTAATAATTCTGGATCATCTTGGTTCATCTCAGTTTCCCGTGCTCAGTTTTGACCGAAATGATCCAGATTGAAGTGAAATGGTCCAGGTTGATGATCCCGAATTAATCATTACTTAGTAATATTCATTACAACACAAATGATCATAATTTATTCATCTTGTTACAAGTGCAAGTCTATATTCAATATATTTACCTGAATGGCCGCCCATACAACGTCATTCTGTCGAGTGGAAATCATTGTCTTCCATTGGACAATACGAGGTGACAAAAGAATCTTTACAGCCAGACAGACCAAGTTGGCCATTGTGTGTTTTTTCTTGGAAATTGTGGTAAACTTTCACACACAAAAATCTCAAAATAAAAAAGATGTGGCTCAGTTTAGGTGCTAAGAAGAGGTTTTCCCCTTGGCTTGGCCTAACCAGAATTTATAAAAATAGGTCATATTCAAGTTATCCAAAATTGACTGCTTTGTGTGTTGTATTGTATGTTGTGATACCATTTCAATATGCATGGAATGCCAAACTTGTTGTCAAATTTGAAAGTATAGTCTTTATTTAGTCAAGTATATTCATCGACTCATTGAGTTTCATTTTAAGTAAATTAGATGTCAACTCTTGGGTCAAATCTTGCAGTTTGATAATTTGAGTCAAGTCATCTCAAAATACTAGGTTGAATTGACTTAAGCATAATGCAAATCATGTAGTCAAGGTTAAGTCTATTAAATAATTTGTGCATGGTTAACCTCATTCAAGTTACAAGATGCATTTTTTTGGAAGCAAGGTTCCCATACTTTGGAAGGATTAATATTAATATAAGACAAAAATTACTAGCATTCAAGTCATTCATGTCATTCAGTTTGATTTGAGTCAAATAGGGTACACACTACTAATTATAGCTTCATAGGGATATGTACAACAATACTGATATAAACTATGTTTTAGACCACTACATTTTTAAATTGGACCTTTTAGAGTGAACTTTTCTTTAAAAAAAAACAAATTTGAAAGATTTCTCAAAATTTACCTAGATGATATTCACATTTTATAGTCAGTGTGCATGTAGGTGATGTCCCATTAATCATAATTAATTAAAAATCCTGGGCATTTACACAATTGTTCTTACTGTCAAGTCTTTTAAATTGAGTTTTTTGTCATGCATACTTTCTGATTCTAGTTTTAAACACTTTAGCTTTAGGGTAGGGGATACCCCCATTTAGTGAAGTGCAATTAATACAATTAACATTATGCTGAATGTACTTGAAATGTGCTGGAATAGTTACCTTGAATCATTTGAAACATGTTGTGATAATTTTAATGATATTTCCATGTTATTATAATTATTTTGGAGTGGACATTGTCATTGTATGGATACCTGCTATCTACTGAAGAAGATAGCAAAATTAACATAGCAATATTTCATGCTGTGAGGACAGCTACCATCCTTTTTAAAAAACTTGTCAGGACAGTTTTCATCCTTTTTAAAGAAATTCTTGTTGAATTGAATGTCTAAGTGTTTGTTTGACTAAAAAGGGGTACATGCACTGTGTTGTTGTACAAAAATAATCAAAATAGATTTCAAAATGATAACGTTGGTGACTTTCCCCACCAATGTTCAAATGTGATCAATTCATCTACACAATAACACAACAGCATGTACCCTTTATCAGAATTTGTTTATCATTTAACTTACCTGTTAAATGGTTTTGCCTCCAGAATGCTGGCATTATACATGATACCTTCATGGACGTGACCCTCACATCTTGAAATGCAAAGCTTAAGGGTAACACACTTCAACGAGCTTACTTCATAGATTGATTCAAAATAGGCCAAGTTTGACTTATTATAAGCTTCATTGTAAGTTACTCTTATGATCAGTATTACCCCCCCCCCCCCCACCCCACCCCCATTTACCCTAATCAGATGCTTACATGACATTATTTTACCTAAAGTTATACATCGTGCACCATATTAAACTATGCAGGACTGCCGAATTTGATTCGAGTGCACAGCTCAGGTTGTCTGAAAAAAAATCATCTTTTCTTCTCTACCCAATTTAGTGTATAGTGCACCCTGAAGGTCGAGTCAGAGTCATTTGACTGTAGCGCCTCAATCTCATTTGAGTCTTTGAATGGTCATCAGGCCTCGAAGTCAAGTCATATCTGACACTAATGATTTCAGTATCAAATTGTACAAGTCAAGTTGATTGCATCAAGTTGTTATAAACCTGTAAAATGCAATATATATTCACAGAATGGTCAATTAAGACAAGAAGTATCAGGCTACTTTTGCAAATGTTTGACAGAGCTATTATGCACTTGCCAGTGGCGCATAATTTAATCAATACTGATCATCTCTGCTTGTACAAAGCAAATCATATCAGTAACATAATATTGTATTCATCTGAAAGTGTCCCCTATCATTCACGGATCATTTTTTGTTATCATTATATAAATTTTAAAATCTGTAAACTGATGGAAACCAGCAAATCTTGGTGAAATCCCACAAGAGTTGTCATGGATTGGGTACTCATTATGCATATAAATACAACCTGTACCCTGGATCAAATGAGATTTTAACGTCGCACCCACAATGCATTGCGCCAACTCAAGATTTTGTTCCCAATATACATTTGGATTTCCCCTTATCGATACTCGTATGAATACGATTGATATATCAGTGACCTTTGTAACCCGAGATATCGACATAATGGCTTTAAGTATCGGTAAATCGATGGTTCCCCTGTCTTTTTGGTTTTCCAATAACTGTAAGTAAGTTGTTTACAAGTCGAGCTCTTAGGTTTTAGAAATAAAAAAAAGAAACACTGAAAACTAATTTATTTATTTTTGTAAACAAGAAACTAAGAGCTCGTACGTTGATGGACCTATGAAGCCATGATTGTCTGCATATGTTTATGAAAACCGAGATGAATCGGGGACCAGATTTACGGCGTTTTGTAAAAATGCAAAGCATTGTGGTGCTGTCTTTAAAATCTTCTTTGACCCTGGATTAAACCATTACTGAAAGGTTTTGTCAACATGGTTCAATTTTCCCAAACCTTGTGAACATGGTTTTCAATCTGGATTATGACCACACATATCTGGAGTTTTAGTCATCTGAAGATAGCATTTTAAATGAGCTCAATGATTGCTATCTTCTGAAGATAGCACATATATGTTGGCATATTTGCATGTTATATATTTTTCAAATATAAAAAGATATGGTATCAAATTTAATTGTGAGGAATAGGAGCATACATAATTGTGATGGTAGGGGTGTAGTAAATTTTGTCGCATAACCCTATGCGGCGAACCCATTTTTTTATGGGGGGGGGGGGGTTCAGTTGTCAGAATTGATTATTTTTAATTGGCTGCAAAGGGTAGGGGCGTGGAAGTGGGCCAAAATCACAATAAAAAAAGAATTTCTGCATTTAGCATAGCTATTTTTTCTTTTAAAAAAGCATGTAGCATAGCTATTTTCCCAAAGGTATGTGAGACAGACCTCCTTTTCCCCCCTTATGAATTGTATGCGTAACTTGCCAAAATAACTTGAATACACTTACCGTGTGGAGAGATAAAAACACATATTTCTCTCACCAATTTGGAACTGATATATCAGGGTCTGCTTTTCACTGATAAATGATAACCTTATCAATTTTTGGGGTATTATTATTTTATTTTATTTTATTTTTATTGGGGGGGGGGGGGGGAGTGGGGTTCTTCTGAAAATATCAGCAAAATTTGTTCTAGGTTAAACATTATGGGGTGGCACATTCATACCCTAAAATGTTTGCGATAATTAACTGCGTAAAAACTCAAGATTTTTCCAGACAAATTTGTTAAGCTCTAATTCAAAATAAAGGAAGTTTCTTCTGCTCAATACAGAATATGGACTGCCCATATTTGAATATGTACAATCCATACTGTCAGCCTTTTTATTTAAATGATGGGGTTGTACATAATCCTATTGGGAATAGCATATCAGATGATCAGATCTAAAAAGCCATTTCACTAACAACATTTGGACCCTTGGGCTAATAACTAGAACAACCCATGTGATACAGGAACATCCCTTCAGCATAGCAAGTACATAAGCCTCACGTCTTATCCATTTTGTATTCCATAGGCTAATTGCCATACCGTCACAACCATAGCTTGAAGCATTCAATCAGCATTTGTTAAGTTACTTGAGATTTAGAATCCCATAAGTGTATTTGTATCTATGCTACAACAAAATGGAACTTGTGGCATAAGAGGGGAGAGGGTAAACAAGGATTGGAATGGGGAAAAATGACAGAAGGGGGATGCAGTAATGAGGGAACTCCCACCTGACACCTACTTGGCAGGGAAAAAATAATGAAAAACATAGCCCTTTATGTGCTTTATTTGGGAAAATCCATCCATCTGACATGAACATTTACCAAGCCCTGGATTTTGCCTTCTCCAACATATGGGTTCTGTTATGCCTGTGCATGGAACAAGCCATGCTTGGTCATTCTGAGCATAACGCATAAAACATGTTTTATGGGCCTGATTTGGCCAACCATGAAATTATGATTTTGAGGGGAGGTTTTTGTATTAATAAAGTTTTCACACATATATGATATTTTTTCAAATCTTTCAAAATATATCCATATTTTGTACATCAGACATATCTAAATGCATAATGTATTTGGTGCTATCTTCAGTAGATAGCAAACTGCCATATCAGTCATATCAAAATGCAAAACGGCCGTCATAATCATCAAAATACCTATCAAACAATAAAACAATGTTGCAGTATATGCCAGGATGATCCATGATGTTTTACTATGTGGCACTTCTCCAACAAATGCTTGATAAGTAAGTTTGTACATAGATTTTTCTTAATGGGGGCGTCATTTCTAATTATAACTTTATTTCATTTTGGAGTTAGCGGGTATATTTGAATATTCGGACTAGCAGACCTTTTTTCGAACTTTTAATGTATCTCATTAAATTATCCAACTAAACGATCTCATTTATAATTTGAACTGGCGGAGCTGATATTGTTTTCGGAGTCAGCCCTTTTAAATTTGAAATAGCGAACCTAATTTGATTTTTGGACTGGCAGACCTTTATTTTTTGGACAAGCGGTCCCTATTTTCGGACTAGTAGACCTTATTTCATTTTCGGAATTTTGGGGTATTTTTTAAAGATTTTTCAACAAAAAGAGTCATGTCTGTGATATTTTCCAAGTTGCCCTGATTTGGCAAAATCATCCATTGCAATTATACATTCAAGAACATATATTCCTTACAACTACCCACTTGCAAGTTGATGCTAGATACTGGTGGTACTCAGATAATTTTTTGGTACGGGTGTGCCGCCAGCAAAATGAAAATTGACCCAAACATTTACCAATTTTCGGGGGGAAATGGACCCATATGTTTACCGGAGACCCATACTTATTCTATATATATGACAGATTTTGCTAACATTTTGGTGAAAAAGAACAAAATTAAGGATTTAAACCCATACATTTATTTACCAAAAATGTCTATGAACAGGGGTCAATCGTTTACCAGACAAAAAAATGGGAATTCAAGATACATTTTTGAGCAAGTTGTAATTGAAGCGAGACTTAGCCATCTATATATGACAACCTTCTGTCACGTAATAGCCCAGAGGTCATGTTACATGAGGGACAGCAACACGATGCAGTGACTGCCATGTAAGTTACAATATTATGCTTCAACCAGAATTGTGAATAAGTATCTAATATTTTCCAGTTATTGCTGATCAATAAATCGCATGATGGCTGACAGCTTTAATCACTGTAGTAGAGAGTTTATTTCCAACAAAGGAAAAACTCATATTATGAAAAACGACTACATTTTGCGCTAAATTCAAGTTAAAGAAAAAAACTTTACTCTGAAACAGGTGTTTTTAATCCATTACCTGAAATTTTAAAAGTCAAGCGACCCTTGTTTTTCATTTGCCTGCCAATGCACGTATACACTCTATAATGACACTACATTTAGAGTGGCCTCTAGCTATAAGGAGTTATCTCGTAATGGCTGTGTCTCAGGGTTGACTATAAATAATTCAAATAAAATTGACCAGGCTTCCGCTCATGTTGAATAGGGGGTATTGAATTGAAATGTAATCTGCTTGTTGAACATGTTAGTCCTATGTGTATTAATGCTAACATTGTAGGAATAAAGCTTAAAAGGGGCCAACATGGGCCAAATAATGACACATGAAATGGGGTCCGACACCCCTGGGCTTCCATCCAAGTGATCATGTATCACGCTAGGGATACACCGCTCCCAAAAAATATCTTCTCAGATCCTAGATATACCTTTCCATAATTGCGTGATGTGCAATGGCGGCACCACTGGGCTTTGCTCCCTCATTCGCCCCCAGTCATCTAAAGTCCCACCCCTCTTTATCCAAACAATAAAAAATGTTGACTTTTAACATCAACATTATTTGAAATAAGCTTGTACAATTAGGCAAAGTTTTGCTCCCCACCCCATTTTTTATATTGACCCCCCCCCCTATTCCCCCAAATTGTGATGCTGGTGCCACCACTGTTGATGAGACAAACTCACAGCACTGTTACAGCACTTCTGTTGGACTTGGTTAGATTTGGTTAATTCCAGCTATTACATTCTACAAAGCTTTGACAAAAATTATAAGTAAAAAAATAAACCCTCGCCAATTCTGTTTGTGAATTACAATATATAACACACCTGGATGCAAATTGCCACATAGATTTTTCCAGGGGTGTGTTTGATAAAGCTCAAGCTTCGACACTTAAACTCATCTTGTGTACAAAACGCACCTTAGCATACAATGATGCAGGTAATTGATTCCATTACGGTGACTAGTGTAGTATGAAAAGTGGAGAAAAACAGTCTACTATTAATATCATATCATAATAGGCAAACAACTTATAAGTATTTAATTAAGTTTTATTGTCCATATTTGCCAACTTTTCCCTCTGTTTGTATCAAATTACCCTTACAAACGTCAAAATCTGTATTGGTATGCCATGGCTCATAATAATGCAGAAGCACAGATAAGGCGCACCCCAGAACTGTGGCTTATGATACAAAACCATCGTTACCACTGTCGCACCGTGAAGGGATGGGCGCACTACTAAATTAAGGCCCCACCTTCCCATGTTTCCAATTTGTATTATGTACCAATTTTGTATTGCCATGAACCACGGTCTGTGAGATATTTGCCCGGTGTTCTCTCTTCGTATTCAGAGGGGTAACACATGATCGTTCCAGGATCTTCAAATACCCCCCTATTTACGGCGTTTCGCGCACAATTTTGCTACTTTGACCCCCTTTTTCGCACAAAAACGCGGACATTTTGTCTGAAAATAACCCCCCTTTTTCACTATTTCAAGGACACTTTCTAAATATCCCCCCTTTTTCACTATTTCAAGGACACTTTCTAAATATCCCCCCTTTTTGCGCAAAAACGCGGACACATCTGGTTCAAAATACCCCTTTTTCCTATTCCCAGGACAATTTGATATGACACAAAGCTCATTCTATTTGTTTTTCTTCCTCGCGGACATAGCCTCTCAAAAAACACCCCTAATTTGTTGAAATCGCGGACATAGCTTCCAAAACGACCCCTTGTTATTGGAAATCGCGGACACAGTTTCAAAAAACACCCCTAATTTTGGGAAATCGCGGACATAAATGTCCGTGGAATATCCGCGGACATGGCACAGAAAACCCCCCTTTTCCGCGATTTTTGGAACGATCATGCGTACCCAAAGTCAATGTTTACTGAAACCACCGGGGATATTTGTCATAAAACCTAAACCTCTTTTTTATCCACTGATTACAAACTCTTGCCCAATCACCAGAACAATTTACCCCAAAACAGGGTTTTGCCCCCTTTAATATTGAGTAACCCATCCCTACTGTATGGTTCCTAGTCAGTGAATTACTGATTGTTTCCTAATCAATCTTTTCACACACAAAAAAGGGCTGGGGAAGAGACTGAGAGAGAAAGAGATGCAAGACAAAACGAAATAGGCCATTTACATGTAACTATACAGCCGCTAAAGAGAGCAATCAAATGCAAGATTGACGTCAGTTAGCAAAATTAAAATGAATCATAGACGTCATGCACTTTCATGGTTATCTGTTTGCAATTTTTTGTGAATAGGCATTGAATTAGAACTTCATAATGTCTGATGGGAAATAAAAATAGATTTCTGTAACTGATGCCCTGGGTTGTCTATTTATGAACTACTGTTTCCTATTGGTGTGAGACTGCAAAGCATAGGTGCTACATCATAGGTATGTATTATAGAAATCCAGGGGCACTATAGGAATAGTTATGGATGGATTTTGATGGCGATATGTATAGATATTCATGGACAAACCAATAGTCAGGTGGATATCATTGAAATAATGGCATGACTGTGAAGTAAGGTACAAATGCAATTTAATTTGCTGAATTCGTGTTTGGAGTGGAAGTCTTTAACCATATAAAATTCACTATAATACCGAGTCATTACTTCATGTTAATTTAGAGCACTATACAAGTCATGCAACCTTAACAAACTAAAGGTTGCACTTCCAGATGGATTTTTCGGCATCAGTCAAAGTACATAATGTAAATAAATGAATCCAACAGAACCAACCACACCAAGGATCCGTCAACTGATACAAGAGGATATCTTGAAAATATAAAATGCAAAGATTAAAGCAAGATATACCAACTGGGTGTGGGGGAACAAGCAATAACAATATAAGGGATAATAAAGTGATAAAACTAACAGTACTAAGGCAAGTAATTAGAATTGCTGTGCATTAAAAACAAATAACAATTAAACAAGAATGTGAACAGGGACAAGCAATACAAATGGCTGCCCACTAAAACAACAAAAATAATGAAAGAAGTGTCTAACTTTAACATGAGTATGGGGAGGGTATAACTAAACTCGTGCACCAATTGTATGCCATGATTTTATAATTTATAATTAAATGAATACCTGTATACAGTGAACACACAGCCATTCTAGGGACAGGATTTGTTGAGTTTTATTAAACACATCGTTTAAAAGATACAGTATCATGTTTAATTTAGACACAAATTTAGTTAGTCAAGGTTTTAAGCTAAAACCGTATTTAGTACGTGAATTTGGAAATTGCCTATAAGCATAAATAGCCTCATTAAATGCAATGCAATCATACATTTATTATAACTATAGTTGTAATTTGGTGCATGCTTTCAAAGGAGATTACCAAGTTGATGAGAATGGTATAGATACATTCATATACAGAGAAATGAAGCTATAGAGAAAGAGGAAAAGGGGAGTCCTCTTTGCCGTGAATATATTATTTATGTGATCAAGCAAAATGGGAAGTCGTTAATATTGATTTTGAGATATAATCAAACAAAGGATAGAATTTCTTTTGTTTTTTATTGTTTTGGGAACCCTTTATTTGCTCATATCTTTTGGAATTTTATCCATTCTTAAGGCCAAACAAAGAAGATAGTCGAATGACCCATACACTTACACAGTGAGGTCTACAAATGGTAGGGTATTCTAAAGCTTACCCGATAGTCTGTCTCAGAAGCCCGCCCGCTTTTTTTTGGGGGGGGGGGGTTTGTTTGGAAGTTTTTTAAGGGGGGGGGAGATTTGCAAAAAGTTTCTGAGACAGACTTTTTTCTTTGTTTGGCCTAAATAGGGGTTTCTGCAAATGCATTGTAATTGGCCAATTCAATCAAGTAGAAAACTCAAAATGTGATATTTTCAACTTCAGACTCATTTTGCTTGATCGCATATGTCTCTGTAATGTATAATAATAGTCATGGTTTCGAAAGAGCATATATCAATGTACTGAACTAAACAATATTCACCAGCTAAGATGGTTCAATCTTATGCACCAACACCGTTACAAAAATAGATACATGTAGATTTGAAATGAATCATTTATTATTTACAAAGCATTCATTAATTTATACGCACACAAATAGAGTTCTTTGATCATCAACAAAACTTAGAATCATAACCTGAAGATTGTATAGGTGACAAAGACATATTCTATGGGCAAACAGACTTCTCAGGTAGGGTGTTGCTTTGTGTGGTTTTCCCCTTTTTTCAAAAAAAATTGTTAATACATTTGGTGAATTTTCAACAACAAAATAAAAATTTACAACAAAAAAATCAATTAAAAAGAAACCAATCTAAAATGTTTCAAAACATGCCAAAAATGTTCAATTTGTGTTGACAACATTGTAAAAATAACACCTGTTTTTTTTCCTGTCACCTTAACTAAAATAAAATGGAATCTCCATAAGATTTCTTTTCAATTATCACTTAGATATAACTCTTCAGGTATATCTGCCTAATTAAGGATACAAACTTGTTAACGCATTACAACATTTCTGATAACACAAATCGGCTATCAAGATCTGTAAGTAAAGAAATTCAAACCCCTGATAACACAAATTTCCTGATAACACAAATGAAAACTGAATGTGCCAGGGATTTTGTGATAACCCTATACAACCCAACGGTGTGGTTTAAGGAATAATTATCAGGGGGAAAACAGGTCAAATGTTGGGGAGGGGGAACCGGCTCCGGAAATCGAACCCAGTCACCTGAGTGACATCCTCGCCCCTATCTAATTGTGCCAATAGCCCGTATTCATAAAAATAAGCAATTGCTTTTACTAACCTTTTACTAACCATTTACTTGAATCTTTATACATAAAAATAAGCAATTACTTCTAGAATTTTTAAGCAAATGTAATTACTATTTCTTGTAAGTAATTGCTAGACAGATTAGTAAATTCATGAAAGGTTATTCATAAAAACTCATGAGAACAAGCATTTACTTGTGTTTTTACAAGCACCTCCATTTGAAGCTTGTCCTTTTGCCAACACAGTCATATATCACTTTTGCTGCCATGTTTTTACCTATGAAATGTATAAGGACAGGTTTGACCGTACTAAATTCAATCCTACCACCTACAGAACATTATTTAGGTTTGACAAGGAACATATATGGATTGGCTTGCCGAAAAATTTATACAGGAAAATAATTAATGAGAATCATAGTGGATATTTGACACCATTGGCGCAAATTGAAACGACTTTGGCTAGCATATTTAGCTGATCCGGGCAGGAAAGGTGAGAAGAGACTCGCCTTTCCTGATCTGGGTTATCAAACTAAGGCCAGCAGATCATGGGCATATATCTCAGGCCACTGTTTCCAAATACATCACACATACTTTAAATTGCATTATTGCATTATTTTTATTGTTATATTGTTATATTCCGAGCAATTGCTAATTTGTGACAAGTAACAGGTGTTCTCATAAGTAAAAGCTTATGAATATGTTTTTCAGCAATATACTTATGCTAGACCTTTTACTTATCTAGTAATTGCTTTTACTTATACATGTAGTTTATACTAGTTAGTAATTACTTATTTTTATGAATACGGGCTATTAATGAGTCAGCTGGAAAAATCTTGAAGATATCCCTCAACATATGACAGCCCGCCTGGGCACATGCTACCAACACCTACAATCTTATAGAAACAATGTGTTTGAACACTGATCCTTGATTGCATAGTGTATATTATCAGCATTCAAATTAAGTGGTCATCCTGGCCAAAACCCCAAGGGGGTGGGGGGGGGGGGGTGGGGGGGGGGGGGGTGGGGGGGGGGGGGTGTCTCACATTGACATTGATATGGTATACATACATGTGCCTGCCTTTTGGGGTCTTTTTTTGCAAAAATTGGTAAAGCGATGGGGTGTTTCTATCACAGACCAAAGCGCCCAATTTGCATAAATTGGGTGTATTTTGAGGTTGTTTTTTGTAAAAAGCACCCAATTTGTGCAAAATTGGGTGCTTTTCTAACAAAATTGGTATATTGATGGGTGGGACATTGGCCAGAAAATAGGTATAGAGATGTTTGAATAAGTTCATCTGGATTGTTATTAAACATCTGAGATATGATTTCGTTATGAGCAAATCCAATAAAATGTGAATGTAATACTCACAATTTTAGTTACGTTTCACTGCTAAACTAGCAGCTTCGTCAGACTGGCAACTCTGTCTGGAGGCAACAGGAATTAGGGATTTCCTGTTGCTGGGAACCGCCGTTGTAGAGGGCGTAGTTCCGACGAGTTGATCGTAGATGTTGTGCAGTGTGTAAGACCCCTCATCTTTGTTGAGTGTGTTCTCCCCCCTTCTCCGAATCCAAATAAGTATTACATTCACATTTTATTGGATTTGTTCATAACGAAATCATATCTCAGAGGTATAGAGATGGTCAAATTATTGAAGTCCGGCAGGCACATCCACGTACGATTTCGACAAAAGTAACCCCTCCGGGGGAAAAACTGTGGCGGAAAACTTATATTTCAATGCAGGTTATCCGTGGGACAACACTACTTTTCTAATATTCATAAGTATTTGAACAAATTTCCTCTAATTTGTCATCAAAATGTCTTTAAAATGCAATAAATTCACATTTGCCGAATACAATTCATGATTTATAAGCTCAAACAGTTAACTAAGTTTTAGGCTTATATAAAATGTTATCATAACCGTCCCCCTCTTCAATATTTTCATCCCAATGAATCTACTGGCTGGATTGAATCATTTATCCTAGACTCCTAGCACGGCTGTTTGATCCCACATAATTTGTCCGTTTTATTCTGAGAACACCGTAACTTGCTGGCCCGGTTCGGGTTTTAACTTATTCAAGTACCTGAATATACTGGCCATCTTTTGTAGAAATTTCAGAACATTTGTTGGTGCCATTTCCGAGAAATAGAGCTTTGAATATTATTATTTACTATAATAGCGCCCTCATCGGCCACATTTCTCATAGAGTTACATGTAAAATGTGTGTAAAGTAGAAAATTCCGATAATTTAAAAATGGCTCCTACAATTTTGGTGAAATTTTCACCGTATACTTGTATTCATTAGCGCTCCCTAACTCAGGTCAAACCATAACTGGGCCACTATGTAATCTTTTTTTATTCCATAATTTTAATTATAAATCGGACAGTCAAACAGCCGTGCTAGATCAATGATTGAATTAATGTATAGGTTTCTTTCCAAAACTGATTTCAGCCACAAACCAGAGGTCAATATCTCACACAATTTCATGCAATGAAACGCTTTTTTATGCTTCGTGAATTTTTCAAGAACATTTATCTCCAAGGTGATCATTTAGGCAAAAAGAATTTGTATATTAACCCTAACCTTCCTCATCACTACAAATCACAACACCGCTAGGTGCTGGTAGCGCGCACTCCCCCAGTGTGTATCACATGGCACGGTCATACGGGCTATCAATATCATACGGTAGAGCTGACTCTGTGGCGCAATCAGGTAGATGATGGACTTCCATACGGGCGACCAGGATTTGATCTGCGGCACTGACGCAGCCGGACTGCCCCAACCAATTGACCTGTTTATCTCCCCTGATAGTTTTATTCCCAAAAACATGCCCAGGGAGTTAGGGTTATAAAGGATGTGGCTAAAGTAATATGGACAATTAAGGTTTATAAATGTTTCTGATAGGAATGTATGTTATATGTCATCAATAACTAATCGATAGGTTAATTAAATCTCTCATACGTTGCATAAACACAAGCACCTTGCTTCATCATCCAAGAACCATGCATAGGTATAAAAGCTGAGCTGGAGGTTTAGTTGATAATTCTTTTTATTTAACAAAACAATATTTGTATTAAATGAAAATCATATCTTAATCAATTTAATGCAGCACATTAAAAAGGGGAGGGGGTTGCAGATGAAGTCTATTTTGAGTTTATTATGTGTGCTCTCACAGCATTTTCTAAGCTTTAAGATGACACCAAATTTATCAAAATTTATCAAGGCATTCAGATTTTATGAGTGAAAATGACTCCTAAATTCTAATTGTTTTCATTATTATATTCTGTCCGTTTTCATCTATATCTTGAAAAACCGACAGCCACAAAGTCCCCCCCCCTTTTGATTGTCGCATCACAAATGTACTGCAAAAAGTGAAATGCGGGTTGTATCATTGTAATGTATAGACTGACCATTATTACACTATGGTAATACAATTGTATCATGTTGTGTCAGAAAAGCCCCTCTCCTGTTTTCTGCTTTCATTCATTCACTTTTTTCACTTATTCTCATTATTTCCCATAAAAATATGTGACCTGATTAGTCCAACTTGTGTGGCTGTTCATGATGAAAGGCATCACAACAACAGGCTATACCAGTATTGTAGTTTCTTTGCTGTATCAAATCTCAATTTGTGTAACATGCATGCATCAGCTTTAACCATTTGCAATGTATATTTTTTTCAGTAAAAGTGATCATATTATGTGTTGTGTGTCTTCATTTACTAGATGAGGGGCATTTTATTCTGATAGAAACATAATCCAAAACATAATTCAAAAAAGTAAAATTTCGTCAAAATTCAACCATAATTTTCAAAACATTACAAAGTGTAATTGTCAAAAAATGGTATGAGACATACCCGGTGGTTTCAGTCAACATTAACTTTGGGTACGCATGATCGTTCCAAAAATCGCGGAAAAGGGGGGTTTTCTGTGCCATGTCCGCGGACATTCCGCGGACATTTTTGTCCGCGATTTCCCCAAATTAGGGGTGTTTTATGAAGCTATGTCCGCGATTTCCCCAGATTAGAGGTGTTTTTTGAAGATATGTCCTCGATTTCCAAAAATAAGGGGTCATTTTGAAAGCTTTGTCCGTGATTTCAAAAAATGAGGGGTGTTTTTGGAGAGGCTATGTCCGCGAAGAAGGAAAAAGGGGTATTTTGAACCAGATGTGTCCTTGTTTTTGCGCAAATAGGGGGACTATATAGAAAGTGTCCTTGAAATAGTGAAAAAAGGGGGGTTATTTTCAGTCAAAATGTCCTTGTTTTTGTGCGAAAAGGGGGTCAAATTAGCAAAATTGTCCGCGAAACACCGTCAAATAGGGGATATTTTAAGATCCTGGAACGATCATGTGTTACCCCTCTGAATACGAAGTGAGAACACCGGGGAGACATACCTTTATATTGCATTGTTAATAATTTTTGTTTGTCTTTTCTAGGAAAGGACCAAGGTACTCCGCTACTGAAAGAAGGCATCCGCTGTATCGGCATGGTAACAGAGGACGATGAATCGGACGAAGGTAGCGACTGTGCAGCGGGGAGTGACAAGCAAACATAAATAACACATCATCCGACAGTCTCTAGGGTATATATAGACTACACCCTATTGTTGAAATGGAGGATTGGCACAGTCTTGGAAAATACGTTTTGAGGATACCCTGATCTTACAATCACTATAGGTGTAATTCTGCAGACTTGATAGTCCTGGCCACGATATTGCACTGATCGCTTATTCCTGCCGACTTAAGTATACACCGTAGCTTTGTGTTTTTTGTTTCTCTAAAAAATATCGCTCTTAACTTGGGATATCTAGTGTTTTTATGTGCCTCAAATTGTGAATGCAAATAGAAAAATGCATAATTTATTCCTAAATTGTGTGTATTATAGGCATCAAGTTTAGAAATGCAAAATTGCCAAGAAATGGTACAGAGTATATTAAAAGGTATGCAAAAATAACAATTTTGACAAATGTGTGAGCTGCAAATAGCTTCAAAAAGGTTGAACTGCATGCCTGCGCAACAATGTTTGAGTTTCTTGTCATTTTGTGAACACCGGGTAAGTCATACTGCTGTAAGTCTACTTGGAGATGATCAAGTATCTTATTGTGTGGGTATCGCAGTATGATACCATTTAGACAAGATTATTTTCTATTAATTTAACCTCATTATGAATTGTTATGGGGAATATAAGAACATGTCTAGCCTATAGGAAAATAAATCCTTGTAAATAAGTTTTATTTTTTAGAGAAACAAGCCCATACACATCTCTTTTTTTAAGAGGAAAAATGCACAAATACAACTTGCTGAATATGGCTTCTTAATACTCAATTAGTCAATTGAGCCATTTTGTGGAAAGAAGCCTGCTAGCAGACGCTATTGCAAACACGCCATCATGCATATAATCTATTTTGTAATAAATAACAATAGGTGATTGTCATTTGTTATATTGGAATACCTCTGTTGCGAACACTATATAATCAACAAGTGTATGTATATTGTAATTATTTTTATAAATAGTGTACTATCAATCTAGGCGTGCATTTATATATATATTTGATATATTCATCTATCCAATGCAATAGCAAATAGATTGACTAGTGTCAGTGTTGTTCCCATATCATTAACAATCAACTCACATGACAAGTCATATCAATATCATGTGTCTCACCTGTACATATTTGGAAAATTCTGAGAAATTCCTTGGAATCTTTTGATTTTTTTAAACTTAAAGGGAAAAAGATGAAGGAATTTCAGAAAATCAGTTTGCACCCATTAGCCTTAATGGTTTTAATCCTAATGGGCATGTGATTGGCAGCACGTATTGCAAATTCTGTCCAACGATTGTTATGTTAAACAAAATAGATATTGGTTCAAACTTGGGTTCAATCGTTTGACAATATAATACATACAAGAAAGATATGGCATAATATAACCTACCTGTCATGTTGCATAACTTGTTATCAGGTGGGTAATGACCTACATCAGCCAATAAAAGTTGACATAATTGTTTCAAATCACCCACAGATACCAGCATTTTATACAGTGGCTCTGATCTTGAATATGAATTCTCCGTTAGTACAATAACCTGGACCTAACTATGATGTCCTATGAACAGGGATAGCACTGGATCAAAAAAATGAGAGGTCCCATAAAAAAATTCAGGACCCCGTAGGACTTCAAAAAACAAATTTAAGGGGTCCCCCAAGAAATTGAGGGGTCCTGAAGTTTGGGTATTTGAAAAATTTACTTTTTTACGGTCAGTTTTAATGAATATATATTGTGAGCAAAGGATGGATATGTAATTTACAGAATTTCTTAAGGTTTCCATTTCCATACATCCACAACTTTAAGGGGTCCCTTCAATTTTGATCGGGACCCGCAAGTCTTTCCAATTTGAAACCTGATGCGTCACTACAAGAAGGTGAGAGGTCTAGGAACGCGTCAGAATGCGACCCCTGCCTATGAAGGTGTCAATTTGATCTGAATCTTGAATGTACCCTCCTCAAGCCTTCGCCTGTATTTACCTTCCTTTAGGGAAAAATAGGTCAAGATTTGATCATTCCTGCAATTTATTGGGTGACCATTCTCCTCTGTGCATGTCTATAGTATAAACTTTATCTGTGGTTTGAATAAGCTGCCATCTTGTTGGGAATTTAAACTGTGTTTTAGATTATCAGAAAGACGACCAACTTGTTTCATGATATCTAGGCCAATTTGGTAACAGGATGTAATGCACCGATTCAGTTGAATGTAGAATAGGACCGGTGCGATTCCCCTGTGTAAGCCGTTGCACACAGCTACATGGATAACCTCTATATATGGGAGAAGTTGAAGTATACATGTAGGTGAAGATGCACCATAGATCACCTGTCCAAAATATTCACCAAGTCAAAAATATAATTAGTCAAAGAATTATGCATCTAATCCTTTACATTCCTTGAGGAGCGTAGGTTCAAAATTCACATCGACATCTACATTTATGGTATATATATAAGGTCTGTTATAGCCAAACTACCTACAATGTTGTCTTTCTTATAGTCTATGACATGGCATGGCACTCAGTATTTAATATTATATAGCATGTTGTTAGATGCTAATAAGGAACATGTCTGTATCTTCAAACTGGGCATTTTTTGTCTCTTGGTATAGTGGTTTTTATTTTTGCGATGTGTTGGGAACAAAATGTTGATAACCTCTTTATCAGCCATCTTTTTTTGCTGAACATTGTTTCCTTTTTTGTGTGCACATCCAGGCATTTAAATTGCAAAATACTGAGCACGCTGGGAACATATTGGAATTCTAAATGGCTTATATTTTGACTGAATGCACTTTAATGGAACCAGGCACCCATAACTATCCCTTGTTACTTCACTATGTGTCTTATACCATAGCAACCACCACCTACCATTTTGTCTTTGTTAATGGAAAACCCAGAGATGCATAATATAGGGTTTCCCAAAAGTTCTGATACCTTTTTAAAACCATATCTTTGGTAAAATAATTTGTAATCTGAAAACATATTTGGATAGAGAAAATCTGTAGAATTAATTTGATACAAAATTTGTCTATTTTTACTGAGGCCTCTTAATATATATAACACATAAGGTTTTGGTCACATAATTCACAATACCTAAAATGTTTTCAACTTGTAGGATGCCAGGTGTGTGTAGCTGTATCATCAGGTGCTGCAGGTTCCTCACATTCCATGCATGTGTGGCTTTCACTTAACCATGGAAAACCCGTGTACTTACTACCTCTCTCCCTATTTTGCTATACCTTCAATCCATCTAAGCTCATTTTACTACACATTTATATAACAGTGCATGTTTCTGTATTGACATCACAGATAGCTGTTTAAGTTTGGTATCACTACCTCTCTTTATTATTTTGCTACCTTCAATCCATCTGAGCTCATTTTACTCGAATTTATATAACAGTGTTTTTTCTGTATTGACATCACAGATAGCTGTTTTGGTATCAAACTAATTCTAGTGGTCTCTGCCAAATATGTTTTCAGTTTTATTCTGCGAATTATACAGAGAAATAAAACTTTAAACAGGTATCAACACTTTTGGGACACCCTGTATAACACAGAGTGGATCATACAAAAAATGCCATCTTGGTCAGTATGCGGTATCAATCGTGTACATGATTTATTTGGTAGATGGATCACTCTTGTTACTGTTCGACTGTTATAAACAATACTGATAATTAATACTGTAAAACATAGGGTTTTTTAAATATTTTATATTTGTTGTGAAATTAGTGAATGGGTATTTTTCCCCAAATGAAATGTTATGTACACTTTATATGGAAAGAAAATGTCTATTCACAAAGCATTGAGCACTGCATCATCAATGCAGCACACATTTATTCTTTATAGAACTTAAAATGTTTAGTATGACTTATAGCACGAGGCAGCTACGCTGCCGAGTGCTATAAGGAATTAATAGCACTCATCGACAGTGACCATTTTAAGTGATGATTTATATGGCAGAGCTCTACCCTACACACCAGATACACACCACTTTCACAGTAGGACACCTCTCACTCACCCAGACTTAGACAATCATCTACTATTAAACACACACACACCAAGTTGGGTAATAATTACAGCGCTGTAATTAATCAGGTTATTTACGATGTCAAATTTACAGCATTCTGAAGCTGTACAATAAGTGAAATTTGTGGAATTCTGGATTGGCTGTGTACATGTATGTGCTATTAAATATTCAAAGTGGAAGTGATTGCACACAGATAAAGTTTGTGTAAATTCATGAAAATGTGTCGTTCACAAAAGTCACCTACTTTTACAGTACACGGCTGATTAAAGCAAAGAAACGTCCTCAACACAGCCCACATGGATTTCATAGAACTTTACACTTTCCACGCGGCAGGCGTCTGCAGTTGACAGTTCCAACATATTTCACAAATGATTCAAGTCAAATTTATTGAATTTCATCACCAAATTTGGAATCACCATGATAAATGCATTAAAATAAGTACAAACTTGCCTAGTATTGGTTCAGTAATTCTCGAAATAGACTTTGGAAGATGGGAAAGATATCTGAAAAATCTGATTGTATGGTATAACTAATAGCCGTGTGGAAAGTGTTAAAGCTTGCTATTGTATAAGTGGATATATGATGATGGCTTTGAGTTAAAGAAACATGGGCGGTTGGAACATGTGTGTGCATGTAAATAAGTTGAGGAATAATTTGAATTTATATAAAATGTTCAATGTGTTCAATACTATATTTAGTTGTGATGTACATGTGTCAAGTGGTTGATGGACATTTATAAGCTAAATTGTTGACTGCATGATCAACAAACTCCTTTGTTCTATTGTTTTTTGTTTCGTAAGCATCTTGAAACTAATAATATCTCAGAGAGGTTTGTCAACTGTACGCCCCCTTTGTGAATGTCACATATCGTCATAAAACTGTATTATACAGTCGGGTGGGGGAGGGGGGTACTCAAATTATTTTTGATGGGGTGAGCTGCTGAAGGGTATTTTACCCCCAATAATGACTGATTTGACTGGGGTATTCTTTTGTTGAGATTTTCATGATTTGTGTCCTATTTTGGTTGTTATGCGATATGGGACCCATGATTAGGGTTTTCAGCACAAATCATAGCCCCCCCCCCCCCCCCCCACCCCGTTTAGGTTATGTTTGCAAAATAGCAACCCATTAGAGTGGCACATATTTTAATTTCACGGCAACTTAATTTAGCATTTTGTCAACATTTTGCAGCAAATTTATTTCACGAATTAGTATCATCTTCCTATAATATAACCATTATAAATAATATAATTGGTGGCAATTTAATTTGGCGAGTTGGATCTCCTAGCAAAATTAGCAAAATAAATTGCTAGCGAAATTCAGTTGTTTTACAGTACCCAAATACCTTATTTATATGAGAGTATAATAAGTGCAATTTTGATTTTGTTCAAAATGTAACTCTTTGCCATTCACAACTTTACCATACAATAAAATCCTGATCATTTGATATACCTTTAATGTAAATGGTTAATATTCCTATTTGAACTGCCTTCCTATATAACTGCTAGAGTGATTCAAAGTATAGACCGTTTGGGCATTGAGCACTCTACTCTAAATCTAGTCTATATAAACATGAATATAACTGCTATATAAATTCTGATAAATATATTCACTGCCTTGTAAAACTACTTCACCACTATCAAAACAATATCCGCATACTCAATCCAACTTGTAACTGATGTACACGGAGAAGAAATGTCAAGTTTGTTTGCATAAAAAGACCCAATTCACATAATTGAGAGTATTATGAGGGTAATGCAATGCACTATATGTGTTATGAAAGTATGAACACAACACAACATTTTGATCATTTTTTTGTTTTAAATTTCCTGAAATAACTTCAATCAAAAACTTGATTCTTTGTTTTCGTAATCTATGAAATATTTTACTCAATCCTGAAAAAAACAACCAAAAAACATATCTTTGTGGTTTTTAAGAACAATATGGCATAACAAATTGTATTTAAATCTGGGACATAGTGTTTTTTGTTCCAAGTATGAAACAATAACACTGTATAGTAGAATAAAGTATTCTATGAACATTATTTGACCCACTTAATGCGAAACCAGTCTGGAATCTAAACAAGTTTCCAAGAATTGAAATAATGTACTTGCAGGGGGGAAATCTTAACTACAATTTAACACTATTTGTACAAATTGATTGGATAATATTGAAGCTTTAATTTTGTTTCCATCAATTTGATGGAAAAAACCCAAAGCTTTAATATTATCCAATCAATTTGTAATAAAGATGGCATTTTCACCATTCATTGCGCAACCACAGAGAGGTAGACTCTGAAAAGTACATTTTTTGAGTGTGATGCACGATCACCTCGACTCCGGCCGTAGTGGCCCAGGTTTGATCACCAGGGGCCACACACCTCATTTTGTCTGTCATTATTTGACCCTTGTTTCTCCCTGTTAGTTTTAATGCTACAAACCATCCACCTGGGTAAGGGTTATAACCCATTTCGTTCAAATTATGTGTCAAATTGTAGGCAAGCGATTCTCCTACAAATTGAGTGTATTAAGTGTGTTTGATATCATTTTCAAGTGTTTTATTGCCTATCAATAGAGGTGTATAAAATAAGAAAGGGGTCGATTCAAAAGCAAAATTTGATATATCCATCCCATTCTGCCTTAATATGGGAACATTTTGTTGCTACTGTTGTCCTAATATTATCTCATATTTTATATTTAGAAACATTATTTCTTTAACAGACTTACCATATTTCACTTCTCTCTATTATTATTAAGTGCCCATTCAATTATGTAGTGTCAATAGGAATGGATATCATAATGTGCCTATGAGCGAGAGAAAAGAGATATGCAAATATGGATATGCTCAATACATCATATCACCTCGGGTGATTTCACCTTGGGTAATATCACCTTATGTAACATCATCTCAGGTGACATCCTATTATTTGAATAATGTAAGAATCCCCTATACAGCATGTGTTGCCAACACTGAGGGCTAACCATGGAACTTGGTTACTTTTGACATGCCACATCCAAAGGATGGTTTGCAGCATTTTGCATAAAGTTGGACCAACAATGTATTTCTATTGGCTCATCCACAATCTTGGCTGCTTTTGGCTGTGGACAGGGTTCTAGCTACGCCAGGGTTTGCCGGGCAGACCTGCCCAGCACTCACAATCTCCGTCCGGCACTCTAAAAAAAGGGTTGATTATTTAACAATTTGTGGATGAAATCATTAAACTGCCTCATAAAACAAAAAATTATGTGGCAGGAACCCTCAAAGTGCATTAAAAAACACCTAAAAAACACATTAAGAAGGCCTCTGGATCCCATGCCATGATCCATCCACGGCACTTTGTTTGCTACACTTTCTCCGTTCGCCGTCAGTCAATTTACCCGGCACTAAAATGGTCCTGGCTAGAACCCTGGCTGTGGACAAAGCCTGCATTCGTATGTTAGCCTGGCAACACTGTTAACAATAGTACAGTGATTGATGCTGTAGTTTACACAACTCACTTCATCATCCTGTGATCCTTTCCTACGGCATGAAAGGTGACGAGACTTTCAATAATATCGGTTATTGAGCGTGAAATCATCTGCCAATCAACTTACGTGACTTGTGATACAAACCACTGGCTTATGATTTCAGAGAGTATATGTTTTATTTTATCGTTGAAACATTTGTTATTATCTTACCCTATGTGAATATCAATAGTGGCTTGTATTATTTTAAAGCCATTCATAAACGGAGGGTCTGGGATAAACGGACAGTGACACAAAGACCTACGTAACTGACCCTAAACTCAAATGGAATTTTGCTCTTTGAAGTAAAGTCATGACCTTATGTTTTTCTTGGACGCTGCTCCGTTGCAGTTCTTATGCTGCCTGACACCGCCCCCTCCCCCCTGCGGGTTGATCATATGTATATTTGAGTGTGCGTGTATACACATACCCTATAGTCAGAGATTGATCAGCTATATAGTCATATGATGAAAGTACTACGTGCTAAAATTATCTTGTCATGCAGTTTCCATGGTAACAGTTTGTTTACCAATCTGCCCTGTCAGTTTGATAGAGATGAAATCTTGAAAACCGTTATTTTGTATGCAATAACATGTTAACTCTTTGCCGCACGTCAGGTGCTTCAGTTTGATGTCAACATTGGGAAATAGCAACCTGGCTGTCTGTTTAAATACGCTCATTTGTCATTGTATTGTATCAACCATGTTTTAAAGAAATGTTATCCCTATTTTTGAGATTATTATTTCTCACAACAGTAAATAAGCTTACCTCTGGGGTAGCTTTCTGGCGGCAACTCGCTTGCCTTTCGTCAGCCCCAATAACACGTGGGGGCGCTGTTGGCGGTTAGGCTAAATGTTATCCCTGTTTTAGATTCATAGCCAGCATGAAAACTGTGTTATGCAATCTGTATTTGATAACACAATTCATACCTCAAATTTAACACTTTCCACGCGGCTATTATTTCTACCATACACAAAACAGATTTTCCAGAAACCTTTCACAATTTTCAAAGTCTATCTCAATGATTACTGACCTAATACTAGGCATGTTTGTACTTATGTCAATGCATTTCTCATGATGATTCTAAATATGTTAATGAAATTCAATAATTTTGACATTTTTAAACATTTTGTGAAATTTTGGAATGTCGTCTGCAGCCGCCTGCCGCGTGGAAAGTGTTAAAGTCATGCAGCAATTCAGTTGAATTTGAAATATAGTGATCAGAATGTCAATTACGGTACAAATATCTTTACTTTCAGTTTCAGAAATGGATACTGTATTATCAAAATTAATACTGAACACATGATTTTTAGTTAGGGTCAAAATATCACATTGTTTCAAATCTAGTTTATGCATGCTATCAAACATTCCATTGGTCAATAGTTATGCTTGAACTTGGCAAATTAAAAAGCATGAGACAGTTCTTTCATGGACTATTATACGAATAATAATGTTTATGAGTGCAATGGTACAAATATTTTCATGAGGTGAACGATGCAATGTTCCATTCAACGAGGCGGAGCTGATTTGAATGGAATATTGCATCTTTCACCGAATGAAAATATCCATTCCACACGAATGAAAACATTCATTATTTGTTTTATACAACACTTAGAAAATCATTGTTATTTTGTAACAAGCCGGTTGTCAAGTCATGGGCGGCAACCCGTAAATCGCGTAAGGGCCGAGCGGCTTACTGTGCAATGTATAGTAGGGGTCGATGCACGGCAAATCGTGCAATGGAGCGGATATTTAATCACACGTGACCTATAATCCTCCGATGAAATAACAATGATTTTCTTAGGTGTTAATAGAGACAATTGTGTGTGATTTATGGAAGTTGACCTTAACCTCAAAATTTGATTATAAATGTACATTAATGTACAGTTATTTAATATCGATATTGCATATGTTATTGGGAATATATAATTATAAGCTTGTTTGTTTGATTGATTGATTAATTAATTGATTGGCTTTGTTAGCCTTATTATGAGACCTAAATATAGAAATATATACAACAAATATGTCAACACCTTTGAAATACTCCACTGTCATGTCAACTACTTCACTTAATGGTTAAGTTAGTGTCGCAATGTTAAATATTTGCAGGTATAGTGATTTGACATGTCCGATATCCGTTGGGGATATATTTATATCACTTTAGATGATTGTATTTGTATTTGCCGGTAGCGTGATATTCATATTATAGAGCAAACAACACAATCATACTGCAAATGTAGTAATTTGCGCACAATTATTTTTTTGCGCTTTTCTGATTTTGAACCCTTATGCTTCGTTTTAGAGCGTGATTAGAAAGTTCAATACATAGACTTATACACACAAATATATATATATATATCCAGTACATACTGCTTATTTATGCAAAATATGAGTGTTGATTTGCAGCCAATTTGCAACATCTTGTCGTCTGACGATTGCGAAAGCATGACACTATTTCAAAAGGTCTATTACTTTGAATTTTTATATCCAGTACATATTTTTATTGACATGATATCTACTTTGATTGACAGCTCGCGCGCGCCACAAGCTCAGCGCCATAAGCTCATGAGACGTCTGATGTGATTCTTAAAATGGAGCTCTAGTGCACTAGAAACTGGAGTTTGATCTGGTGGGTTCAGTAAATAAATCAACTGTTGCCCATAGCAATTTGATCAAATTTGTAACCCATTGTGGTGCTGTCTGCTTATATTACGTGATCCAGCTATAGTACACAAAAAAATACATGTAGTATGCACCTTACCGCTCTTGAAATAGCTAGGCAGTCTACACTACATTGATTTAGCTTGAAACAGGTGGGCAGTCTAAACTATATTGATTTAGCTTGAAACAGCTAGGCAGTCTACACTACATTGATTTAGCTTGAAACAGGTGGGCAGTCTAAAACTACATTGATTTAGCTTGAAATAGCTAGGCAGTCTTAACTACATTGATTTAGCTTGAAATAGCTAGGCAGTCTAAAATACATTGATTTACCTTGAAACAGCTAGGCAGTCTAAACTACATTGATTGAGCTTGAAACAGGTAGGCAGTCTACACTACATTGATTTAGCTTGAAACAGGTGGGCAGTCTAAACTACATTGATTAAGCTTGAAACAGCTAGGCAGTCTTAACTACATTTATTTAGCTTGAAACAGCTAGGCAGTCTAAACTATATTGATTTAGCTTGAAATAGCTAGACAGTCTAAACTACATTGATTTAGCTTGAAACAGGTAGGCAGTCTAAACTATATTGATTTAGCTTGAAATAGCTAGGCAGTCTAAACTACATTGATTTAGCTTGAAACAGGTAGGCAGTCTAAACTATATTGATTTAGCTTGAAATAGCTAGGCAGTCTACACTACATTGATTTAGCTTGAAATAGCTAGGCAGTCTAAACTACATTGATTTAGCTTGAAACAGGTAGGCAGTCTACACTATACATTGATTTAGCTTGAAATAGCTAGGCAGTCTAAACTACATTGATTTAGCTTGAAACAGTTAGGCAGTCTACACTATACATTGATTTAGCTTGAAATAGCTAGGCAGTCTAAACTACATTGATTTAGCTTGAAATAGCTAGGCATTCTAAACTACATTGATTTAGTTTGAAATAGCTAGGCAGTCTAAAGTACATTGATTTAGCTTGAAATAGATAGGCAGTCTAAACTACATTGATTTAGCTTGAAATAGCTAGGCAGTCTAAACTACATTGATTTAGCTTGAAATAGCTAGGCAGTCTAAACTACATTGATTTGGATCTTTCCTTGGGGGCTCAAGCAAACAAGGGGGGGGGGGGGGGGGGGCGTGGTACATATGCCTTCTAGATTACCCAGATTATGTATTAATTTACTTAATATTAATGTGTTGCCATTGCTTAGCATGCAGCTTTGATAGATTAGCAAGCTAAGTGTGGGTTGCAGCATATTCCCTACAGTCTGCCAGTTTGTGATTGGCTCCGAGTAATAATATTATTTCACTCTTTGTGTACTTCACCACTTTGGAAAGATCAGAGTTACTTTAGGCCACCAGTTGTTATGTTGCCCTCAGCAACAAACCCCCAAAATGAGAGTCACATTTTTTTTAAGATTTAAATTTTACCCAAATTGTCAAAATGTTACTATTTTCTGCTTGTAATGAATATGTTTGCTCAAGTAAAGTGTTTAAACTATTGTCACACTAGAAACATTAGTAAAATTGACATTTAGCAAATTTGTCTTGACATGAACCATGACAGCCCGGTTGGTTCATCAATAGTATTTTTTCAGAATTTAAAAGAGAACAGAAAAAAAAGACAGACCGACCCGAATTCAAAATTCTTGGCACTAGGCAACACTACGATTTTTAAAAATCTTATGATATAGTCGTATATAGGGTGCCCTGGTCATCCGGGTATTTATCTTTAGTAGGCTAGCTATCATGCTCTTTTTAAGTGTCATTTTTGTTTTAAAGGGTGAAGCGCACTGAATATTGGTTATGCATAGATACATTCACTTTTGTAATGTAAATTGTACAAACTTAACTAGCACATCAAACGAGCTGTACAATGTCAAATTCTATCTCTCTCTATATTTTCTTGATTATGATTCACTATGTTTAATTTTCACCTTGAACATACTGTACTAGATATCCTGCACTTTCATCATGGAGATCCCAGTGTCAATATGGTAGGGCCTGATGGTACATATTGTAATGGGCTTCATGAATTGTTATTCATTATATTCTAGACTGTTTTTTAAGCAAAGAAGATGTCCAACCATTCCCATGATGCATTGCAGCATTATACAATTCTTGCTATTCACAATGTGATGTGATGCCAGCGGTTGATATTGCCAGTTCAATTGTTTACCTCTTGGATCGACGCAAGTATGCATGATAATAATGATATTGAACATAGCTCCTATGTTGTGTGTTTTGACAACAACATAAAATATAAAGTGACCAAGACCAAAATCCCTCGGTGCCAGCCTGTGGGTACTCCACTTCATTTCATTGGATAGCTTCAGTGGCGGACCCAGGAAAATTTTAGGGGGGGGGCCAAAAAATGAAATTTTGCCGGTACCATCGCCCTCCGAGCTATGCTCGGACAAGGGGGTGTCTGAGGGGGGATGTGCCCCCCTCCGAAGTAGAATTTTTTTCAATTTTCGAACTCATTTGGTGCGATCTGGTGTATACTTTTGACCAACATTTTATCGAAAAGCCACCTCTTCATTTCCAATAAATATTTTGTTTTTTATCAATGCACGGAAGAAGTTGAGCATATTATACTGATATATTTTTGATTTAAGTATAGATGATTTAAAAGCTCGAACAGGGGGAGTCTGAGGGGGGATGTGCCCCCTCAGAAGTAGATTTTTTCAATTTTCGAACTCATTTGGTGCGATCTGGTGTATACTTTTGACCAACATTTTATCGAAAAGCCACCTCTTCATTTCCAATAAATATTTTGTTTTTTTATCAATGCAAGAAAGAAGTAGAGCATACTGATTTTTTCTTAATTTAAGTATAGATTGTTTAAAAGCTCGAACAGGGGGAGTCTGAGGGGTGATGTGCCCCCCCCCCCCCCCCCCCCCCCCCACCTCTCTCTCTCTCTCTCTCTCTTACTAGCTTCTTCCTCTCTTTCTTTCTTTTTTTTCTTCCTTTTTTTTTTTTTTTTTTTTTTTTTTTTGGTAGAGGGGGGGGGCCTGGGCCCGTCGTGCCCCCCCCCCCCCCCCTGTATCCGCGCCTGGATAGCTTTGATATGTAGGATTATCCATTGTTTTTGTGTTAAGCATAAAATGATGTAAAAGCTGAATGCAAACTGCTTATCCACAAAATAGCCTCTTTGTAAGTAAATGTAATAAATATAAGAGGACCTGGCGTTTCGATTCTAACAGAATCTTTATCGAAGGTACAGATGCTGTTAGAATCAAAACATCTACATTTAAGCATAAAAGGTCTTGACATTGGTTTATAGTCAATAAATGACAAACAAAATTAAGATCTAGAATTGCTCCGTTCAATTTCGTTTTTGTCACTATCAACCCATATTTGATGGCAATGTGTACAAAATGTAATTGAAATGTAAAGCATGGTGGGAAGTGTAAGATATTGCTAATGCTTCAGCACAATAATGATGTAACACACATATATATATATGAATAAGTATGATACCCGCAGAAATGTTAGGTCATGAATCCAGTATTGCCATAGGTTATTTACCAAGTATGTCAGTATTTTTATACACATATATTTTCACAATTTTGAATGTCATCACTATTTGATCAAAGATATTGATAGTAACTATAAAAATATAATGCAAAGACTTCACCTTTTATACAAAATTACACAAATGTCAGTCGATCTAATTTTGGATTAAGAGCAAATCATGTGACGTTTTGAAAACGTTGGCTGATCGGTACATATATTAGCACCAATACTTTTATAACACTTTGTACAGGGTGAGTCAAAAAAAAGTTTACCCTAATTGAAAAAAAAAAAAATTCTGACCACAAAATCAAGGCAAACAAAACTTTAATTGATTGCGCCATTTCTTTGCTACCATCTGGAAAAAAAAATCACGCTATTTGATGATACCGTTAAGTAAATATGACTATTTCTGTACAGGAGCTGTTTTTTCACCAAAAACACGGTTTTTAATTTCAAGCTTAATATAAATGTTTACTAGGATTATGATGTAAAGCATTACACATCTTGTTTATTAAAGAATTAAGTAGACAATACACTTGTTCAAAATTGTCTCCTAATAGATTAAAACAATAGACAGCTTTAAGGCCTATTTATGACACAATTACCACACTTTAATCATTTTATAACAAAGGAATTTATCCTTTCGCTGTCGGTATTGTAATTTTGTATTGGTCGTATCTAATATGAAATATAATGGTCAAGATCTGGAAGCGTGTTCGGATGTTAAATTGGTCACTTTTATTCAAAACAGCGTAAAATAAGTTTCCCTCAACCAATCTAAACCAGATAAAATTCATATTAAAGCTAATTGATTCGTCTTTATACCGTAGTATATTGTTTTGAAAACAAACGAATGCTTTTTTCTAAAAAAATCGCTGAAGTTGAGTTAACTTTTTTTTGACTCACCCTGTATATCCAGGAGAGAAGAAATGTTATTTCACCATATTATACAATGAGGAAATCAGTTCAACTTTTAAAACTGCATCTGATTCTAAATAACAAGGGTCTATTTTCATACAACAAATTCAGATACACAAATTGACAAATAAAATACTAACCCTATACAAAAAGATTAGCAAACAGTTTGAGCAAGATCAATTCTTATTTCAAGGATGAGTATTTATTTTATTACAAAATAATTAGCCATGAATAATGAAAGCTGTGATTATTTACACAAAGTTAATTTATATGCTAATTTACAATTCATGAAAGTCAATGATTTGCTTGTCACCAACACTGATTGTTTTAGTTGGCTTTTCTCACACCTAGGCAGACTATCTTAACGCTTTCCACGCGGCTGTTAGTTTTACCAAATACAAAACATAATTTTCAGAAACCTTTCCCAACTTTCAAGGTCTACCTCAAGAATTACTGAACCAATACTAGGCATGTTTGTACTTATTTCAATGCATTTCTCATGGTGATACAAAATATGGTAATGAAATACAATAATGTTAACATTTTCGAAACATTTTGTCAATATATGAAATGTTGTCTGCAGCCGCCTGCCTCATTGAAGCGTTAACGTTGTATTATATATGCATGACTGATGCTATGCTGAATGTAAGGTGGATTAAATGTTTGGGTAAGAGTAGGGCTGTCTGGGTATGTTCAGAGATAATGGACTAAGAACTTGATGGACTTAACATCCAATTTATAATTTTCATTGAAATTTGCTTTTCATTTTTGAGAGAAAAAAAAAGAAGGCATTTTTAAAGGCTTTTAAACATATCTGCTAATCCTGAAGTCTGTTAGGACATGGTGACCCAGATACGTTTATATTTGTATTTTTTGTTAAGAAAATCTTTTTCATAAGTGTGCCAATCTATTTAAAAATCTAGACCAAATTGTTTTTAAGTATGATCACTTTCTCTAAATCTATCCTACAACTGTATTCTGTCTATATGTACATTCAGAGCATTATAGTGAAAGGGGTTGATTTTCATACACTCAATTTTTCACATGTCAGCCAAGATTTACAAATTGGCATGGTGTTAAAATTGAGCTTTGTATATTTTTTGTATACAATGGAAATATATATATTTGAACACATACAAGGATAGTTGCATACTTCTTTCGTCACATAGAGAGCTTGATCCTATCGAAGAGCAAAAATATATGTAAACATGTATATATTGTGATTCACCAAAATATTTCCATGAATTTCACATGAATTTCCATGAATTTCACATGATGTCCATGAAAAATCAAATGACTATATAATATAATGAACATTAAACAGTCACATGAGTGTAATGAACATTTTAATGTTTTAACATTAATAACCACACCCTGATAAATACAAGCGACTTAAATTATGAAGTTCAAATAAAAGCTTAGAATTGATTTTGTGTGTATTTTTAATTTACATCTCTTACATTGACAGACTGTTGAGTAAATGCATTGCCTTGGGATACTCACTCAGCAGTGTGTTAATTTGACAAAAATATTTAACATTTAAAATTGTGTCTACAATCAAAACTATATGTGTACAGCTGCAGCAAAAGGGTGCAAATGTCTCTCAAAAAGAAGAAAAAAAAGCGATTTTAATACCAAGAAAAGAAGGTTAGTGAATTACATCAAAATGACACCTTTGTGTGTGGTTAAGATTGGATACTGCCTTCTGATTTCATGATGAAAAATTGCTGTAATATTCTCTTTATTTTCTTTGCTTTTCCTTGCCTAATTCCATCAATATCTCGATTGGATTTTATGATGACAAATTACTGTAAAATTCTCTTTATTTTCTTTGTTTTTCCTTGCCTAATTCCATCAATATCTCGATTGGATTTTATGATGACAAATTACTGTAAAATTCTCTTTATTTTCTTTGTTTTTCCTTGCCTAATTCCATCAATATCTCGATTGGATTTTATGATGACAAATTACTGTAAAATTCTCTTTATTTTCTTTGCTTTTTCCTTGCCTAATTCCATTAATATCTAAAATGCATTTGACCAACAACTGCACCCTTGTGCCTCAACAGTACACATACCTTTACACAGATTTGCGGGCATCTTTGTTACATTGAAAGTCTCTAACATTTATGTGACAATTAAAGTTTAAAATGAGGCAACATGCCTATAAGAAAACAATTGTGATGTAGCATAAAAAAACTGTTATAGACAGCTGATTATGAAAAACAGACAAGGTCACCTGCGGAAATAGTTCATTAAATCTGACCGTCTAATTAAGCTTTGCCCTGGTGCACTATTATCGGCATTTAACTCTTGCCAAGACAAGAATTGTCTGAAATTTTAAAACAACTTTATCTGTATGTCTGTGATATATGTTGATGTTATTCATGTATGGTATATAATGATTTTGTAAATATATTTGTTTGTGAACAAAATTGGAGTATATTATATTTATATAATTGCTATTTGTAATTATAATGAGATATTAGCACAGATAGATCTTTATTACATTGACATACGTTATATTTTCACTCTGAAAGTGGGTGGGGTTTTTTCAAGTGCGATGTGACACTTTATGTTTTTATTATTTAAAAAAAATGAGTCGGTGGTCTTTATGTTTCCGTTTCAACTTTGAATCACCAAAATTGCTAACAAAGCCACTAGATTATATATACAAGGTGTATCAAAAAAAAGGACTCTCTATCAGCATGGATTTAATCCTTATTAAAACCTCTGAACCATGACCAATTTGATATCATTGTAAAGTACAACTAATAAAGTGAAATTCCTGAAAAGATGAGAAAATTTCAATTTTCAATTAAGGAAAGTGTGACCAATTAGACGAGAGTCAACCCATTTGTAGCATATACAATGGTAATTCACACAGTAAAGGTAGAGCAACATGACATTGCAAGATTACATACTTTAGGCTAACAGGGAAATTATACTAATTGTCATGCTTATGGTAGAAATTGATGTTGACTTACAAGTCCAATTTCACCTGTCTTATAATGGTTTGTCTCTGTCTATGATTGGTATAAATACACTGTATAATGATTGGTGCTTTCCTACCACAACTTTCCTACATGCTGAGGCTTTCTCATGAGAACACTGAGCAACATTGAACATTGCACAGAAATATTCATGCATCAGATTGGTGGATTATGTAGGTATAGCTATTAATGATTTATGCCAGAATTAAGAGGAATACCAAACTAATCTTTGCTATTGTTATTGATAGATGATACATGTTTATGAATGCAAAGTATTGAATTGTAAACCATGCCATTTTCTGGTTTGTATGTTTAAATCCCAATGTACAGACTAGTAAAAATGACATGGTTTACGGAAATTATGCTAGTATTTTTTCATTGGATTAATCTCAGATGTTCAAAATATTATCATTATTAATTGGGCTTTGCGCTGAAGGTGAATTGGTCATAGTCCAGTGGTTTTGAAAAGTATAAAACCGTCTTGAAATAGGATCCTATTTTTGTTGATACACCCTGTACATGTAGTATGTGTAAGTAGACTTGCTTTTCAATGGGTATGTTGCAGTTTTGGGTGTATTTTGTTCTGTATATAAATATCTGACTTTGTTCTTTATTAAAGCCAATATTTGAAATGTAGAATAAATTACTTTTATAATTTACATTCCTATAATCATAATGTGTTAAACCCTTATATTTTTTATTGATGGCATAGGTAGTTGATTAATGAAAAAGTATTGCAATAATGTCTTGCCTGTGAACCTTTTTCATTGCACATTTGTCTTATTAAAGATGCATGCATTACTCACATTCCTTCAGGTGTATATATATATATGAGGTACCTTATTCATGACGTAAACTTATATAAAGTACACACATACATTCTACATGGGTCTGGTTTCCAGGAATCCAAAGTAAGAAAATATTATCCTTATGCAGCTCCACTCATGCATAACACTTGTAGGTTGCCAAAGATCTTATAATGATGGAAGTAACCATGTTTGTAGGTTAGCCTCCTATGCAGGAGCCATAATGTCATCCATGCATTCTCTATACCACTTTACTTGAACATGTTGTTACCTGGTAAACGAGTACATAAATGTATACATACATAATGATATAATACCTGGTGATGGTACCTATGTTTGATAGGTCATGTTTACCTAAGGGTATAGACACTCATTAAGAATCTTGCTGTGTAGTGGAAGATGTTGTTCCTATGTGAGTACCTTATTATCCCATACACACATATATTGTTTTACCTTGTGAGTACCCATGTGTATGATTGGTAAAGTGTTACTTTATGGATATAGACACTTACAAAGAATCTGGCAGTGTACTATAAAAATAGTTCCAATGATTTCTCCATGTTTACCTCATGACTTCCCTATGTGTGTAGGGGTTGTAATAAAGGGTTCAACAAAAGAAAGTATACACTTTGTTTATGTCATTTTGAGTAACATTCTTTTTTTTTTGACCAAACAGGCTAGATAGGCATTTAGATGAATCTTTTAGGCATCGTTTTATACCAAATTTTCCCCCTAACAACAAAGATAAACCATGATTAGCACCATTTAAAGAAAATTAGTCACTTTTCAAAAGGCTCTAATTAATAAGTTGAGTTTTTATGGTCAAGTATTGTGAAATTTTCATTGAAATGCCAACATATAGCTATTGCTATATACCAAAGGTACCTATGTTTGAATACACCTACCTATGGGAGAAACTAGTAGTGCACGCTACATCTGACGTCATTGACGCTTACAAATCAATCACAATAACAGACTCGGAGGTATGTGCTATTTTTGTAAGTCTCCCATGTATTGCATATAGAACGAGCACATACTGCCCCAGGAATATACCCGCCCGTCCTCGCGGAGTAAATAATTACAGGAAACGTGTCTATGGTTATCTATCATGATATCTGTGTCATCTAAAGAATACGAAACAGGTCTTTGTAGTTGAGACTAGCAGCAATGTGAGTGCTCTTTATCGTGCTGTAGAAGGGCAAATGTTCACTCTGCTGAATTTTTCATATTTCTAATTTTGAGGTGAGAGGACGAGTCAACACAAAAATTAAGAAATTCAATTTTTTTGACTACTTTGTTACCCCAGTGGAGCAAGCTTCACGGAGCAGATATATTATAGCACATGCCTCAAGGCCTTCGGTATTTATTATTAAAAAACTGTCCATCACAAATTTAGTGAAATGTTCAATTTATTAAGAATGAACAACGCTTAAGATATCAGGTTGTGAAAATATACACTTTTTTCATGAAGATGCAATTTGGCTACTGTGATTTAGCAACATAGGTTCTGGATTGCCACAGTAACATACCATTGTTGTCACTATTACGCTATAGGCTCCTTAGCTTCCTTTTGACTTTTTTTCACTGTGAAAAATTTGTATCCTCTTTTCAAAAAATTGTATTTGACTGTTGCCACAAGGGGGAAGTCATACTGGAATCTGTGCTTCTTTTCTTTTTGTACCAATTTGGGAATTTTAAATTGTAATCATCAAGATGTTCATGCTCCCTTAGGGTTCGTTTCCATATACTCTATCAGAGCTTTCCCCAGGAAAGCTGGGGAAAGCTGTGATAGAGTATATGGAAACGAACCCTTAGGCCAAGAGAAGAATTTCTTTTTCTTTCTCTGATTACCACCGCTTTGAAATTGCAACATTTTTTCTTTGAATAGCTAGCTCTTAAAAGAATAATTTCACCAATTTTCTTTTTTTAATTTTGAAAAAGAAAAAAAAGGAAAAATGTAATAGTCTCTGCTTCAGTCACCCCCCACCCCCCCCCCCCCCCCCCATCTCCCAATTTTAAAATCCCATCACACCAAATATCTAGCACATAAGTTGATTGAGACAAACCGCATTTACTAGAGATGTAAACAATGTTATTGATTGCTGCCGCATGCATACAAACACATTCTGGAAATTTGAAAACCTGCATCTCACAATTCAATCCTTTGGTGATTTGGGCAATTTGTGATAGTGGGACGCTTAATTTGTTACGAAAATGGCACTTTTCTGGCAAGTTTGGGTGCTTTTCTATCACTGTATATGGAAACTGGTATGGGAATTGAGTGTTTGGTTTTGAGGATAATAAAACAACGTTGGTTTCGCGGTAACTTGCTACCTATCCCATATCCCACTTTTGCAAGGGATAGGTCAATTTTCTGTTTTAATCAATTTATGGCACCCATTCATAATACGTGTAGTTTCAAGGCACAGGTTTTGCTGGAAGTAACCATATATTTGTCAAGTTTGATATTTTAACAAAAATGTAATTGCATTATAAATTGTAGATGCTGGAATATATACAAAAGCAGTTATGGAATATTATATATTGTAATTGAATTGTTTTATGTAATTTTGATGTGTTCATATCATATTTTGATATACAATATTGGGTGTACTATTGATTAGTACAAATATACAAGAGACAAATATAACCTGATGATTAACAATGTTACTAAATTGTTGGTATCTGTGTTTTATTTTGAGTTTTGCTAAGGGTTTGATAACAATTCCTTAAACCCTTAGGTCCACTCTTACCAGCCAGTTCCTTTGGGAATATCTCAAGGTTGAGATTTCTCCATCTTAACTCCATATCATATGTCACTAGCTCACCATGGTGAACTGGTCCAGGGCGGACTTGTGCGGTGCCTTTAAACCCTTCGGTCTACTCTACCAGCCAAATCCTTTGGGAATATCTCAAGGTTGAGATTTCTCTATCTTAACTCTATTTCATCTGTCCCCAAATGAGTAGGTGTAAGCTAGTTCACCGCCAGAGCGGACCTTTGCCTTTAAATTCATTCACTTCCATGAGAAATTGATGTCACTTTTGTAATTAATTGATCATAGCAAAGCTCTGGCCTATACGCGTCAAGTCCTTTCTGTAAAGCCAATCAATGAATATGTGCAAGGCCTGTATAAGGCCGGCAATGTTCATGAGAACTAAGTCACTTTCAATCGAAAAAACAAAACTATAGTTCATCGATCGATCGGCTTTACAGAGAGGAATCAACCACGCGTCATTAACCGGAATCATGGCATATTACAGTCCATTCTTTGAATTGATGCGGGATATTTGAAAGTGATGTTACAGATTAAATTTGATTTTGATTTTCAGCTTCTTATAGTTTTGATGAACAAAGTTCAATAGTCCGACATGATTCTGGTAAACTACATTATATGTAGGGCCTCTATTGAGTAATTGCTTTCATTGAAAGGTGATGAACTCATTTGTTATCCATAACACAGTAACAATTACATCACACATAACCAGAATTCAAATAAACACAACACCAAAAGTAAGTCCCCCCCTAAACAATTCGTCATAACATCGTAAGATAAAACATTTTACCAATAAAACTTAGTTAGAAATAATCCTATGACTGTTTCCTAAGTGGTGTTTGAAAATGAAAGATGTCCATGACTTCATGGCTGAATAAGCTCAAAAATAAGACAAAAACTGCCCTTCTCAAAAGTCACAACTCACTATGGTAATATCTGAGCCAAGAATGGGATTTACATGGCTGAATGATCATGAATTGATTACACATTACAGTAAATTTTGCTCAGCCACGGGTACTTTTCCATTAGTGAGAAGCAATTCATACACTTTTGTGATTTTTGAGAAGGGCAGTTTTTGTCTTCCATTTGAGCTCATTCAGCCATGAAGTAATGGAAATCTTTCATTTTCAACCATCACTTAGGAAACAGTCATAGGATTATTTGTAACTAAGTTTTATTGGTAAAATGTTTTATCTTACGATGTTATGACGAATTGTTTAGGGGGGGGCTTACTTTTGGTGTTGTGTTTATATACTTACTTACAGGGTAATTTACTATCCAAGTAATCTTGTCATTGGTTGAAAAACTTTTAAAACTTAAGGCAACAGAAAAATTCCTGTTCTATGAGTGTGGCCAACCAGAATGTTTTCAAATTTTGGAAAAACAATTTTATGTACACATTTGTGGATTTTTTTCCTTTTCCAATAATGGAAACATTTGACAGATTTATGTGAAAAATGAAACAACTGATAAGATATATATGAAATATGTTCACCTGTAGAACAAGTAGAATTTTTTGTTGCCTAAAATTCTTATAATTTTGGTTGAGAATCTTTGCAAGTTTTTGCCCAAATTCTATAAGACTACCAATTCAATCAAAAATCAAAATGAGGCCTCGATGAAATCAAGCAGACACAATTCAACACAGTACACATTAAATAATATGGTGTGAAATAGTGATTTTTTATTTTTCAACACAAATAATTTTCAATAATTTAAGTGCATCAAATAAATGAAAAGATAACAAATATATATATATATGCAGCAATGGAAATACCCACATGACTTTCCAACCATCCCTGGCGGATAGGGTTAGAATCAGTCCCTGGAAGGACAGTCTCGGGGGTGGACAGTCCCGGTGCTGTTTTAGAATGATCAGGACAGTCCCTGGGTTGTTTTAGAATGATCCATCCTTGTTTTTACCTCTCCAACCTCCAACCCCCTAAGTGTTTTAACATATAGTTTATAATCAAGGTGTTTTTTAAACGGTGTTATTGCGATTTATTCCGTGAGGGCGCTTTATTGTAGCCTACCTAGGGTTGGTCCACCCCAGGACTGTCTACCCCGGGTGGAAAGTCATGTGGGTATTTCCATCATTGCATATATACACACAAAGAAACCTAAATAAATGATAACATTTATAAAGTTCAAAGCTTAATACACATAACGATAATTCTTATTTTCCTGTTTTCGTATACATGGCCCTTCACTAGTAATTTTGAGTTTCCTGTGCTGCCCGCGTCCAAAATTGAGAATTACAAATATTTTATTATTTTATTTTTATTTAGGATTTTCACCTTTAAAATGACTTTCAATAAACTTAATTTGCTACTTTCTGACTTTAATCATATCAGCTATGATGATGTATAAACATAGAACATGATTATTTGCTACTTTCTGACTTTAATCATATCAGCTATGATGATGTATAAACATAGAACATGATTGCATTATTACTTGGGTATCAAATTAATCATACTTGGAAAATAATTAAATGCAGAGTCCTTGATATAAGGGGTTGAAATTGGTTGCATCCACTTGTTTCAAAATAAAGAAAATAAAAAGTAATTAATAATTGAAATTCACCTCCTCCCTTTTTTTAAACCTCCAACAGGAAACTCAAAATCGATTGTGAATGGCTTATTCAAGTTTCAAATGTAAAAAATTGTATATTTTATTTCATACAATATTTAACTACAATCCAGGCAGTAAATGCTGTCATACTTTGGTACGCAATTAATTGTTCAAATGCTCCCCTGGCACCAAAGCCCTGGCCCCAAATCAAAGTGTATTCTACTTATATGTGACGTGTTCTACCGAAACCAGACACAATTGGGCAAGATATCAAAATTGAGTTAGTGATTGATTATTAAACTAGAGATCTTCAACTTTACAGTGGTACCTCTCTTTTTTTAATCGGACTTCCCAAAGCGGAGTTACATCATTTTCAAGTTAGTCTTTTACGGTCTTTATGAAAACTCCAAACTGAGATATCGCCCTTTAAAGTTACTAGAACTAGGCTTTTTACGAGAACTGGGCTTTTTTTAAATCACTGAAACATACATTTAGGATGATTTTTTAATCTGAATCTTTCACAATATTGTTATAAACACTCTGAAGATTAATTATTTACCAGAAACTCAAATTCCCCAAAAAATCACCCCCAATTATGTTTTGGGCTATTTCTCAGTTTGGAGCTCTGCCCAATTCCGTCTGGTTTTGGTAGAACATGTCACATATTATTAAAAAAGTATGGTTACTTTTATATTTCCATTTCGGCACTAGAGGCCCAACTTGGAGAAAGCCTATTACCGAATGTGGAACATTTATTAAAAATGTGGTTTGATATCAATCTACTTCTGTGACATTATCATTATCATACTTAGTATGATTTGACATTGTATGAATATACTTTATAGGGACAACCTGTATTTGTGATACGTCAAATTTACTGTTAAACGCGATGTTGTTACCAAACACACTCTGACACACACACGCCCCCCTCTGGCTACGCCACTTCACAGGGTTGTGGTCATATGCTGTTCCCTCAAGCATGTATCAACAGTCCAGTCCCTTCAACCGTTGTTTTTGTTGATAAACAATAGGCAGGTATTATAAGGCGGTTGAATAATTGACTACATTGTATCAAATGTATACAAAAAGACTAAAAAACAAGGCACATAAGGCTGTTAAATATTACTCCTTTGAATATGACTGTTTTTGAAATATGGGGATGACTTACTTTTTTTATAAATGTTCTTAATTCAAGAGTATAGTTGATCTACTTTAGGGTGATGTTTTAGGTGAAGGGGAGGTATTTGGGGAAAATGGCCCTATTTTTGGGAAACTAGGAATTTCAAAAACTATAGCATGTACGGTAATATATACTTTCTGTACACACACCCCGACACAAACTTATTCATGACTGTCATGATAAAAGTGCAGACTTGAGAATAAACATGAGAAATAAACGAACAAAAACATTTCATACTATAGTAGATTCATAAACATTAGCGGATCGGTTATTGATTTTGACCTATTCCATTTACCGTTAAAGGAACCACAATGGACCAAGCACGACGATATCGGCATAGTATTGGTTCTATTGGTTTTGGTGCGATACAGGGTGAGTCAAAAAGAAGTTTACCCGGATTGGTGATGTTTTAAAAAACAAACAAATGACACTCGAGAGTTCAGTAAAGCATATATTTAACAAGCATTCTCTCCTGCTTATTAGGAAAAAAGAATGACACAAATTGATCATTGCTAAGAGGAGTTATGCCTATTTTAATAAAGGTACTCATTTTGCAAGCTGTCCACGGAATACTTGACAAAACATATGTAAAGTAAGCACTTTAGCTTGACAAAACATGAGCGCTTTCAGTAAAACAGGCATAACTTCTCTTAGGAATGATCAATTTGCTTCATTGATTTTCTCTAATAAGCAGCAGAGTATGTTTGGTAAATAAATGCTTTACTGAACTTTTAAGTGTCATTTATTTGTTTTGAAAAACATTACCAATCTCGGTCAATAGGGAAGTATGCAGCTAAAATGCATACTTTACATTTGTTTTGTCAAGTATTCAGTGGACAGCTTGCAAAATGAGTACCTTTATTAAAATAGACATAACTCCTCTTAGCAATGCTCAATTTGTGTCATTCCTTTTTCCTAATAAGCAGGAGAGAATGCTTGTTAAATATATGCTTTACTGAACTCTCGAGTGTCATTTGTTTGTTTTTTAAAACATCACCAATCCAGGTAAACTTCTTTTTGACTCACCCTGTATAATGGAAGCATTGAAAATATCATGCGTTTATTGCATGAATTTGAACTACCCAAGCAAATAGCCATCTTAACAAGTGACACATCATTTCTAATCCTTCTTGCATAGGTGAGGATTAAATTAGGAAGAAAATCAATTTGGACAGCACAAGTAAACGTTGTCACTATTCTGGGTATGAACTACCTACGATTTGATTCAAGACACAGGGAAGCATAGAACCATATGTGCCAATGCTCAGATTAAGGTTTCAATTCACATTCACTGCCTCCCTCTCAATTGGAAGATTTTACCTATACTGAAATGGTAAAGCAACCAAAGTCTATGAATCTACTATAAAAATGACCACCTAATTTAGATTTGTAGATTCACATATTTGAAATTAAATGATCTGGGCTAAAAGTTACCAAAATAGTATATAGTCTGATTGATCTGAAATAGGCATGCAGACCTCTTGCTATTGCTATTTACGGTCAATTGAGCAAAATCTAGGCATGCAACAAAATCAGAACTAGTTTAATTGATGCAGTGTGTGGTTTGCATGACTTTTAATCACTTTTTTTTATAAAAACTAATCTTTCAAAAAAAGACCCAAAAATATATGTATACTTTAAAAATGTATAATTTAAAAATGGTGTAAAAACCAAAGCATTACCATTACCATTACTGCTAATTTGGGATCAATCAAACTATATGGTATTTTTAATTAAAGACAACAGACAAAAATATTGTCCCAATATCCTTAGGCGTTTTTGCACTACATTTTTGCGGCGCTTTCAATTTCACAAATTGTGCTGGTCACCCTTCATCGGCCTCATTTTTTAAACACTCTATACAAATGTATGTTGCTTCCCTAGGGTGCTTATGCACCAGATATAAATTGAAGTTGAATTGCACAAACTGTGATGATCACCCTAACCCTTCATCTGTAATTTTAAAGCACTCCACAAATTCTGATAAAATATACAACACTCAAAAATGCAAAATTCACCAAAATGATCCTTCACAAAAAAGTGAGGCTTCAATTCAGGTATAGCGCATGTCATAACGTTGCATGTAAACCACATGTATGGCAAGTGTGTCGTCACCCTAGTACGATAAATATAACTCATTTTTACTAGTTTTGAGTAAACACAAAAATCATGTTTCAACCCACGTTTACTAACCATTTTTTTGAGAATAACACCCGTTTTAAAGATAATTGAACATCTATCAGTGTCACTGGTGACGGCGGTTACGTAACGGATAACAGTGACTTTAGTGAACTCAATTTGGCTAAAGTGATCGAGTTAGGCATTTATCTTAGCAGAGTGACAATGCGTATCCCATGTATGTCACATGCTCATACAAATCATATTAAATGCACAAACTACTGTAAAACACTATAATTTTGCAAATACTTTATTTCGCAAATTTGAAATTGCTGCTATTTTTGTGGGCATTTAGTTTCGGGGATCTGAACATTTTACTGTTACTTTCAATGCAAAATTGTCAGTTTTGCAGGTATTTAATTTCATGGCCTCTACGCCTCTCGTGAAATTCGCGAAATGAAATCCATCACGAAATTAAGTGTTTTACAGTATACGTAGGACTGTATCAGGGACAGAGAAACATAAAATTAAACACCAAAATTACCCTCTATAAAGATTTGAGAAAAGTTATGTGCACAAAAAACTGACTTTGACAGCATGTTGTTTGTTGTGGCAGGTGCTTATGATCAAATGTCTGACTATGGTATGAAGTTAATATCTGCCATATTCAAGTATTTTGAGCCAACATAATTTTCTCTATTTAATCTATTCTGTACAATATTTTGTTGGTGCATACTAGGTGTAATACTCACTACTAACTCACTTTAATGATAAAGAAACATGAGAACTTATTTATATAAGGCGAGGAAAGAAGAAAAAAACCTGTTTTACGGGCCTGACCGACCCACTTTTTGCCTTTTTTCAAGATTTTGTTATTAATCTTTTTAGATACTTTTTTTTCTCAAATTGTTTTTAAAAAAATCCAGATTTTTGCAGATTTTGGTGACATTTTAGGTTAAAAAAATCAAAATAAATAAATTTAAAAAAAACGACTGACCGACCGACCCTACTTGACAGGTCCGTCCGCCCATAAAACAGGGTGGTTTTTTTCGCCGCCTAAGAACTCAATTATTTACGATAATAACTTATAACTTATGTTACTTTTAAAATATTTATCTTAAAACTGACAAATGCATTATAATAGAATATTCTGAAAGATCAGTTCAGGTATAAGCATTTGATCATTGTCCCATCTCCCCTTTAAATATCAAACCCAAACTCATCCATCTTTGAGATGTAATCTGCTGTTGTTAGGCAATAAAAACCAAGTTTGTCTCAGCTAGACGACCATGCGCGTAGCTTTTAAAATGTGCATTATATGAAAACGTTTAGGCCTGTTTGTCTCATAAAATCAATTGCCACACGTACAACGTTTGAGGTACAGTGTTTGTGTGCATGGCTTGTGTGCATGGGTCAATGCACACAGAAAACAGTCATTGAAAACCGTTGTAAATTTGTCATGATTCGCTGATCAGAATAACCCAGGCATGAGAATGGAGTTTTTGAAAGAAGCAGGAAAATTGTGAAAATTCCTGAAAGAGCATGTGAAATTGGGCAAAAAGGCCAAAAACAGGCTGAAATTAAATAAAACTGCGTAAATCTTGACTTAAAAAAAGCAAGAATTCCTGCTTTTTCCTGAAGATTCTCATGCCTGATAACCTCTTAGATTGACCAATCAGAGAATGTTGTACATCATTCTGTAGCTGAGGACCGTGCACATAACAACCTACTACGGCCAGCACATGCTGGGCCAGTGTGAGCCCGTAAGGGAACATTTAGAGTGCCGTGAATCGCCAATTGGCGACGTTTTGATCCCTGTTCCATTTAAAGAAAAGTGTGGCCGCGCGACTTAAAACACACGATCCATCGAAATGAACTAACTTTAATGATTTCCTTTTTCACATTTATATAGATGTTAATGGAACGCTGGCCAATGGTTGTATTTGAATATTTAGCTCATGAAAAGTCTACTTTACGAAACTGCGGTCTCACAATCCCATGTTAAAACGTGACTATATCGGTCGGGTGAACAGATGAGACAACATTTCCATATGTCAGCGCATAATTTTAAAAACTTTTTTCCTTGGACTTTTGAAAATTGTGCTTTTTTAAATTTAAATTTCACATTGTGAAGTACCATGTCACAGCTTCATTTTTAGAAGTGAAATACAGTTCAACAAAATGTGATTTGTTTTGTATTGTTTAAATATACATTTCATAGAGCATGTCTCATAGTCATGTTTAAAAAAAACCACCACATTTCATATAGCATTTCTTACTAATACAAATGGTTTAAGAATATTATGAATACATTGGGTACATTTCTAATTGTTTGGTGCCTATATTACACTTCAATTTTCAATTTTTAGAAAATATGCTAATTTTGTTAACAGTTTTTCCTCAGCAAATTATTTTATTTGTGGGGGTCCAGATTTCAGCCTAAATTCGATGATGTAAACAAAAGAGTTACAATTATTATGTAACTTGCCATTTCAATTTGATGATAGCATTATTCTATCAAAAATGAAAATTAGTATCCTTTCCCTGGTTTATACAAAGAACAACAATAATATTTTCATCAACTGAATCATTTAAACATACTTAAATCACACACTTTTCATATTTACAATGTGTCTATAAATTTAAACATCCTAACACCACCCCAAAATGATGCAGTTGTAGGCAGAAAGAAGTTCCAATGATACTGTATTTCATACTCCTTCATACAGTTGCATCAATCTGATATGGTACACATGGGCTACACATGGGCTACACTACTAACATTGGGCTATTCCAGATAGTAATTGAACACCCCCTGTAAAAGGCATGGGATTCCCCCCCCCCCCCCCCCCCCCAAAAAAAGACACTTTTTATCAGTAGGAATTCCCAAGAAAAAATCCATGCTCTTTCAGAATGGTATTAGAAAGCATGGGAATTCCCAAAAGAACTTTTGATGGTGGGAATTAAATCATTTATGCACTGGCATGGTCAGTGCTCTATTTGGTTGGTAACTGAAATTTAACATTATTGATCAACCAATCAAACAGACTGTTAAAATGTAGAAATGAACACCCACTCATGAATAAAAGTTGTAATCATCCGTGTGAATCCACTCTCAAAAACTGTATCAGTATAGATACTGATACGGACATTTGTTGACCGTTAATAAAAAGCACCAATTTTCCATTTTCCATTTTTTGTTTTGTTTGCTTTCTATCTTACATAAACAATGATTCACGGAACATGTGTGAAAAGATACTCTGGTCTTCATAGCGGTCCCTCCCCCAACCGGTGGAACCTTCTGAATCAGAAAATCAATCGGTTTACTCATTTATACTATTCTACAATTACTGACACTGACAAATATTTTCAGCAAATATCATGGCTGTTAAAAGAAATACCAAAACTGGTAAAACCAATTTCACACATCAAAATATTGCTTATCCTACTTGAGTTATAAGGCACATATGGAATGGGGTTATAAAAGAGGCTTACATTTACATGTTAACCACTGACTGTTTGAGACATTTTTCATCTTTTAAATTTGGCTAGTAGGTCATCGCAAAGTTCTCTCAATGCATAATGCTCTTGTAAAAGAGTGGTCCAGCAAATGCATAATAATTTTTAAATTTGTTTTTTTAGGCTACAAAGTTATGATTAACTGATAGCCAAAATGTTTTCAATATCATATTAAATTATCTGTTAGACTCACAGTTGTCTGTCAAAAAAACATCAATGACATTTTTTTCCAGTTATGAGATTGTAGAACTTGATATAGATTCATCAGGATTGTTCATAAACATGGAATAAATTGTCCTTTGACGAATCAAATAAATCATTCTTACTCTTTACAATTTGGAGTCTTCGGTAAACGTCTGACTGTTCCTTTTGTTTTTTATTAGGATGACTCAAGCCCGCAGAGTGCCAGCTTTTAATCATATGGTCGTAGATGTTGTTGAACTTGTAAGCCCTCTCGTCATTTGTTCATAACCACAAGATGGCTCAGCCATCTGTGTCTGCCGATGAGGACAACACATTGTGATTGAAAGTTCGCCCTCTACATAGCTAACTAACACTAATAAACATAACAGGACCAGTCAGAAGGTTGCCAGACTGATGAAGACTTCAGCAGAGTAAGAAGTCAAACGTAACTAGCAAGTACAATTTATTGGATTCGTCCCAAAGAACAATTTATACTGTAAGATTGATTGTACTTGCGACCAATTTTCCAGAACATTTTAGCCAAACTATAATCAACAAAAAAGTCTCTCTGTCAAAACGCGCAATAATAAGCCATCTTTTATTAACATCTCGATATCAAATGAGGCCAACAACATCCAGTTGTTTTGATATAATTGGCCAAATCTATTGGTATTATTTACACACATATCACAAGTTTATAATAGTATTGCTTTTTTATACACGTATTGCAATTTTTTTCATATTGCTTTTTATGCACACAACATTATATTATTGCACACAACATTATATTATTGCTTTCTATATTATATTATTGCTTTCTATATATATATATATATATCATAATTTTTAAGTATTGCTTTAAGATCATTTTAACATTGCTTTATACATGCATTACATATTCTACATTGATAATGAGATAATGTCATAGAAAGAAATTCCAAGGTGAACTACAATCATTGAAAAAAGGTGTTCAAACACTGACCCTTGTTTGCACCTTTTAATTACCATATAGTACGCATTTTTAGAGTCATGTGAAAATACCAATTTGCATCTGCTAGCCTGAAAGCTCCCCTTCAATATACCCCTCCCCCTACCAATCAATGTTGCTAGGCCACGGGCTATGTTTGGCAAGTTGGGCGACTCAACATTGATCAGGGGGGAAAGGGGGATGACTTTACATTAGACCTACTAAGTGTTCGAACACTTTTTTCTAACATTGTAGGTCACCTTGGAATTGATTTCTTCTATGAAATATTCTAAATATGCTTCTTCCTTGGATTCCTGATGAAACTATTTGCTCATGTTCTATGAGGGTCATTCAATAAGTTCTACCTCCTCACTCATCACATGCTATGAATTTGTCATGATTATAGCTCTGAATCATAGCTACACATCTATAGTAAATGATAATTGATATCTTTTTCACTTATGTTACGATGCGATCAAAGCCAGAGAGCGATTTTGGACATTTCGATGTTTGGATTTCACTGCATTTCTAGAAAAGTGCAACCATTACTCAAACCAATTTACTATTCTAGGCTACGATTGTGTGACATTTCATAAAACTGGCTCATATAATAGCAAAGTTATGAGGTAGAAGGTATCACTTATTAAATGCTCGATTAAAACACCCTCGTATATTGAATTTTAAACATATGTACACTAAATCAATATAAAATAACTAAAATCAAGCCTGATGTAGTGTTTACCCCATGTCATTCAGCGTACTAGTTTTCAAAATTATTTGTTTATAGGGCAAAAACACAAATAACTGACTAGACTTTCACTGCCTAAGTAAACTAATATACATACATCTTTATTGTCTTTAGACACATATTGCAATCCATCTATTATTGCTTTCATAATATTCTTTAAATATACAAATTGTCAAAATAAGTAACTTACAAGGTAAAAGATATTCTCATATCTGCAAAACTATAGCTCCTACGTAAACATATTAAATGATAAATTTATAAAGAAATTTCTCCTGAGATATTACACCCAAATATTAACAGAGCAATGATGTGTCCAAAACCAATACAAAGTTTGTTTTTCATTTTAGCATTTGGTTCATCTACACACAGCCTCATCAGTGTAGCAATAGGGAAATTATTAATTAACTTGTAGCGAAAACTCACTGGTCAATGATAAGATGAGGATTGGGGTTGCTTCAATAGATCAAATGCAGCCCATATACATACATGTCACACTATATCATGCGTGTTCAAAACCCAAGTACCAAAATGAAACTTGCACTTTGTCTGATTCTTTTCGGTGTAAAATGTCCCTATTTAAAAATCCAGTCAATTTGTACATGTTTAAGGGGTCATTTTGGGGAGAAAAACATGCCGAATCCTATTTCTTAGCAAATGTTGGCTTCAGAGAGGGAATACACATTTGTAGGTGGTGTTTAGGAAATCTTTGTCAGGCATGCTTACAGCATGTTTAATTGAAAATGAATCTAACAAATGGGTTGACTGATTTGAATAATAATTTTGATTTAAAACAATTTACAATATTAACCCTGAATCTGTTGGGTGTTGGGGCTAATAACCACCACCTTTGTAAAACTAAAATGCCGTAAGTGAAATACTTTGATACTCAGAGAGTTACATTCTCAATATCTATATTACCTCACACGGGTTAGGGAGTTCATGTTTGCAAAGTTTATTAACCATAAACCACCAAGATAAAAGCACACTCTCCAAAATTCATAAGCTTTATATGATAAATCTTTAATAAGTAATAATATATTTTAAATATCTATAAATATATACAGAATCATGAATTAAAATGTTAAATGAATCAAAATTTGAACTTATTTGAGAAAAACACACCTCATGATCGCTAACTCTTTTTCAATTGAAATTTGTGCAACAATGATACAGTGCATTGATTGAAGAGAAAACTTGCCCAGAATGCACCATTCAATCAACATCCTTGATGCTACGAACCGGTGCCACTTTGTTGCCTCTGAATCCACCGCTGCTGAGTCTGGACTTCTGTGTCTGTGTACAAAGATTATAATATTATTACAATAGATCCATTAATTTTTATATTTAAAAAAATCATTTAGTTTGATAGACATTGCAATATATTTGAGAAAAAAAGCAGAAAAAAAGCAAACACTGAAAACCAAACTAGATGACATTTTGTATGACACAACTTATTCTTCACCTAAGAATGGTCTCAATGGTTAGTCAGTATTCAGTACACCATACGGAATGAACAGAGATGAGGGCATTAAGAACCAAAGTCTTATCTATGACCCTCCCTCTCAAAGTAAACCTGACATCTCATTGGTAGAGATGTAGCTACAGTGAGCATTGGTATAGGCACCAGGGTCAAATATTGACAGTTACAAACTTGAGATTGCATTTTGTTTGTTATCATGTATACTCATAGCTGGAAGGATAAATCCAATGTTGAGTAGTTTTGCAGAAATAATATCAGAATTTAAAGAATAACAATCACATTATAATTTATTATTGTGTAATAATCAGTGTTATCTTCATGGAAGAGAGCCAGAGTAAGTCTAGGGTAAAAACTTCATTGATGGATTATTATATGGAATAAAGCTTAAAGGGGAGCTACCACTCAGAGAGTTGCTATCCACAAGTTCTCTTCGGAATTTGACAAGGTTAAAATTTCTCCTTGTTAACTCTGTACAGTTTGTCATCAAGTGAACAGGTGTATGACCAGTTCGTCTGTGGTGAACTACAAAGTGGTAGGCCAGCTTTAAAGTAATCCAAGCATACGCCCACAATTATGGCCACACACACATGGTTTTGGATACACACGCATGATGCACAGTACACTTGTTACCTTTATGCACGCCCACAGCCTTATTCATTTGCTGCTGTAAGGAGGCATCGCCAATTTTGAGCTGATCAAACTATAGCACAATATGACCACACTATTATCCTTGGTTTGCTTGTTACGTTGTTGAATTATTTCTTTTCCATCATTATTATACTCTTAAGCTATTCTGTAATATTGTTGCGTAACCAGAAGACTATAATACTTACAGATGTGTCAGAATGTTTGCTAACAGTGCTCACAAAACTGCTGTCCTTAGCTTTCTTGATACGCTGCCGAATCGCCCCACGGACCTAGCAGAGAAAAGATGATATCAAAAGTACAGGTTGGTCTGTGTGGCATTTATCAGAGCAGTATACATTGAGATACCACCAGTGTATAATATAGAGGATATAGCTTCCCACACATTATTGTATAAGTTCTACTAAAGGTAAACATTGTGTTCATCAATGTTGAGTAATCTCTACAATCTGCTGCTGAAGAAAGTATCTGGCAACTCTGATTCCCACATTTCTGGTTCCACCAGTGGATCCCAACTTTGATGAAATGTGACTGATTAAGTCAGATGAAACGTTAGTTAGTGAGTAATTTTCCAATTATTCACCTTAATCACTAGTTTTTATGAACACAATGTTTTATACATAGCTTTCCATACAGACATATTATTATGTTTTTTAATGCTTAACTGCTTTAAACCTTGGCATCACCAGTGGCTGCAAACACTTCTATATAAATGGACGGAGGGGCAAACTGATTATAGAATTGAACAAACATCAAGATTCATGCCCCTTGATGATGTTAATTCATTAATAGGTAATAAGTGCAGATTACGCAAAAAATGACCACTTACTCCACCACTAATTTCTTGGGGGTAAGGGACACAAAAGATCCACATATTTCAAAAATATAAGTTAAATATTGGTAAGAAAATGACATCCCTACCTCTCCCATCTCTATCTAAGGATGGTCCAAACAAATTCAACATTTCAAACATAAAAATGTACCCCAACAAACAGAGGTTCAACCTAGGATTTGACATGCAATACCTATGTGAACCCAATAGCCATTATATGAGATAGCTCTCACACCCCACCTAACCAAAAATTGAACCAAAAAATAAAATGTTGATGAATTGAAGCAATGTATGTTTGCAGACCTTGTCATGGAACAATTCAACTTTATAAATCACATCTCCTTCACCATTATAATGATGCAACAACAAAAAGAATATAGGTTAAGAGTTTAACGGTTCGCCATCGGACATGTTTAAAACTGTTAAGCTTTCGTTAGGATTAGCTATGAATTCTTCAGGACCAAATTATTATAATCAAAACATAGAGATTGCCAAAGCCTATCTCACAATTTAACAAAACAAATCCTATTGTTCATAGTTATAAATGTGTTGATTGTGATATGGAATAATAATGTAATAACATACAAACAACATATAAAACCTACATAAACTACTCTCTTTCACTACTATACAAAACAAAACATATTTACAACAAGAAACTTCAAACTACAATGGCACAAATATATTGGTCATGCACTAGTTGTCATTCCAGATGTAGAATTACTTTTTTTAAACATTTATTTAAATAAAACATTAATAAAAGAGATGCAATTTTGAAATCATGTCAAATGCAAAACCTACAATTAACTAAGAATCTAAATTGAAATTCATGACTAAGTTCTTTTGGCTGCGATAGGGCAAGAAATGTGCCATTTAACAACTATTGCACCCAGTTTTCTGGACTGGCAAAATCATGGGCAGGGCAAGACTAAAAACTGATTTAAAAAATACATGTGGATGAATCAAATCGTTGTTTAATATAAATATAATCTCTGAAACTCAAGTAGAACAATTAGCAGAGATTGTATTTCATTACTTTGAGCAAAAAAAAACCAAGACTCTTGGCAAAGTCTTCAAGATTCCAAAACAAAACAGGTGATTGATCCTTATTCATACACTCTTTAGTAGTGTCGAACCAATCAGAAAGCAAGAAACTAAAATATGGAGTGCATTTAAAGTGTTAAATGACCGTTCAATGCGCGCACTACATCTTTGATTCATTGTTCAGGCATCTTGGGTTTGCCGATTTTCACTGTGGGTGTTAGCAAACTTGTTAACATATCTTTATTCGTTATTACATAGATCAAAATTATGCTCAAATTGTGAATTTTGATCTGCGTAGTGTCGTGTATGAATTAGGTCAATACATGCGTATGCTTTGTTTTCTTGAAAAATTAGAAAAATCAATGCACTTGCGCAAATGTTGATATGCTCACAATAGCACTCCCCTGCAGGGTCGTGCCATTATTCACATATTAACATCAGCGTGCGTGCATTGATTTGTCTACTTTCTCTCGAAACAACACATACGCATTTATTGACCTATCATTAATTATCAGGTTGTGTTTTGAATATTCCCTTCTTCTACTTGGACCATAGATTAGACTAATCAATGGATTAAGATAAGATGAGGCACATTTCTATAGCGTTTTTTTGAAACGCAAAATTTCGCGATTTTTGAATTTTCAATAAAATTGGGGTCTTAAGAACTGATGCAGGCTCAAAAGTGGGGCCATAAGAGCTAGCAGCAGAGGGTGAAAAAGGGGGTCTTCAGCGCCGCACATACCTATACCCTTATCCAATGTCAGTGCCCCACCCCACGGATTTATCTACATGTATACTTACATAATTTTAACATTTTCTATCAAAACAGTGTTACAAACATTCTCTAACAACATCAAAAACAATCATATGTCATTTCATGCACATTCCTTTATCTAGCTAAAACACACAAGGTGAAATCAAGCTATATGTAATGCGCCTCAAGGCAAGTCAAATCACAACTAGAACATATAAAGTAAATGACCTACACACAACCTCAATTTGAGGTCACCATAATTCCCAAAATTTAAGAAAAACAATACAAATGCATTGTAAACTACCATCCGCACTGTTAATCTTCAGAGCTTGTTCACCTATTTTGTTCATCTATGTGCTACAATATAGCAAACTCTTGAGGTCTGGGCACGGACCAGGCTGGGATCAGGCTGTGGACCAGGCTGTGGACCAGACTGTGGACCGGGCTGTGGACCAGACTGTGGACCAGGCTGTGGACCAGGCTGTGGACCGGGCTGTGGACCAGGCTGTGGACCGGGCTGTGGACCGGGCTGTGGACCAGGCTGTGGACCAGGCTGTGGACCAGGCTGTGGACCGGGCTGTGGACCGGGCTGTGGACCAGGCTGTGGACCAGGCTGTGGACAAGGCTGTGGACCAGGCTTGGGATCAGGCTGTGGACCAGGCTATGGACCAGGATGGGGACCAGGCTGTGGACCAAGCTGTGGACCAGGCTGGGGACCAGGCTGTGGACCAGGCTGTGGACAAGGCTGTGGACCAGGCTTGGGATCAGGCTGTGGACCAGGCTATGGACCAGGATGGGGACCAGGCTGTGGACCAAGCTGTGGACCAGGCTGGGGACCAGGCTGGGGATCAGGCTGTGGACCAGGCTGTGGACCGGACTGTGGACCAGGCTGTGGACAAGGCTGTGGACCAGGCTGGGGACCAGGCTGTGGACCAGGCTGTGGACTGGACTGTGGACCAGGCTGTGGACCGGACTGTGGACCAGGCTGTGGACCGGACTGTGGACCAGGCTGTGGACAAGGCTGTGGACCGGACTGTGGACAAGGCTGTGGACAAGGCTGTGGACCAGGCTGTGGACCAGGCTGTGGACAAGGATATGACCAAACTCAATTCTGTGTTGTATTTTATGAATTACTTGGTGAGATTTTCAACAAATCATTTTGATTTATCTTTCATTAGTCCATGCAACACTAAATAAAACAAATAAACAATTTTCTCCTATTTTGGTGGGAGTTTTGGTGGGTTTTGTAATAGCCACATGATTTGTGTTTGGGGTGTGGGGGTAAAGCAAACTGTATCCAGTCCAGTGAAAACACTGAAATCAACACAATATACATACACTCATTGGACCACCCTTCTCATTTCCAAAGACTTATTCCTTACAATCTCCAGTCTAAAATGGAACCTGTGAAGTCAATTATACTGCTTTCTTTTCCTTTTATATCCCAAAAATACTTTCAATCAAATGGTCAAAATATTGAATCTGAAACTGAAAAGAGAGTTAATCCTAAAAGATATAGATTTAAAGAGAGAAACAAAAGTGATTGCAAAAAACCCTGAACCTTTCTCATTTCCAAAGACTTAGAACCATACAATATTCAATCTTAACCCTAACCCCCCTGAGTGCTAAAAAATGCTAATCCAAAGTCCCTCTCCAAACGCATGCGCCGTCGGTTTTCGATGACCTAGTCAACCGAGCCTATATAATGAGCGCGGTATACTGCGCGAATGTGTAGCTGAGGGCCGTGGCTTAGTGGCTGGAAGGTGGGGCTTGAGAACGGAGGGTCCCCGGATCGATTAGTTGGTGTTTTTTCCTCAAAAATTGTGATCCCGGTCAAAAATCCTAAACCGGGGTTAGGGTTAAAAAGACCCATGAAGTCAATAATACTGCTTTCTTTTTTCTTTTCAATACCAAAGTACTTTCAGTTACATTTCAAATGGTAAAATAAAGTTTAATCTGAAACTGAAAAAGAGAGTTAATCCTCAAAAGGAGATCAAGATAAAGAGAGAAGGAAAAGTGACTGCAAAACAACGAACCTCTAGGGTGAATCTTGTAAATTTCTGGGATCATACCCGGTTGCTGCGTTGTTGCTGGTGATGAAACTACGTCTACATCTACGGGTACATCCGCCTTTTTTATATTTTACAACGACAAACAAAAAACAAATGGACAATATATGAGTCTACTATCTACGATGGATCTAAGCAAATGATGTAGGGACAGTGATTATGTAACATTTTGTAAATGATTTTGAAACTGTCTATTATACAAATATTGAATGCCTGAGCGTGTAATAGTAAAAACTATATCACAAGGTCAAATTTGGATTTTTCCATTGCACGAGGCGAAGCCGAGTGTAATGGAATAATCCAAATTGGACCGAGTGATATAGTTTTACTATTGCACAAACAAAAGGTATTCAATATTTGTTTTATATCATGATATCATATCATTCTTGTCCAGCCATAATGACAGTAAAAACTATCACATGGTTGAAATTAGGCCTATCATGATATAAGACACAATATTTAGATTTTGTTTAAATACATATCAAAAAATTTAATACTGGTTTTGCAATCGGAAAAGTTTGAAAACCATCCACTGCACAATATTCTTCTATTGTTTAACACATGTCTGTTGTACCAAAATATTATTGACAATTTACGGGAAACCTAGGATTATCTTAGTTTTTGTAATATATGATCAGATCACCCCCCCCCCCTTTCTTTGAGATACATGTTCAATTTGTATTTCTAGTTCATCTCTTTATCTAAGGTTAAAGGTATTGCGCAGTGGTTATATGGTTACGGCATGATCAAGCAAAATGTATCTATACATTAAGGCTGATGAAATGAACACATACACATGCAAAACAATACATACACAGACACAAGGTACATGCACTCTTACATGTGGCAAACATGCATGCATGTAATATGTTAATGAGGTCATTTACATATAGTGACCTCCTTACCTCTGAGCTCATGAAACAATGAAAGATTGCCATAAAGAAACCCTGAATTGAGTAAAACATGTAAGTTAAAAGATGCAATACAGATTTGATTAATTATTAGATTACTTATTGAACAGATGACTGTGCAATGGCTGACCATACGAATGGAATAAGCTTAAAGGTCAATCAAAATGGTGATTCAAGTAGGCTTCACTCTATGGAGTATTTTCAGAAAAAATATAATGTAAAAATAATAACTCTTACATATTGTCCAGGGAAAAAGATATACATAAAACCAATCATAATTGCCAGTGTTTCTTTTTTAGTGTGGGGTGAAACGTATGCGGATGACACATTACTTCGTAACAAGTGTAACTCCCAACTCAGTATCCGTCTGGGACTCGGTCGATAGATCTGAACAAACAAAAGTTATCAGTGAATGCTTATGCTATCGACATATTGAGCTTCCGTGTGCGAGTCTGAGTAACACCTGTGACATTAGGCCTACTGGGTAGTAACCTGCCATTGTCAGTATGGTACAAATTATGCAAGCTTAGAAACTCTTTATTTTGTTTCCTGGGCAAGATTAAATGGTAGTTCTTATTGTATTTTTTTTTTAAATATCCGCCATTGAATAAAACATACATGAATCACCATTTTGGTTGAGCGTTAAGCATAATGTGCAACTTGAATACAGCGCACAGCTGTATTCCATATGCAAAGTGATGTCATGGGTGAAAAGCTGTATTCCATATGCAAAGTGATGTCATGGGTGAAAGAACCACATAATGCCAATCACTGTAATATTTTGACAGTTCAATTATATCAATCTGATTAGAGCTTGCGCTGTTATAGTTTATTGGACATATTCTAGGAGGATTGGGAATCGAACCAGGGTCTCCAGCATAGGGATCACATTCCACTCTGCCACTTGACGTGACTTTTTGTGACAGAATCGATATAAACAGATTTTTGGTAGGGATTAAGTTTGGCGAAGTTTCTACAACAACTATAAAGAAATTAGCAATAAAGTTGACTCCAATGCAGAGCAGTGCTGTGACTAAGTCATAACCCTCGACTGGCCTCGAGTCACAAGTCATATGAAAACACAAAATTTTGAGTCAAGTCAATCAAGATAACTCAATGTATTTTTAATGGGATTAAAGGCATATTATGTGATCTTTTCCAGAGAGCACCCTCTATTCATGATTATTTTTAGAAAGTAAATTTTCTTGCAGATTTACATTTCTGATCATAAATCGTACATACATTTCAAGTTACAGAGCGATACGATTCCTAATTACCTCAAAATCATGGTTTTAGAGTGAATTTAGTGTGAAAATATAAACTGTCGTGTTATCCCAACAGTTTATTTTCACTCTAAAACCATGATTTCAAAGCAATTAAGAATTGTATCGCCCTGTAACTTGAAATGTATGTACGATTTATGATCAGAAATGTAAATCTGCAAGAAAATCTGCTTTCAATTTTTTTCGATGTTTGAGGGCGTTCCCTGGAAAGATCACATAATATACCTTTAAGCCAATAATTTTATGGCAAGTCACAGGGATAGATGTCACGTCAAGTCACAAGTCAAGTACATGTCACAGCCCTGATACAGAGGGAGAATGCAGGAGGGAGAATGCAGGAGGCAGAATTTCAAAAGTGTAAGTGAAAGATACAGAAGGAAAATACAAGTACTGTCAGACTTAGTGTGTGACTTAATTGGTAGATGAATGGAGACAATGCAGCATATCACCTAAGTGAAATATTTGACAATATCTTTAGATCATTATCGTTCAGTTCAATATGACCCATAAGTGCCTATTTTTCAATTATTTCATATTGAATTAGTGTTCTTCCATCATTTTGTTTCTATTTTGATTTAAATTAGTTTGCAGCCTATGAAATGAACTCTGGCTTTATAAATAATGAACTGAGACTAAAGCCTAGAACAGGCCTTCTCAAATGGTGGCGCGCGCGCCACTTGTGGCGCATTTCATCAGTCCGAGTGGCGCGTGGAAGGACGCATGAAAAAATAACAAAATAACAAAATAACAAAAGAAAAAAATAAATAAAAAAAGAAGAAGAAATATATCCCCAACTTCAACCAGATCGCAAGAAGCATGAAGAGCCACTTCAGCCACTAACTGCAGTGGGGTAAGTCATGATTATTAGTAGTAGGCCTATTGATTATCACTACATTTGCTATTATTTTTTGTACATTTTACCATCAACATCTCTTTATTTCTCGTACCATATTGCATGCAAATTTGTATAGCTCTCCTTAGCCTCTTAAAAGGGGGTAAACCCATGAGCTTCAAGGGGGATTTGCCCCCTGGATCCCCACCAGGGGCCCTAAGGCGGACCCCTGGACCCCACTCGTTATTCGCTATGCTCGCAGAGATAGTGGCGCTTCTAGATCACTAACATCTCAAAAGTGGTGCTTCATAAAATCTAATTGAGAAGGCCTGGCCTAGAATATGATTCCCTTAATAACACTATCAACACAGACATTCTCTACTGATGACAAACACACATATATAGGACAATCTTTGTTTTACAGCGCAATAGGGGACAATTAATTTCCACACCACAGTGATGTAATCCTCACTGGTCCTGTACACTAATGCAAGCATCAATTTGAATCCTGAACCTACCCTCCTCAAGCTTCACATTAATTCATCTTCCTTCAAGTAAAAATAGGTCAAGATTTGTTCTTTCCTGCAATTTATTGGGTGAAGAATTCAGCTCAGTGCACTACATGTTCATTCTATAGTAATATATGGAAGAAATCTATATATAGGTGAAGATTTGCCAAAGATTCATCTGTCCAAAATATAATTAGTTCAAAATACACCCCCTCAAAGATATTACTAGGCAAAGATTAGGCGTTTAATCCTTTACGTTCTAAGAGGAGGGTAAGTTCAAGATTCACAATTGATGCCTGCATAAAACACTGACTAGTTACTGTAGGCGTCTAAATACCAGATAAATGAAGAACTACTTCTTAAAATAAATTAATATTACATGAAATACAATATTGAACTATTTTCAATTTCTAATCCTCTAATAATCTTTTATATTTGATCCAAATAGTTCAAGTTGCTTGCTAAGTGCTTTCTGATACTATGAACAGAGATTGAAATAATTCACCTTATTTACACATTTGAGTTATATTTTGCAATAAAATAACAAAGATTAAAAAAAAAATGAACAATTTGTTTGGGATAAGGGATTCTATTAGCCTTATTCAGATTTAGTGGTTTACACAATCTTCGATTTCATCGTCATCAAAAAACAAGGTGAAACTACGCTTCCTGAGGATGATATGTTGGCCCTTTCCCCTGAGCTGATCTTGCTATGAATTAAATTATGGATACCAAGATAATACTTAGGATAATACTTAGGATTAGACATGAATTTTAAGAATGTGCTGCCTATTTAATGATCGACATATGAATGATACAAATATTGATATAATAAAAGAACAATAAGTGCACCATCATGATAAAAAAAATTAAGATTTAGATGAAATCTCTCCATTTCACAAAATAAAGGGAAACAATTAAGTTTAAAATAATTGTGACTTTTAAATTTAATGATTAGAGATCAATTTTAAAGGGTTTGGTATATTAAACAAGCCATTTCATGTCCACAAAAGGGAAAAAAATGTCACAAGAGAAAATGTACAAAAATGCTAAAGTTGTTGTAGCCAGCTTCCATGCGCATGAAATCAAGACTTCCAGACACCCTTAATCACAATTTGGTAAATTCTATCCCATCGGAATGTCTACATTACAATATAAACAAGTTTGGACTGTACCATTTATTCTCAGGGGTGTATGTGGTTTGATCCTCTTACCTGTAGGGAGTTCAGTATGACAAACAAGTAGGATAGTCCCACTGCCAAGTGCTGTATGAATCCAATGACCCAGGTCATGCCAAGAATAGGCAGAAGCAGCACAGAGCTACGCAATCCAGCTCTGTAAGTAAACAAATAATGTACTTATTTAAGTTAGCTTAAAATGTATTTTGATGTATTATGTTGCAAACCAAAAATTCGAATAAAAAATATTTTAAAAATACAAAAATAATATAAATAATAATAATGTATTCCCTTAAATAACCAATATATAAATTTAAAACAATAAAATGATGAACCAATCCACAGCGTTACAAATGACAACAAATATATATATAAAACACAGGTGTATCCCACTGTGCAAAACAAATCCTGCATTCCTCGCTTTATTGTCTAATGTTGCCTGTTAATCTAGAGGGTATGTAGAGTACTTACTTGACACGTTTCACAACATCGCTGGCGCCATCTCCTGTGTCCTGTAGCTGCGTTGCCATGATAACCACCTTAGCAACTCGGATCAACACTATAAAATTGATCTGTTAGAGAAGAAAAAAAATCACTTCAATTTTGGGTGGATGTTAAGAAATATCTTGGTAATATCAAGAAAAACAAACATGCATGTATACACTTTGATCTTTTTGTAATGTGTGGAAGCAAAGTAGGTATATAATATTCTAACACATATTCATTCAATTAAGTTAATCACTAATGAATTTTATTTATTTATTTAACATTCTCTGTAAGCATTTTTTACATTTTATTCGATATCTTGGAAATTTCCCCTGGAGTTGCACCCTTCTTGAAATGTCTCAGTACCAGAGTGAAGTGTTCAGAATTTTCAGAGTTACAACCGATACTCATCATAATTATAGGTAAAGAGTTTAACAGGTTTGCCATCGGACACATTTCAAAATGTCAACAATTCATCTGGAATTCCTCCGACTTCTTCAGGACCAAATTATTATGTGTACAGCATAAGACTGACACTTCTCTAAATGTTATCCTCATTTAGGCTGCCCCTTCCCTGATGATTTGAGAGTATGTGTCCCTTTCCCGAAAGCAGTGGCTCTGAAAAGAAAGAGCTTTTAAACAGATAGAATTGAAAAATAATAGCCATTGTCTTTTACCTTGATAAAGACCTGATAATCGAAACAATAAATACTTTTTTATACATCGTCAAAAATCACATTTACTTGTTTATAACTACATTTTAAAAAGATAGGTCGATTTGAAAGTAGGTGGCTGCTTTCTTATTTATTGATGATTCTCCTACTTTGAAAATTGGTGACTCTGAAAAGAACCATTCAAATGGATGGCCCCTTGTCCACTGAACAGAGTTGGCGGCTCTGAAAAGAGCTCTTCAAGAAGGTTTCTGCTGGCCTACTATTAAATTTGGTTCTATTAGAACCTACTCAAAAGGACTGCCCTTGAAATAACATAGACTCTGTCCCTTGCAATAAAAAGTCTATCACACAGTTGTCATACAGCATGTTTTTATTAGGCTAACTGGCTTTTATCATATTAACAAAAAGGTGGTTAACAACCGGTTGCTTGCGTGAGCGGAGTGTTTTTATTGTGGTCCGACGGTCAAACTTTCTGGCTGCTGTTGACCTAATTATATTAAATGCCAGGGAAAGGTTGTACACCGCATGCTCTAATGCTTTGTCATAAATATTTGTTTTTAAACACAAATCCCAACCTTGATAACTCTTCTTTAAGGTTCAAATTATATTCTAAAATAATAAAAATTTGATAATTGTATTTTGAAATGCATTTTCAAAACAAAATTACGGTATCATTATATATAAAGGAACAACACAAATAAGTTCACCATTTATTCGAACGAGCCTAATACAAACACGACAGCTGATTGTGCTTACAACAAGTTCCAGGTTTTTGACAATTTGCTTAATTTTGAACCCTTGATAGCTTCTTTGCTCCGCAAAAATAAGCTCATCCTTTTAAAAATTTCAACGGCGCGGCGCAGTGTTGTATAATGGCAGCGTACATGTTTGTGATGGGTTTACAAACTTGCTACGCCAAAAGGTAATTTAATTGTCACATGATCATGCCTACTTTCTTTTTATTGGTGAATTTTAATCCGTTAACTGGCATATGTCGCTATTTTTACTTCAGTAAAAACATGCTGATAGTGGTCACTGATCTGTAAAGATTACAGAGATACTCAGTCATTAACCTGTCATTGTTACACTGACTTACCACAATGATTGGTATAATAGGACCAATAAAGGCCCACAAGGTGTTATCTTTGAACTGGAGAAAACAGCTGAAAATAATAATACAGCAAACAGAATCAAATTAACAAATAGTTAGATAAGGTGATGATAAAAAAAAAGGTTTAGGAGCACAAATTAAAGTCGTCGTCAGAATACTTCAGCACTTTTTTCTGTGACAACTGCGTACAGCGTAAACACTGAAGTGCGTTATAGAACAGAGTCACAACAGCGTTATCTTTGAGCAGTTAGACGCGCCGCAGCCCCTGTAATCCGATTGGCCGCGATCATATCTATGGGTCATGAATGTCCCCGCCCACACGCTTATTAACTAGATCGCGTGCGTTGGCGGTTTTAAAAAGTGCCGAAGTATTCTGACGACGACTATAACACATACAGGTTCTTTAAAAGGGTAATTTACACATTTATTTCTTTTGGTTTAGTTTATAACTTACAACACCAATTTCAACCCCTTATGTTAAAGTCTAAGGTTACCCCTGCTTGCATGGTTTAATACCACATTCACTGTATACAACTATGCAAATAACTTTTTATTTTGATAACTTTTGAGATTTTATGATTCAGCAAGTTACTGTTAGTCCCTTCTTCCCATCATAGCCATTAAATATGAGGCAACATTAGCTATCAATAATGGAAGCTATATATTATTATGCAACTGTATTTGTCGTCATTATGCTTTGGACATAATTCCAAATAGACAAGCATATGCTATATGTGAACTTGTATCATTGTATATCAAATATTCATTATAAGGGTTAAAGCTGTGTCACCAGTTGTGTCAAATTGTGTGCAAAGCATATTGACACCACTGTATTTATAAAAAATGATACTTGGGTGCTTTGCTAGACAGAAGTCAACTAAAGTCAATAATGAACTTAATAACTGCAAAAGCGCCCTCAATGTTGGTACTTACAATCCAGCCTTGCCGTATTTGTCCCATTCAACACATGTAGTTATTCCAACTATCAACACAGGAATACCTGAAAATATGTGAACAAGATTATCAGTCAATATGGGGGAAACAAATCTTTACTATACTATAATTTGATTTTTTACCAAAAATGTGATTTTCACGATTTTGGAGGTTACAAAAATCATGTTTTTTGGCACTTTTTGGTCTATAATTCAAAAAATAAATAAGATATTAAAAAAAAAAACCTCCTAGAGAATTTTATTAGGATTATAATAAAACTAGTATGACAAAATTTGACAAAATATAGTTTGAGTTATCTTGCCCGAACTTAAAATGGGTCAAAAAACGTGTTTTTATAATTTTCTCCAAATTTGTCAATTTCATGATAATGGTTGAATTCATTGAACCCTTTCCTTCAAGAAAATGTATACTTTTATATAGATTTAATGAATAATGAAGGCGTTACAGTACTTTTACAGAGGCTATGCTGAGGGACCACACCACTTTAATAACGTTAGCTAATTTAAAGTCAGTAATCGGTATCAAAAATCTTAGATTTACACTAAACAAACAAATGTCTTCCCCACAATTTGAGACCTCATTCTTGAAAATCAAGTGGATACTTTTAAAGTTATGATGACATAAGTAACCAGACCAACTGAAAACAAAGTTGTAGTAAAATTATTTTCAAATTAATATCATGCCTAGCGTGTACTCAACAGTGACAATTTGTGTGAAATGAATCACAGCTCACCATTTATCCATACATGCCTGACCAGCACACAGTGTTCAATACAAAAAAAACCCCCAAAAAAACCTGTTTTTGTTAGGTATGGTTACTATAAGCATCCTAACCTAAAGAGTATCCAATCAATTTTGATGAATGAGGTGTCATATTCTGGAGAGGAAAGTTGTTCATTTAGTGTATATCATAGATTTTAATACTGATTGCTTGCTTGCTTATGGGGACTCAAAAGGTCGGACTTTTGTGATGGCCTTCCACACTGCTCTATCATTCATGCAATTTTCAGAACTTATCCACTTAAGCCGGTGTCCTCTGTAAGAATCCTAATACTGATTTTAAATTGAATAACATATCAGAACCTGGTCAGGAACCTTTTGTGTAAGGTGCATGCCTGGCACCTAAAAGTACACTATTCCACGTGCAAATTCAGCTTACCCCAGCCCAAGATGAAGTAGGCAGACAATCGAGACTTCTCACTGTCAAACACCTGGATGATTTGTCGGTAAAGATGGATACCTTCGACCAACATCCAGCTAAACATGGCGGTGTACAGGAAATGAAGCAACACGGTGATCACTTTACACATAATCTGAAAGACAACAGTAACACATTTGAGAACCCATATACAGCATATTTTTATATTGTTTATACAGTTTAAGCATATTTGTACAGAAAATATTGGGAATTCCCAAGCCAATTTTGCCTCAAAATTTGCTTTCAAAATTAGGAATTCTTGTGTCTTATACAGTGTGCCCAAGAAAAGTGTCATCTAATTTGATGGTATTCTATAATTTAAGTTCTACACCAAGGATTAAAAATATAGTTATTTTTATTTTTTGCCTACAGGTTATGACAAAGAATTTGTTACCTTCCTCAGTGGTTTGTGTTTGATCCAAAACCGCTGTTTCAAGGCTGTTTTTGTGACATCATTAGAAGGAGATGATGCCCTCAGGAACAAGGTGTGGTAAAGTTGACTGATTTGATATGTCAAAATCAATCTGGTGACACTTCATGAATGGCGACGAGGAGGCCTATCAACTCAGTCACCTTCACGACAACTGAATCCAGAGGGTGCCATCTCTTTCTGATGACATCACTAGAAAACAGCGTTGAAATACTGGTTCTGGATCAATCATAAACCACACAAGAAGACAACAAATTGTTTGTCAAAACCAGAATGGATACAATTTGAGTTAATAGTTGCCTTCCATTTACATTTTTTGCTGTGATAATTCAATTCATATCATTACAGCACACAAAAACATGTTCATTTGATGCGTACCTCACTCTCGGTTCTATCGGCTCCCAACATGAATGTCAGCGTCGCAAGGCCAGTGGTTACCATCAAAGTCATGTGGATGATGATGCGTTCTGACATCAGGCTCGACCTGGGAATGAAAGATTTGGAGTGCGTCATTATACAGGAAGGTTAGAGAAGGAGGGGGAGAGGGGTGGGTATAAAGAGGGGTTCCTGAAGGGACAATTATCTGGAATAATTCTAGAATTCAACTTAATTTCCAATTGTGAAGGCTAAAATTGATCTATGGTAGATTCAGTCTAAGTAAGGTAATTCTAAATCTAACTTTGTTCCAGCATTTCTGTAAATAAAATTTACTGGTAACGGATATCTGTAACTGGGGATGAGACTTTAAGGATATGTTGGATAGTAAATCCCAATAAGTATCAATATCATCTTTAGGGCTGGAACTTGATAAGACTTTAAGGATATGTTGGATAGTAAATCCCAATAAGTATCAATATCATCTTTAGGGCTGGAACTTGATGAGACTTTAAGGATATGTTGGATAGTAAATCCCAATAAGTATCAATATCATCTTTAGGGCTGGAACTTGATAAGACTTTAAGGATATGTTGGATAGTAAATCCCAATAAGTATCAATATCATCTTTAGGGCTGGAACTTGATAAGACTTTAAGGATATGTTGGATAGTAAATCCCAATAAGTATCAATATCATCTTTAGGGCTGGAACTTGATGAGACTTTAAGGATATGTTGGATAGTAAATCCCAATAAGTATCAATATCATCTTTAGGGCTGGAACTTGATAAGACTTTAAGGATATGTTGGATAGTAAATCCCAATAAGTATCAATATCATCTTTAGGGCTGGAACTTGATGAGACTTTAAGGATATGTTGGATAGTAAATCCCAATAAGTATCAATATCATCTTTAGGGCTGGAACTTGATGAGACTTTAAGGATATGTTGGATAGTAAATCCCAATAAGTATCAATATCATCTTTAGGGCTGGAACTTGATAAGACTTTAAGGATATGTTGGATAGTAAATCCCAATAAGTATCAATATCATCTTTAGGGCTGGAACTTGATGAGACTTTAAGGATATGCTGGATAGTAAATCCCAATAAGTATCAATATCATCTTTAGGGCTGGAACTTGATGAGACTTTAAGGATATGTTGGATAGTAAATCCCAATAAGTATCAATATCATCTTTAGGGCTGGAACTTGATGAGACTTTAAGGATATGTTGGATAGTAAATCCCAATAAGTATCAATATCATCTTTAGGGCTGGAACTTGATGAGACTTTAAGGATATGTTGGATAGTAAATCCCAATAAGTATCAATATCATCTTTAGGGCTGGAACTTGATGAGACTTTAAGGATATGTTGGATAGTAAATCCCAATAAGTATCAATATCATCTTTAGGGCTGGAACTTGATAAGACTTTAAGGATATGTTGGATAGTAAATCCCAATAAGTATCAATATCATCTTTAGGGCTGGAACTTGATAAGACTTTAAGGATATGTTGGATAGTAAATCCCAATAAGTATCAATATCATCTTTAGGGCTGGAACTTGATGAGACTTTAAGGATATGTTGGATAGTAAATCCCAATAAGTATCAATATCATCTTTAGGGCTGGAACTTGATAAGACTTTAAGGATATGTTGGATAGTAAATCCCAATAAGTATCAATATCATCTTTAGGGCTGGAACTTGATAAGACTTTAAGGATATGTTGGATAGTAAATCCCAATAAGTATCAATATCATCTTTAGGGCTGGAACTTGATAAGACTTTAAGGATATGTTGGATAGTAAATCCCAATAAGTATCAATATCATCTTTAGGGCTGGAACTTGATGAGACTTTAAGGATATGTTGGATAGTAAATCCCAATAAGTATCAATATCATCTTTAGGGCTGGAACTTGATAAGACTTTAAGGATATGTTGGATAGTAAATCCCAATAAGTATCAATATCATCTTTAGGGCTGGAACTTGATGAGACTTTAAGGATATGTTGGATAGTAAATCCCAATAAGTATCAATATCATCTTTAGGGCTGGAACTTCAGATGTTTTTTCCAACTAGCCAGTCGGGCAGGTAACTTACAAATATATCTGCCCAACAGAATTTCCACCAGCCAGTGTAACTCACTTACGCTGTGAGTTTGAACAATTGTACCGGCCAGTCGGTCGAGTACTTTTGCATCTTCGCGCGGGTGGGTCCTATTATCAGGCGGGCGGGTCCTATTATCAGGCAAATTGGGTTATCAGACCTGATAATCGCTGTCTTTGTTTCCTGAAACATAGTTCAAGCTTATACAATGGGATGGTGGGTCCTTGACCTGAGACCTAAGCTTACCTTAATTAAACAAGTATTCCTATGGCAGCAACCAGGGCTAACCCTTGACCTGAGACCTAAGCTTACCTTAAATAAACAAGTACTCCTATGGCAGCAGCCAGGGCTAACACAAGCTTACCTTAAATAAACAAGTACTCCTATGGTAGCAGCCAGGGCTAACACAAGCTTACCTTAATTAAACAAGTACTCCTATGGTAGCAGCCAGGGCTAACCCTTGACCTGAGACCTAAGCTTACTTTAAATAAACAAGTACTCCTATGGCAGCAGCCAGGGCTAACACAAGCTTACCTTAAATAAACAAGTACTCCTATGGTAGCAGCCAGGGCTAACACAAGCTTACCTTAATTAAACAAGTACTCCTATGGTAGCAGCCAGGGCTAACCCTTGACCTGAGACCTAAGCTTACCTTAAATAAACAAGTACTCCTATGGCAGCAGCCAGGGCTAACCCTTGACCTGATACCTAAAGCTTACCTTAAATTAAAAAAAGTACTCCTATGGCAGCAGCCAGGGCTAACCCTTGACCTGAGACCTAAGCTTACCTTAAATAAACAAGTACTCCTATGGCAGCAGCCAGGGCTAACACAAGCTTACCTTAAATAAACAAGTACTCCTATGGTAGCAGCCAGGGCTAACCCTTACCCTGAGACCTAAGCTTACCTTAAATAAACAAGTACTCCTATGGCAGCAGCCAGGGCTAACCCTTGACCTGAGACCTAAGCTTACCTTAAATTAAAAAAAGTACTCATATGGCAGCAGCCAGGGCTAACACAAGCTTACCTTAAATAAACAAGTACTCCTATGGTAGCAGCCAGGGCTAACCCTTACCCTGAGACCTAAGCTTACCTTAAATAAACAAGTACTCCTATGGTAGCAGCCAGGGCTAACCCTTGACCTGAGACCTAAGCTTACCTTAAATAAACAAGTACTCCTATGGCAGCAGCCAGGGCTAACCCTTGACCTGAGACCTAAACCTTACCTTAAATAAAAAAAAGTACTCCTATGGCAGCAGCCAGGGATATACACAAGCTTACCTTAAATAAACAAGTACTCCTATGGTAGCAGCCAGGGCTAACACAAGCTTACCTTAATTAAACAAGTACTCCTATGGCAGCAACCAGGGCTAACCCTTGACCTGAGACCTAAGCTTACCTTAAATAAACAAGTACTCCTATGGTAGCAGCCAGGGCTAACCCTTACCCTGAGACCTAAGCTTACCTTAAATAAACAAGTACTCCTATGGCAGCAGCCAGGGCTAACCCTTGACCTGAGACCTAAACCTTACCTTAAATAAAAAAAGTACTCCTATGGCAGCAGCCAGGGCTATACACAAGCTTACCTTAAATAAACAAGTACTCCTATGGTAGCAGCCAGGGCTAACCCTTACCCTGAGACCTAAGCTTACCTTAAATAAACAAGTACTCCTATGGCAGCAGCCAGGGCTAACACAGACATTCCAGTGCAGACTTTAGTTATTACATCTTGTATGCCAGCATGGTATGAACCAAGATCCTCCTACAAGATATCAGTAAATAAAACAACATGAATAAATGTCCTACAGAACTACTATTATTGCACCGGCAGGCCACAATATAGGCCCTAAATATATGTTGGGTTTAAACATAAGATGAATGCATACTGCAGACCGTTCAGGGTACGTATCATGTTACAAACAATATTGATATGTGTTACTCACAAAGGCCTGGCGACTTTGAAATAAGTGTGTTTTGTCCCAGACAGTTCTATCAAAGACATTGTCAATATACTGGATATATACCCTTGCTTTGTGTTAATCATTGTGGGATAGACACCCTGTATAATGACATACCTCGACATCCACATAATCCAGATACATCATAACTGCAAAGGTTGTAGTATGACCCGCTGCACATTTAACTACACTATCTTCATTCCCTCCGACCTTCATGCCACGAGTAGAGAATACAGTTTCATCTCTAGACAGGAAGAAAATGTGTAATAATCTGAAATATCAACGTAAGCCAAGGGAACAGGCGGATGGACCTCTTTTAGGCAGGTCCTGTCGATTGTGATAAGGGTGGGTGCTTTTTCACGGGGGGGGGGGGGGTCAAATGATTTGTGAACATTTTGGTACATTTTCAAGACAATTCTCAAAATACATTTAAAAGAGTTCAAAGTGTTTCAATTTTTCTTTTTAAGTTGTCTTTAAATTTTCACACAATTTTGAAAATTAGAAAAAACACCTCAAATTAAAAAAAAGTATGGGTGGGCTTAGGTGTTTTTTTACCTTGGCCTTACCTTAAATTTGTGCTTCTTTATTTAAAGGATACTGTAAAAATTGGAATTTCCATCCTATTAATTGTTTGTTCTTGCTAATTTTGAACCATTTTGAAAGTTAACAGCCCCCTTAAGTCAGTGCGGAAACATGTGGAGGATGAAGTGCTATTGAACATTTTAATCAATTTTGACAATATCTATGACATTTGAATCCTCGGCAGGCAACATATTTTGTGTATTGAAATACCATGTCTTATAATATTATACTTACTTGACCGTTTCATCATGGTAAACGCATCTAGGCTTCTGGGTCGGGTTGCCATTTTTGTCTTTTTTGGGCTGTAAAAAAAATCCCGCAAAAAGTAGAACAATTTTAATCCGATCAATTGAGCATAATTTTGGTTCTAAACTTCATGTAAGGAGTTACGAAACTAGTCTAGCGTGAAATCTTTATTCAGATATGATAAGCTTTATTTGGTATAATCCCTCAATAAAGTACTTACCCTCCACTAACTCTGCTTCCCTGACAAGAAGGTAACACCATTATTTGGTCAATTCAAAATCAATCCTATACTGTCCATAATTATTTGAAGTATTATTCTTCCTGTCTTTAACATAATTCTGATTTTCTCCATGCACTAGCTAGGTTTGCTAGTGCATTTTCTGGCTTCATAGAGGAACTTTGTTAGGATACATTGTTCCAATCCTAAGTCAGGAATCGCAAGCCCACAAAGCTTTCTGTGTTGATAAACTGAGAGTATCACGTTTAATATAGCCCTTTTTTCTTTTTTCCATTCAAGGATTATCTTCGTTCATACCAGTAGGTTCATAAAAATATACAAATCTTCTCTTACATATCCTTTGTATTCAATGACTTGCCTGTGGACAAACTGTTTTTTGAATAAAATTTGGTCTTATTTCCCTAGAGATTTTCATATCCATTAACGCTCCAATATGGACCTCTCCAGTGAAAGACCAAATTCTATTCATGTTTAACAACCTATAGAGTACCAAGTAGTTTCAAATCAAAACTGTTTTTTGTATAATTTCTATTGACCTGCTGTCTTATCTTAATTAAGACCATGAAATTGTTGTTTATGAAAATGTAAATATAATATTCTGTCTCCCAAATTTTGAGAAATCTGCATGTAAAAATCCTAAGATAACCCATTTGAATTTGTTATTTTTCCAGACAAGGTGAAATTTCCATATAGCACTACACTACTTTATATCACAACAACGAAATAATTACAGGAAAAAGTTGAAAGTCAGCTATAATTATACTCTTTTCAGATTTCAAAAAATGAAATCTATCTGCATGGGGTCCATTACATCAAATTTAAGATTCGTTTCAAGAAGAGTGATTCTTTTCAAGTTTTCAACTATTCTTAAGAAGATTTTTTCTTAATTTGTTCAATCTTCATGAAATAGCACCCATGTCAAACTATATACCTTGGTCCAACGTAAAAGAGCTCAACTTAGGAAAATATCTTTAATATTTTTCTGAACAAAGCTTACCCTTTCACCACTGAATTTTTTTCTCCAGTAAATCAAAAAATGAGAGGTACCTGTTTTAAAAAGCCTATCACATCATTAGTTTTCATTCAAAGTATATCAAACTATATATCTTTAGAAAGCTGATATATATACTCCAATAATATCATGTTCGTTTCAATTTTTTATATTTTTTCCCCGGTTGCCATGGCAACACAACTTTTGCGCAAATAAAGTTGAAAATATGAAATTTAAGGTTTCTGGCCAATTTGTTATAGGTTGTATTTTGTATAGCATAAAGAATTGTTATTAGTCACATGGCACAATGTTTTAGGAATATTTTGACGGATAAATCATGATCATCGATCGCTAATTACTGGAGTTATAGTTAATTAATTAGCGAAGCACGCCCTCTATTTTGGAAGTATTTTTATATAAATGTCAATATTGTGAACAACAAATGTCAATTATTTCAATGGAAATGATCCAAATGATGTCGTTTTCTTGGTTTCATTCAATGATAGAATGAAAGAAATACATGTGAAATTATCATAAACAGCATTTTAACAATAATTATTATGTAAATTAAGACTACTTAGAGGTGATTCCACCAGAATCAACACCTCCCTCATCATAGTCTTCCTCTTCAGAGACCCCTTCATCCATACTTTCAACATTTTTCATCACCACACTGCTATAAATTTCATTTTACTCATCACTGTATATCTAATTCACAATCGTTGCCATTATTAGGCAGTAAAACATCATAATCGTACAGATTCTAGGGTTTTTCTAAGCCCAATACCTCCCCTACTTGCCAAATCATCTCAGGAAACTGTCAGAGAAATAATAAGTTGAACACTTTTGCTGAAAATCCAGAATAAATCCGTCAAAAATTGATGAAATGCTGGCGTGTTTGGTATGTATAGACTCTGTGCACTGTTTACAAACCAGCAACTCAAGGCTCACTGTGCTGAACCTGTGGCCTTTTTACCAGGCGTTTTAGAGCGGCTCAACCCGTTTATAATGGTGAAAGGGTTAAGACGCGTTCAAAAATGACTCTTCTTACGGGGGCTGTGCACCTTCAGGTATAGCCTCCGTAAAACTGCCGTAACTTCTTCATTATTCATTTAATCTATATAAAAGTATACATTTTTTGGCAGAAAAGGGGTTCAATGAATTCAACCATGATCATGAAATTGACCATTTTGGAGAAATTATAAAAACATGTTTTTTGACCCATTTTAGGTTCTGCAAAGATAACTCAAAATATAGTTTGTCAAATTTTATCATACTAGTTTTATTATATTCCTAATACAATTCCTCAAGTTTTTTTGTTGTTGAAAATCTTTATCATTATATGAATTATTGACCAAAAAGTGCCAAAAATGTGCCAAAAATGTGATTTTCATGATTTTGGAGGTAAAAAATCACATTTTTGGCACTTTTTGGTTGATAATTCAAAAAATATAAAGATTTTCAAAACAAACAAAAAAGATTCCTAGGGAATTGTATTAGGAATATAATAAAACTAGTATGACAAAATTTGACGAAGTATATTTTTAGTTATCTTTGCAGAACCTGAAATGGGTCAAAAAACGTGTTTTATATAATTTTCTCCAAAATGGTCAATTTCATGTTCATGGTTGGATTCATTGAACCCTTTCCTTCAAGAAAATTGTATACTTTTATATAGATTAAATGAATAATGAAGAAGTTTCGGTAGTTTTACGGAGGCTGTACCTGGTCAATTTTTAAGAAGAATCTTATCCCTTACAAAATACGGCCCAAGATCTCACATTTTGAATTCTTTTTGCTCACTGTATTTGTACCTACCGGATCAGTCTTCATATCATAATTGATAGGAATAGACAGGGCTTCCCCGTTAACTATACACTCAAATGACAACATATTAGATGCCAGCTGTCCAGTGGCTTGTTTGATTCCCTTTTGTGGTTTGGGGGGATCGGTTGTAACGTTGGTTACCGCCAGCCTAAGTGCTGTTGTGTCCACGACGGCCGATGTAATGGTTACCCTTGTTGTACCTGAAATATATTGAAAATATAATGATAATGTAACCACTTTATTGATTAAGCCTTCAAGTAAAAAATAACTGTCAAAATGGTCATTTTTGCATGGTCAATATTACACGTTCTGCAGATTTCAACTGTTTTGCATGTTTTTAAATTCATAATTAGTAGCTTCATCACATAGACTTATACATATAAGAAATATTTAGGGGGTTATTATTTTTTATAACATTACTCTGTTTCAAGAGCCCAACCTTCCCATAATTTGCAAATTAGAGACTTTTGTTAAAATGTCAAACTATGAAACTTTACTCATTACATTGTTTCTAGCATCCTCAATTAGAAATCCTGGTAGCACAGGTTGAGTATTAAGGAAATTTGGCCTAGGTCACTGTGTATAAGCTGAGATTATTTAGCATCTGTTTGTTTGATTTTGCCAACAAGGCACAAGGCATGATTGCGTTTCATTTTTATCTTTTCCACACTGGTGTAACGCACTCACTCGGGATCATCTGGTGCGTCTTTATGTCATGACTGATTGATGATTATAGTGAACGCATAGTGCAATGCACTACACGGTTTGAACTACTTCATCTGTGTTTACACAGTATGCACTGCAGTTTTGGGCGCAAATGCTTGCATTGCATTTTTGGTGAGGCATGGAATGTTACAATAAAAATCAGATTTTGGATTAGGAGGCCAGTGGAGGTTCTACCAGGCCTGTGCCACTGTACAGACTCCCATTGCCGAGATTGAAGCCTTTCTAATAAGAGGTACATTGCGCGCCCCCATTCCAAGAGGTACATCACGCGTCTAAATTATTCTAACGAGTTATTAAGAGTTACATCACGCGTCTTAATTATGCTAATGTCAATTTAAGAGTTACATCGCGCGTATTTTCAGATATGGTACACGCCCATTCCCATATATGGGAAGCTTCAATTTTGCGATTCAAATTTCCTCTCCCATTATATAAGCTCCCTGGTTCTACTTATTAGTATTCTTTGCCTGGTAGTGGCGTTATAGAAAGAGATTTTGATGGTAGACACAATTGGCCTATTTGTATGGATTTATTAATCATCACACACATTTCTGATGATGAAAGCATCTAAATTATTTAACTTTATGTCAAAAGATATTGCGTAAATTAAAAAATAAACATTAAAGTTACAGAATGAAAATTTAAGCTCTTTTATATTTTCTCCTTCCACTTATAATCTTTTCATTTTTATTTTTGATTGATGGAAAGTTGATGAATCGGTAACATTGCCACCAGCATACCGTTGTCTGCTCTAACGTGTATCAAAATATTTCCTTGTGATGACCCAGAATTTCAGACGAAGGCGCTATATGACCTCTTAGGCTACAATCTCACAAATGAGATGAGTGACATGGTATAACAAAGTTCAAAGTATCACAGGGCTGGTATAACTTATCATTATCAAAGTTGTAGCATAGGGCTGATAACTTATCATTATCATTTATTATCAAAGTTGTAGCACAGGGCTGGTATAACTTACCATTATCATTATCAAAGTTGAAACTCTCAGAATTGACATCAACAGAGGTGCCGAGCTTTTCACCAGCTTCAAACTTAAACCCTTCATCTTCCAGTTCATCAGGAGCTGGATTTGAAGCTTCCAGTACTGCAAAGGAATTTTAGTTTTAATCTTAAAAGATTTTTTTAATAAATACACAAAATAATGTCTTATTGGAGAAGATGCAAACATCGGCGAAGCCTTCTAACAGCAATGAATGAATACAGGACACGAGTGTACATGATAACAACACACACTCATCATGCATGAGCACTCTCTCAGGGGCTGTGTGCAAATTGTGAACATGAGACATTGACGTAACTGGATATTTTACTAATTGCAGCACATAAACCTGTGTGTATACACACGAGCGTAGAAAGACAGAAGATACATACACATGTGTAAATGCTGCACCTGGAAAGTTACGTCACTGTCCAGAGGAAGACAAATAGAGTATAATGGGTCAAGGTTACAGGAAAAGGAATAAGTATATTTTTAAGCTTGGGACTGGGATGAGGCAGGGATCAGTAAGGGAAGAGGTAGGAGTATGAGTAGTGATGGTGTTTGTGGGGTTGGGACAGGGATCGGTAGGAGAGCGGTTGGGTTACAAGGGTAAGGATGGTTAGTATGTAGAGCAGGCTTTCTCAAGTAATTTCTTTAAAGTGCCAAATTCCTAAATCAAGAACCATGATGTGCCACTATCCATGTGAGTGTAGCGAGAAAACGGGTGGGGTCCCGGGTCCTGCCTTAGGACCGCTGGTGGGGGTTGAGGGGGCATAGCCCCCCCCCCCCCCCCCCCCCCCCCCGAAGCTCTTTGATTTTAGGCATATGAAATGGCTTAGGACGGCTCTCCTTGGGTATAATTCTGTGTTGCCCACAGACAGAAAAGTTTGAGAGACAAAACACCGATCTGGTATTGGTAGCAATTTGGCTGCCTACCACAACTCTTTTATCATTTATTTATATCATTCAGTATCAACTCTTTTATCATTCATATCATTTATCATATTTAAATTTGCATACAATGATGCACAATTGTGATGAGAAGAACAGTGATTGCAATGCCAACCTACCATTAAGTAAGGATGGACTTTAGCATATAAATGACAGAAATTTTTGACACCAAGATTTAACCTTGTCACTAAATTTTTTGAAATTGATCATGAAAACATGTATCATGAATTGCCATACTTTAATTTATAACCCAAATTTATTCTTGTTAATGAGCCAGCCTAACATAGACAAAGGCAGGACGGCGACTATACATAAATGACGACGCCAATTTTAATTCATTTGAATTAGTCTTCATTTTCATAACACTTCTCCTAGGACTTTCACTCCTGGAACTTTATGTTGTCCCCTGTATGGGATTTTTCTTGAAAATGCTAATTTAATTTGACAAAAGTAATAATTTTAGACAATTATTTTGCCACGGAAACGAAAACCGCCCAATCTGTGTTGTGTTGTGAAATCACACCATTTCAACCAACATTACTCATTTTTCATCAAGTATGATAGTCCTGACCCCACGTCATTTACGATCTGAGGGTACACACCCGACCCCACGTCTTTAAAAAGAACTGAGGGTACCTCCCGCCTTAAATTAATAGGGCGGTGGGTGGGTTTTAACTAACCGGACCTAACCTTTCAACCAACGTTTACATATTTTCCATCAATATTAATAGTCCTGACCCCACGTCGATTACGATCTGAGGGTACACACCCGACCCCACGTCTTTAAAAAGAACTGAGGGTACCTCCCGCCTTAAATTAATAGGGCGGTGGGTGGGTTTTTACTAACCGGACCTCACCTTTCAACCAATGTTTACTTATTCTCCATCAATATTAATAGTCCCGACCCCACGTCGATTACGATCTGAGGGTACACACCCGACCCCACGTCTTTAAAAAGAACTTAAACTAATAGGGTGGTGGGTGGGTTTTTTCTAACCGGACATCCGTTGCGGAAGGCAGCCAAAAAGCGAATGAGAATGACATGGTGATCAAAGCGAGACCTGCCGATCGAAACCGCGGGAAAACACCGGAAATGGAAGGCAAAAACCCGCGAGAAAGTTGAAAGCCAAACTTTCAGCCGGCAACTCTGTTCTCCTCGCATGCACGTCGGAAAACTTAATTAATAATGTGTAAAAAATGTCCAACTTTTAACATGAAGTGGTGTTTTATATGAAATTTTCAAACAATTAGCATAATTATTGAACAATGTTATGATTATATTGCAATAAAGTAAAAATCAATTAATCATGACATAAATTGTCATTTTGGGCAGGTTTCTGTTATTTGTTTTCTGTTATTTGGTTCTGTAATTAAGTTCTGTAGACATACGAGTATGTTTTTTTAGTTTTTTTATTTTTTATTTTATTTTTATTTTTTGTTTTGTGTGCTCATTTTCATTCATGCGCCACTTGAGATGTGCCGATGCGCCACTAGTTGAGAAAGCCTGATGTAGAGGTTGGGTTGGGAAATGGTTTCATGGTTGTTGGTTGGGGAAGGATGAGGGTATCATGGATGAGATAGGGGTGTTAGTGTGAGAGCGGGTGTGCAGGTTTTTTTCCTTATAAGTGGCGTCACCTGTAAAATTCTTACCAAGAGTATCCGTTCTAATTTCCAGTTTCTCTCCTACTTCCAGCTGTTGACCTATAGTGCTACCAATGTTGCTTACACTGCTCAACATGCTAGATGCAATGGCAGCCTTAGCCAAACTCTGCAATAATAAACACATAGATTGTCAAAATTTTCAAAACAAATTGATGATGTTCATCGCTTTTGACACTTATGGTTTTGATCAAATGTACCTTGTAAAAACAGTATAATATGTAACCAATGAATTGTCAAAATATTATAGCCTACTGACGGGTTAATGCCTCTGTGGTCTTAAATGCTATAAACAGGGCAATTGGTAGGCCTGAGGGTTGGCAATTTGTTAGTTTCTCACATGACTTCACTGAGCTGTTTTGCATAAAGCCACCCATATTAGATAGGTAATAGATGATGACACATTCGATGATGACGCAATCGATAATGACACAATCGATGATGATACAATCGATGACATTATCGATGATGACACAATCGATGACACAATCGATGATGACACAAATTATAATGACACAATCGATGATGACACATTTGAAGATGACACAATTGATGATGACACAAGAGATGATGACACAAGAGATGACACAGCCGGAATTCTAAAGATAATTTTGTTAATACATGGGGTCGTAAATTCCTCTCATTGTGCAAAACATTTTGTATACATGTTTTAAATGGTAGATTAAGTAATGATGTACAAGGTGAATTTACTTTCATTGGCCCAATGGGGTCTAGTGTAGTTGACTATGTCACAATGTCGTCTAAACTATTCAATTATGTAATTGACTTTGAAGTAGTGGCCAGAGTTGAATCAGTCCATCTACCCATTTGCTGGTCGTTAAAAACAAATAGATGTTACCGCTCTTATAAAGTACCAAATGTCGAAGTAAATACATCGACATATACAAAGTATAAATGGAATGACAATGACTTAGTACTGTATAAAGAAAAGCTCAATTCCAACACCTGTAAGGACATTTTTGATACGGCTATGAATTGTATTACAACCAATGTTGATTATGCCATCGAACTGATCACACAGGCACTGCAGTCTGCAGCCCAACATATGATTGTAACCCCAAACTCTCACCAGTGCTCAAACTCGGGTAATGATAATCCATGGTTTGATAATGCTTGTCGTCGTTTGAAAACAAAGAAACTATCTTTGCTCCGTACATTCCGGAAAACTAATGCTAAGTATGATTTTGTTCAATTCAAAGAAACCAGAGTCCTATTTAAATCAATATGTAGGCAGAAAAAGAACAAGTACAAACAGCAGTTACGGCATGATCTCCAAAAGAGTGCTAAAGACCAAAAACAATTTTGGTCTACTGTCAAACGCATTTCACGCATAAAAAACCGTATCCCGGCAACGCTGAACATGAGCGACTGGTTAGCCATTTTAAAACTGTTTTTGGATTAGATCATTCTGTTTATGATGACCCGGGAAGCGTTACTGTATATACACAGGCCACAAATGAAAATCCAAACACAGACAGATCGATCAATGATAATGACATGAATGGTGAAATCACACACGATGATATCAGCCGTGCAATCAAATCAATGAAAAAGAATAAGTCGCCAGGCCTGGATGGTTTACCGGCTGAGATCTTTCAATTCTCATCACACACCATGATGAAACTATTTCATAAGCTCTTTAATCATGTATTTGATAACGCAATTTTCCCAACAGCCTGGTCAAAAGGAATAATTGTCCCTATTCATAAAAAAGGATCTATTGATGAGGACCCTGGTAACTATACCCATCACATTATTGGATGCTTTTGGCAAGATCTTTACATGCATTTTACACTCAAGACTTGTTGAATGGTGCGAGCAAAATTCAAAAATTCCAGAAAACCAAGCAGGCTTCCGGAAAGGATATGCAACCACTCATAACATATTTACACTCCATAGTACTATTCAGAGGAATCTACTAAGAACAAGAGGGAAATTATACTGTCTATTCATTGATTTTAAGCAAGCATTTGATAGCATCCAAAGAGACAAACTACTCATTAAACTTAAGTCTGTGGGAATCACAGGGAAAATGCTGAATATGCTTGGTAGTATAAATAAAAATGTTAAAGCATGTATAAAAGATGGCAATCTTATTTCAGACATGTTTGAATGCCCTATTGGACTCAAGCAGGGCTGTCTTCTCACCCCCCTCCAATTTGCTATCTTTATCATTGAGCTATCAAATTATCTTGATACCAATGGTGCAACGGGTTGTCAATTAATGCCGGATACCACAGAAATCAATGCTCTTTATTATGCTGACAATATTGTTGTAATGGCTGATACTATAACTGGTCTCAATAAACATATTAGATCGATCCAGGAGTTCTGCAAAAATTGGGGGATGAAGGTTAATATGAGCAAAACTCAAATTATGGTTTTCCGTAAAGGAGGCCCGATTAGCCGCAATGAAAAGTGGACGTATAATGATCTCCCTCTCGATATTGTGTCAGAATATAAATATCTGGGCCTTACATTATCAACTGGCAATGCATGGGGGAAATCATCGAGACATCTTGCAGATCAAGCTTCCAAAGCACTTAATATTCTTAGAAAAACAATGTATGCTGTCGGTCATATGTCGTATGAGTCCTATTTTAAAATCTTCGATGCTGCTATTTTACCCATTTTAACATACGGCTCAGATATATGGGGTTTTAAGCGTTATGAATGTCTGGAAAAAGTTCAATACAAGGCCTGCAAGCAGTTTCTACAAATCTCTCAAAATTCTACAAATAATGCAGCAATTGGCGAGTGTGGTAGATATCCCATTTATGTATATTGTATTATCAACTGTATCAAATTTTGGTTAAAACTGTTAAGTATGGGAGATGAACGTTTACCAAAGAAAAGTTATGATATGCTTGTTTATTTTGACGAGAGAGGTTCGCGACGTGGGCCACTGAGATTAAATCTATACTTCTTAATCATGGATTTGGACATGTATGGTATAATCAAGGTGTTGGTGACGTTAATATGTTTTTAAGTATGTTTAAGCAACGTATTCAGGATACTGCCCAACAAAACTGGTTTGCCGATATTTCTTCCCTTGATAAATTAAGGACATATCGTAATTTCAAAAATCAATTATCACCTGAAAAATACTTATCAGTTATTATAAATGTGTCACATCGCCGTTATCTATCAAAATTAAGATGTTCCAGTCACTCTCTTCGCATTGAAACTGGTAGAAGACATGGAATAGATCCAAATGACAGGACATGTTTAGTGTGTAATGATGGTAACGTAGAAGACGAATTCCATTTTGTTATTATTTGTAACCAATTTAAGACTTTACGTGATAGATACATCTCAACTAAGTACACCAGACATCCAACGCATGAGAAATTCAACCAACTCATGAGTTCTCTAAAAAGCACTGATATTAAAAACCTCGCTCAATTTGTATTCACTGCAATGAAGATAAGAGAAGATATTGAATTTAATTGATTATGTTTTGTATTTATTACATCTTTTAATGACAGCACAGCAAAGTAAAAATTGTTTATTATGTATGCATATTTATAATTCACAAGAGCTGATGACACAAGAGATGATGACACAAGAGCTGATGACACAAGAGATGATGACACAAGAGATGATGACACAAGAGATGATGACACAAGAGATGATGACACAAGAGATGATGACACAAGAGATGATGACACAAGAGCTGATGACACAAGAGATGATGACACAAGAGATGATGACACAAGAGCTGATGACACAAGAGATGATGACACAAGAGATGATGACACAAGAGCTGATGACACAAGAGATGATGACACAAGAGATGATGACACAAGAGATGATGACACAAGAGATGATGACACAAGAGATGATGACACAAGAGATGATGACACAAGAGCTGATGACACAAGAGATGATGACACAAGAGATGATGACACAAGAGATGATGACACAAGAGATGATGACACAAGAGCTGATGACACAAGAGATGATGACACAAGAGATGATGACACAAGAGCTGATGACACAAGAGATGATGACACAAGAGATGATGACACAAGAGATGATGACACAAGAGCTGATGACACAAGAGCTGATGACACAAGAGATGATGACACAAGAGATGATGAGACAAGAGATAATGATGATGTAACAAATAAATACACTAAGAATTAGGGGCTATGTTACCAATGTAAATTATTGATTGCATAAATGGGGATTTTATTATAAACTGCTCAAAAATAGTTCGGAAATTTGATTTCAATTGCCAAATTGTCAAATATTTCGTGGTAAAGTCATATTGTGTTTCATATCAATGAAAAGCTGATGTGTTGTCACATATGAAACACAATGTGAATATATCACAAAATATTTGAAAAATCTGTGATTAAAACAAATTTCCTAACTTTTTTGAGCAGTTTAGTAAACAAGTAGAGACGTTATTCTTAATTGGCGCATGTACGTCAAAAGAGGGAGTGCAATCTCAGAGCAATTAGTGCTCCATTAAACATTACAACATCGTCCCTTGACTGCAATGGTATGAACTGTGAACTTGAAATTGTCCTAAATAGTTTTGGTTACAGCAAACATTTCATTTCAAATTAATTTTACGAATGTAGTAAGGTCAAAAATTGAACAGCTCAGAAGTATAAAGAATTTTTTATGATTAGTGCAAAGTTAACCCCATTGAACTCGTCTAGGTTAAATTGCTAACCTCGTATTTAGTTCACTAAAACCCTCTTCGACGTAAATGCGCCAAATTAAAATAAGGTCAATATTCATCACATGGGTAAATCAATATGAGTAGATAATTTCATCTTAAATCTACACATTATAAATGATGGTCAATGAAATTTATTTTTTGTTTATTATCTTCAATTTTTTTTATCGCCAATTTAGTGAATAGAGAACTTTTTCCGCGGAACTAAATCTCACATAACGATACATTATATACACTGTTAATGGGAAGAAAGGCACATGCAAGCATTATGGTTCTGTTCCCTGTATGTTATCCAACTTTCTTGACCACGGCTTTGATTCTTTATCCAGGGTAATAAATCATTCCCTCGTACACCATTTATCTGATTTATCTCACACTACCTGTGTCTTGCCAGGGCGCTTGCTACCATATCCACTGCTCTTCTAAGCATGGCTCAAGGCTCTTTAGGGTGAGTGTAACTAGAAGCCCTATATATTACTTTTGAAAAATGTTGTTGTGTTAAGAAATTCCAACTTTTAACTTCAATTTGTCATAGAAACTAGTGCTATATCATATTTTGTAAAAAAAAGAAGTTCAAATTTCGAGAGAAAAAAAATCACGTTATATTATCCGAAGAGCAGATTTTAGTTTTAAAACTCTAAATCTGGATGAAAGTCACCATGTGTGCCAAGTCATGTGGCAAGAATGCGGTGCCTGCGGGCTTGCTACCAGTTCCACCGCTACCATACTCAAGGTCCCCCCAGCATGCGGTCAATGGTGTTGGATAAACGTAATTCTTGGATGGAACTTACTAATACTAGCGTCATGACCAGTTCAACCTGTCAAACTTGGGCTCAAACTTTAAAGGCAACTGGAATGTAATGGAATTTAACATATGACGTAAGGTGCTTTAATTTGTAAACATGATTATAAACACACAAAATCCACTTATGCAATACTTACTTTCTCTTCTTCTTCGGTGCGTCCACTAGATACAACTCCTGCACTAGCGCCATCTCCATCTGTGCCTCCACCACCACCTCCTCCATCTGAGCTGCCATCTCCAGCTGAGCCACCATCTCCGTCGCCTCCTCCTCCATCGCCACCTCCATCTGTGCCTCCACCTCCATCTGTGCCTCCAGTACTACCTCCATCCTGTTAATTTGGTCATATTTTAAAAGATTAAACAATTCATGGGTGAGATTGAAAAGAATTACTCTTTGAAAAACAACATTTATTGTTAGAGAATAAAGGTACTGTTTTAGACCGTACCCGTTTCATATTGTCTGACATAACTGCGGGCGGAAGTATTATTTGAAGTATACAATTTTTTCACACAAAAAATAATACTACAGAAAGCATTTATGTCAGACAATATAACACTGGAACGATCTAAAAACAATACCTTTATTCTCATTCTTAAGCAGTAATACTTTAGACATTTATTTAATCAAAATTGTAACTTTAATTGCACACATTTGTCAACTTTTCCCCCTGTTAGTAAGGAATAACCCAAAAACATTCCATCCAATCCCTTGCGGTGAGTACACCATGCATTAAGGTAATGCACCGTATAAGCACGCAGCGAAAATCGCAGAAGACTGAATGCAGAAGTGCGCGTTATGGAAGAAAACATTAGCTACCACGCAATGCGGGAGGGGTGGTCACGCTAATTAATGTACGCCATATGAGTTGTCTGATATAAATGTCGCCGATTTCTCTAAGACACAATGAGAATTGCCTAAACATTCTAAGCTGTTTAAGAATAGTGATTAAACCATAGCAGTGGCAGTGGGCTGAATTCCGCTTGCTAATTGGAAGCAACATTTAACCTGTTGGGAAGCACACTGTTGATGACGCTTGCTAATTGGAAGCAACATTTAACCTGTTGGGAAGCACACTGTTGATGACGCTGTAGTTAAAATGTTGGGGACTTTTGTCGTCTGCTTAGGTATAGACTTAACTGAAGTTAACACGGAATCCAGAGGTTGCTTCAATGTAATCCCAGCATACATTAGAAACGCACTGTGCAATGGGATAATTTAGCCAGTTCAACCCTTGTTTTGCATTGAAACATACAGAAAAGAATTGGTTCATTAGAGGAACAAATCAGCGAGACTTTTCATATTTGTATCAATATATGAATTTGGATTCTATTTCTCAATACAATGATACCAACAAATGTGAAAAGTCTCGCTGATTAGTTCCTCTAATGAACTATTTCTTTTCTGTACATTTCAATGTAAAACACGGATTGAATTAGCCCCATTATCCCATTGCACAGTGCGTTTCTACTGCATGTTGGGATTACATTGAAGCAACCTCTGCACAGAATCAATGGTAAAATTTCCAAAACATTGTGTGGTTTCAACAAATTATCATAATGAACAATTCACATTTCATTATTTGTTTTATAAATATATTTGAAATTCATTTTGTCACTTTCCTTTGAATATGCACCCTAGTGTCTTTTTGTTTTTGATGCACTTCATACATACATTTATAAATTCCATGTATATTTTTGGAAGGCTGTTGACGAATAACCGCTCATGCAACCTTGACATAGAGAGCATAGCACAGATGGCACTGTTTACCATGTTAACATAGATATCGTATATGCCGTAAGGCGCTAGATAGGCAACTTTTTGCGTATTTGCTGCACACAGTGAATTGCATAAGATTGTGTTTAAATTTCATGCAGGCGTGTGTACTTGTGAGAAATATTACGCTCTTACCCAGCCTTTTCCGCGTTATTTTTCAGGGATGTTATTTAACACGATGTCTCGACGCGGGGATTTAAGATTTTTTCTCATAAGAATATTCAGTTGGGTATCGAAAATTACCTAACTGAATATTCATGAGCTGATTCAACACAGAAAGGATATCTATGCAAAAAGTTGCCTATCTGATGTTTACAAGCTAATTATCGTGAATGAACACGTTTGCGCCACAAAGGAGTCTTTTTTCCAGAATTGTAGAACCCCTGGTTCTATAATCGTGAATGAATGAACACTTACCGATGTGGTAGCATCAATCCCAAGGTTAATGCTTGCAAGAGTGTCCCAACCACCACTTTGATCTTCAGTAAATAAAGAGGCCATCAGATTCACCATACCCGTACAAGTGTCCTTTTTCAATATAAAAATAAATCAATAAATTGTTTAATTTTAATTTCACATCACTTTATTACTATCATAACACATACATAATTGATACACAATAACGGGAAAAAAACATGTAAATCCCAGATCAGTTTTCCATTTAGATGGACGGACGCAGGGATAATGGCAGAAATATACAGAGCGCAACAATGAAAAATAAAAACAAAACAGACATGTTAAAACATTAAAATAGATATCCATATAAAATGCAGTAATACATTATGATTGCACGTTGAGAGTTGGATAATTATCCCATGTGGGTTCTTTGCGAGCATGAAAAATTGATAAAAATGATCGAATAGACAATTTGGTGACGTTGTCCCTGAATTTTGAAAGTAGTAGAGCCATTGCACAGTTTGAGTATATATTTAAGCCTACTAAGATTGTGAGGGGATATGTAACCACTGCTACCCATTTTGAGGGCGACCAACTTGCATTCAAAATCATTGCTCTGAATATCAGCAATAGTGGCCATTTGTCTGGTTTTCTTAAGTCGCCTGATAATCGTCACGTCACACGGACGTATATGTGAAACCAATGGTAGCACTGGAATAAGGCCAAGTCTTATTGGTCTTATTAAGATGGTCGGATTTTTTTATTGATTTTTTGATTTTAAACAGGGAGATACTACACAAAAACATGTTTTCATCTTTCTTAATGGTTATGTGCTTCTTTCAAATTTTTTAATTTTTAAAAATAAAAAAAAATAAAAAATAGCGACCCTAGATTTCCGAAAATTCGGGTCGGTCGGAAAGGGCAAGTCAACTCTTTTTTTTTTTTGCCTAATGGTAGTATTCTTGTTGAACATTTTGTGCAGTTTGTGTCATGGTGCTTAGTTATCAGCATTAGGAATGTCTAACCGACATTTTTGTTTTGACATTTGCACTCTCTTTTTTCTCTGTTTAGTTGGTGGTTGTTCTGTGTAGCTTAATATTTCTTTGTTATCCACTATTAATTTCCACTTACTTCACAATTCAACTAGTCACAGTGCATGTCTGCATGAGTCATTGTCAATGATGGGACATGCTAAACAATGAAATCTCAATAAAAATGTTGTCAAGCAAAAACTTCCTTTAAATAAATTTTCTTGGAAATGTTGGCAACTTATCAAAAATGTCCCAAAATTGTTGAACAATTAAATGTGTTTACAAAAAGTATTTCTAGACAATTTCCACATGTTAACAAACAATTACAGCATTGTAATAACTAATCTTTCCCTTGTGGTGGTAGAGAAGTGCAAAATTGATTTCCTCAAACGGGATTTGGCCCAGGGACTTCCCGAACTTTAGAACGACGCTCTGACAACTAGGCTAATGCGGACAATTGTGATGCGATCGGTGAAAACCCGTCGGATCTCGCAAAATGTGAACTAGGGATTATGGGTAAAATAACAAAATAAAATTGCTTTTTTTTTTAATAGATTTTTTAAAGATTTTCTTTAGATTTTTAAAAAAAAAATTAGTTTCCAATACTTTGTGTCATCTTCTTTCATGAAATTTCACCTTCAAAAACTTACTTAAGTCACTTTTATTATTAACCTTATAATGTTATTATATTGAATTATGTATCTTTTTTGGCCTGTTTTCATGAACCAGAATCAGCTTCCTGAATCCCCCCAAAAAAAAATAATTAAAAAAATAAAATAAGCTTACTTAAAAAAACATGTGGTCGGGTAATTCATGATTATTTGATGCAAATTCTGATGCAATCGGCAACTAAGTGCACGTCTTCGCCGTCACACAATTCCCTCTCACACCAGCTCCAATTCCATTTGTTTTTTACGCCTTGGTCGATCACTTTTAGATCGTTCATTTTGCTTATAGAATTCGCCCGCCGCTTACACAGACTGCAAACTGTAACTGAACGCTCCCGATATAGTACATAGCTGTAGAGAACGAAAGTTCTTTCGAGAGACGGTGTAGGAGTTCCGACTTGCTAAAATATTGCGCCGATTTAATGTGTTTTCTATTCGAAATAGCCCGGAAAATTGCCAATTTTTTCTGGTTTTATGGAAATATGGGCTACGCCCTCGCCTCCCCCCCCCCCCCAAAAAAAATCTTTTTTCACATTGAACTCGGAGACCACAAATTTTGAGGTCAAACTGCCGGAATTCCGGCAAAAAACGGAAAATAATCATGCCTGTATTCATGCACTAGCTTGTGTTAACCCCTTGGGTTAGGATCAATTGCAGATATTCAGCAACAAATTCCAAATATCACATGTACCATAACAACTCAATGCTAACCTTCTATGAAATGCTAACCTTCAATACATTTATTATCAAATACAATATACACAAATCTGCTAGATTTTTCCCATCAGATGTCGCTTGATACCAGATTGAAAAAATATGGCCACCATTGTCTGATTATAAGTGAAGGTCTTACCGTAGCGCCCTCTATCGCTTCAGGTGTGTCTAAATTTTTGAAAGCCACCGCTTCTGGATCACCAAAAACCTCCATAGCCCTGGCGGTACTCTGTAAGGCTACTGCCTGTTGTACAGCTGCAGAGTGGTTACCTGGCACTGATATGTTAGTCAATGCCTTCAAGGCAGCATTGGCCACGTTGATAGTAACATGCTTAAAGTCGATTGTTTTATTCACGCCCGAAGTACCGTATCCAAGAATTTCTGTGTACACCGCTTCCTCCTGTTGGTTTGAAAGATGGAAATAACTTTAACAAAGTCCAACACAATTTGATGCATAAAAAGGAACACTAGGTCAGTGCAGTATTTGCCTTAACATTAGCAAATTAATACCGAAGAGCCTGATATGATCAGAGCACATAAGGTTTGAATGACGTATGGTATGCATGACGCGTTTGTTTGTCAAATTTGCCAACGTACGCTTGGATTACTGTTGTTGCTGTCTATACTATAAATCAGGCATGAGAATGAATTGAAATTAAAAAAACAGGAAACTTGTGGAAAAGTAGGAAAAATAATAATAAGACTAAAGTGGGCTGAAAATAAATAAAAATGCAGAAATTTGGGTGACAAAAAAGCAGGAATTCCTGAATTATCAGGAAGATTCTCATGCTTGTTAAAATACTATTGGTCACTTTTTACATACTAGTTGTGCTTTCTTACCTCAGCAGTTGCATTTAATTCAGCCAAAACCTCTAAACCTGCTTCAAAGTTCTCCTCATCAATCAGCAGCTCACCTGTGATTCAAAGACAGTAACAATAGACAAATTCAAATTGAGATAGGAAATTTTCGGAAAAAACGGTCATGTGGACTAGGTGCGTAGTGTGCTCTTCACAACAGTTGATCGCATTCATAGCATTGGTTGTCCGCCTAGGGGTTTACTCTGTTTACATACAAGCGTACATCCATGAGAAGTAAAACTAGCAGCGAGATTATTTCATTTTTATAAAACAATGGCGTCGACACCGGCAACTTCAAATTTTATTGAGCAGAAAATAATATCCAGAATCTCATTCATCTCACCGTTTTTGTTACTGACACACCGCAACATACAACTTTCTGAGGGAGGCAATCTCTCACCAACACCAGCTCAATCCACCACATGGGCAGACGGGTGAAAACTGGTGAAAACATGTTTGTTTTTCTCCAGGGGTTTTCATAGAACTGGTGTAAAAACACTCGGCTAATCGGAAACATTCGGATTTGAAATGGTCTATACAGCTCAAATGTGTCCTTTTGAGGTTATTCCTTGGTGCCCTAGACATTTTTTAACTTTAAGGTATTCTTGACCATTTGTTGGCCTTAGTGCCCTATCATAAATTTGTTCAGTGGCCTTAAAATTGGGTGCCCTCAAAAATTAAAATTGAAGAGCCCTGGTTACGAACCAATCACAAAGCAGGGATCCAGAAATATGTGCAGTGAATTGAAAATGTCTTTTGCCCTGAGTTTGTATGTCGGATAGATGTGCATTACATACTTCTATTTATCATAATACTGTACAAAATGATGTCTGGATAGATGCAATTTTCTCTACAGATTTACAAGATTACAAGAAACCTTGTTGACCTGTAAGATGGCACCACAGTTGTTGCGCTTCAACACAGATTCAACCCCATACAGGCAATGGGACCTCGCTTCAACACAGATTCAACCCCATACAGGCAATGGGACCGCGCTTCAACACAGATTCAACCCCATACAGGCAATGGAACCGCGCTTCAACACAGATTCAACCCCATACAGGCAATGGGACCGCGCTTCAACACAGATTCAACCCCATACAGGCAATGGGACCGCGCTTCAACACAGATTCAACCCCATACAGGCAATGGGACCGCGCTTCAACACAGATTCAACCCCATACAGGCAATGGGACCGCGCTTCAACACAGATTCAACCCCATACAGGCAATGGGACCGCGCTTCAACACAGATTCAACCCCATACAGGCAATGGGACCGCGCTTCAACACAGATTCAACCCCATACAGGCAATGGAACCGCGCTTCAACACAGATTCAACCCCATACAGGCAATGGGACCGCGCTTCAACACAGATTCAACCCCATACAGGCAATGGGACCGCGCTTCAACACAGATTCAACCCCATACAGGCAATGGGACCTCGCTTCAACACAGATTCAACCCCATACAGGCAATGGGACCTCGCTTCAACACAGATTCAACCCCATACAGGCAATGGGACCGCGCTTCAACACAGATTCAACCCCATACAGGCAATGGGACCGCGCTTCAACACAGATTCAACCCCATACAGGCAATGGGACCTCGCTTCAACACAGATTCAACCCCATACAGGCAATGGGACCGCGCTTCAACACAGATTCAACCCCATACAGGCAATGGGACCGCGCTTCAACACAGATTCAACCCCATACAGGCAATGGGACCTCGCTTCAACACAGATTCAACCCCATACAGGCAATGGGACCGCGCTTCAACACAGATTCAACCCCATACAGGCAATGGGACCGCGCTTCAACACAGATTCAACCCCATACAGGCAATGGGACCGCGCTTCAACACAGATTCAACCCCATACAGGCAATGGGACCTCGCTTCAACACAGATTCAACCCCATACAGGCAATGGGACCGCGCTTCAACCCCATACAGGCAATGGGACCGCGCTTCAACACAGATTCAACCCCATACAGGCAATGGGACCGCGCTTCAACACAGATTCAACCCCATACAGGCAATGGGACCGCGCTTCAACACAGATTCAACCCCATACAGGCAATGGGACCGCGCTTCAACACAGATTCAACCCCATACAGGCAATGGGACCGCGCTTCAACACAGATTCAACCCCATACAGGCAATGGGACCGCGCTTCAACACAGATTCAACCCCATACAGGCAATGGGACCGCGCTTCAACACAGATTCAACCCCATACAGGCAATGGAACCGCGCTTCAACACAGATTCAACCCCATACAGGCAATGGGACCTCTCAGGTTGGGTCAGTCGGTCAGGTTTTTTTTCTTCTTTCTTATTTCCCTTGAAAATGACCGTAAAAATCCCCAAAAATCGGTAAAAATTCAAACAAATCTGTAAACATTTTTGCCGTTTTTTGACAAGGAAAAAAATATGTTGGGGTCCGTCAGTATTCATTTGCATGTAAACATTTTTTTCACTGATTTCTAAAAAAATGGGTCGATAGGGCCCGTACAACAGGGTTTCTTTAGTTTGTCGCCTTAGTCACTATTTCGTTGATACAGCCTGGATATAAACCTTAAAAATCCACACTTACCATAGTTGCAGAGTCCATCAAAACATAGTCCCCCATTGCCACAGGCTTCACTATCCGGACAAACTAGAAAAAAAGAGAAGAACATCTTTGTTGTCTGTTCAATGAAGTGTTCCATAGACCACTACAGTGTAGAGTGATGATCTATTGATTTTTAAGCACAAAATAGTGTTGATTTTGGCACTTTCAGATTGCAACCTCCCCATGTTCTCAAGCATGTGGCTGAGCATGGAACAAGGGATTGCTTCAAATTGGATATCATTGTAAAGATGAACACATCAGCTTTTACATGATATACGAGGGTCATTCAATAAGTTCTACCTCCTACCTCATAACTTTGCTATTATACAAGCCAGTCGTATGAAATATTCTACAATTGAAGCTTTGAATATCAGCTACAAAATCATAGTAGATTGGTCTGAATAATCATTGTACTTTCTGGATATGCAGTTAAAACCAAACTTCCATTTAGTGCGACGGAAACGGGTAAAAAACAGCAAAAAGTCTCCTAAGTGCTATTCATTTGGCCAATCTTAAGAGATAAAATGTACCTGTCGGTCAATTACAATCGTTCTAAGTTACAAATATCTCTTGAACAGACTTTAAACAATACAAGTGACTGATTTCTTGGCAGAAAATGCCCTCTTATTAGCCAGAACCAGTCCTGGACAGCCACCAATTTTAACCCTACCCTAGAGAACCGCTGCAAAAGTCATATTTGCTTTTCATAGGAACTAAGAGATCTTCATTATACAGGACTAAATGGATATATTTCAAGTCTCTCGAAGAGATATTTTCCATCACTGACTACCTGATTAACTATTCTAAATGTTGCATATAATAAAAACTGATAAGTTACTATCATGTTTAGATTTAACATTTGAGGCATCACTGTGGCTTGACTTGTAACAACGAACATTTGACTGAATATCAGTATTCCAGTATGCTAAAGGCGTGTCAATACATTCGAGTTGATATTATACTATTTGCAAGCTACAAAGGTTAATATTGCCTACAATCTGATATATACATAGTATAGCATTATATTCAGAAATCATCCATTGTTGTCTATATTCAGTATTTAAATCGGGCGATTATACCTAATCATACAATACGGAGAGAAAACGAAACAACATGTATTTATCTTTGGGGTAATTTTCCGTGTCCGTTGTCCAAAATCTCTCTCTGGCTTTGATTGCATCATGACAAAAGTGAAATAAGTATCAATTAGTATTAACAATAAATGTGTAGCTATGATTCAGAGCTATAATCATGAAAAATTTCATGAGGCTGACATTCATATTAGCGATATTATGAGTGAGGAGGTAGAACTTATTGAATGACCCTCGTATTACACTAAATGAACATATCCCGAGATATTTGAACAAACTGTGATAGAAAAAAAAATCAAAATATTTTTGAGCAGTTTATATGTTGTTCATCTAACTCTGTGCAGTTATTTGAGAGTGCATTTCATCAGAGATTGCAGATAGATAACAGTATGAGGTGACATGGTCTCATAACAGAATGAGGTGACTGACATGGTCTCATAATAAACACTTCAAAAGAAGTAAGTTCCCCTTTAGGGATTCCCTTATATTTCCCAAACAATACACTGGAATGAAATGGGATTTTCAGTCAAATGATTATGGGCTTCATACCAATACTTGACCAAAATTTCAAATCAACAGGTTCTGTCATGCTCGAGTGAGCACGTATTGAATGACGGAATGTCCCATTTCAAAAGTTGCTAAAATAACGTTTAATATCAAAAGTTGCTAAAATAATGTTTAGTAGCGGGTGTATCCACCGCGTTGTTGTATGACTTGCCGACATCGACAGTCTCATATCGATGAGGCGCGCCACTTGTTGTACCAGAAGGCGTAATTAGCAAGATTAGTGTGATCATCCACTCTACGATCCACGGCCCGCTTTAACTGATCCCACAGATGCTCGATTGGGTTGAGATATGGGGGGTTCGCGGACCAAACCAAACGCTTTATACCTTCATCTTCCAAGAACTGATTAGCAACTCTTTCCCTATGTGGGCGCGCATTGTCGTCCATCAAGACAACACTATGAGAAATCGATGTCGTCAATTGATACACCAACGTGGTGGATGCACACACTACTAAACATTATTTTAACAACTTTTGAAATGGGACATTCTGTCATTCAATACAAGCTCACTCAAGCACGACAGAAACTGTTGATTTGAAATGTTGGTCAAGTATTGGTATGAACCTCATAACAATTTGACAGAAAACCCATTTAAACCCAATGCATATTTTTGAAAATATAAGGGAAACCCTAAAGGGGAACTTACTTCTTTTGAAGTGTTTAGTTTGTCTCATCATAATTATTTATGTATTTATTCATTCTTTATTTATTGACGGTAATTATGTTCAAGTGCATACAAACAACACATCCGAAGATGAGAAGGGCATCACATACCAACATATAGAGGATCGCATAATTGGTTAGCTTGGAGCATTCGATTACTATTTGAAAGGTCAGAGGTTTGAGTCCCACACCGGCTCATGTCCTTGCTTTTTAAGTTGGGATACGAGTCAATGTTTGTTATGTTTGTTTGAGTTGTGGAACTTGCGGTAGTTATGCTGTCTCGCTGTTATTTATTTACATTGTTAAAGTTCCCTATTGAATCGCCTATGCGATCCTCTGTTGGTATGTGATGCGTAACCCTTCTCATCTTTGGATGTGGTGTTTGTATGTATTTACAATGTATGGGTTGCGAGTAAGCATCTTTAATTATCTCATATAATTAGAATCTTTGACTGCTCTATATTACTATCTAGTTTGTACTCTGTTTATTGGAGGCAGCCGGTTAGCTCAGTGGTAAAAGCATTCGATCACTGTTCGAAAGGTCACAGGTTTGAGTCCCTTCATTAAAGGCATATTATGTGATCTTTTCCAGAGAGCGCCCTCTATTCATGATTTTTTTAGAAAGTAGATTTTCTTGCAGATTTACATTTCTGATCATAAATCGTACATACATTCCAAGATACAGGGCTATACGATTCCGAATTACCTCAAAATCATGGTTTTAGAGTGAATTTAGAGTGAACTCGACAGTTTATTTTCACTCTAAAACCATGATTTTGAAGTAATTAAGAATCGTATGCCCTGTAACTTGGAATATATGTACGATTTATGATCAGAAATGTAAATCTGCAAGAAAATCTGCTTTCAATTTTTTTTTCGATGTTGAGGGCGTTCCCTGGAAAGATCACATAATATACCTTTAAGGGAAAATATGCAAAAACTTTGCTTGCCATGACCATGTGATTTCTAACTATATCAAATTGTTCTTGGGGCCAGAACAACCCAATTTTCTTTTTTTATATATACATTTTTTTTAAATTTTGCAAATGTTTTGAACATTTGCACAACAATTTTGAAAAAACAACAACACTGGACTGACCGCCACCTTAGTGGAGGAAGATGACCTACATATAGCCTGGATAAAGAGGTGTACAGATTTCCCACATCAGGACTATAGTTAATCTTAGTGATCAGTAATCTTATCAAGTCTTGAATGAAGCATTTTCTGAGCAGGTACTATCTTTGAGGTTTTTGTATGACAAAAGTACCTCTTGGTCATATGCTTTGCAATATGACTACATTTGGTAAAAACAATGGGGAGGGGTGAAATTTGGCAACCAAAGGGTAAGATACTCTGGTTACCTGCTTAGTTTGAGGCTTGCACTTCATCATTTTTCCGAGGAAGGGGGGGGGGGGGAGGGGTACTCAAATCATTTTTGACAGGAGTGTGCAGCTAGAGGTTTGAAATCCTCACTCACTTTTAGTAGGAGTGTTTAAACCTCAAAAAAGGCTGATTTGACTGCTTTTTTTAAACAAATTTGGGGCCCACGTTTAGGGTTTTGCCAAAAAAGTGACCCACATACCTGTATACCTTATTTATGTGAGTACCTCCCCCCTTCCCCAGGCTTATTTATTGTTACCTACCAGGACATCCGATGAGTTCAAATCTCATTCCCACATAGCCTGGGTCACATGGGGTCAGGATGTGAATAGTGAGGGATATGGCTCTCACAGGGTTGAAATAGTTGACGACTTCAGTGTCAAGCCTGCTTCCGAGATAGAACACCTGCTATGAACAATACCAAAAATTAAAATAATAATAACAAGATATGTCTGTATGTGAGTATGTAGGTATGTTGGTAGGGGTGAGCTGTCACATCAAAATGGACATGTTGGAAGCCTGAGTTAAGTTATTAGAATGAATTGAAAGAACACATTATAACCCTAACATTAACAAAATCGCTAAAGACTGGCCGGGAATTGATCAGAGAACCCTCCGGACATTGGCCAGTTGTTCCACCCACTAAGCCACAGCCCTCAGCTACTCGTTCTGGCTTAGAAGTAGTATTTATATAATCAGACTTTTTAATCGCAAGATCTGATTTGAAGAAGCATATATTTTTCTATCAATTTCTTTATATTTCACCAAATATATCGGCCTCTTTCCCAAAACTGTGATTGCCAACAACATGTCCTTTTGACGTGACTGGTCACATATGTATGAATGTATACACAGCAATGGATACGCAGCAATGGAAATACCCACATGATTGTCTACCCGGGTTGTCTAGGTATATAGATGAGGTGACCGTTGTTTACATCCAATGTTTATCAACAAACGCAACGGTCGAAGGGACTGGACTGTCGATACACGCTTGAGGGAACACCATATAACCACAACACTGTCCGCTATGCCGTATTGCCCTTTATAATGCTTTGGCGCGAGTTTTAAAAAGCACAGGTCCTAAACAAAACAGGATGCGTGCGCAAACTGCCGGGCAAATAACAATGGCAACTAGCCACGTTTTGCCCGGTGTGACGTCACCTGTCACCCCATCTATAGGAACTACACACTTTGTGGACCACTAACCTAGCAAGGGGTAAACTGACCAGGACATGATTTTAATCCCTCTTAAACATAACATCATCCACCCTGAGTCAACAGTCATGTGGGTATTTCCATTACTGCGTATGTATATAGTACCAAATTTCAATAAAATATACAAAGCACACTTTAGAAAGTGATTAAAATTACACAAAATCAAAGTATAAACAACAACAAATATTACAGTTACAAGTAAATGAAAAACACAGTAAGGCAACTCCCAATTTAAGTTGGGTTGGTCCATAGATAATCAAGACGGGATGGACAAGAGGGTATTTCTTTTGAAGCTAAAGGGGTAAAAAAAAGTCAGTCCCCCCCCCCTAAAAGTCTAGATGAATAGTACTAAAAAGGACATTAAAATATGCAAAGCAGCTATACTCTGTTTGGCCATCTCGAGACAGTGACGTAGCCGCGTATTCTACTAATTGCATCACATAACGCGTGCGTGCATACTCGCGGCGCTGGCGTACAAACACGAGCGTTGAAGGGCGGAAGATACACACGCATGCGTAAAAGCTGCGCCTGTTCAGTTACGTCACTGTCTCGAGATGGCCAAACAGAGTATACATGGAGAGCTTGTGGCAAACTTATTGGTCAGTTATGGAAGGCTAAGTTACTATCCAGAAAGCTTAAAGAAAGACTGTTCATAACTACAGTAGAATCAGTCCTCCTCTATAGATGTGAGGCATGGACAGTCACCCCAAAGCATAGTAAACAGCTAGACGGATGTTACACTAGAATGCTAAGAACCGTGTTCAACATCAATTGGAGACAGCATGTGACAAATGAGGACCTGTATGGGATATGCCTAAAGTATCGGATAAGATCAGAAAATGTAGAGCAGGATTTGCCAGACACTGCTTCATAGAGTCCAGTGAGCCTTTCTCCAATCTCATACACCGGATTCCAAAACATGGAGTAAGAAAACATGGTAGACCAGCCCTTAACCTAAATTGAACTACTAAAGCGTGACACAGGATTGCAGGTAGAAGAAATCAAGGCAGCTATGTTGGAAAGGAAGATTTGAAGATACATTGTGGAAAATCACCTGACATAAGTCAAGTAAATCAAGTTTAGTTTTAGTTCTAATTTTGAGAAACAAAATTTAAATTCAATTTTTAAAAATACAAAACACATTTTGTAAACATAACAATATAGAAAAAGTGTACTTCAGTTCCCAGATGGTAAACCATTGTACGATACTGGTGAACCATTGTACGATACTGGTAAACCATTGTATGATACTGGTAAAACATTGTACGATACTGGTGAACCATTGTACGATACTGGTAAACCATTGTACGATACTGGTAAACCATTGTATGATACTGGTAAAACATTGTACGATACTGGTGAACCATTGTACGATACTGGTAAACCATTGTATGATACTGGTAAACCATTGTACAATACTGGTAAACCATTGTACGATACTGGTAAACCATTGTACGATACTGGTAAACCATTGTACGATACTGGTAAACCATTGTACGATACTGGTAAACCATTGTACGATACTGGTAAACCATTGTACGATACTGGTAAACCATTGTACGATACTGGTAAACCATTGTATGATACTGGTAAACCATTGTACAATACTGGTAAACCATTGTACGATACTGGTAAACCATTGTATGATACTGGTAAACCATGCATTGTACGATACTGGTAAACCATTGTACGATACTGGTAAACCATTGTACGATACTGGTAAACCATTGTACGATACTGGTAAACCATTGTACGATACTGGTAAACCATTGTACGATACTGGTAAACCATTGTATGATACTGGTAAAACATTGTACGATACTGGTAAACCATTGTATGATACTGGTAAACCATTGTACGATACTTCCTTCGTACAATTTGATTGTTCCAGTATCAAGCACTATAAATGTTCCAGTATGGAGCAATGCTGGTACACATGCTATCAGTAGTGATTTGTTCCAATTTTAAAATGATACTATGCAAATACATAATTGTGTTTATAAGCATCATATAATACCAAAACATTTTATGTGCTAGTACAGTGGCGGATCCAGGGGCCTGATGGCAGGCTTTTTTTTAATCCCATAGCAAAGGGCCCAGGGGCTAGCCACCTGGACCCTTAGATACCCATGCTTAGAAATAAGAAAAATAAACTGGTTATTCAGCGGATAACCCAGCAGAAGAATTCGGATATCCGCCACTATTTGTTGTTATCCACAATTGTTTCAGTTGTTTTGCTGTCAATATCTTGGTTATCCGTCAAATAATCAGCAAGAAAAATATGGTTAATCCACCAGGAACTCTGGTCATTTCGGGTGCATGGATTACCGCTATTTCGAACGCTGCTCGCAACGTTATCATTTACTTTGCACTACAGTATAAAACAACATTGGGTGTTCCAGTATCGGATAGTACAGTCCAGAATGTGGGACCTAAAGTACACTTTTTTCCTATAACATTTATTTGTTAACTCACCTGAACCTCATCCTCGCCAATGACATACGTATCTCCAGATATATTTTGATATTCCAAGATCATCGTGTCGACGCGTCTCTCAATGTTACGAGCCATACCCTGTGTGATGATTCCACTAACCCAAGTCTCATTCTCAAATGTGATCTGCAAATGTGTATAGGGTGATAGTACTCACAATTAGACGGTTTCGTCAACCAATTCGGTTGACTTCTTCAGTAATGGCTTGATCCACTTCTTTTTTGTTCAACCAAATATCAATTTTAATTTATATCTACAATCCTGATGAACTTGTTCAAAGAAAAGGTGTATAAGGGTGAGTATAAAAAAACCCATTATTTACAATTATTTCAAAGGGCTATTCCATTAGCTTTCAAAAGAATGTTGGTTTGTTAATATTGGTAAGGAAAACATATATACGCTCATTTAGATAAAAGTGTGCATTTTAAAAAGCAAACAAAGGTTTCAATATTACACACACAAGCTTCTATTCAGTTTCACCATTCATTAACAGTCCACAGACAAGTCCCAGATCATGACAAAAGCCCTTTTTTATTTTTATGAATATTTGCTATGCTGAACCCATAAATAATTATATTGTTTTATCTTTATTTCTTATTATATGTATACATGTATCTGGAAGAGGTAATTGTGTGTTAAAAGTTATTTCTTTAACTAGATTATACGTCTCGTACATGTTAGCATCATTATATATCACAATTTTTTTCAGTTTTAAAAATACAATAAATGTACACAAATAGTTTTATCTTACTAATGGTACCATAATATGTCATGATTCTTTTTCTGCTGAAACAAATATAGCAAACAAATGGTGTTATTGGTTTTTTAAGATAAGATGGGCTCTTTACTCACCCTGTACTTATGGGTATGGGCTCCAAATTATTCCACTTAACGCCTAATTAATTAATGAATTACGTGCATAAATTAATTACACATCAAACTTGTTAACGAATGGCTTGACAGATTTGTGTGGCTAACCATAAACCTCTTTCTCTGTGATTTTAGTGTTTATTGCATGTTTAATTCATGAGAAAAATTACAAAAACACCATTTGTGGTTTTTAAAAATATATCAAATGTTTGGAGGAAAATATTTTAAATACTAAAGGGATATTGAATTATCTGCTCAGACCATTGTTTGAAGCACATCTTTAACTTTAATTTGATACCATGCAAGTCTGGTTTGGATACAAATTACTACTTAATAATTTCAACAAGTTTCGGTCATTAATTATGCTTAATTATAATTTTGTTGTTCACAATGATGGGAAGTTCATTTCCTGTAAATTTGGTGTTACTAGCTTGTGTAGTTTTTGATGGAAATTAAAATTGGCCCTTTTTAAATTTCTTTCTTTATAATATGCTAACTATATGCAAATGAGGTCAAACCAACTTTTTTTTCTATGTCGTTAAATCACCAAGTTGTATTGTATAATATAATACTGTCTCCTTGTCTTATATATGTTTACTTTTTGAATTGCAGCATCATTTCAATAACATGCACTTTGGGGCATATGCTCTGTTGCACTGTATTAGAGTCAAACAGGGAGGAAGTGGGTTTTTTAATATTTTTTTAGTCCTGATGACCATTAATTGTTTATTGTTGTCGGAAAGTTTTGGTTTAATTTCAAAGTTAATAAAAATTTCTAAAAAAAATTGGTCAAAGAATGTTTTTTTAAATCAAATATTTCTTGAAAGCAAAATTTAAATTAAAAGAAAGTTACAAAATTCTTAAAACAATTACCAATTTTTAAAAACTTACCATGAGCCATTTTTCTACATCGTTGAGTGCTGGTGCCCAACCACCTTCAACGCTGCCGTGATCCATCCAAGTGTTGAAACGAGCAGTGTCGGGTTCGTAACCCGATGCGAAAAAAGAAGATGTATTAATAGTACCGGTGGTGCTTTCGATGCCAAGTCGATGATAACACTTACTGTCGACCACTGTTTTGTGATAAATGTTTGAACAAATAGATTATTAGGTATGAAGTGCCGGTAGAAGTTTAAATTGGTTATTTTCAAAAATTAAGAATGCACCATTGTTTCTTCTTATAAGGGTGATCATTTCATTTGTCACCACCGGTCAGCAGCAACCTGCACTAAGACTGACAAACCTGCACTTATAATTTTATGTTTTTGTTTCCAATATTTTCAATCAAAAAATACACATGTACATTAATGTTTGCCTTGGTCTAAACACTCAAAAATATACAATAAAAGAATACTTATCCAGGGTGGAGGTGTGTTTAGCTCAAACGGAAAACTGAAGAAAGTACAAGTTGAATTTACAAAGCATAATTTAACTTTACAAAGCATAACACTTGTGGGCTCTTCTTTGCACTCAAGGGAATTTGACGTCTTACCAAGCAGCACAAACATGGAGAAAAAGCTGTGTGTTTGCCTTCATAACAGCTGAAAAACAACCCATGAGATCATTTACATGAACAACTGGTGCTATAAAATCTGCTTTATACCATATACAAAACAGATTTTTTTAGAATCTCAAGAATTACTGAACCAATACCAGGCAGGTTTATACTTATTGTAATGTATTTGTCATGGTGATGAAATTCAATGATTTTGACAGTTGTGAAACATTTTTTGACATTTTGGATGTGTCGTCTATAGCCGACTGCCACGTTGAAGGTGTTTAAGATTAAGTGAATCTTTCTTTTAAAAGCAGTTTCTGTGAAAAATGAAAGGTTAAAACCTTTCCTTTTTCACAGCAACTGCTTCTTTGACTGTTCCGAGCCCAACAGATGTCCCAGAATTATCTATATTGTGGATACTGCACTTATTTGGATATGAATACTATTACTATTGATTGCGCATGATTCTAACACCAACATATATTTAGCTTTCCTAGGAATTTGAATTTTACAAATTGGACGTTTCTAACAGAAATTCCAGACAATTTTGTAAAAATTGAAGATTCAAAGTTTTGAATTATAATTTAGTGACAGCGCAGACAGCGAGAACACTAATTAACAAATAAAATATGGGATGTCAGTTTTTCACGAATTTTGCAAGGAAACCAACGCCGATTACACTTGAATGGAAAACGCCTGTGGACTTCACTACCAAAATGGTAGTGTGTATATATGTTGAGAATTGTTGACTGACTGACCTTTTGAATGTCATTTTGGATTGATCTGAACAGTTTGATTGAACATAATTTGTTGCATTTGCCATTGGATACCAAATGAAATTTTAATTGTACAGTTTGTGAGTTGGAACTTTTTGAAACTTTTGAATAGTTAGTTTTTGACTTTGAAACATATTGCTACTCTACTAGTGCCAGGTGGTGAGTACAATTCTTTTTTTATATTTCTCGTTGCCTAGGCCCTAGGCCTAGGTTAAAATTTACAAAGCTTAGTCTTAGCCTAGTAAGGCCTAAGCTTAGCTCAGTCTTGAGAGTCTACTTTAAACAAATTAATGAACAAGAAATATATTGATGAAGGACATAAAACAAATATTTTCTGCTCTTTATTCGGGATATGTTCGGTCTCGGGAAAATAGTACCCCACGGTCTCCAGTTCACCTCGGGCCCAATAGATTCCACCAGATCCCTATAGAGCAGTAAATAATTGTATAGTAGACTTACCAGAATCTGGCTGGGTATCATTGGCGGACATTCCCGCGTCAAATATTGTCATGTATTCACACATCTCGGTCACCAAATTACAGGTGTAGGCAGAATCACACAGGCAGTCACGCTCCTCCTCTTCGTCGATCGTCAGATCTAAAAACAAAATCAACGACATCACAGAGAATGTCAAGCTTGGTTAAATCACACACAAATATTGTAAAAGTGGTAATTTTTGAGCGATTAATTTTTCGTAGTTCACAGATTTTTAACTTTTTTATGTGTTTTTAAATTCACAATTTGTAGCGTCATCATATAGACCTGTACGCAAAAGAAATACATTTGTATGTTAATATTTTTGCAGTAGCTGGTTCGAGTGTGAAAAGTGTGAACATTTCCAATTTGACAGTAAAATGCCAAGGGAGAAGAAAAAAAATTCTATGGTCCCCACCACAGCAGCTCACAGTATCCCGCTGTGAAGAACAGATTCCAAGCATAATATCGAAATACAGGGTGTCCCAAAAGTCTATGCACGACTTTGAAGCTTTGTATTTCACAACATATAAGTCGTATTGAAAATATGAATACATATTTAGAAAGAGGAGATGTGGGAAATAATGTTGATACCAAACATTGGAGTAACGTCTGTTTGTAATGCCACCCAAGAAGTAAAATATGTATTACTGCAAAAATGTAATTTTATACTTCGGAGGAATACAGTTCATAAATCCATACCTATTGAGATTAACACAAATACGGGTAGAGTTGGTTACACGGAAAGTGATCCGTCAATTGTAATATTTAAAATATTATATTACAGTGATATCATCATAAAAACAAACTATATCACACATAATTTTCGTTTCTATAGTGAAATCTAATTTAAATGTTTTCCATGTATACAGAGACGTGTGCTAATGCAAAAACACATACCTAAACAATTGAATAACGTAACAGAAAAGTGAACACACACATCACACAGTTGTCAAACATGTTAAAATCTAAACTTAGCAGATTATTTTAATGCTGCTTGAAGGCCTCATCGAAGGTTGTTTTACCCATTAGAATATGTTCCTGTATTCAAAAATGTATCCACCAACTTCAGAATGGATATTCTTCCTGGTGCGCGTTTCACTTCGAAATGTTTTCTGAACTTTTGTTGAGTAAGTTGAACTGAATGTGTTTCAGCGTAGAACCATACAATTTGTATTCGCCTATCTATGCTGTAAACCATCTTGAATGAAGACTTTTGCTGTGCAATGTTGTCTACTACGCTTATTTATGTTGTGAGTGACCGAGTTTGGTATTAAATAACATTAATGTTGCAAGGTAAGCAGTGAACTGTGACTAATGCGCAACGTTGCTTTCATACCGTTAATTTATGCGCACCTTTAGCAAAAATGTGTGGTACTGGGTAATGGGTTGGTCTGGCACACGGCCAATGACTTTCAACCAGTTTTATAATGTTGTGGGTTCACCAATAGGGTTATGTTTGGTATCAAATTAATTTCCCAAATCTCGTCTATCAAAATATGGTTACATTTATACCATATGATTTATATTTTATGAGATATGACTCTTCAAAAACGTGCATAGACTTTTGGGACACCCTGTAGAATGGTCATGTGACTTGTCATAATCAAAATGACAGCAGAGGTGACAGACGTGTCTTCCGTTGCTCTCGACCTTGTTGATCTATCTACATAAAGCCTTTTTAAGATGATGGTAAACTTTGCACACCCGACTGCACATGCTTTGTATATCCTGGGTTTTACCCGTGGAAGTACGCTCTCTCCTTTTGAGTATACAATTCCAAATACTGCCCTCCTACATTGTATATCCACCATGCTTGCTTCATGTATCTAGTAGGGGTGATTGTACCACAGTCGCCCGATTGTTATGCCAAACTCAAAACCATGCAGCGATTATAGAGGGCATTGGTAATTTAGGCTATTTTTGCCAATCTCCATTATCTTTTGGTGAAACTATATTTGTTGCCGATATTTTCTAAAATACAGGAGCGCTTAGCATCTGGATACCTCAGGGGTACTCTGTGCGGGAGTATTCTAGAACTGTTGATACCTAAGCGCTCGACGATCTTACTCGATCCTGGCAAAAAACTGGTGGTGATCGATCTAATCATGGTTTATCTATGGTGGTTCTCAGTCAGCTGTCACAGCAGGATCCTGTGAGCTGCTGTGGGTCCCCACTGACCCGTATGTATTTCAAATTTGAGATTCTTTTTTGCTTTTATTCTTTGAACTTAATTTACACATTTTGACAAATTTATGAACATGTTTGAACATTAAAAAAATAAAAAATAAATGTAGCAAATTGTTGAAAATTCACCAAATTTAGAAAAAAACGTTCATCACTTCCCAGTCCCCACCTTCTTTTATACACTACACCATCTGTAATTGTCTCGCTACCAATCTAATCTCTTGAGTGATGGCTTCATGCATCCCACTGTAAGGCCAACAACAAAAAAAGAGTTGACTTGCCCTTTCCGACCGACCCGAATTTTCGGAAATCTAGGGTCGCTATTTTTTTTTAATCTTTTTTTTAAAAGATTGAAAAATTTTTTTTAACAAATTGAAAGAAGCACATTACAATAAAGAAAGATGAAAACGTGGTTTTGAGTAGTATCTGCTTGTTTAAAAATAAAAAAATAAAAACAATAAAAACAAATCTTTAAAAAATGTGTTTTTGTGCAGTAAATTTTCAAAAAATTTCAACAACAAAAAAAATCCGACCGTCCGACCCTGACTTTGACCCTGAAAGGGCAAGTCAACTTTTTTGTTGTTGTTGGCCTAATCAGATACTAAACTGACCGTAATATTAACATGACCATACACCCCGTAGCAAGCCCTATCACTGTCCTCACTCCTAAATCTTCTGGCATCTCTTGGGTTATCAACCTGATATATTGGTTCCTGGTGGTTACCAACTTAACACTTTCCACTTCCACTTTTCGGCTGTTAGTTTTACCATATACAAAACAGATTAGTCAGAAACCTCTCCCAACTTTCAAGGTCTATTTTAAGGATTACTGAACCAATACTAGGCATGTTTGAACTTATTTCAATGCATTTCTCATGGTGATTCCAAATATGAGACCTGTCACCACAAAATGAGCGTTAAGTCGCCAGTGTGCATTAGGAGATATGGTATAATGAGCATGCCAAAAAACAATACAAAACAAAGAATTTTTTGTCTTTCAATTTGATTTTTGATCAGGAATACATTGAGGAATTATGACATGTTGCATATCATTTTAAAGCTTGTTTTCTGGGCATTCTGAATCTGGATAAACCTCAGAATCTAATTTTCCGACTTAACTCTCATTTTGTGATGACAGGTCGCATATGGTAATGAATTCAATAATGTTGAAATTTTTCAAACATTTGTTAACATTTTGGAATGTCCTCTGCGGCTGCCTGCCGAATGGAAAGTGTTAATATACATGGTGGTGTTGCTCCATGGTTGCCAATGCAAAATGATACCATTCCAACCATGCCTCAATAACATCCCCTGGATCCCATTTAAAAGCCCCTTGATTCCTAGTGCCATCTTGTTTTCAAAACCGTGACATACTTTGAACTTTTTAAAAGCTTTTAAGAATGACAGGTTTGTTAAGAAACTTTGTGTGACAAATTTACCGTTTGCCTTTGCTGAAACTTTTTACTTTGGTACCCAATTTACATGTTTGTCCACGAGACATAGTGAATTACAATGGACACTGCGCACATTACATTATTACGTTTGAATATCCCACCAAACAATTTTCCAATAACTTCATATTGTTAGTCAAATTTGGAACACAATACACAATTCATAACATGGATATAAGTAAACATTTAGAATGTTTCTCCCATCTAAATAATACATTGTGCATCAAATTTCAATTACACCATCAATTAATCTCTGGTTTTTTAAATTGAATGAAGGACATTATTTTGTGCTCTTATGTAAGTTTTAGATGTCTTGTGGACAAACATGTAAATCTGCTACCTTGGTAAAAAGGTTCACCCAGGACAAATGGTAAATGCAATTGACTTTATTTTTCTTTCCATGTTTAAAAACATCAAAATGTCAACTAGGTTTTGAAAACAAGAGAGCTTCTTCTCACTGTTTTGCAACTTTTTGACTCGCCCTTATTGAGCTGTTGTTCCATAGTCGTCAACGCAATCTAATACCATCCTAACCATGCCTCAATAACATCCCCTGCATCCCCCTCAAACTCCCGAAATACCCCTTATCCCCTGTATATAACATGTTAGCTGTGTTGTTTCGGAGTGTGCCGTCAGTCTCGCGCTTAAAAATACACTGTTACCTGGCTAAATGTTTTGAGCGTGGTTGTTGCGCACTCACTTTTAACTTTAAAGTTACTGCATTAGTTTTTATCGGATTGTTTACAAAACGGCTCTTTTTTAGGTTTATTCCGACATTTTTTTAATGGTTCTGGCTCTACTATTCTACACCTTTTTGATGAAAATGATAAAGGTTGACGCATATGGTTATCCTCCCAAGTCAAATGATAAAACACCAAAAGCTTTGAAATTAGGCCTACATCTAAAAAGGGGGATAACTTGTATTTATAGCATTTTTATGTTAAACAAATTGGGCCTATCACTAAAGGTGTACTAAGAGATGTTTAAGATTTTTTTTAAACAAATTTTACTTAATATTAAAGATAATCTTTATAATTGGCCATTATTCTTGTTTCTACTTTCAAAAAAAGCAGCAAAACTTGATTAAAACAATGTTGAAATATATAATCAAATATCATTTTTTTTAAATGCCCTCTATGTAATATCGTATGTAATTTGAATTGAAAAGAAAAATAGCGTAACGCTGTTTACCATAAAATGCTGTCCGAGCCGGGGATGGAATATTTTGAAACGACGTTTTATATTGCACAAAGACGGCTGATTTTTCTTAATCCTTACAGCTGTAAGCTTGTGTATGTAATACAAACTTTGTAAAAATGTAGAAATCTCTTAGTACCCCATTAAGGTTTAACAAGTTAAAATGTGGACAGATTGCTGAGACACGTTATTGTTTGATAAATAAGCCTATAGCTATAGCCATTTAATTAAGTGCTAACCAAAATCAACATTGTTCTACGGTTGTTATTGATGTTATTGTGAATTTTATAACTATGGCTTATTTGTCTTAATTTGCACATAATTGTTGTCTCGAAACTCAACCACTTCGTTCGACAACGTTATATATAAAAGTATTGTTTTGTTTTTAGCAAACTTTGGTTTCCCCTGTGAATCTCAAATGCAAGCAATAACAAAATGAAAAACGGCAAAGACAGAAATTCCCTAAATCCTTCGAATAGACCGAACCAAAAGGAAACATGATTAATGCAGTGGCTTAAAACAATACCTAGGCCTAATAAAAAAAATTGTTTATTTCCGGTAACATGCTGACAAAAAAGAGGGTCGGTCGGTCAGAATTTTTATTTATTTTACAAAAAAATAATATTTTAAATATACCATGTTAATTAATTGCAAACCTTCCGAATTTTGACGACATCGCAATCTGAACGCCAACTTTCGAGGCACATTTCATGAAAACGTGCGACTTTTTGGGAAATGTGGAACAAGATTTGGATGGTCCGCACAGGGGGGAGTCTAAGGGTAGGTGCGCCCCCCTCAGAGTTTTGAAAATTTTTGAAAAATCAACCCACGAATGACGCCATTTGGTGCACAATTTTCACACAAAATTGCCACACCACCCCACGTACAATTTTGTTTTTTAGTGTTTCTAGTTAATCATATTCAAATCCACACATACATTTTTAGTACGAGTCAATGTAGCATACTTGAAGGAGCTAAATTTAACATATCTTATTTTAGATTTACACAACATACGTAATGCACAAATCATGAACAAAAATAATTACCCTGAAATTGTATATTAAATCTAGAATATTAAATCATTATTTTGGGTTTCAGCATTTTCATGTTGACACTAGACCGCGATGTAGAGAAACCCATTTAAGTTTGCGATAGCGGTGTGGTCTCGACCTCATGGTCGAGATTCGCTTAGCGTTTTACACCGTTTAAATCATGCAAATTCACGCCCAGAGTGTACATAGGTTTACATTGGAGGAAGGGAATTTCCCGAACATCACACGTGCGGTAAAGATCTCACGATTCTTTTCTGTACTTGCTGAAACCCGATCCAATCTCTTCGGTGTAGGGGATAATCCGCAGCAGCAGTGGAGCAACGTAAAACTGGGGATTTCATTTATTTTATTTATATTCGTACGGACGAACGGAAAGTAAAGTTCGGAATTGTTGCAGAATTCATGGAAATGGGTACATTCAAATTGGACCTTCGGCAAAATGGGAATGTAAAATGTTTATTCTCTCAATACATTTCCGGAAATTTGGACAGAAAAAATACGAACGGTAGGTAGAAAATAAATTTTATTTTTTCAAAATGTTGATAAAATTATATTTGTATTAGGCCCTATAATATTGTTTGCTTTCCCAGCTCTGTGGGCCTATTTTTTGAAACCTACAAATCCCATGAACAACTGGCATGCAGGCCCATCTAGACTGGGTCCCCGCGTCCCTCTATATGGCCGCCATCTTTAAAAATGGCGGACCAAATACAGGGACTGGGAAAATTGTACGCCCAAAAAGTGTGCATCTACTCGTGGAATTCCACGAGTATTTTGCATACCGAGCATGCGCATTTGTACACAGCAACAACAGAAATAGCATCCGATTGGTCCAATTCAAAGGCACGGTGCGTCGAACGATCGTCACGCTGCGTCCCGCGGGAGGCAAACGTGCGCCCTATCGCGTCACGCGATCGTGAAACTACCGGCGCTCTGTGCCGTGATGGTGCGTGAATAAGCTCATTTTTTTCACGAATTTATCAGCGCACACTTTTAGAACTGTATTTTTTCCAGTCTTCACATTTGAGCACCCTCGCAGGGGCCGTGTGGAAAATCGGGAAGACAGGAGGATCCAGTCTAAGGCCCATCCAACGTTATACCATCACTGGGCGGTCGCACCATGGTTTCTGTCCCGGGCCTCTGCAGGCTTATTTACCTCGGAGTACTGCTCCACACGCGCATATGAAATCCATTGAAAACACACGCAACGAAGTGCTCTCGTCGGCTGCATGTACTCAAAAGACAAATGGAACACCTTGGATACATACTTCGCTCCAGGGGTGGTGTGCATGCCTCAATGATATCCCTCGGATCCCCCTCAAAACCCCTAATACCCCATATACCTCTCCCTTCCCCTCCTCTTGGCTTCTGGTGGCTACCAACCTGATATATTTAGCTGTAATTCCATGGTTGCCAATGCAAGCTGATACCACTCTGGCCATTTACGCTGTCCATCTTCAGCACACGTAGATGTAGGCTCCATTACATAGATCGATGATGGTCGTTGATCAACTGTGCAACTACCATCACAGTCGTCTGTGAAGCTGCACCATGAACCTACAAAATAAGACTGTGAACACAGCACATACAAATATAACAAACTAGTGAGCAATTCGTAATATGTATTAGAATCTGCTGGGGAAGATGTTTCATGGGTACTTTATCATGAACCGTATGAGGCTCCAGTGTTGTAATCGAGTCCACCCTACCCGAGTCCGAGTCCGAGTCCTTACCTCTCGAGTCTGAGTCCGAGACCGAGTCCTTACTGTCCGAGTCCAAGACCGAGTCCAAGACCGAGTCCTTCATGTTCAAGTCCGAGTCACGAGTCCTTAAATTTATTTTAAATCTGTTCACATGTCATTAATTTTGCTATCTATAATAGGCCAGCATATCAATGATGTCAACATAATATTGCATTTTTAGCCCTGAGTTATGTAGGTATATATCCACATATTTACTACTATGTAGGTGGGGTTGCCCTGTGTTATGTAGGTATCTATCCACATACTTACCACTATGTAGGTTGGGTTGCCCTGAGTTATGTAGGTATATATCCACATATTTACTACTATGTAGGTGGAGTTGCCCTGAGTTATGTAGGTATATATCCACATATTTACTACTATGTAGGTGGAGTTGCCCTGTGTTATGCAGGTATATATCCACATACTTACTACTATGTAGGTTGGGTTGCCCTGTGTTATGTAGGTATCTATCCACATACTTACCACTATGTAGGTGGAGTTGCCCTGAGTTATGTAGGTATCTATCCACATACTTACCACTATGTAGGTTGGGTTGCCCTGAGTTATGTAGGTATCTATCCACTACTTACCACTATGTAGGTTGGGTTGCCCTGTGTTATGTAGGTATCTATCCACATACTTACCACTATGTAGGTTGGGTTGCCCTGAGTTATGTAGGTATCTATCCACATACTTACCACTATGTAGGTGGAGTTGCCCTGAGTTATGTAGGTATCTATCCACTACTTACCACTATGTAGGTTGGGTTGCCCTGTGTTATGTAGGTATCTATCCACATACTTACCACTATGTAGGTTGGGTTGCCCTGAGTTATGTAGGTATCTATCCACATACTTACCACTATGTAGGTTGGGTTGCCCTGAGTTATGTAGGTATATATCCACATATTTACCACTATGTAGGTTGGGTTGCCCTGAGTTATGTAGGTATATATCCACATATTTACCACTATGTAGGTTGGGTTGCCCTGAGTTATGTAGGTATCTATCCACATACTTACCACTATGTAGGTGGAGTTGCCCTGAGTTATGTAGGTATCTATCCACTACTTACCACTATGTAGGTGGAGTTGCCCTGAGTTATGTAGGTATCTATCCACTACTTACCACTATGTAGGTTGGGTTGCCCTGTGTTATGTAGGTATCTATCCACATACTTACCACTATGTAGGTTGGGTTGCCCTGAGTTATGTAGGTATCTATCCACATACTTACTACTATGTAGGCGGAGTTGCCCTGAGTTATGTAGGTATATATCCACATACTTACCACTATGTAGGTGGAGTTGCCCTGAGTTATGTAGGTATCTATCCACATATTTACTACTATGTAGGTGGGGTTGCCCTGTGTTATGTAGGTATCTATCCACATACTTACCACTATGTAGGTTGGGTTGCCCTGAGTTATGTAGGTATATATCCACATATTTACTACTATGTAGGTGGAGTTGCCCTGAGTTATGTAGGTATATATCCACATATTTACTACTATGTAGGTGGAGTTGCCCTGAGTTATGTAGGTATCCACATATTTACTACTATGTAGGTGGAGTTGCCCTGTGTTATGTAGGTATCTATCCACATACTTACCACTATGTAGGTGGAGTTATGTTGGTATGATATGTAGAAATCTATCCACGTACTCCTGTGACTTTTGCCAAGGTAATCAACAGAGATGTCCCTGAGCCATGACCATCCTGATACCTGCAACAATAATAAAACATCATGAGATTTCCTGTTATAAGGGATTGGGCTGACAGACTGACTGTTCATTAGGTCAAATACAAATGTGTTTGTTTGTCCATAGATCACCTTCAAAGGGTAGGGTTGGTAGGTCAGATTTATTAATTAAAAATAAATATACACTCGTCCAAAGAAGTTCCTTGCCACTCATTGAAGTTCAAATATTGAAGTTCAAATATTTCACATAAATACTTAATATAAATTAAACAATTGCATGTCAAAATAAGCAGACAACAATTCTCTATCATGTCTGTATGAAATTAAGATGTACGCATTCATGCATGGCTGAGCACATTCATTAAGCAATATTGTGTTCAATCATTCACATTAACATTTGAATGGAGGGATTATCCAATTTTTTGCAATCTTCTTCCACAGACCTTGTAGGCCGGGAGCCCAGAAGGTTTAATCAGCTGAGAAGGTACAAAAGGTTTGATGATCTGATTAGTTTAGTTGGGTGCCAAGAGTCAATATTTTATATTGCTGCCATGTCGTAGCCTGTACGGGTGGCCGCTATAGAAGGTCAAAGGTCATATAGGGGTCAAAATGTAAAAATGCAAAAAAGGAAATGGTTGTATTTCCACCCGATGCTTAGTTTTCCAGATGCAGGGCAAAATAGGTCAAAGGTTGCCTCAAATTCATTATACAGTGGTCAAATTCTCAAAATGCTCCGATCTTAATGAAAATGGACTCAAATCGTTTAGATGGATGCTACGAGCCATAAAAAGAATAGTTTGCCATATCTACAAGTTACGCTTCTATTAGTTTTATTAGGTCAATGGTCAGGAGGCTATACCGCTAATGTGTGCTGACCTTTGACCTAATGAAACTAATAGATGCTTAACTTGTAGATATAGCAAACTATTCTATTTATGGCTCGTGGCATCCATCTGAACAATTTGAGACCATGTTCATTAAAATAGGAGCATTTTGAGAATTTGACCCCTGTGCAAAGAATTTGAGGCAAAATTTGACCTTTGACCTATTTTGCCCTACATCTCGAAAACTAAGCATCGGGTGGAAATACAATCAGTACCTTTTTTGCTCCTTATGGTGTCTGGAAGAGTTTAATATGCATTTCAATATAATCAGACCATGTTTACATTTTGACCCCTATTTGACCTTTGACCTTCTATAGCTGCCACCCGTACAGGCTGCGACACGGCAGCAATATAAAATATTGACTCTTAGCACCCAACTAAACTAATCAGACCATCAAACCTTTTGTACCTTCTCAGCTGATTAAACCTTCTGGGCTCCCGGCCTATTGCCATTGTCAAAAAAATGTGATCTGCCATGCATGAGTGATCATGTCTAAATTCCATGTTTTAAAGCTGTTAGAGGGTTACTTTCTGCTTATTTTGATATACAATTATATATATTCTATTAAATATTAATTTGAAATATTTGGACTTCACTAAGTGGCAAGGAACTTCTTTGGACGAGTGTATAAACCACATTCAAAAGACGTATAATAAATGCTAAATAAGATGAGAATGGGGATAGTTTAGAGATATGTTGGAGGATGCGCCCTCAAATATGATAAAAACTGGGATTTGTATGTTATAATTGTATTACATGTATGAACTTGCACCTATAAGGATTAAGAAAAATCAAACCTCTTTGTACAATAAAACGTTGATTCCAAAATTTACCGTAGACAGTGTCCCCCTGCAGTATGCGTGATAATTAGGGCGGTATTCATTTGTACAGTAAACACTTTTTTTGTCAGTTTTCAAAATTAGGGTAGGTCAAAAATGGACAAACAAACACTTTCTTTTGGCCTTAAATCAAATGATTATGATGGCAGATGATCACATTAAGCAATAAATCCCTAACCCCACTGAATCTCACTAAATCTCACTGCCAGAAACTATCTCCAGGCACGTGCTGCTGCATTGCCGCGATGACGTCACCTACCGCAGGCATATGTGGCCACGGAGTTTGTGGCCGCATAGCCGCTAGGGAGTTAGCTCAGTTAGTAGAGGGACAGACTTGGGTGCGGATGGTCCCGCGATCGAATCCCGGGGGTGCTGGGTGATTTTTCGGGTTAAAAAAATAGCACTTTTTCCCCCCTCCCGCCGATACGCACAAAAAACTAGCTTTACTGGTTAGGGCTTAGATGTCACAGCATTAAAGGCATATTATGTGATCTTTTCCAGAGAGCGCCCTCTATTCATGATTTTTTTTAGAAAGTAGATTTTCTTGCAGATTAACATTTCAGATCATAAATCGTACATACATTCCAAGTTACGCAGAGCGATACGATTCCTAATTACCTCAAAATCATGGTTTTAGAGTGAATTTAGAGTGAAAAATATAAACTGTCGGAATTCCGACAGTTTATTTTCACTCTAAATCCATGACTTTGACGTAATTAAGAATCGTATCGCCCTGTAACTTGGAATGTATGCATGATTTATGATCAGAAATGTAAATCTGCAAGAAAATCTGGTTTCTATTTTTTTTTTTGATGTTGAGGGCGTTCCCTGGAAAGATCATATAATATACCTTTAAATTAATAAATAAACATGCATACCAAAAAAGATGCGTTAGGCGTTAAAGGCATATTATGCAATATTTTTCATAGAACGCCCTCTATCTGTGACTTTTTCATAGAAATGCATTTTTTGTCAAATTTTAGTCAAACCATGAAACTAAAATATCTTAGAAGTTACGGAGCAATTATGTTTCCTAATTATTTCAAAATCAGATTTGAAATAAGTTGTCTTGATATCAGGATAGTTTATTTTTCTGAGTTTTTTTGTGTTCGTACATAGAATTCCATGGGTTTTGACACTGTGTTAATGCCGTTTACAGTGTTTCTGTTTACGATCGCAACTGTACACAAGTGAACACAATAGTACGGAATGCTTTATGATGAAAATCGAAACATATATATGTTGAAATATTCTTTAAGCTGGGAGCAGATTACCATTATGATTTAGTAAAGTTCTGTGTTGGTTTTTTTACGGATTCATAGTAGATTCATGAGTCCAGGAAAGTATCTTCTTACAGTATGCTATAATGTCCCCCCCCCCCCCTCCTCTGAATTACTTATTCCTACTGTGATGATCCCTATACATATGAGTTATAACTGTGATAGAGAAAGAGAGCCCTCTATAGTTTGGGATAGGGCTGTATGACAGACTGCCTACCTGGGAGTTCTTTTTAGGAGAGCAACATGGCTGACTCCATGACAAGAAGCACTGGTTTTGGTGAAGACACACCAGCAGCTTACGTTGTTCAATCGGCTTTTCTTTTCCTCAAACTCTTTATTTGCATCAAACTATTGATGAACGGTAAAACGCAGCATAGAATACTACCGCACAGGCCTGCAACGCAGTTAAGCTTTAAAGTTCAACATGAAACTCTCCCTCTCAAAGACAGTCACAAAGCCAGCATGCAAAACTAGCTCGCGTCCGGATATTAATTGATCTATATATGATGATTGCGTAATAATTGCTTAATTTTAGTTTTATGTTTTTAATGTAATACATAATTGCATTTAGAGGGGAAATCAAAGTTAGAGGGCATTCCAAAAAAGATCGCATCATATGTCTTTAATTGGTATAGGCTTTTAAACTGTTCCTCTATCTGAATTACATGTATCTTTAGTTATTTGCAGCATCGTTTAGGTCTTTTTATTACTTTGAATCACAACATGTTTCCAGATATTGGCAGCATGGTTACGGCTTACCTGATCCTCTGATTCACATGTATCCAGATATTCGCAGCAATGTTTAGACTGTCCCGGTTGGGGGATACCTGTGTCAGTACTGGATTCACATTCCCAGGTTTTCACCTTGCAATCCACCAGTGGTTTACATTGTGAGTTAGCGTTACATGATTTTGCTGCAACAGGAATTAATAAATGATCAAAACATATCACTTTAAGTGTAATTCACAAGACTTGATTAGGCTGATGGCCATATAAAAACACATATTTTGGAATAAAAGAGACGATGGTTGGCATTTTCGTTGTAAAAATACTAAGGTGTATCTCGAGAGGAGGATTCTTATCCCAAGTCTTTATTTAGAAAGGGATCCAGTGGGGCCAGAGCCAGTCATTTCCAACGGGATTGCGGCACTAAAGTGATCCGCAAAATTTGCTGGTTTATTGTATTAAAAATCTTCAGACGGCAACAAAATCTACAGGAACTACACTTTTGTATGAATGATAGAATGATATAAGACTTGAGTAGATTGTTTGAGAGGAAAGGGGTGCACTTTGAGTCCAATCATTTGACACCATGCTAAACTAAAGCCTATACAGGAAGATTGTCCTCTTTTAACACTTTTCACGCGGCAGGCGGCTGCAGACGACATTCCAAAATTTCAAAAAATGTTTTAAAAATGTCAAAATTGTTGAATTTCATCACCATATTTGGAATCTCCTTGAGAAATGCATTAATTTAAGTACAAACATTCATAGTATTGGTTCAGTAACCCTTGAGATAGACTTTGAAAGTTGGGAAAGGTTTCTGAACAATCTGTTTTGTGTATGGTAAAATAATAGCCGCGTGGAAAGTGTTAAGACAAGGCAATAGAGGAAGCCCTCCTCGGTATTGTTCGGATGAGTATTATAGGTCATTATCGTCTCAAGCACTCCTCAGTATCCACTACAATAATTGCAAAAAGATGATGTGAGATTAATGATTATCCTGTCAAGTACACCAATCAATAACATAACAATACATGAATGATTGTCACATGGTCCACAAACAAACAACAAAAGGTCAATAAGCTTTGGTGTGGCGTTTCAACCTCATTATGAATGAAGCAGTACACTTATATTGTAACTGGGTATGAGCAAGGAGTTATACATATCAAGCGCTCAAAGCACGGTGGTCATAACCTGAGACGATACCTGACGGGATAGGCAGCTCTGTGTATCGCTATTCAATTCTTCGAACCAGGTCTTGCACGGCATTGGCCATCAACTATAACGATTACCGTGTTACCCTGGATCGCTGCACAAAACAGGAATAAATAGTGCTTCTTATCCCTTCAGGTAAATTCAGTGCAACAATGGAAACTGCATCATTTTTTATTCAAATGCACTTAACCCTATACCCATGAAAAGAGCGTAAACAAAACAGTAAATCTAAAGTGTACCACTTCTTTCTCTCCATGAAAAGTTTCTTGAGTCTCTGTAACTGAAGTTGCTCTTCGATTTGGAGTTACAAGGAAGGTTGCACGGGTGTGTTGGCTTACAAACATCATTCATGGATGACGCTGTTCATTGTTAAGGATGAGTCTCAAAACCATTGTTGATGTGAGATGTTCGGATTATGATTGTCCGTTCATGGAGAAAGATCACTTTTCAACATTTACAGCCCAATTTATTTGCTATTGCTTGTAAAAAGTAAAAACAAGCAACCTCGCCACAAATTAAATGATTTACCATGTATATTTGGAATGTTTTTTTCTAGTTTTAGTTGGTATTTTTGGTATTTATTACATTCTAATCTGTAAAATATTCATAGAAATATTGTTGGTGTTTTTCGCAAGTGAGCCAAAGTTACATACATGTAGGGTAAGTTTGGCCCACTCAAAGATTGGGGGAAAAACTTTTTAGAAGTACTGAAATTTTCAAAACAAAAGAAATCATGTGAGAGGCAAGTTACATACTATCAACAGTAGTCTAGTTTACAAACAAAAAGTATCTTCCATGCAATGAATAAAAATAAAAATGTAAAAAAAGTGGGTCAAGGTATCCCCATTCTACGATAATATTAATAAAGCAGCGTCTAAAACTGTGAACTGCCACGCCATTTCATGCTGACCACTGGCCAAGTTGCCATAGTGAGGTAGGAATAAAGTCATTGAAATGATTAAAAAAAATAAAAAGATTTCCCTGTGGGAAAAATGTTTGGCGTTTTTGCCGGCTTGGCAGTTTTACCGTTACCATGGTTACAGTGTTACGATAGGCCTATTTAACCCTAAATCAAGTCGATTCGTTGCATTTACCGGGCTACAAAGAAGCATGTTTACCAGGCAGAGGGCAAGGCAATTCTGGTCGATATCTGACAGGGAAATGGAGCTTGCCAGCCCGGTTAAATCCGGGCTCCAGGCAGATCAAGCACACCTTACCCCTCCCCCCTCCAAATGAGCATAAAATAGGTCTGAAATAGGCCCAAAATAACTCACATAACACTATATACATGGTATTGGGGTCACATGAGGGGTTACATGGGGGTCAATTAAGGCCATATACGGGACTTTGAAGAAGAAAAAATGGATTTTGTTTTTTTTGTTTTTTTTTGGAAGAAGAAGAAAAAAATACACGGTCGGGACTATAGTACACGATCCGTCGAACATGGACAAACAAAACTTTTCTGTTGGCCTATATGATAGTGCAAATGAATACCAACCATAATTTTTTGAAATTCCAGAAAAAGGTGTTTTTTTCCTTCCAGAATTTTGCTTTCCGGAAATATACTAAACATATTTTTAAACTGTCATGAAGTGATTTAATCAAATATCACCATTCACATCTTATTTTAAAGTTAATTAAAACAATTGTTTTAATGTGAAAAATAATTCCGACAGACCGACAACTTTTGGAGGGGATCTATTGTTTTATTGGATAATACAAGGGTCATTCAATAAGTTCTACTTCCTCACCGATAACATCACTAATATGAATGTCAGCCTCATGACATTTGTCATGATTATAGCTCTGAATCATAGCTACATATTTATAGTAAATGATAATTGATACCTGTTTCCCTTTTGTTATGCTACGATCAAAGCCAGAGAGAGATTTTGGACAACAGACAACGGAAATTACCCCAAAGATAAATACATGCTTTTTCGTTTTCTCTCCACTTTGTATGATTAGAAATAACAGCCCGATTTAAATACTGAAAATAGAAAACAGTGGATGATTTCTGAATACAATACTATATTATCATGTATAAATCAGATTGTAGGCAATATTAACCTTTGTGGGTTTGCAAATAGTGTAATATAAACTCGAATGTATTGCTACGCCTTTAGCATACTGGAATACTGCTATTCAGTCAAATTTTCATTGTTACAAGTCAAGCCACAGTGATGCCTCATATATAAAATCTTAACATGATAGTCACTTTATGAGATTTCCTAACATGCAACCTTTAGAACAGTCAATCAGGTACTAATAGTCAGAGATAGAAAATTATCTCTTGGAGAGACTTGAAATCTATCAATTTAGTCCTGTATCATGAATATCTCTTCGTTCTTATGAAAAGCAAATATGAAAATATGAAATTTGCAGCGGTTCTCTAAGGCCAAATTAAATTAATTATTTGTCTCAAAGCTCCCGCGCGCGTTAGTTTATTGATGCGCATTAGAAAAACAAAAATCTGAAAACACTTTTTTTTCTTTCTTTTTTTTTCAAAAAAAAAAAAAAATCACAAAATTTCACAGATTTTTCAGATTTTCATTGATCACATCATCTTAAATACAAAAGTTCACTTTAACAAGGATTTCAATATTTTATATTTAAAAAAATAAATAAAAATAAAAAATTGGAAAAAAACCGAATTCCGCATTAGTTTTACAACAGGAGAGGAGCTTTGAGACAAACAATTAATTTAATTTGGCCTAAGGTAGGGTTATATTTTAAATTAAAATGGCTGTCCTGGTCTGGTTCAGGCTAATCAAAAGGCATTTTACCCCAAGAAATCAGTCACTTTTATTGTTTATAGTCTGTTCAAGATATATTTGTACTTTAGAACGGGTTTAATTGACCAATATGTGCGTTTGGTCTTAGAATTGACCAAATGAATAGCACTTAGGAGATATTTGGCTGTTTTTTTTATCCGTTTCCGTCGCACTAAATGGACGTTTGGATTTCACTGCATATCCAGAAAAGTACAACCAGTACACAAATCAATCTACTATGAATTTGTAGCTCATATTCAAAGCTCCAATTGTAGAATATTTCATACGACTGGCTTATATAATAGCAAAGTTATGAGGTAGGAGGTAGAACTTATTGAACGACCCTCATAGATTAAATGTCAGTCAATGTTTGGCCTACAAAAAAACCCACCACAACCCTACATCAATCCCCCTCCCCACCACAAACGCCTCCCACCCTCACCACAAACCCCTTCCACCCCTACCATAAACCCTCCCACCCCACCCCCACTTGTCTTGGTGGCCAAATTTGGGTCCGAAATTGGTGGGCAAATTTGTCGACCTGCATGGACTGACATGCTTACCGTTTTCAATCAAGTCCTCAATTCAGTTCTAGCAGGTGGCCGAATTGTCCAGCCCTGGCAAATTTGCCAGTGCACAGTTAATCCAAAAGTAGCGCTTCCACACAAAAAATGGCATATTCTACCCTTCATATATCAATTGTTTAACTCAATACCTAAATATTTCGTGTTGCTTTAAAATAATTCTTGGTTTGCGTTTTGCCAGAAAAAGGATGAAATTTCAGTCATTTTGTGGAAAGTGGAAATTTTGCCAGTATTTGCAGTTAAAGGTAGATGACCCGATCACATTCCGATTTTCAACTTGAAGTTTTCTATTCTACATGAAAGGTTATCCAGGCGCGTACCGCGGCATGTGAGCCAGGGGGGCAGAAGTATGTCGTCCCGGTAGTGGCGTAAATTTCCCGGTAAATTTTCGTAAAAGGTTGCCCTAAATTTTTTCCCAGTCAGTCAACTCGTGAATTTCACGTAAGTGGGGGGGGGGGGGGGGGGGGGGGGGGGGATAGGGTCAAAAAAATTCGCACGGTCACAAAATTTCGCATAGTCACAAAATTTCGCACAGTCACAAAATTTCGCACAGTCAAAGAAATTCGCACGGTCTCAACATTTTGGACTCAAAAAAGCACAACGGTTAACAAATAATGCCAATTCCTCAGTGTTTTAGGCCCTATTTTTTTTCCTTATGCAAATTTAGCGACCCGGTCTTGGGAATTTAGCGTCCCGGGGGGGTGGGGGGGGTTGGGGTAGGGTCAAAAAATTCGCACGGGCCAAAAAATTTCGCATAGTCACAAAATTTCGCACAGTCACAAAATTTCGCACAGTCAAAAAAATGTGCACGGTCTCAACATTTTGGGACTCAAAAAAGCACAACGGTTAACAAATAATGCCAATTCCTCAGTGTTTTAGGCCCTATTTTTTTTCCTTATGCAAATTTAGCGACCCGGTCTTGGGAATTTAGCGTCCCGGTATTTGGAGCCAGGGGGGGGCAACTTGCCCCCCCTGCCCCCCGGTCGGTACGCCACTGAGGTTATCCTTAAAAAAGGTCGTGTTCCAAAGTTTGAGTTGCATAGCTCTAATATATGGTTCTTATTTTAGACGCACAAGATGCTGTGAACTGTACCCATTGAGTAGTACACAAACCATTCGCGGTAATTCGACGTTATTTCATCGATTTCTCCGTAATTATACCGATTTAGGCCGTCAAATTTCAGTATGATGATGAGAAAAATACGAGCTTTTCATATGATATGAAAATCTCCGTATGTTTGAAATAATTCTGTGTTACGGAAAATGTGATCGGGTCATCTACCTTTAATCCAAAAGTAGCGCTTCCACACACAAAATGGCATCTTCTATCTTTCATATATCGATATTGAAAGTGCACTTTTACATTAACAAACAGGGAATCATCTACGCTTAGGAAGAAGAAAAAAAGTTGTGTTGCCCTCAGCGACCGACCCTAAAATCGTAAAAACTAGGGTCGCATTTTTGTTGTTTTTTAGATTTAAATTTGATTAAAAGTGTCTAAATGTTACTATTTCTTGCTTCAAATTAATAAGTAAGCCTAAATAAATGTTTTTTAGACTATTGTCACACTAGAAACATTAGATAAATTGACATATGGACCTATACCAAATTTATCTTGACATAAACCATACATTTTTCAGCCAAAAAAAAATGTTGAAAAAAATGTTGAAAAAAAGACAAATTGAAAAGAAGAAAAAAATGTTTTGCCTTAGTGTGTACTTATTGGTTGGGAGTACACACACCAATCCCTCCAACCCCAAACCCTTCCACCCCATATGCACATACCCACCCAACCCCAACCACAAACCTACTCCACCTTCCCACAATGCCCCCTCCACATCTAAACCACCCCTACAACCTCCCCTCCCACCCCATGCCACCACAACCCCTTTTACCATCACAATACCCACCACAAACTCCTTCCCCTTCACACCCCCACCTCACACCCCACCACACCCTCCCCTTCCCATCCACAAACCCCTCCCCTTCCATCACAAACCCCCTCCCCTCCCCACAACAAACCCCTCCCTATCCCCACCACAAACCCTTCCCCTCCCATTCTCAAAACCCCTCCCCCACCACAAACACCATACCCACCCCACGGCTTACCCTCCCCACCCCATGCCACCACCCCATCACAACCCCCACCCTAAACCCCCTCCCCTTCCCAACCGCACTACAAACCCCTCCCCCACCACAAACACCCCTCCCCCACCACCACAACACCCTACCCCACGGCCAACCCTTCACACCCCATGCAACCATCCCCCCTTCCCCACCACAAACCCTCTACCCAGCCAGGCCATCCCATTTGCCACCGACAAACCCCTGCCCTCAGAGATAGAAAAAAAACCGAATTCCGCATTAGTTTTACAACAGGAGAGGAGCTTTGAGACAAACAATTAATTTAATTTGGCCTAAGGTAGGGTTATATTTTAAATTAAAATGGCTGTCCTGGTCTGGTTCAGGCTAATCAAAAGGCATTTTACCCCAAGAAATCAGTCACTTTTATTGTTTATAGTCTGTTCAAGATATATTTGTACTTTAGAACGGGTTTAATTGACCAATATGTGCGTTTGGTCTTAGAATTGACCAAATGAATAGCACTTAGGAGATATTTGGCTGTTTTTTTTATCCGTTTCCGTCGCACTAAATGGACGTTTGGATTTCACTGCATATCCAGAAAAGTACAACCAGTACACAAATCAATCTACTATGAATTTGTAGCTCATATTCAAAGCTCCAATTGTAGAATATTTCATACGACTGGCTTATATAATAGCAAAGTTATGAGGTAGGAGGTAGAACTTATTGAACGACCCTCATAGATTAAATGTCAGTCAATGTTTGGCCTACAAAAAAACCCACCACAACCCTACATCAATCCCCCCTCCCCACCACAAACGCCTCCCACCCTCACCACAAACCCCTTCCACCCCTACCATAAACCCTCCCACCCCACCCCCACTTGTCTTGGTGGCCAAATTTGGGTCCGAAATT